>JAHREE010000367.1:6377509-6496339 GCA_033628505.1 Tringa tobata
AAATAATAAATAATAAATAATAAATAATAAAACAGTGGTGTGAAATTATTGCCTTTTATTCCATATTTTGTGCTGTGACTTGAAATTCTGTTATGTTTTTTCTTTTTCTCAGAATATTATACATGTCTTTTTGAATATCTATTCCAGGCATTGTTTCCTTGTTCTCTATGTCCGTGACTTTATAGCTTTTGTCTATGACAAAAATACCATTATGAGACTTCTTTTGTTTTTTAATATCTGGTGAATAAGTGCATTAGCCTTCAGTTATCACCCATAGAACTAAGCAGAGAGTTGTGAAAGTCTCTCAAAGACACACTGCAATCCCATTGTGAATCTGTCTATATTGCAGAATAAGGGTCGTGTATACACTTTAGTGAAGAATAGGTGGAAGCGGAAAACTACCTGTTCTTCCCTCAGGGCAGTGAGGCCCTGGTGCCTCATTCAGTATTGCTTATTACTCAAGGCACAGAATGAGGAAGAAGTAAACAACATTGAATAGGCTGCAGAAGGAATAAGCACATCAGAAACTATTTCACCTGCACTGTATTGAAGTGCTTTGCAGAGCTCTTACTCAGTGTTTCCACTCAGAAAACACTGCACAAAAAATAACACTGGAGGCCCAAACTACTGTAGTTTTTCTGTCAGCAAGTAAAAATGCAGCCAGCAGGCCAAAACAAGCAGTCTTACAGAGTAAAAGGAAAGTACAAATGCATATCAAAGTAGTACTAATATATGTATATTTATGCATGTTTATTTATTTATTCCATACATGTGTATACATATGCATATGTATATATACTTGTAATTAGGAGGGGAACTGCTCCACCTCTGATCTGAGGGAACATGTCTCTTTTAACTGTATTCCAGCAGACTCAGAGGAGAATGAGTTGACTTCTGCTGGGACACATATGTGGATTCTCAGAAGGCACCTAAAGACAGGCGGATCTACCCAAGTCCTGCGTTTTATTCAACTGGTGTCATTATAGCTGTGTGCAATAATCATGAGTAAGAGCTGTGAACCAAAGGCAATGAATTACCGTTAGCATGACCTTAGAGCATTCATCCCTGACATGGGACAACAAGCACCATTACAGATGAGGATTTCACATTACCAGCAACAGATGCATCACTACCTTTGTCACATTCAGCTCTCAGTATTTTTCCCTAATTTGAGCTTCACAGTTAAAGTGGGAAGCAAGCCAATGTTAAATATACAGGGAAAGTATGGTATATAAGGGGAAAGAGACATCTTTTAGCCATGCATTTCCAGAATATCTTCTTCTGTACAGACAGGGATAAGCAAGTTTTATGTGGCATGACATGTTGACACATGTTGATGCAGACCGAGATGCAGAGAGAGAGCCATCAGAGCACCCCAGAAATCCTAATAGAGAGCTCAAGGCAATAACAACTAGGCATCACTGTCCTAGAGGTTTTGTTCTTTTATACTGGTTCTTTTCTTATTTCTGATGTGATTTTGTCGACTATGCTTAGGTCTGTACCCAAAGTCTATCAATGGCTCATTCTCACCAGAGTTTCTTATGTCAGCCCACTATAATGTGATATCATGCATGATGGCAATGTTGTTTAATAAGCCACACAGTGAGAATATCTTGCCTACTGTGGAAGGATGGTAAACAATGTTGAATCAAAATTATCTAGCTATGGAAAGCTCAGACAGTAACCTGTCTGGTGTCCTTTTATAAAGCAATATCATTTCCTTTTTTTTTAATTTTGGAAAAAGAAGCAGAACTGATAAATAAACAGATGGAACAGAATATTGGAAATAGATAAGTAAAATCAGAAGCCAGTTAGAAAACCTAAAAAGAAGGAAACTAATTTATCCAACAGCAAAAACCCTACAATCTTTCCAGTCTTTATATAGATTCTTTATTTTTAACCTATGGAGAGCAGATGGAACAACAGAAAAAAGGATATCTATGACTAATCAAGTCTATGAAAATGACCAAGGCAACTAGAAATGGAAACACATGGGGTTTTCTAGTGTATAGCTTTTCTATTTATGCCTGTTTCTGTACAGTACATTCTATCATGATTTTTAAAAGATTCTATTTGGATGGAAATAGATTTAAAAATCCACCTTGGGAACCAGTACAGCAGACAGTTGGAATCATCAGACAAATGTTTTGTTCCTGAGCGCCTGTAAATTTGTAATACATTTATATATACATAATTTAGATACAATACATATAATGCATATATACATACTTTAAATCTTCCGGCAGAGGTATATGAAACAAGACCACAGGAAGAGAAGTTGTGTAAATGTTTGATTCCTGTTTGTGAGAATGCAATAATTTTACATTTGAATTCTCATAAGAATGAGAATTTCTGTGAACAGTGTAGAAATGGTAGAATATGGCCCTTAACGTATCGATTAAAGCTTAATACTTAATAGTTAAGTCTCTTTGTAATTATGGTAGGCAGTTGTACAAGCTACACAGTATGTAACAGCTGTGTCTAATTATGCAATGGTGCTCTTTCAGTACCAAAATTGTATACATTTCTAAAGACTTCTTTTTATACCAGCAATATTATAGAAAAACCCGACTGAATATATAATAAGAGTTTGGTTTGGCCACATGTATTAGAACATAAATGCACTTCCATTTGATATGTGTTTTCTGTATTTGTTGCAATGGCATGTGTGATTTTGTTAACAGACAGTGCTATCTCACTGGTAAATCTACCTGGTTTTGTTCAAATGTTTAACTGAAAGGACAAAGTTTGTTTTCTGTTCTCTTTCAGTAGGGAATCCAGGTGTTTTACTTCATTCTTTGAGTGGATTTGCCCTATTAAGTCCTTACAGAAGGATGCTGCTGTTAAAGTTTAATCCAAGAGCTGATGAAGCTCGAGATCACTCAGGTGTGATGTTGGCTGTGGCTATTTGATAGTCAGATGGTTTCACAGAAGTGCCCAGGGTGCCCATTAAGAAACACTGGATGCATTCATTATAGGACCCAGTACTTTAATGTCAGATCCAACCACTACCATAACAAATTAGCCTACATTTTAAAGCAGGAAGTTTGGGGTTTGGGTTTGTTTCATATTCTTCTGGTTATTCATTTTGATTATTCAGATGGTTAGAAACAAAACATTTAAACAAATTTTACTTATAGACAGTTTAGATTAACTTGTTCTTTTGTCTACATTATCCTTTTATTTAAATAATTATTTACCTTTTCCAGTGTTTACCCAATATGTTTTTAGCAGCATCGTGTTCCCTGTACTTTTCCCTGTAGTAAACAAGAAGATACCATCTCCTCATCTGTAGGATGTTCTGTATGCAACAGACCGCCCCAATTCCTCAGCTCTGTTTTTGTCTCTGAATTCATCTTTCTTGACACACATGACCAGAACTGCACACACGGCTGTGTCAAAATCATCTATGACAGTGGCAATCCCACATTCTACTGTTTTTTTGTAAACCAGCCATTGACTACACTTCAGCAGACATACACAAAATGTGACAGCATTACACAAATGGGTCTTGATAATAGTATATCTACTAGATCTTTTTTCTCTTTAGTCACCTCCAGCTGGTAAAATGCTAGATCTTAGCAAAGATTTCTGTGTTTTGTCCTTAAGTGTATGTCTTTGCATGTCGCATTTATGATTTTGATCTGTCACAATATAGGTTTATACATAGTATTCCTACGATATCCTAGTTTTGACATGGTCCTTAGAAATATGGTTTAGTGATTTTTATTGCTTATTTCTTTTTTTTTTGTCAGAGTTAGGTTGATGGTTGGACTAAATGATCTTTAAGGTCCCTTCCAACCTAGATGATTCTATGATTCTACAATTCTATGATTCTTCCCTTGACAGTACTTAACTTTTTATATTTCTACTTTCTATCACAATCAACTACAGTGCAGAAGGAATATAGCCTGTTCCTTTTCATAAATTTCCTATTCAGCAGGAGGGCTCTAATTGAGTCATAACTGAGGCATGCAACGATTAATATTTCTTCAATCGTTTCTTTAAATTGGTCATAATGGTCCAGAACTTGCTTAAGCAAAATCTTACTCGTCAGATGCACTGCATTCAGTCATATGAGTTTATTCACATTTGTTTCTCTGAGTGACAAAAAATCATTACCAGTGCAAAGTCAATACGAGACAGAGATCTGCTTTTGGTAAATCATCTGCAGAACAGTTAACTAAATAGCAGGCTCTCCATTACAACTTATATGTCACCCAATAAGAAAACAGCTCAGGATTTGTTTTCTGATTAAGTTGAAAGTTTTTCCTCTTTGTTTACAGAGTGAGAAAGCTTGTTCCCATACAGCAGAAGAGAACACAGAACAGCACAGTGCCATGTAGAAAGGGTTGCTTTAGAGAATGTAACTGCACCTCAATACATTTGCATATCTGCAAACAATATCTGAAGAATTAATCATCCAGCAGTACTGCTACTTTTTTAAAAACCATGCTCACTGTGCTAGAGTGTGAAAATCATTATGGTCAAATCATGGTCAAGATAAGGATATTTTCTAAGACATTTTTAGTCTTGTGTGTTTTATTTCATTACATTAAAAACAGTACATAGCACAGATCCCCTTTTCCTGCCCTGAAAATGAAAAAAAATAAAATAAAAAAAAAATCTGTATGTAAGGAAGCAAAATAACCGGAAACAATTTGTCTCACGTTATTTTTTCTTAGTTTATTCGTAAAATCAGTACAGATCATTCTGATTTACCAGGCTGTCTCAACACCTTATGGTAGACAGAAGATTGAATTCTCCATGTCAATGCAACCTTTGGGAGATGGATATACATAACCCTTACACTGCAGAAATAACTGCACCTTTCCTCACCTCTTCTCTGCTTGCAATGCCCAGTGCCAGGAGATGTTAATCTAATCAAGGGTTTGAAAGGGAGATTAAGAAAATGGAGGTACCCTGCACCGTCATTGCTTCTGTCCAGAAACGTAATAGATGATCCTTTCTCCCTTATGTCAGAATTGCTGGAGGTTAATAAATTTGACTTTGCCAAGGAACAGAAAGCTCCATGTTCTGTTACCAGTCTCCTGAGCCAGTTTCTTCACCCCACAAATCTGCCTTTTGGGCAGTATGCAGTTCTGTGCCACTTGAGTTTAGCATGTGCTTCATCATATGTTCATACTCTTTATGCAAAAATTATTTGGCATTTTGTAAAGCTCTTAAATGGCAATGTCCCTTAGGAGCTGGGGGTCACACAGCACACAAGGAAGGTGGTTAGCAAGTTCTGAGGCAAGTGATATTTCCTGACAGGGAGATAATACATTCATAATAGGATTCAGTTTTAAGTGTTCACTTGGCTGAGGACTACAAGTCATGGAATGCCATTGTGGTGTACTTCTTAAAATAATCATGCACAACCTAGTTGCTTACAGATCCATGCACTTTAATTTAACTGAAACACACAGTCCTGAGTAAACTGTGTTATGTATCTGAAAGCTGATTTCTTAAAGAGCCAAGCGACTGTTATTTTTAACCACTAATTGATGTTTTCCTCATTTTATACATTTTAATGTAGTAAGAAGACTCCTTTCCTGCCAATATCATGTCAGCTGAATCTATCAAGTAGTGTTCTGTTTATATCAGGTTTACAAATGGCTTATTTGAGCATATTTTTAAATATTATATTGAGATGTTAATATGTGAATAAGTTGAAAATGTCTCCCCTTAAAAAATAGTTGCCAAAAGTAAGTGAAACTGTCCAGTTTCATAAAACTTATAATAAATCAAAAATCACTGAAACTCACATGCACATATTTATGCACTATTATTTGTATTTATAGGCATTGTGCAGAGAGAAACTTCAGTGGTACAAAGAATACTAATGACAATAAGGGCATTGTGAAATACTGGGAACCGTATACTCAGAACCACTTTTAAATTGTGGAAGACAGATTTCCCTTGCAAGTAAAGTGAAGTCCAGTTTTTAAAGATTCACAATCTATACCAGGGACAAAGTATTTAAAAGCAAGGGCTACGTTGTGTTTTGTTTCTGCACAGATGAATACAAGGATAGGAAAGGATAACTTCACCTTTCCTCTTTGTAGATCTTTGTTAATTACCACATATTTTGCAAACAAGTGAAGAACAGAGAGACTAAAGTGTCTGGTGGAGATGGAGGTCTGAGCTCATTCTGTTTGACTTGACTGAGCCTCCCAAATTAGGATGCTAGTAGCTGGAGGTTGCCTTTACGATCAATGGACAGAGGCAGACACCTCCAGAAGGCATTTCAGCCCACTTTGACAAGTGATCCAGGCCTTGCTTTCTCTCTCCATGTTGATCCTGAACTCAAATGCTATGAATCCAGACCTGAATTCAAACTTTACCTGATGTCCTTGTATAGTCATGCCATTGAAAGCATATTGCATGTCTGCTTAGAAATGAGTTGTAGCTGGCTTGCAGAAGTGATCCAACAAATATTAACAGAGAGTAGATGCCATATGGCTTGTTGCAACTGATAGTAATATGCAGTAGCTCTCTCATTCTTTAACACAGAAGCAGGTAGTGCCTGAAGAAGACAATTTTATTAAATATTGAAGGAAAAGACAGGTTTTCTTATCATTTGCATCATTCTTAGTGAACTACTTCTCTGCATGGTCTGTTTAAAGAAGTGCTTTTATTAACAACAACCACCTTGTTGAGAGAAATGATTTTTTTTATTCTTTTTGGCAACAATTTATTAATTAAGTTCAGTATCTGTGTCCTCAGTCCAGAAATGAGATGAAGGAGCCTTACTTTTTTTTTTTTTTTTAAGAAAGTAATAAGGTCAAACGTATATATGTACCACAGGTCATCTGTGCACAATGAGGAAAAGCTTGCACCACTTCTATGTGCATATGGACTTTCGTTTATTTATCAGTGTATCTGTATATAAGTTAGCCTTTTAAAGTTTCTCATGTAACTTTCCTAATTTCTGTGTACTAGAAGCTAATGTACATTACAAACATTCATTAAATTAACATCATAGTGACTACTTCCCAAACTTGCACACTTTTGCTTAAGGCAGAGAAAAGAATTCCATTAATAGTTAACAGTCCACAAAATGGATATTCAAAAAGCACATTTGCAACAAAAGGAATGTGTTTTCTGAGAGAGAGTCTAAAAGGATCCTTCATTTATCTTCAACGAGGACCCTGTCAAAGATCTCAGCTTGAGCCATCCTACCTACCTGCTGATAACATTGAACCCAGTTGTCTGCGTAGCTCAGTTCATTTATTTGTTATTAGCATATTTTTATAGTGGCAATTGCAGGAAGCTCTGTTTAGGCCCAAAGGCCAATGCTCCCACTGTAGGGAACTGCGAGACTGATTCATATTTGATTGGATTGCTGGGTCACAGGAAACGGATTACTGTTAAAAGAAGAGCCCAGACCCGTGTCAAATATATTTAAATGGAAAGAACATTTATTTTGTAATATCATTGTTGCTTTGGGTCCAATTTGAGAAAATAAATCTCTAAGAGTACTGTAAGGCCTGGGAGGCACTGGAAAATCACTTTTCTGAGTGGTCAAAAGAATTCTCAAAAGAATTTAAGAAATTAATCCCAACCACCCTGAAATGATCTACAGAAAGTTGTCATTAAGATAACTTATGATTTGTTGAAATGCACCAGTATCTGCCAAGCCAATATGAAAGTCTTTGAGGGAAAACATTAAGGGATTCTGCCTGTGGCAAAATAAAAGAAAGCAGAAGATGATGATACTCATTTGTCAAGCTTCAGCTTTGTTCTACACTGGCTGTAACAAAGCATGCAGGAACAAGCCTAGAGATTGTGTTACAGACCTTTGAAGATGTCCTTTCCTTCTCACAGGCTGATCTTCCATACACAAGCTTCTATACCTGCCAACAGTCCTTGTGATTTCTGTGGACTACTACTCCAAAATTTTTAATGCCTCACAGAACATAAAGCTGGAACAAATCTCATATTACCCAATATATCTGCCTGTGCCATAAAAGCAAAATGAAGATTAACCACATTCAAATTATTTCTTGAAGGTTTTGCTTGTTCTTTGATTTTCCACACATTTCGTCATCTGTAGTATCTTGCCCAAAGCAATATTAATTTTTTAATTCAAATTTCCTTTAATGTTAGACCTTGCTCAAAAATGGCCTGAAATTCAAGTACAAAATTATCAGTGGGACATACTTGGATATTCTATATATATTTAAGAAGTACAATTATATATCAAGGTGTAGTTGCTCTGGAGTTATATTTCTTTGCAGATTGACAGGCTGGAAAACTTTCTTACAAGTAAATTAGTCAAACAAAATTTCTTTCTAGATTGTTGACTAAACAATCCAGCCTGAACTAAGACAGAGAGAAAATGCAAGATGATTTTACATTGTGTTCATACTGCATAGATCTTGAGGCCAGATGAAGACTAGGCAATATCTAACGTAATAGGTACAATAATGTTCAACCATAAGAACAGTTATTATATCTGGCAGCTTTCAATGCCAATTCCTCTAATTCCTTGAGACACCAAGCAATAGATTCCCTTTCCTCAGATCTTATCTGTTGTGGTAGGAATGAAAGTGTATAAAGGGATAATAGAGCGCATATGTGCCCTGAAATCATACCCCTGAGCAAGGTAAAGTCTCATGAGAGAAAACTACCACCTTCAGTGAATCATCAGTGCAGGAAAACTGGGAAAGGACTTCACCAGATCTGCAGAATCTGCCACTTTTCTTCCTACTCAGCTAAAAACACTGGGTGCAAGAGGAGAAAAGGGGAGGCGTGACTGCAGAGTACTGCTTGTGAAATGATTGATATGTGTGACTGTAACTGTCTGAACATGTTCCCCCTGAGCAAAAAGTTGCCCAAAAGGTTTACAGCATGCAAAGGAGTACTGCGTCCTTCCCTGCTCCCGCTGAAGAGAGCCGCCATTAAGATGGACCATCAGTGAGGAAAGGAGTTTTTCACCTCTTTCTAACGTGGAAACCCTGTTTCCTTTTTTTTTTTCTTGTTTTACAAGTTTTACCTTGTTTTCTTCCTTTCATACCTACAGAAGTCCTGTTCCCATTATATTTAAAAATATGGATCTGCCCTGAGTAATTCCCTTTTTCTGGCCTTGCACTTTTGTGGATACGCCATGAGAATGTGTCTTGTTATGCCTTATCTGTACATCACTGGTGAGCATTAAGGAGTGGCTGAATCCATTAGGCTTGGAGCCCCAGGGTTTTCTTCTTCTCTGTTCACCAGGGTAACTATGGATCCATACTATTGCCATGGCAGCACAAACCAAGACACATGCACATGCCCACATACACACACACACGTATGTGCAGAGGATGCTTTTCCTTGATGCTGCCTCACATATACACACTCATCCATGCTTGCATTTGCCCTTTGCATCTTCTCTTCTCCTTCAGACCAGTAGTAAGTTTTCTTATTGCAAAGGACTATTTGGGGGGAACTATAAGAACGCTAATTTAGCAGTGAAATGATTTGAGTGGGATGATTTGGGGTAGTGAATGGCAAATGAATATTTCATGTCTCCACGATGAAGGGGTCTGCACATTGAGAAGAGAGGTCGTACTGTCATCTACAACATCTTGTACTTTAGATCCCTAAACACTTTCTCATAACTAACACTAAAATGAACCTGCTAATTCATGAAAAATGAAGAGTATTGAATAAGAAATTCTTAAAACTTGCCTTGGTGTGTTATTCAGTTTAAAAATATTAAACATACTCTCATTTGAGTGGAAAATACTTATGGGAATGCTCTGAAGTATTAATTCCTGGATAGCATGTACAAATGCATTTTATTTCAGGTTGGTAACTGTTATCAGTTACCCTTTAAACCCCATTAAAGGACTTACTTTTTAAAAGGATTTTATCCCTTTAAATGCCTCTAGATAACCAAAGTTTAAAGAAAAATTTTTTTCAAAGGAATACATACCTTACCTTAGATCTGTTTATAAGTCTTCTTGCAAAATACCTCATTTCTTTGGCATATGTTTTCAATATATCCACTCACTGAATACTAGTTGAGAGATATTTTGGACTTTTACACAATATACTCAAGAGAAATAATGACTAGAACAGCTGGTACTGATTAATTTTTTATACAGGAAAGTGGTATTGAGAACATATTGAGCTGAGAAAGTAATACAAATGTTTGGCAAGGGGGCATATACCTGTTACTTTAGATGAAAACAAAGAAAAAAAAAATCAATGTTTTGGGGTTGATGATGTTATGCTCTCTCTTTTCAGTTATAAATTATAGAATGAAAACAGATGGAAGTTGGTTCTCTTTCTTTTTTTACCTTCCTTATCTGCAGTTAATGCAATGATCTTGTTAGCTATTAAGAAAACATGGCATATTCCTCCACTGTGCATTGCCTTCCTTGGAGTTCATTTTGCCCACCAAGGATGCCTTGCAAGATTAAGACACTCCTGCATGGAGTCTACAGCTTAAGACATACAAAAATCTTGAATGTCTGTCTCGTAACATTTAATACCACTCATTAAAATACTTGTGTTAAACTTACTTCCTTTTTAAGGCAGTTGTAGGAGGAGTCTTGTGGGGGTTATTTATTTTACTAGCCAGCAGAATTCCTGAGTTATCCAGCAGCTGGGAAAAAAGAACCCCTGTCTGAGGTTCAGGCTAGGGACTGCCCGGCTGTGGAGCAGCTCTGCAGAAAAGGTTGTAAGGGTCTTGACAGAACACTAGCTGAACATGAGCCAGCAGGGTACCCTGGCAGCTAAGAAGGCAAACTTCCTCCTAGACTGTATTACAGGCAGCATAGCCAGGAGATTGAGGGAAGTGATTTTCCCTCAATCCGTACTCATCTGTACTTCCGTACTCAGCAGTTGCTAGACCACACCTGCAGTATTGCATCCAGTTTGGGGAACGTTTTCGATAAACTAGTAAAAGTTCAGCAGAGGCCCACCAAACTGGTCAGGGGACAGGAACACTTGCCCTCTGAGGAGAAGCTTCTGAGAGCAGAGGATTTCTTCAGCCTGATGAAAGGAAGGCTTAACAGCAGCTTGCCAATATGTGTAGGGAGGTTACCAAAATAGAACCAAACTCTTGTCAGTAGTGCATGGTGGGAGGACAAAGACAAAGGTATAAGTGGAATCAAGAGAGTCTTAGGCTGGACATTAATAAGAACAGTCAAGTCCTGTGAGGACACTCAAGCAGCGGAACAGGTATCCTGGTGAGGTAGTTCAACATCAATTTTTGGAATTTTTCAAAATCAGACAGGATAAATCCCTGAGGAAGCCGGTCTCACCTCCTGGTAGAGTCTGTTTTGAGGAAGCAGTTGACCTAGAGCGCTACTGAGGTCCCCTCCAAGGCCAGTGGTCCTGGGGCTGGTGCACCTGCGGTGGTGGCCACGCTGTGCGTGGTGTTAACGTTGCCCAGTGTTGTTTGGCAATAATTTCTGGCACTAGAGTTACTAAGCACATGTTTATGGTATTTGGTAGTAACCAAAGTTATAAGGTCCTAAATGGAACACAACTTATAATTAAATTATATGAAGATTTTAACTCTGCTGAGAGATTAAGCTGCTGTCGGAAACGTGGCAGCAAAGCTCTAAGAGCACATAAGGAAATTAATTCAGTAATAGAAAGTCTTTCAGGTTCCATTTTAGTGGAAGAGCAGTGCTCAGCAGCATTCAATACTGGATTCCAGTGCACTGAATCAAGGGGCATAGAAATGAAACAAAATTTACCAGGTCAATTTGTTAGACTCAATCTGATGGCCTGTTTCCTGTTTATGTTTTCAAACATCAAGAAAGAGAAATTGAAAAGTGCATCTAAGAACTCAGTGCAGCCTCACATCTTTTAAACCAAACATGATGACTTTGAACTAACAAAACTTATGCTGGCTGTACTAAAAAGATTGATTTTTATTTTTGAATAGATGCTCTTCTGAGTTCTCAGAAATGGATACTATTTACATCTTTTAAATTATTTATTTGGCACCCATTGCTGAAACTCCTGAATGTTAATTAAGATGCTGAATAAGTGCTAGAAAATATTTACATCACCTTTTTCTTCTATTGATTTCAAAAGAGAGAAGAAAGGAAACTGAACAAATGTTGCAAAGTAAATTAGTGGGCACTTATCTGAAACCAATGAAAAGCACATTTCATACCTCAATCGTTTTCAGCCTTTTCTACCCTCATGCAAGAAGCAGCAAAAAAAATTCTTTACTGATGGAAGGTGATGAAGAAGTACATTTGTAGGTATGTTTGGTATATTATGGTATGTAGGTATGTAGGTATATTTGTTAATGGAATAAACAGAGAAAGAATTCTCAAGTGTCTTCTTATGTTACCCTTATATATAAGAAGTAAGAAGGTAATATACCTTCTTATATTACCCCCTGTAACTTTTGAAAGAATAGTTTCTTATAAATTTTTATCTCAAATGGTGTTGTTCAAAAATCTACCCTCTTGTGCTGAAACATCCATAAGTATTTTCAAAATGAATTGAAGATGTAAATAAAAATAATACTAACATTTTCTGCTTCTCTCTTTCAAAATATGATATCCATCTGACAAAGCTTTTTTGTATGGATTTCTCAATGTCTCTGACTCTGTAAAAGAACTTCTAACTCTTGGAAAATATATTATTAACATTGTATTTATTTTTCATTTAGTTATAGCAATAAAAAAATAAACAACCACCATTTGTAACAGTCCTATAAGTAAAAAAGAAATTTTTGTTATGTTATCAGTCTTTTTTAGTACTGATTATTGAACTATCCCTTCTACAGACAAACAGAAAAAGTGAGTCCTGAATTATTCCAGACTTTTTTTAGTTCTTTCTGTGGGCACAGAAACATAAATATAAGACAGTACAATATCATTCAAAAAAATGATGAGTTTGTTAGGTATGATGTGTGAAAACTCCCCTAGGAGCTTTGTAAATTGAATCTTTAAAATCAGCCCAGTGATCAGGTTTTGATAGAAAACATTAATGCCTTCTTTAAAAAAAAAAAAAAAAGTACCATTTTCACTTAAGAATATAATTCTTAGAGACATAGTTTAAAGTTTTCCTTCTGTTTTTCCAGATCATCACTGAGGCAGCCTTGAGTCATCATATGCTGACCTTAAGTAGGGGGGAGAAAGTGGCAAGCTGAGATTTACATTTAAATTCCATTGGTGTGTTTTATTGTTAATACAAGTTCACTCAGTGGTGACGGCAAACCAAAGGGTCAACATGTTTTAAATAAACCTTCAGCAATCAATTACAAATAGGGCATTTAAATATCTCATTCACAAAACAGAGTAATTACTTAAGATAATTAAGAACCACAGCTTCTCTCATTAGGTCTTGTTAGTTGAAAAAAGTGGAGTAAAATATTTATACCATTTTTCGTGATACTATACACCAATAACATTTAACTCTGTAAGTAATAAATATCTTATCATAGCACACAGTGTCAAATGATTTAGCACATCTTATTACTTGGAACTGATGAAGCAAATTAAGCAACTGAA
This sequence comes from Tringa tobata, assembly GCA_033628505.1. Taxonomy (NCBI): domain Eukaryota; kingdom Metazoa; phylum Chordata; class Aves; order Charadriiformes; family Scolopacidae; genus Tringa; species Tringa tobata. Next base: position 6,390,988 of record JAHREE010000367.1, read on the forward strand.
GAAACACTTGAAAAACAGCAAAACAAAGCAGTAGATATTAATAGCAGAATTTATGATCTTTTTAAATGTTCCCAGCAAAAGCTACTCATTCTGACACTCAGTTCCTATGTAGACCTTCTGACTTCATCCACATCTCTTTTCATCTTCACAGAAGCTGCACAACATGTGTATGTATCCAAAAAGAAAAATAGAGCAATAGGAATCACAATCATAAAGCTGAGCTGGCCCTATCTCCTCTGTAAAGGCATGGTAAAATAGTTGGTCGTAGGCATTCTGAAAGACCCAGAATTGCAAGTCCTGCTATTGTGTCTTAGCCTTCTTTCCTTTTGCTGTTTCTCTTAATTATTAGTTTTCTACAGACAAGTGTCTGCCTTGCTTGCCTTCCAATCTGGCTTTCATCTACCTAAACTAGTAGAAGCATGATGAAGGCTGTAGTCTTTTGATCTACCTACTCATTGGCATATCTAGGCCGAAGTATCCAAAAAAGTCCATTAATTTCACATGCCTCCACCATTTCTTTTAAAAAAACAGGTCTTACATTTTGATAACCACCATCAAATCTGCAATCAAAGCTATAAAATTTCAAGAACTAAGAAAACTAAGCTTCCCATCATGTAGGTTGAGTGTCAGGAAATTATCTCCATCCCTCCAAGAAGACTGCCACACAACTCACTCAAACTCTTACATTTGCCTGGAAAAAGTTTTTCACAGACTTAACATTCTCCTTTTGAAGAACAGGAAATGTCCTTGGAGCTCTAATTGCAGTACTCCTTTCAGTCTAGACTTAGGGCTTTTAAGTGTGTGCTTAGACAAATAAATGCATGGAATGTTGTGGTGTTAAGAACACAGAGGAGAATGCTTAATTAGTCTACAGTGGCTACCTACCTACATGCTGATATTGACATGCATTTTATCACTTCTGAGGTTATCCATCATCATTTCAGTGGGCTTCTAATTTAGCAAAACCACAAAATGTAGCAAAAACATAATAACTTTAAATTGATTTTCAGACTCTGCAGTGACAAAAGACCTTTGGCAGGCTCTCTGATTGGAAGCTGAATACATCTGCAGCTTTGAAGAAAAAAAACACTGCTGAAACATTCTGTTCCACAGAACACTCCCACTCTCCTGCATGTGCTTATCAATAGTATCATCTTCATAGTGATATTTTCAGTGGAAGGAACTAGAAAGGTACCAGCTGTTTGCTCCCTTTTCACAATGTAAGAGTAATTTCATAACAATAAATCCATTACTGACTGGCAGAAAGCAAATTAACTTGACAGCTCTGGACCTAATATTTGGACTGAAAGAGCCAAACGTCTCCATTTATTTCAAGGAATTTCTAACATTTACTTTGGAAAGAATTCCCTCTCTGTCAAAAACATTCTTCGATCCTCCAAATTTTTTAGAAAGGGTTGTGGCTGTGTGGGTGGTGGTGATGTGTGTTTGGTTAACTGATTGAGGTTCTTTTGTTTTAAGTCTGATTCTATAGCTTTGATTCGCAAAATGATTTTTACACTAGGCCAACATCTGAGGGCAGTGGTTACCAACCAGCTTTCATTACTGGAATACACTCCAGTATATGTTTAGCTGCATATTATGTCTTCCACAGAGAACTTTCTTATAGGATAATGCCTCTGTCAATTTCCCCTTTGTTTTTATAATACAGATATTTGACATTTGAATAATGTGAATTCCAGTAAAAGAGTTGTTTAGGATGCAACGAACTGGATTTCTCAGTCAAGCGAACCATTTATTTGAATTTCTAAAGTCGAGTTACTGCAAGTTACTAGAATAATTCCTCTATTTTGTTCTTCATTTTGTTTAGTTAACTGACTTCTCTGGAAATATGATTATTCAACATGGAGCTTTTCAACTATCTCCTTTCCTGCATTATCAGAAATGGCTCATACAGTATATTTGCTACATTAGAAAAAAAACACCCAAACTTGAAACCTTCACAGATTCAGAGAATAATTGAGTTTGGAAGGGACTTCTTGCTGTTATCTAGTTCAACACCCCCCTGTTCAAAACAGAGTCAACTAGGTAGAGAAAGTTCCCCAGAATATTGTCCAGCGCAGCTTTTAATTTTCACAAAGATGGAGACTCTGCAACCATTTCAGCTATCAAGAGGTTGAATTCTGTTTTCTTCAGGCTTTGCCTCCATTTGGCTGGCAAAAAGTGAACAAAATATTAATTCATTAATCTGATTAAAAAATCTGGAGAACAAGCACAAAGGATTATGGGGAATAAATCTTATTGTCCATATCCTCCTGGTAAGTAATTATTTATTCGGTTGCAAAGCAACTAAATGACAGTACTAATTCTGCCTTATGCATGTGTGTGTGTGCACATATGCACATGCACATGCTTGCGTGTTGATTTACCTTTCTATATTTATGCATTTAGATACGTATGGTTCATTTATAAAAGTTTTCTAAGGACAGACATATGAAAAAATAAACTTTTAGACCTGCAGAAGACCATTTGTGAGAGAATTCATATTCATAGAGAAAACTCAGTGATTAAGGTGCTGTTCAAAGGATGCACGTCATGTGCCCAGTAACTAACCATTAATATTGTTAATCCACTTGCCAAAGAAAATGACCCAATGAAAACCCCAGTCAAGCATTGATCCTCTAAAGGTCTCCATCATTTCCTCCTCAAAAGCTTAGGTCATTGATTTTGCTCCATTGCATCAATAGGGAGGCCTAGATGTGTTTTCTAGCAGAGGCACAATGATCCTATAAGCCAACCTGAAACATTTTCAAGAGGATTTCATCTTGAGTATGACATCTGGGAGACTGGACACTGAAGACAAAGACACTGGGAAAAGTAGGAGAGATCCAAAGCATAGATGGACTTTGTAAAAGATCCCAAACCATTTGAATTGTTCTAACTATGCAGGTTTTCTCTCAAAAAAAGTAAAAAATGTGTATCTCCTTTTCTTTTTTTTTTTTAAATTGTATTAATATGCAAATGCTACATGCCAGAAGCAAACTTTTAATATAATGTCATATGGCAGAATTTGAAATTAGGTGTATGTGATTGTTAATGTTATAAGAGTGCTGCTAACTACATCTGCTAACTAAATCTGTTAATTTTAAAATCTTCTGGCTTAGTGATCACATCAGCCTTAAGGAGCTGCTGTTTAAAAGAGATTATATGTATTGCTAACAACTGTTTCTAAAGCTGTTGACAGAAAGATAATGTATCATCTAATATCTTAAGGTTCATCTCAAAATGTGATCAAGGTAACATTTTTGGTCCATTTTTGACCCGAATAGTGTTACAGTAAATGTTGTTTATGCAAGCTTAAATAATGATTTTACAAACTTTTACCTACTGAGCCATTCCCTATTTGGGGCTATTTACAGTGGTGCTAATACTTTCTCATCATAGTTAAGAATATTACCTTTTTTTTCTAAACAGCAGGGCTTATCTAATTTTAAATAGATTGTAGTAGAATTTGAGCAGGGAGCTCAATGACATTTGAAACAAAAGCAGTTGGATGTTACTTGATAAAATTATTATCTGGAAGGTAGGATATAAAATCTAATGCAATGTAGACCTGAACAGGGAAGATTTTAATATCTGTTCATACCCTTTAGGAATATTTACACAGAACACTAGAAAAGCACCTTAAAGTATGCTTTTCTTCCCAGATCCAAAGCAGATAAATTGATGCCAACTAGGATTTTCCAATAACTTGTGTTTTATAACTTAGTGAGAACAGGAAATTCTCCTTGACGTTACCTCCTAGCGAGAGGTTACACATCTCCACAAAGTCAGAATATTTGAAGTTTAGCCTGATGCTAAGGGATCTCCTCAGCCAATCTAACTAGGTTTTTAAGGATTCTCCTCGTCACAAGTCTTCCAGGAGCGTATACCATAAAAGCAGAAATGGGGAGAAGGAAGAATAGGTGGTCTGAGGCTGCTAGTGCACTGTGGCAATGCCCAGCTCAGGCATTGCACTCTAAGGGCTCTTTCAACTGAGGCACTTCAGAGACTTTCCAAAGTGGATTTTTGGACCAGTCTTAAGCCCAAATTCTTGTCTCAAGACCAAGCAAATTAAAAAGTATAAAACATAAGAAATCATTTGGTCAAATTTCATTGTAATCTTTTTTCATAGGACCTCAAGGAAAAAGTTTTCCAATTGCTTTAAGGGGGATGCAGCCCAAAACAGGAAATGTGAACCAAAGTCATATTTATGATAATTAGCTACTGAAGTATGGGTAGCATGGTATGTACTGATAATCTACCCTTTGGGATGAGATCTCAACCTACCCGAAGGTAGCACAGAAGGCTGTGCTGTTGTCTGATGTTCCCTGATTGACTGACCGATATGCAATGGGCAGATCCAGGAAAATCCGATGACCATCGAAATATGTTGGATGTCATGACTGTGGAAGAGTATTACACCTCTCTCATCCAGTATTTTGATAACTTTGTCATCTCTGTCTCCTCTTTTTTTCCCTGTGTTCTTCAGGAGCCTGCCAGGGTGAGAATTCATGACTCTTGGTATTGCAGCTGCAGTTTCTTATACTAACTGAGCAAACCTGCTGAACCTTACACATAACAACTCAGGGAATAGACTCCAAAATCCTGAGTGATTTGAGAAAGCAATACAATATAAAGCTAGAGAGCAAGTTTCTTCCTTTGTTCTTTTGTAAACTAGAGTTTACAGTTGACGGTCTAGTGTATGTTTAAGCCCTGATCCAGTAGCTGACCTGACTCTGAATTTCTTTGGTGCTATAATAGCTGTCAATCACAGGACTGATTTCTTTGCAGGTACTGAGCTTCCATTGACTTTTCATCTAGGAATGTTCAGCATGTAATAAGAAAGAGAAAATACACAAAGGTATTTAGGAGTCCAAATGTCAATTGAAATATATCAGTGAAAGTTCAAGCATCTGAACAGAAATCTACCCAAAAAGTTTCCCAGCTAAAATGAGTAAAAAAGTTAGTTCTAGCTGTGAAGTTTTACAAAACTGAGAAAGAGATGTCAAAGCATGACATTTAATCCAAAGTAGGTCTGCATATTTTTTTAATATTTGGAAAACACTGACTGAATTTCTCATATCTACTTTCTCCTGCATTGAATGCCATCAAGAACAAATTAAACCTGAGTTCACATTAAGGTATATTTATATATTTTGCTAATGAAATTTTGTCTTTAAGTGATAACATCCAATTTACATAATTGGATATTTTTAACAATAAATGGTTACTATCTAATACAAAAAGTTACCAAAACAATTTTATTCTTTTAAAAATCTTCTGGTGCAGCTTTCTTTGAGATGGATAGCTCACCTTTCTTTTAATCTGATCCAGTTTGCTCATACCTAATAATATTCATCCCCGCAAAAACTGTGAATGGAGACACACAGTAGAGATAAATTTAGTCTACCAAGTACCTGTTCATTCTTGCTCAGTTACTCATGTTCTTACTACAAATCTATGGATTAATTTAATTTCAACTATGTAGCAGTAGGTAGAAACTGGCAAACACTCCAGTCAAGGGAATTTTCTTTGCTTTTGTCAGCCTTTGACCGTACTTTACAGTACTAAAACATACTATACTTCATAGTAAGTACTTTGTACACAGTAGTCTTTTTTTGAATGACTCTGAAGCAAATGGTTCCCATGTAAGAAAGCAGAAAAAGCTAATGGAACCCATTCTTATGTCTATTCTGAAACTCTTGTGTATGTGTCATTCCACTTTTCAGAAATCAAATGCAAATTACAGATATCTTAAATGTAGTTTCCTAATAGCATTCATTGCTTTGGAAGATTGATTGTTCAGCAGTATTTCTATTTTTCCCTTTTCAGTACTTTCAGTCTACCCTGTGGACTTTGAAAGGTCTAGTAATATAGTGAGCTTTCAATGAAATTTATTATCCTTTTTAGGCTACATATAAATATCTTAAATAAAACTTTGGCATCAACATCAAAGCACTAAAATATGTCTTCTGTTCTCTCCAGCTATTGCATATTTTATGTGTTTGATGTTAATATGAATGTGATATTCAAACTTAATAAATGTATGGCAAAGGGAAAAATAAATGTCAATAAGTGCCATTGAACACTGTTATTAAACACTTGTGTAAAAAGAAATCTTAAAGAGATGCTGTAAATCCTCTGTGCCACCATTATGTAGCTCTGTAAGTTACAAAAATAATTATTTATAATTCTCTATAGACTATGTTAAAGTTATTGTGATAAATTAATAAAAATCATTAACGTATTAATATTGTCCCTATTGCTGAAGGCTCTTTCAGCTATCTGCTTCTGCCAGCCCAAAATTGTACATGCTGTGTGTGCACAATGAATAACACTATCCCAAAAGAAAGCATGTTTTACTTCTTCTATTTTGTTAAATCAAAAATGCAATAGTTAAAGCATTTTCTACTTGTGTTAATATTTTCAATAAAGTCTAAGAGCTCTAGCAATGAAAAGCTAGAATCATTTCTCTGTCTTAAAGTTCTGTGCATTACATGTAAAGTGTGTTTTAAGAATCTTTTTATCTACACAATCTGCATGAAAGAAAACTAACCTGCCTGCAGTGACTCTTCCTAGGACTAGTATTCAGTTTTCCAGCAGTCTCTTTTCTAGTAGAGACAAGTGGAGCAGACATGGATTATGCCATGCACCTCCGTATGTGAGATTGACATCACTAGCAAAACTATTTCTGGGGCTGTAATCTCCATCCTTATGGGTCCTTCCCTGCATGGTTCATATTAAAGTCATTTAACGAGGTAGTATATGTAGGGAATTAGCTCCACTGTTCACAGCATTCAGCTCCTCCAAATGTCAGGTGTCTCTGTCTTAAAGGTACTGTGATCACAGCAGCGGAGAAATGGTTTATTTCAGACTTTGGAAAGCACTATAAATAGTAACAGTTCTATAACCATCTCTTTCTGCTGTGAAGTTCTTGGTGAACACAAGTTTCACCTCAACAGTTAAGTTACGTTCAGAAGAACCAACACACACACACATCCACTTGCTCTCCCTCGGTGCTAGCCACCTTAGTGTCGTGATGGACTCCATCAGCCCAGGTGAATCTAGACCAAGGTGTGTTTGAAATCACAAGCAGCTGGTGGGCTGCTTTGGCAAACGTGCTAGAGAGCAGTTCCCTTGGCAGTGTACACCGGATGTACCTGATGTTCTGGTTGTAACTTTGACACAGTGTAGGTATGGTTTCCCCTTCTGCACTTAGACTTAGCTATGCAGGACTTTGCTATGTGACTTAGTAGCTTCTTGAAGTACTAGATTGCTATCCTGAGCCCTACTCCCTGTTTCCCTCATCCTACTGTGCACGACTTAGTTCCATTGCAAAATCAGTGCTGGTAATCTAGGGGCTGCCTTCTCCAAACTAAATAATCTTGTTTCTGCGTATTGTAAGACCACTTCCTCCTCACAGATGGAACATAAATCTTAAATAGAATCTATCTGAGATCTAAAACTGGGGGGAAATAGAACTTTTTGAAATGCCAGATATAAATCTGTGTCCCATCCTTCTATAGAAAACTTGCTTTGTGCTTAGTCTTTGACCATGGCAAAGCCAAAAGTATGAATCCCTCAAATATGGATCCCTATTTTATGAACAGCTAAATTACTTTGGCCTTATCAGGGGGCACCTCTGTGCAAATGGCAGTTATCACAGCTAGCTAGCACCCTGACAATTTACACATTCTAAGGTTTCCCTCTCAGTCGTTTGTTTGAAAGTTAAAATTCATGGCATTTTTTTTACCGCTATTAAAATTCTAATCCTTCAAATCAAAGTGGAGCATTAAAGGATGCCTCTTACACTTCCAGATGCACCTGAATAGACCCCAAAACAGTTCTGCTAGCCTCCATGGATTTATGCATGAGTGGATTGACACGATTACCTGTTCTTTTTAACTGCCAAATAGAGCATTTTAAATTCAGAATTAGCAACAATATAATAATTAGATTTTAATCCCCATGAATTTTAATGGATATGAAACTTCAGGCCACATATAAAGAAACACTTAAAGGAGAATTCAGGGGAACTTTATTTTGCACACAACTGTGATTCTGAAAACTCCCATTGTCTGAGCCGTGAAAACCACCGGCACTGCTAACCAGGTTTCTGTCTCAGGTCCTCAAACCCCTGCCAAGCTGCTTCTGCCACTCCCCGGCAGCACCTCAGTCCTGATAGGACTGAGCAGCCTGTTGTTCTTCTCACAACTCTGCTGTTTGAGACTCTGGGTATCCTGCTGCCTCTCTCCAAGGGGGCTTCCCAGGAACTGGGGAAGTCACACTTCTCAAACACCACTTTCTTTTACGGTCACTTTCTTTTAAAGCATGACTGAGTTATATGTGCTTTCATTTGGTAACCACAGACTAAAGGTTAACACACTCACAAATTCATGGGAGATGAAGCACCGTTTCCCACCTTTGGGCTGAGGAGATTCGCTCCCCTCTGCTGGGAAGGGATGTGTAAGCAACCGTGAGACTCTGTTAGGACTTTCTTTTGAGTGGGCGCTAGAGTGAAGACTCATCTGTTTGCCTAGTCCCAGCTCCACAGATGGTATGTGACTAGCAGGAAGCACACAAACAACCTTTGAGTCTAGAGCAGAAACTCCAGTTCTTAGGTGAACTACCTGAGCTTATCCCAGCAGGCGTGCTTCCTTTAGCCTCCTCTGTAGACCTGCAAGTCCCGAAGAGCTTCTACAACAGGGACATCACCTTATTTCCTTCATGTATGATCAGCACGTTTCTACTTTTTGGCCACAGTGAATAGGAGAAGAAAAAAAAAAAAGAAAGGAAAAAAAAAACTAAAAAAACTCTAAACCACTACCAAACTCTAAACTCCAAATTCTGCTCTCATTTAAGAAAAGGTAATCAGCACCTACATTCAGCAAAAGATTCTGGGCTCTCAGTCCTGCCTGGACAGAGATGCTTACCTGCAGAAGGAGACTGGCAGACTTCAAGATTGAGGTTTTCCCCCTGCATTTTTCTAAAGGCTGTCCCCAGCTGACTCCCAGCTTGGTTGGCTGCCTGATTTATCTCAGGTTGCCATGCACATTATAAATGCCATTTTTTGTGGCACATGGTCTTCTTGGATGCTACACTGCCATGCCAAAATTAGGTTGTGGGCTCTTACATTTCCTTTCTGATTTTAGTCTGTAACTCTTACAAACTTCCATGCAGCAAAATCTCTAGTTTCCCCCATCTCCTCCATATCCCAGGTGAAGTTTCAGTTCCTGCAGCATGTCATAATATCAGCAAATAAATCTAACTTTTTCAATCATTGATTGATGATTCAAGTGGTCGACTTGAAGCATAGCACTGGGGCCTGCCTGTCAGAAGCCAAGTTCTAAGCATTTTCTGAAAGTCAGATCTCTCAGTCTCCAACTATATTTCTGCTTTTCCATTTTTTTGAGTTTAACTTGACTGGCACCGGTGAACTCCCAGACTCCCCAAAGTCAGTAGCAGCCCTACCATTGATTTCAAATTGTCATATAAATCTTTGTCATGAGCATACAAAGCCTATAAAAATCCAATAGAAAAGTCAGAAAATGGCAGCTGCCTATCTGACATCCTCCAACTTTCTGCTCCAGTAATGTATACTGAAGTTTGATTCCATCTGATACTGAACTTCAAAATGGAGGGAATTAATTAGTGAAAACCAGTGAAAACTGACAAGTGAGATGGAATCAGACAGATCACTCTACATAGCCCCAAAATATAAGCAGAAAAGTCATTTAACCTATATTCTCTGTAAAGATGTCACTGTTTGCAGTTTAGACTGTTTACCTATTACTTTCTATTAACTTTAAACTAAGTGTTTTTCTAATTTAGCAGATTGCCTTGAAGCCTGCTACTGGCTTTCTAGTAAGCTTGATCTTTTATTAGCTACAGTGCTTTTTGGTATTCATTATACATTAATTTACATTTACGTTTTTAGATTTTAGAAGTACATTGATATTAGCATTCTTTTGTTACTAGCAAGTGGCAGAATAATTAACATAGAATATTTGATCTCACTAATAGAATTCATGTTTGGTCTTTTGAGTCAAAGCTTCACAAAATAAGCAGTGAAAAAAATAGTAAAATATTTCTCTCTTGATATGTTCAAGATACTTTGGTTGGTGCATCCTTTTATGATGCTTTATGTTCAATTTACCAGAAATGCATCCTTATCTGCACATTCATGTTAATGTGCTTTTTCATTCTATGGGAGATAATACACTCTAAAATGGAACTGATACTTTGAACATAAAAGTGGTAACACTATATATACTGTTCTAAGGTTAAAATCCAGGAATTTTTCCTTGCTCATATCATACCATGTTTACTCCTGTGAAATTCTACTAAAGAAGCCAATTTCTTCCAGAGAGACCTAGGGAAATGTACTGAGCCAAATATGTTTAACTTTTTTACATAAGTCAATGACTTTATATAAAATATACAGTGTCTCTCTCCTATGCAGTCGATTGCCTTTCATTTGGGAGATGAGTGGAATTTGCTCATTGGTAGTTAATGTTTGAACCCAATATGGAAATGGACAGCATCCTTACAGGTTTCTCAGCAGGCGTTGGGTAGATACATAATCTAAAGTCAGATAAGCAGGCAAAGGAAATTCTCAATACGATGGCTAAATCTAAGCTAAATGAAGTGAAGCAAAGTGCTCTTTAGATGATTCCTCAAAAGATAATGAAGGTGCTTCCCCTGAGGAAAGTACTGGTGGATACAACCAGAGTGTGCCCAGGACGGTGGCAGTCTCACAAAGGTGAGGCCATATGTTTGCCAAAGGGCTGTAGCTATGTATGGCATCACTGCCCCTAGGTGTTACCTCGGGACTGACAATGAAGCGATCACCCTCACAGATGTATGTGCTCAACCAGCTGTGGGCAGAGTCTGGCAGGCTAATTCAACCTGCTGGGGCAGATGCTGGGGTAAGCTGCAGGGGAGCGCATTGAGGAGCACTTACATGCTGTATCCCAGCCACTAGGTAACCTCTGGCAGCAGAGAGGGAGCAAGGAATCACAGGAGAAATAACATCAACTATCATAGCTATCTGTCTCAGTACTGTGTGGCTGCCTATGGCTCGACACATTAATTGCTCTGGTTCCTGTGTTTTCTGAATGGTAAGTCTTCAAATAAAATGACATGGGGAAAAAAACCTGACATTTTTAATATAGGGAAATAATTCGGTTGACACGGTTTCCTGGTATTGTCTGCATGAGGAAGTACCACAGCAGGCAAGCAGTTCTGAGAGAGGCTGTAGAGCAAACTAATGCAGCTGAAAATTGTTGGCAGGGATAGCCATCAGGCTTCAGCCAACTACACTGACGGTCAGTAACTCTGGGAGAAACAGCGGGTGAAAGGGCACCATGGATGATTTAAGAAATGACTGCAGAAAGAACTTGAATTAAAAGCTGAAGATAGGCTTTGGTATGTGCAGCAGCTCTCTCTCTAAGGACTAGGGTGCTTAACCAAATACAGATGGAAGGGGAATCAGTTTTCCCTTTGCGCCTGGCTGAAAAATAAAAAGTTTTCAACTTTTACTGTAGCAAGAAAGTCTGAATTTATTAAGCAAAAGATCCTCATGAAGTCCTCCTCTGTGGAGGAAACAGACTATTCTCTTGTTAGATCAGCACATGCTGGTTTGAGAGCATCCAATTCACTGCTGAATTTAAGGAATAACACAAAGGGGAAGGCTCTGTAGGGAAGGCTCTCTGGGGATCCAGATTCTTCAAACATGATACTATGCAAACTGAATGAGGCACCTCTGTGTTCTGCAAGAGCAGTCTGCTACAGGTTACAGCCTCATATTAGACTTTCTGATTTGACAGGCCTTCCTGAAGCTAAAACAGAGCTTCACAATGAAAATCTTTATGATAATCTTCATTATTAGCACAGACTTCTATAAAGACTTTTTACTATTTACCATTTGGTGTGAGGCATGATGGTCAAAAAGCTGCAAATTAGATTTGTTGATTCGCTCTTTCACTGTTCCCACCAAAAAAAGAAATAATAAGCCTCCCCAAAACACCCTGTTACCTTAGGAAAACTAGCTGACAAAGAACATCTGACTCCACCTAAAACTGGAAAAAGAGGGGAGAAATCATATGTTCATACACTGGAAGTCTATATTTTTTCACAGTGTAGTATTTTGGCGTTGTGTTTACTTTAACCCATATGAAACATTAATGGTTGAAAGACATCTCATCTCTATGCTGAGATGAAGAATAGTTAGCTAGCTAGCTGCTTCACTGCTAAACTTGTCACACCGCTGTGGAAGAAAGGTACATTTATGACTTCAGTTCAATACTGGAGAACAGTTCAGCTTGGTGAAAACTTGTTTCTGTTTTCTGGCTCCAAACTCTCCTTATACTGTGCCAGAAGGTGTCTTCCAGTTATTAAGAGACAAGTGGATAGGCATGCTTCTGTATTTCCCCTATTTTGAAGTGCATTTTGAATTAAATTGTTTGTAACCAGGGTAAGCATACAATTGGAGTTGAAGTTTTCCATGTGTTTCACAATCCCATTTAGTATAATTCTCTTTTGAGCCTGCTTTATTGGTCAGACCAGATGCATACTACAGAAGAGATTAAAATAAGTAGTTTTACCACTAAAATTACTCCACTAGCCACGATTTATGTTTTGTAAGCTACAGTTTTTGCAACCATTTTAAATGAATGTTCATTTTCTTCATGAGGAATTATGAACACTTATCAGCAATATTTTTCCTAATGAGGTTAAATGATTGCTTTCTGATGAACAGCAAATTTACTCCAAAATATATCTATGAAGAGCCTAGAGCTATTCTCTATATTAAGTTGAATCTAGCCAAAAATACAGGCCAAAAATGTTGATTGGAAATTTCCAAAACATCAAATACTGTTTTTCAGCAGTTCTTAAAAATAAACATATTCCAAAATGAAAATTCTAGTTGATCTATTATTTTATAGAATAAAGGTTTCTAAAATCTTTTTATAACACTAACACAAATAAACTAAATGCTTAGATAACATTTTTCAGGTTTACTTCAAATTATGTATTTCTTCCTTTTTCATCTTATCCAACATTTCCAAATGTGTCATCTCATTTCAATTAAACCTAGTTTTTATCTACCAGGCAAAACTATCTACCTCTATTACCAGTCCTATTTCTAATTGTAACTTTAGCAACTGTCCCTGCATATGTATTTTCTTTCTTTTTAAGCATGACTGACAAAAAAAAAAAAACCCACATATCTGAGACATGAGGAAAACTATCAACGTTTTCATTCTTCAGTAAGAATATTTTGTAAATTCACTATATTCTGTTTTACCTGCAGCATGTTGTTGAACTGCAACTACTTTACTCCAAAATGGCACAGTCACGTGTTTTAAAAAAAAAATAATAATTCCTTTTTTTGATAACATGAAGGACACATCATATTCAGACTGAAAATTTCTGTAAAAAAGAATATGTGTAAGCCACTGGATCTGTTGGACACTAGTCATTTGCACACCAAATCTTACTCAGGATTGCATTCCAAACTATGCCAATGCAATTACTGCTTCCCTGACAATATAGTAGAAACAGTACAGGTATTTCTTAAAGGAGAAATACTTCATATTTTAGCATGTTCTGAAAGGAATTGATACAAGTAACAGGATGAAGGAGGTAGGATATCTAAATTATTTTTTTGTTATTATTAACATTTGTCCAAGATATAACGAATTTAAATTCTGTGCAAGAAAGGAATCCCACTCGTGTGTCACTTGTGTGTTGTTGAAACAGCATACCAGTATCTAGAGGAAGGATGCCATTTAACTAGCAGAGATTAGTTAAATATCTATGTGTCCAATCCATTGATTCAAATATAATTCAAACATAATTCAAACTGCTCCAAGATTTAGTCAGTTTCATAATTGCAGCAACCAGAGCAGTCAACTGGAAACCACATTTACTGCAGTGGTTTGGTTTTGCTTAACGAGGTGGGTGGGATATGTTGGTCATGAACCTCCAACATGATGATCAGAAGTATTTTTTTATGAGTTGACCATCATCATGCACTAATCAGAAAGGGAACGAGGAGTTCAGAAAAAGAGTTTCCTCCCCATATTTAAAGTAATAGAGGTTAATACTCTCCTAAACAACTTCTCAGGAGTTTCTTATCTCTACAAGTCTCCTGCCTGCCTTCAGTCAAAAGGTTTGCTAGCTTCTGCTGGCAGAATTCCAGGGGTAGGTGTGTGGTCTGAAAATTTGCTGGAGTGGAATTTACAGCAACATAAACTGCCTGTTGTTTCCTTTCCCAGTAAGGGCTTGAAAAAGGCCAGCTTGGCTTGAAAAATTGGACAGAGAGTGCAACTAGAAGATTGCACAGAGAGTGCAACTAGAGAACTGAAATACGCACAGAAGTGCCTCCCCTGCAGAGCCCTGGCCACACTGAGAGCTGACCTTTCTCTTAGCATAAGAGTGATAAAAAATGTGTTGTTCTCTAACCATATAAAAACCAAATTCAAGAGGTCATGGCAAGGGAAGAAGGAGAGATATTCATCTGTAACAGTTGAATATATGTTAGCTATATAGTATCTGTGCCAGGAGTACTTAGTGTAGCTCACAAGTTTTTACTGGCTTCCTGGCAAAGAACTAATGTTAAATGACCTTAGCTGTATTTTAATCCCATAAATGGTTGTGCCTATTCCATGCAACTTTGTCAGACACAGCTTGCATTCCTGAGCCTTGCTTGACTACGAATTTATTTTCTTTTTTGTAGCTGGCAGGTCTTTTTCATTCTGTTGCTATTGTACTCTTGGTTTGAACATTTTTCTCTGACACATAGCTCACTCTTAATTTTATCTCATGTTCACTGCAATATGGTACAGTTACAACAAATGTAATTCCCATTTAAATGACATGCGACATCTTCATCAGTAATACATTTTCCTATAAGTTTTTTACAACCATGGTGAATTAGAAGTTCACCATGTTTCATCTCTTATTGCAAGAATTCTCTGTAGCTATTCAAAAAATGTTACTCTCCTACCAGTTTCCCAAAAAGCATAATTCAGAAGAGTTCCTCAAACTGACACTAGTATTTCTGTTTCCAAGGGTATGTAGATCACAAACAAATATTCTCTGATTAACATTATCACTTATTTTAACACAGACTTATTATTATTTGTCTACTGGTGTTCTAGGAGCACGTGAAGCCAGGCTAGTATTGAATGAGCTGCTGTACAGAACGGCAGCAAATGATAAACCTTGTCTCAAAATCTAAGGCTATGAATCAGAAATGCATTTAAGTGTCTGAGAAGATTTTCTCTCTTCAGAAAAGCACTTAGGCAAATAATTTCAGTTAAGCACATGGATAAGTATGTTCCCATTAAGGAACAATTTCTGGATTAAATCTCTGAAATTATAAACCTTAGATAAATTCTTAATTTTCCTTGCACAGCTGGAATAATTCCATTAATATTTTACAGTGCTCTGTGTCTCTGTAAAAGGTACACACAGTTGAAAAAAATTTGTGTAAGGGGTTAGTGATACCATATCTGCCATGTCTCTTAATGCTATGAAAAACCCTGACAATTCACAATGCAGACTGTAAAGTAGAGATCACTTCACTTACACTAAACTATTTCTTCAGCCTCTTGATGAATAAAGTTGTAAAGGTGCAGTTCTGATCCTCTGAATTATAAGCCACAAAAACTAGTTTTTATTGTCAGTTGAGATAGTATTTTTCATTTTTTATATTTTTACCCCATGAGTTAGGTTCATCACTTTACAAAGTGGATTCCTTTCAGTTAAGATTTAATTACTTTACATTAATTCTTTCATGGCATTATTCTTCTGAAGAACTTCACTGCACATTTATATTTTTATGTGGCTAAACATTTGCATTTAATAGCTTTTGAAAGGCAAGTTCATGGCTACTCTAATTAATAACAATGATGTAGTGTAGATTTTATAGCAAATTAACTGTCCAACAACAAGGCTGAACAACAATAACATAAAAGTTATGGTGTGTGCTTCATTCCAAAACTAACTTACAGGGAAGAAATAGACCTCAAATACAGAACATTAAATAATTCCTCTATAAATCAAGCCTACTCCACATTTACAAATTTGTAGCAGAAGTATTTGTCTTAGTTAAAAACACTGTATGCATTAGTTACAGAATACAGAAAAGAGGATGGCAAAACAGTATTTTTTGCTTGCTTGTTTCTTTTTCTAAAAATATTGATCATATCACTTAAGTCGTTATTTTTTTGTGAAACAAATACCTATACACACCCATTGTTTTCAATTTTCTCAGAAGAGTTTAAAACACTTTGTAATAATTTTGCAACATCTCTTCAAAGTAGAAGACACATTGACTGAAAAAATTCAGTATCACGTAATTAGCTTTTCTCAGTACTTTCTGTTGTGGTCAGCAAAATTTGACCTCTGAATACGAGGCAGTGAAGAGTTACTTTTGTATTCAAAGCTTTTATAAGTAAAACCAACTGAACTGAAATGCCAAAATAACCTTAATTCTCACCCACATGGAGGGCAGAGTCATTCTGAGCATACACAGTCCTTCCTCCTACTCCTTTCTATCTTGTTATGAAAACAAATGGCAGAGATGACTGAGGTCCTGACTAATGGAAAGAGAAACAGGGAACAGGTAATAGACAAATCCCAGTTGCCATGAGGAAGACAAGGAGAAGAGCTCACCTACATTAGGTGATGCCAGGGCCTTGCATCAATGCCTGTGGTTCCGACCTCTTAAGTCATTTCATGAGAACCCAGACGGTCTGGTTCAACTTCTTAGATGTATATACAACCTTCAAACGCTCAGCTCTGTTTAAGGGTGAATTTCCTTTTGTTCCTGCTGTTAAAACCTTGGGAGAGTTTTCTCCTTCTGATTAGGCACCCTGAGACAAATAGTTTTGAGCCGAGGAAAGTCCCAAATCCTAGGACAGAGGTTAACTCATGGCTTTTCCTGGTCTCTGTCCATGATAAAGATCAGTTTAAGTTCTCCTCTGACCAAAGAAACTGCCATTCTGAATATGCTTTTAGGAGGCAGTGATCAAGAAGACGTGGAAGAATTTCTCTTTCCATTAAAGAAATAGATAGTTCTTCTCTGAAGTATTTTCACTTAAAAACTAAGCATATCTGTACACATTTCAAATATAAGTGCATTCTTTTTCTACACAAAAAGTAGGAGAGAAGGAAGCATTACATGGCATAGCTTAGGGAATGCAACATTTCCACTTTCACATAAAATTGACTTTGAGATTGAAGTAAGAAGTGATGGACCTCAAATCTGATATTAGGGTAGAAATCTTGGCCCCACTGAATCCAAAAGCACACATTGACAGAAGTGACAAGATTTCGTCTGGCCTTGACTACCGACTGGAATCTCTCCTCAAATTCCATTAATTCCTACTCAGCTATGCTGAAGTGGCCCCTGCTTCTTTCTTCTCTGAATATAGCTTTTAGTCTTAAATGACATACTCCTATCCGTTGTTTATCCTTTTCCTGCAGTTCAGTTTAAAATACCAGTTTGCCAGTAGTTTTAGTTACAACTAATTATAACTCATACTCCAAGCAATTGGTAGGTAGAATCAGGCTACGATTATTTCACATCTGATACACATCTAGCACTCTTCTTTTCATTTTCAAAACACTTGATCAAGAATGTACTTTGAATTTTTTGCTTTGTTTGCTGCAACAATGCAGAACTCTGCTTTACTTGATATACCAGGGCATTTTTGCTATTCTAAATTGATGAAACTCCTCATTAACTAATTTTATTATTATAGAGTATTTTGCCAGTGTAACACAAGGAGAAACACAACAGATTTAAGTCATAAAGCTTTCTTCATAATATTTTTAACAACTTTTGTTCCTTGAGGGCCTGAGGAAGAGGTGTTGCATATGCATGCAACTTTGTTGCCAATAAAGCTCAAATAAAATTAGTTAAAAACCTTGGGAATTCAGAGTTTTTATGGAACACTTTTACTATTCAAAAAAGTACTACAGTAATATCATTTCCGTTCCTACTTATATTAATTGACTAACAGATTGTTTCATACAGGATCGTTAAAAGATTTATTTCTCAAAAAAATCTTCCGAAGCAAAGAGGAAGGCAGATGGAATAAGCTATAATTGTATGCTGCTCTGTAGTTTAAAGACATTCTGTTGACAGAAACCTGGTAGGAATAACACAACCCCCAAATTTGCAGAGGCCTCACTGAACTGGTGTAATTGTAAGAAAAGGCAATAGTGGACTGAGCAGTACTTGTGATTCAGTAACTTGCTCCAGATCAACCAAGTAGCCTGTGAAAGAATCCGGATGCTGAGCCTGGTGATTCTGCACAGTAGATGCATTTTTTACAAAGTCTGGTCTCCCAAGGGTCCCTCTGCAGTAAATGGAAAAAAAGACTCCTTCTGAAGACTAACCTCAACCACCCGAATTCCTACTTTGAATCTTTTTGCTTGTGAGTCTCACAAAGACGGGGATAACATAGACTCTCTCTCCCTGAGAACTGTATTATAATGAGTTGCTTGTCTGTTTAATATTTACGTAGGAAATTAGATAGGCTTATCTGAGCAGAAAATAACATCCCGCCTCAGAATAGGTTACTATAAAATGCTTTGGTCCCTCAAAAACTTACTCCTATTTATTTTAACTACTGAATACTCTTAGCAACTTCAGTGGTACTACATGTATCACATTAAGTCATGCGGTTGACTGCACCTTTGCTGCAGGGAGTAAGAATTCACGTTGGCTGTGCACACAGAGTGGACTGAAAGAAATATCAAATATTTACAAAATTAAAATGAAATATAAAGTTCTTTTGTTATAATTCCAAATACTGTGTGGATGTTTCCTCTCATCCCTCTCTGTTTTTCTCTCCTAACCATCCATTGAGGGGGGAGCAGCAGAAACAGATTGTGCTGAGAGACAGTTTGGTTACAGTCTGGCAGGGAAGGTACACATGTGGTAGAGCATGGAAGAATATGAGAAGCTGCTGTGAGGGTAACTTACCATCAGTGCTGGTACCACCACTGAAACACAGGAAGCAGTGACTGATCTCTAAACGTGATACAAATGAGAAAAGAAAAAAAAAAGAGAAGTGTTATAACCTGTTGCGATCCATGGCATGGACAGCACATAACTCAAAAATCTTGCTTTGCTTTAGACCAGCTCTATGAAAATGTCATACTTTTTATTTTGCTGACAATTTTAATTATTTGATGCCAATGCTTTTTACTTACAAAATGCGTCAGGGGAGTAGCTGAAAAACCTCTTGATTTCCAGCAGCTTCTTATGCAAACATGTTTATCTGAAAATTGATTTGTTTCTTTGATTGAGTTAGAGGGGTTTTGGATTCATTTTTTGCTGGATAACAGTGGGTCTATTTTTGCTTAAAAGATTTGCGTACCTTAAGCGAATATTCTTTCATAAGTTATCTCTTTGTAGATTGTGTAATGAACTGTGAGAAATAAGTGCAATTTCAAGTGAAATACCATAACTGCTTACATTTCACACATGCATATTTTAAATCATCTAAGTATTCATACATGAGTCTTAGTCAAGTAAATAAAATAAAATGTTTCCTTACCAAGGTAAAATACATAGTTTAGCAAAGAATTCAGGACTTGTAAAATAAAAATTGCCTAAACCCAAATACTTAAAAATATATTAGCTAGGAATTAATTTTCAACAATAATTTGACCTTTAGGGTATTTCTTCTTTAAAAAGTATCATTGTGCTGAAAAAGCAAAAACCCAAACAGAATAAAAAACAGTGTGGTACACAGGGGCTTTCTCAGATGAATACCTGGTGAAGAGCTAGACGTGTTCAGAATTTTTCTGTGCATGAAGGTTATCCATTTAACCAGTGTCTCTTTTACTATCTAAGAGCATGCATTTTTCCAGCCTAGAAGATTTCACACATGAATGGTAGTAACACATTCTGTAATTATCCTTCATCCTGTGTCTTTGTCACAATGTGTAAAACTGCAGTTTTTCATCATTAGAAACGGGGCAAGAATTTAAAATACTTCCAATAAATTTTATACATAACAATTTTTTCCCAGAATTCTTAGAATACATAGGGGTGTGTTTTGATCAAGGGAATGTTTTGATCAGACCTTCTTAGGCCTGGAAGGGGAGAAGTCATTAATAATACTATTAATAATCATTGTTTTGAGAAGAAGTATAGGCATAAGCAGAAAATTAACTATTTCAGATTTGTTCTGAATTTTTTTCAAACTAACTACTTTGGATTCATTGGGTTAGTAGAAAAAATACAGAATTCACCAGTATGAAAATTTAAAGAAAAAATTCCAAGCAATTACTAAGAAATTAAGTTCTTAGTAATTCTTAATCAAAAGGCCCCTAATGATTTTGATGCTGTCGTTTGCTAGTCTAGGTCCACAGAGTGAATACAAACTAACTTCAGCGATGACAGATAGGCTTTTAATAATCTTTAGTAAAAGATATTTTCCACATGCCACTTAGAACCAGAACAGATACAGCAAATCAATAAAAAAAAATAGTGCCAATTTCATCACCTCTAAAATTATGGTCTTTTCAGAAATATACGATGATACAAATAGCGCTTCATTTCATTTTATCTTCCATGTGTAGTCATCTCTCTGTTATTTCTCTGTAAAACAAGATCAGCTTCTTGTAGAAATATTTTATAGCAGCTCAAGGTTTCACAACAGCTGTTCAATGGAAGATGTATAACTTTTACTACCCGTTCTTGGCAGGCGACATACAGGCGTACCTGCAAACCTGCTCCTGTGAGGTTGTAGGGCCATGGCAAAACGTAATTGCCAGAGGTGAGAAAGGCTGGAAGTGGTCTTCTGGACCAGTTTCATGTGGAATAACTGCAGGTGTTTCATGTTCACTACTTTGCTTATTCCCCCTTTCCAGTACGTTTTCTGCCAAACTTAAAAGTTAGTTTACATATAGCTCATGCTTCCTGCTGGGAGAAACAGGGGCTCCTGAGGGTGCCTGGGCAGGGTCCCCCAGCCAGGGCCTGTCCCACCACTGGGGCAGTGGGACGGGCCCTGGCTGGGGGACCCTGCCCTGAGGGAGTAGAACAGACCAGGAGTGCACAAGAAACAACCTCAACCCCGGGCATTGAGCACTTCCATGGGATTGGGGACTGACCAAGGCCAGGCTGTGATGTGGACCCAGTTTGTCACAGCCCATGGCTGGGCAGGGCTGTGGGGAGATGGAGACCTGCCCTATGTAGCACCACTGTGACAAGAGTTGATAGCCCTGGGGGGTTCCTGGGCCATGGCAGGGATGGGGGAGGCAAAAAAAGGCCATTAGTGCCCTCAGACCCTTGACTCTACCAAGGACCCTGTAACCCCTGGCTAGCAAAGACCATGCTAAGCATACTTAGCTGTAACTGTATCATAATAAAGCTTAATTTCCAGTAGCAGGACAATAAATTAAGCATAGATGCCCAAGTTTCATATTGACTAAGGTATCTAAATCCAGGAGCAAGCAAGTAACCAATAAAGTGCCTTCTCAGATTCAGTGCATTCTCACGCTAGTACAAAACTCTAACACTGGTATCATTTGAAGTATCTGCTGAGCTCCTTTTATCATTTCACAACTTCCCATTCCATAGATCTACTAGCAAAGGCTCTACAAAAACAAGCCTAAACCCCACAAGTTTGGTTTCCAGAGCT
The DNA here is from genome assembly GCA_033628505.1 of Tringa tobata. Classification (NCBI taxonomy): domain Eukaryota; kingdom Metazoa; phylum Chordata; class Aves; order Charadriiformes; family Scolopacidae; genus Tringa; species Tringa tobata. The sequence continues at coordinate 6,412,662 of JAHREE010000367.1, forward strand.
TAGCATAACCTCTGTCTGAAATAAGCATGGTCCCTGGGCAGCAGTCCTCCAGCTTGCTACTGACAGATCCTTCCCCGATGAAAAAGGTTATATAATACAGAGGCAGAGGATAAAAACTCTTAGCAAAGTGGAATTTTTTTGGAGTAGCTTCAGACTGTTTTCTCTGGAACCAGAGGAAGAAGGGTTGTTTTTTTTCACAAGGAAAGCACTATAAGCAGAAGCAGTAGATAAAACTGTCCCAGTAACAGGGGACACTACCATTTAGCAAGAACCTTTGGACGGGACTGTGCTGCGTGCCAACATCATTCCCGTCTCAGCAAATTGAAAAGGTCATAAAGGAACATAATGGTTTTCAGATACCTCCTTTCTTTTGCTGTAGGTCACCAAGGCAGCAGCTGCTAGAGGTTAACGTTGCACTGGCAGCACTTCGCCCTGCCTGACCCTCTTCCCACCTCTGAAAGAAAGGAAGACAGAAAATAACGATGTGTGTAAAGTTTGAGATGGGGCACAAAAATCAGGAGGAGGCAGACAGATCTTACAGATGTCCTAAGCCATTACTTTCAGATATCTGACGAGAATGAAGAAAAAAGTGTTGCTAAAATTTATCTGCAAACCGAATAGGTCTTAAAAAACAGTAGGATACGTGGGCTTTGGGAGACTAAATTAAATAACATTTCAGCATGAGCACCGTACAGCTCATAGGTTTGAGGAGTGGTATGGAACCTGAGCACAGGACAACATTACTTAAATTGTCCCAAACATATAACTATTTTGAAAATATAGGTTTTTAAAATAAGTTCAATCTTAATATTGATACTGAATATTAATGTAATGTTATTCTTATTTTCTGGAATACACTGAATTATCAGATACTTTCAGTTCAGTGTTGGTTAGAAGTAATGGTGTCCTTGTGATGTTGACAGCAGGTATTAATAAATGCCATGCTTCTCCCATTTTAAAATGTTTGAAAAGTTATGTGAAATATGCGTGTATCTCTGGTTAGTACCCCATTTTTCCCCACCATTGGGTAAGACAGCATAAGGCTACAGCAAAGAAGCTCACATTTTGTACCTGGTCTGTAAATAGCAATAGAAAGCAAGCTTGTCATTTGGAGATCCTTCAATGATTTATAAGTTCACTTGAAAAGGAAATAAACCAAAAAAGTAGCTCAGGCTCAATAAGCCATGCCCTTCTTCATTACCAAAATATTCTGAATACTAATACATTCTATGGGAAGTGACTTGATGCACCTCTGGAGTTCAATAACAAAAATGCTTTTCAGTTTTAGATTTTCTTAAGCTTGAAAACTAAGCTGCATGAAAAACAAAGTGTGATTATGAACTAATGAAATTACAATAGGGCAGGCAATTAAGAAGAAGGGTGCCTTACAAAAGCACTTACAGAGGAGCCATATTCTGTTCCCATTTTTAACTCTGCAATCCATGTTAGCTTCAGAAAATTAGAAGTGCATGAGTCTGATGAGAGCAAAATTTGTCACGCTGGATAAGCAATAGATTGACTGTTCCTGAGAGTTCTTCTTCCTTTGCATAAGTACTTATTAAGGAGAGAGGAAGGATAGTTTATGAAAAGGTGTATCACAGCTGTCAAGGAGTGTTTCGGCAGTCCTGCTCCGAACAGCACATCGTGCATGAATTTATAGTGGACTCCTGTCTTCTTCAGAATGTCCCTTTTCTCTGCATTGTTCCTACAGTTGGCATTATTTAAATTCATGCAGCAATTTATATCAATAATTAAATGGGAGTCCTACAGGTCGGTAACACTCCTCAATTCACTGTTTCAGGGTCAGGGTTCATTTCCTTTCCGTTTGGTCGAAAAAGCGATATTTTCAAAAATCTGGTATTTGCTGTCATTCAGCATTTTTGGTACCATCGATGGATTTTCAAAAACAAGCTGTGCAGTAAGTAATACTTCCTGATCTTTGTTATGCCACCATCAGCTCCATGAAAAGTGTGGAACTATGCCAGCATGAATCAGATGCATTGGCTTTTAATTTTATCAAGTAAATAGGAACCAATGACCTTTTCTGTGCCATACTTCTAATAATATCTCCTTTATTTATCTAAGAGCTTTCTCCATAGCTTTTAATTGCAGTTGCGCTGTGTTTTTACAGACCACAGAACTTTCCTTCATAATTTATAGTGTTACTGCACAATTAAATGAACTCCACAGATTCTCTAGATTTCATAGGGAATACTTTCCTTTTTTTTTAGTGAAGAGATACTGGAATGCACTATACATATCTCACAAAGCAGTTATTTTAAAAAATATTTTGCCAGAAAATGTGATTACTTTATAATCCTTTAAGTGTTTATGTGCAATCTATTTTGCTGGAAGGAAGATATGTTCCAAAATATCACAGATAAATTAAGAAATAAAAAATAGCATGTGCCCTGATCAATGGATTACTTTTTTTTTCCTGGGAATGATAATGCATATATATATTTGCCATGGTAACCAGACCATTTTAACTTTCACATACAGGCTTTTCTTCTCTTTGTTTCTGACTGTTTGAAAATATAATGAACCACTAGGTTCACAGATGCTGAAGTTTTATAATGAAGGGCTTCTAAAAATGATTCCTGCAGTTTAAAACTAACACAACCTGAAACTTCCCAAAAGAGAAAAATGTCTAGAAGCAATTAGCCTGAAACCATTCATTGGGCCTGGATTTCAAATGAGAAAGCCTGGCTGCAGTGGAAAGTCAAGATTCATATGAGCAATTAATCTCAGCTCATAATGGCATTGGTCTTGAGCAGGTGTAACTGGTGATGAGCAGGCAGGCAGCTGGTGTTGTAACACTGCCATTTAAATAGTATGTGGTAGATTTCATTCTGTGTGGAGCAGATTGTCTGAATCATCCTAAAGATGTCTATGACAAAAACGCTGGCCAGCTCTTCCGAATATGTAACTTTAGAAAGATAATACAAAATTAAATACATCCCTTTGTTTTTATTGTAAACTGTACCTCTTAGGAAAAATAAAAAAAAAAATAAATAAATTGGGATTTTACCATGTCATTCAGAAGTACTGAGTTTTATTTGGGGGTACATAAAACAAATCGGGACTCCATACACCTTAAACAGAATTTTTGTGTGCACCTTTTAGTAAGAGCATAATCATTAATTTCTGAGTCATTTTTTCTTGAACTTTGTAGCTTTATGAATGGAGTCTGAGCATTCTCTCAGCTCCATGTGCTAAAAATAAGCCTTGACTGTTAAGTGTACTCTCTCAGTGCACTACATTTAAACTTCATTATAATTCCTGCATATTAGCTTTGGAGCGGTTACCGTGATCTGACCATACCTGGAGCACAGATGACATTTGCATTCATATTGAAATAAATGCACTTCACTTACACATAGAATGTAGCTATTCTCAGCTATTCTCACTTCGTTGGTAGATATATTTGGGGGTTTTTCTCTAACAATTGCTGTAATGAATCCATACTCAGACCGTCTTTAGATAACATCTAAAAGAGGTTCAGCAATTGGAGCACAGAAAAAGAAAAAAAAAAAAAAAAAAAAAAAAGAGAAAGAGAAAGAGTGTTTTCAGCCATTTGCTGTTGGAGTTAAAAAGTCTACAAAGACCTGAAGCTGTGGGCCTGGGATTATACTCAAGCAAATATAGATATTCATCCTCTATATTTTATATGCATTCTATCTAATACTGACAATTGACATCTATCTATTGTCATACTTTAGGCAGCCTGTTGTGGATTTCAGAGTCTTCTATGCAATCTCCTTTAGAAAGAGAAATCAGGGACATGTAGCTGGAAATTCTCTCCTCTAACTTGTTTTATTCATGCTGCATAGGCAGGAGGTCACAAACAGCAGAGAGAATAACACTTTTCTGACTCTTTAGCTGTGACATTAACCCTGCTCCTTAACAAGTGATTCTGCCCCAAGACAAGATTTTGGTTAAAAATTCAAGGGCAAAGGGCAAATTCCTCTGATCTACCCAAAAGGAGACTGTATAACAACACAAGCAATTATATTTCTTCAAAGATATACTTACCTCAGAGGTTCAGAAAACACTTTGTAAGATGGTGCAAGATTCTAACTCATACTATCATTCCATTCCACATGCACATACATTTTTCTGTTTGATGAAATTCACCCCATCTCTTACTAGTTTATCAGGATTCTTTTTCTGCTTAGCCTTCATTGATTGTCTGCTCTGTTTTCTATTCCTTTCCACTTTTTTTTTTTTTTTTTTCTCCACAGCACCGTTGCTAACTCTTTGCCACTCAGTTCTTCCAGTTTTTCATTTCCAAATCACAGCCGTCTAGGTCAGTCTGCAACAGGCATCAGCATCCTTTGGCATCCATTAATTATTGTGCTGAAAGCAGACGAGAAAGCTTTGGACCAAATTAAGTAATGTTTCAAATGACAAAGTGAGACCTGAATCTGATTCTGCTGTAGATTTAGATCAATGCAACACCTCTGGAATCATACCTTTTTTACAGTGCTGTAAGAAAGTACTGACTCAGATTCATCACTAATAAATATAGCTCATAGCTTTGTTCTTGCTTGGGATTATATAATGTAGCCCAGAGAAAAAGAACCATAAGAAAGACAGTTACATTCCTCCCTCCACTGCCGGCTCCGTACCACTTGTACATTACAGAAATGAGAAAACGTCTTGATTTTTACCACTGTAAATGAGATCTAGATTGAATTTATAATTCCCACCTTTTTCAATCTCTTTTCGGTAGTTGGTTTTTTTTCTACATTTAGAAGATGATTTTGATTCTAGCAGAGTTTTAAATCTTCATATGGGAATTAGAAAGGATAACAAGTTTGGGGAGTACATCTATAAAATTCTCCTTAAGTGATTCCACTGGACCAAAGAGAGCAATTGCATAGAAAGGCACTTCCAACAAGAACTAAACAATTTCAGCTTCCCAATTTCAGCTCTGCCTTAAATGTCAAGGATTTGCTCCTCTCTTGTAGAGCAAGGATATAAAATGTGTGTGATCAAGACTTAGTCTTTAATTTCAGTTATGATTTACAATTGCTGCAGCAAGGGAGGATAAATTATCCCTCTCTGCTAGTTGCCTTTTATTTTTGGATGTTGGGAGTTATTGTTTTTCATCCTAAGGAAATAGACCCGTATTCTGAACCTATTTTTATGAAAAACAGTGGAATATATACTTTTTAACTCCTGTGCATATGGCAAAACACAAAGTATCTTCAATCTTTGAATAAAAAAAGACAGCAAAAAATAAACTTTTCATTTGGTAAAAGGGACCCTATATAATGCAAATAAGAACAGTTTTGAAAGAGATTGAGGCTTTGCCAGTCCAGTCTTTTTATACAAACAGTATGGAAGATTCCAGTATACAAAATTATTTTCCTAACTTTGTCAGATATGAAGCATAAATGGTCCTTAGAGACTTATACTTTACACGGGAACTTACTGAGATAAAGACATAGTAGATCTTCAAAGGAAACCATTAAAAGCTCACCATTAAAAAAGAACAATAGTTTTATCTTGGGAATCAAGCTAAAGTATTCTGGTATTTGCCAAGCCTGCTACTGGTTGTTTCATTAGTTCCATCTCTGTCCCACTGCTTCCATGAGGCTGGCAGAAGTATTTGGACAATCATGGACCATATTGCAAAGTAATCTGGTTTAAACTAACTTGGGAACTTAAATGTTTGAACCTGAGTCCATTCTCAAAGCTCACTGTCTATCCACCAAAGTGCCTGGGAAACTACAGCCCAAGGCAGGAGCATCATTCATGTAAGAAGCTACAGTGCCAGAAGGGTAGGTGCTTGTAGGGTCTGGAACACAATGGGTATAAGAGAAACCTGGGCAATAGACCTAAAGAGGAACATCCCAGTAAACTGGCTGTGATTACAAGGGTGGTATGGCTGGTCTTGAATTTGAGCTGATGTTTCCTGTTCATCCTAAACTGATTTTTGTGGAACTATTTTGGGTTCCTCTGTATTAAGCTCCACAGCTCTCTGAGGATTTATGAGCTTTTGTCAAGGGCTGGACCTAAAGTGGCTGGCAAATTCATGCCGCACTACTTAATCTGGTAAGAGGCCCCTAGCCACAGCACTGGAGTCATGTCTCACATGCATCCAAGTGGATCTGCTTGAACCTTACTGTGCCTGGTTGTCCTGCCCATGCTGGAGCTGGCTGGAGATGTCTGTGGTCCTTTGTATTCTCCCTGGCTGGGTCACCGTGAACCCAGTGAGACTAATGTATCAACAACTGCACAGAACTGCACTTGCATGAATAATCCTGCCAGAACTGAGCTGGCCTCCTCCAGCGTCTCTGCATCTGTGGCACAATTAATCTGTCAACTAAATAAACTGTCCGTGGATAACTGAGCACTGGCTGTGCACAGTAGAAAATGAACATATATAGCACACTGTACCGTGGCAGTGTAAGGACAAGTAATGATTAACAGGTAGGTCTTCCTATCACTGTAATTTACCAATATTCTTTGTTAACATTGAAAGCAATCATAACTGAAAGCAGTGGGCAGAAAGTGTTTCCCTAAGTCTAAATTATAGTGGATAGGAGCTAATCAGCTGTGTAACAAGGTAGGAAAATTCAAAGGAAAGTTGTGTTCGTTACAGACATGGCTTAGTAACGGGTATAACTGCAGTGTCATCTGTAAGTGACAAAGTCATTTCTGCATTTCTCAGGAGGAGGCGACCTGTGCCATAAGCTCTGCAAAAGCTGGCGAAAAAGCAGCTGCTGCAATGGAAACCAGAGTCTGTTTCTTCCCCTGGATGTCAGGGAATGGTCTGAGCAAACTGTATTTCGGGGGGACAGTAGAGAAAGTCTTGTCAGAAACAAAATGACAAGCACTTGTTGGCTCAGACTGGACAACATTGGATTTCTAGAGCAGAATAGTTATTTGCGAAGTGCTGAGTGGAGAGGAGCTAACCAAACAAGGCTTGTCCCAAGAGTGCCAGCAGGTGGCTTTGCAGCCAGTATTAAAAAAAAAAATTCTGACGACAAACACACATAAGGGGCTATTTAGGTATGAACAGAAAAAGCACCTGCTGTGTTTCAAAGAATAATGAGCTAAGTAAGGCAGGGGGTAAATGGTGTTGTCTGTTATCTGGATGACATGCTAATAACTGGGAAGATTTCAGATGAACATTTACAAAACCTAGAGGAGGCTTGAAAGAAATTGCGAAGATGTGATTCTAAAGCTAACAAAGATTAGTGTACTCATTTTTGTTGGATTCTTCATTCCCCCACACTCCCAAGCCAGGTAAAGTCGCACATAAGATGAAAATTAAGGCTACATATCTTCCAAAAATTAAAATCCAGTATACCTAGAATATAAATAGGGCCTTTAAGAGTTCTCTAGGGTTGCGCTTTATGGCCATGAGAGGACCTAGATGTTGGATGCTGCGGTGGCGTAGAAGGAAGAGTCTGTTGGATTGGAAAAATATTGTGTGCTGTAGAATACCTTGTGGGATTTTATTTTTTAAAATATGGCTTGTTAAGTTTTCCTTCTGACAAGGGAGGGCTACTTCAGATGTTAGATGTCCAAGGTATGCCTCAAAATATTTTGCTGCTTAGATAGGACTATGAAATATTTGTTCCAAATATAACAGCTTCAGCTGGTTTGATATCCATTCTTACAAAGAAAAAAAAATTAAACAGTTGTGGACAGAAAAAAAAAATGGATAGTTCAATTTACATCAAAATGAGACGTTATCCAAAACAACAATATGCAATACCTCTCTTCCAGGAATTGAGCTGCAGCTTCAGATATCTATAAATCTGGAATTGAAAATGTTACATTTCCTTCAAGAGTACTTGCAAAAAGTGGGAGAAGTTACTGGAAAAGAACTCAGACTAGGGATTACTAAATTCCACCCAGAAAAAATTTCTTTCAGCTCACAACAAAAATCACAGACTTGGTAAAAATACTTCAAAGATGCACATTGTGTAGCTGGTGACAGTGAAGAGCGTGGATCTTACCAGATCATCTGAAAGACCATCAGAGAGATATGCTAATCTGAAGTTTCTGTCCCAGCTGCCATTTGTTCAAGGAAAATGTTCACAGACAAATATTTCACTTTCTAAATGACCTCTTTATTACAGTTAAAAATACTGCCCTATAAATAGGAAAAGCCCCTGTACCAGTTAAGAAAATGACTTTTACATACTCTGACTAACTTCATCGCATAACAAAAGGGAAAATTTACTCTTTCTAATTCAGGAAATTGAATCAACCACAGAAAATGCTGGCTGAGAACTAAATGTAATAATACCAAAATATCTACGAAAAGTATGCAAAATAGATTCAAATGGGAAATAAAAGTGAAGGAAGAAGTTAATTTAGAAAGCAGACATAGAAATCAATACATAGAAAAGACAAGGAGCAGGTCTGACCAGCCATCAGAAGCTGGCACAGTATTAACAAGGGGCATCATGTCACCCGTGGCTGAAACCAAATTGCTGAACACAGATTCTTCAAGGAAACATTATGCAAATATGGCCAGGCAAAGCAGACAAGATCTCTCATCCCCTAAAAGTTGAGGTCTTTGATAACAGCCTTTGCTATTAAAACCTGAAAAGTGACTGAAGAAGTGTTTTGTTCTTACAAATGTCATTTCAGAGAAACACCTGTGATTTACTCAGGACAAATTTCAGACATTCTCCTAGCAGAATGCAGTGAAGGTCCAGCTTTGAATGAGTTAACAGAGCAATATGCTCAGAGCAATTTCCTCTACCCTGCAAATAAGGGTAGAGGAAAAATAGTTGGAGAATCCCACAAGGCAGAGCCAAAATTTCTTGTTAGCACCAAGGTTTGGCCTAGTACCTCCTTCCTGCTTAAAAGACTTATCCAAAGTTGATGTTCTACATTTGATTTCCTAAAAACAAAAAACAGCCAAGACCACATGAAAAAGGTCATGCACAGTGTAAACCTACATTTCACACCTTTGGTTCCACAGTGACACAAACCAGGGTTGGAGGAATAGAGAAGAGGTTTAGAGAATGTGTATTGAGATCAGTGGTATATTAGGGAAAAAGAGAAGATAGCAAAGATGACAAAAGGCCAGCTGTTATCAGATAAGAGCTTAGTTACAGGGCATAAACCTGGAAGTAAATTGAAATGATCAGAGTTTTCATTGACCAGGGAAAGAGAAGATAATACCAGGAAAAAAAATAAAAAGGAACAAAACCAATTCCTTTAGGTTAAATTGTAGTAAAAAAAAACTGAATACTTTCAATTCTATTTTCTTTCCTTAAGTATGCAGCTCTAATCACTGAAAATTTTTAGACTTTAATAAGACCAACCATATGTCGTGTATTGATTTTGTACTGCATTTATTATTTACAGAATTTACAAGAAATGCTGTGCAGCAGATTTTTTTTTTTAATTTTTGTGATATGACTCCTATTTCCATGGATTTGCCTCTTTCCTGTTCTCAGAACGTGTGTTTTAAGTACAGAGAAGGTTTTAGTTTCAGCCATGATTTAAGCTTCTGCAGTAACATAGGTTATGTTGTTTTTCCCTGTTGTTTTCCACTTTCTTGGCAGTGTTTTGCAGATAAAAAATAATGTGCTGCTCAGTATCTGCCTTTAGGAAGGGGTGCTGGAACTTTTGATTTCGTATCCACACACATGGCAAAAACATAACACAAAGCTAGAAGGAATACACAACACCTCTCGCTGCAGCTCTGGTGTTAGAATCACAAAACCTTTTTACCTCAAATTAAAAAAAAAAAGTTTCTTTAAATTACCCTTGACACAGATCACATTCAAGGCCTTTGAGGATAAAAGTCAGCCACGGGAAGCTGCAGCCATGAAAAGCAGCTGTATCCTCACTTTTCTTGGTGAGGCCATTTTATCCAGCATAAAAAGGAATCATTTGCAGCTGAGATTATGAAAGGATCCAGACTCCACCATTCACAGCTTCGTGCCTTCTAACCCTAAGGGTGGCCGAACAATCCCTTCTCTCTATGTAAGAAACTGCACTCCCTCCTTACCTAAGAAAAATGGATATGCTGGGGCCGGTAGAAATACATTACACAACCTTGCATTCACCCCAGTGAACCTCAGCTGTTGTCTACAAGAAGAACAATTTCCAGAAAGAAGTGCCTGCCTGTAATTCAGCGGCAATTGTTCTTTTTCCCCACAGAAATAGTTCCTGGTTCAAGCAGGCAGGCAAGCATATGTATTCCTTTCACAGAGAAAAACATGCTCTCAGCGGTGCTCAGGTAGGCAGGCAACCAGGCATGAAACTGAAAACACTCAGGCATAGACAAAACAAGTGCAGGGAAATGCAGCCTTGAGTTACTGAGAAAAAAAAAAAAAAAAAAAAAAAAGATAAAGAGGTTGAGGGGCATAAATCACATCTCAGACCAACTCCTACTATATTTTTTTTTTTCATATTCTCAAAATGTTTCCAGCAAAAACAGGAAGATAATTGAGTTATCCCAGCGCCAACGTTTCCCATAGCCAGAGGAAGGAGTTGCAGCCTCATTGTATGACACCGTATGGCCTGTGACCCCTGTTCCTCAAATGTGTACGTGCAGGGGTGGGCTGCAAGTCTTGCCAGCGCAGGCTGGAGCAGCACTGGGTGTCAACCTGGATCTCTGCAGAACTGAGATGCCTCACAAAGGCAGCTGAATGAACCTTTGTCATCTGCAGATTCATTTAAAAGGAACAGTAGGGCATTCTTTTCTTAGTAGAGAGCAGGCAGGGGATGAGGGGAGCACTGGGATGGAGAGGACTGGAATGGCCCAGAAGAAAGGAACAGCAGAGAAAGGGACCAGTACAGTGCCAGGCTGGGGTCTGTTCAGCCTGGAGCAGCAAGCAGCTTTATACCTCCCGAGCTTTACACATTCCTGACTGGTAGCAGCTTTTGGGACGGAGAAGGAGCGGGTGTGAAACATTAATTCTGGCACCCTCCCTGTCACAAAGCAGTAGAAAGGCTGAGTTGTTTAATAATCCCATTTTCTCCAAGCAATCATCCCTGTTGAAAGAAATTGTGGAAGCACCCGTATGGACATTTTGGGCAGCATTTCACGTATCTAAGATTTGGAGTGAAAGAAAGAATAAGAAATGCCTACTCATGGGCAGAAAAGCACAGTATCAGAAAAAAGAAAACAGGTCCACCAAATGAGTTTATTCATCAGCAAATTACATGTTTGACCGCATGTCACGTGAACCCACAGTTCTTCTCAGAGTGACACTCTGATGTCCGTGTTTTTCTTTAAAATAAATATTTGCTTTCAAATCAAGTTAGTTTGGTTTATCAGTCAAAAGAAAATATTTATTTCTGGCAGACATGCACACCCTTTTGGGGATTTGAAAATCTAGCTGAAATCTCTCTGATTCATATTACATATATATTACCTTTCTTTCTCTCTCTCTCTCTTTTGCTTCTGCCTTGATACTGAATGAGTCTTACTTTCACAGACTTTGGGTGTCCCTGTGGTTTTCTGAAACAGAAACAATAACTATATCTCTTCTTTTCCTCACAAACCCAGAGATAAAACTACTTGTTTCTGTTTATTTGCTCATGTTTGTATTTATGTGATAAGGGGCAAATGCGTGTCTTGTGCATGTGTAAATAAATTATTGAGGGAAAATAAGCTAAGTGTTATCTTTTGTTCTGAAACCTTTTAGAGTAATGTGGATATTCTTATCTTGTGCAGAAGAGGGTGTGATGATGTCCATTATTGTCTGCAAGTTTTGTTCCCTGCACACACCAGTCTGGTGGTGTTCCATTGTTTCAGAGGACCACAAGTGTTATCCGGGACAATAATTAGCACAGGGCATGCAGTCTCTCAGCAGGAGGGTTTTAAAATGTAGAAATTTAGTCAACACCCCTGATGAGAATTAATGGGAAGCCAGAACAGGGACCTAAGAAACAAGGCAGCCAGTTTACAGACCAGAGGACAAAAAAAAAAATCTATGACCCATCCAGACCTGAAGCCAAACTGGGAAGCGTCAGCTCACAGTAGGGATTGGAGATCATTTCTGCTGGTTTATTTGTGATAGTCTGATAGTAGGTGAGAGGTTATAGCATCTGTGCTATTTAGTGAGAGTTAATTTAGAGCTGAGCAGGTAATGGCCTTTTTTTTTGTGATGAGTAGTTATCATCAGATGAGATGTTGAAAATCTTTGCTGCCATGCAGTTAAGGCAGGCTTCAGAGACAGTGAAGATGGGCCTGACTGTTCTCCTGTCTTCCAGGTCCACTTTTTGTGTGAATTGAATTGAACAGAAAAAAAAAAAATGTTTCAGTTCTTCTTTCAGACTGTCTTTTTTTTCAAAATCCAGAGATTGTCTGTAAGGCCATCCCATGTGTGGGTGTTGATCTCTGAGCTTTGTTCTCAGGAGCCTGGAAGCAGCAAACAGACAAGCAGTTCACAAGAATTTGGCAAGCTGTTATTTAGCAAACAGTTTTAGTCATTCTGAATGAGTCTGAAAAGAATCTAGCCCACTCTTCAATAGCAAATTTCTGGTCTATTTTTTGTTCATCTGAACTCTCTCTGTGAATGCTCCCAGTTATATGAGTTCAGGGCGAGACCAAACAGGGCACAGTAAGAAGCATCAACAGAGTCTACTTGCCATCAGCTGCTGTAATGCAGGGCTGTGGTATCTCAGATTCAGAAATACCTCCTACTTCAGGACTGGAGGAGACAAGGAGTCCACAGTCCCTTGAGAGGTAACGGGAGGCCTCAGGGCAGCAGAAAGGCATGAGTCCGGGTGGGATGATTCACCTGGTGCTGGTAAGCTCTGTTCTGGTCACATTGGTTCCAGCGGAGCCAGTTCAGGGGCTCGTCACCATGTTCCCTTGTGTTGGGTTTACATTGCAAGATTTTGATAGTAGGATGGGGTTAGGGAGTGGCTACAGGGGTGGCTTCAGTGACAAAACACCAGAAGCTGCCCCCATGTCAGAGAGCTCCAGTTTCAGCCAAAACAGACCCACTGTTGCCCAAAGCCGAGCCCATCAGTGACACTGGCAGTGCCTCTGTGATAATGTATATCAGAAAGAGTAAAAAATGCTGCACAGCAGCTGTGAGAGAGAGGAGTGAGAAAAATGTTAGAGAAGCAGCCCTGCAGACACCAAGGTCAGAGAAGGAGGGGGAGGATGTACTCCTGGCACTGGAGCAGAAACTTCCCTGCAGATCCTGGAGAACACCGTGGAGAAGACCATGGAGAAGCAGGTCGTCCCTCCATGCTGGATCAGATATCCACACTGCAGTCCCTGGAGGACCCCATGCAACAGCAGATGGAGGTGCCTTGAAGGAAGCTGTAGCCCATGTAAAGCCCATGCAGGAGCAGCCTCCTGGCAGCAGCTGTGGCTTCTGGGGGACCCACACTGAAGCAGCTTGTTCCTGAAGGACTGTACCCCTATGGAAAGGACCCATTCTTGAAAAACTGCAGCCCATGGGAAGAACCCACACTGCAGCAGTTCACGAAGGACTGTATCCCATGGGAGGGACCCCACACTGGAGCAGGGAAAGACCTTGAGGAAGAAGGAGACACAGAGACAAAATGTTATGAACCGACCACAATCCTCATTCCCCATCCTTCTGCACCGCTTGGGGTGGGGAGGTAGAAGAGTCAGGTGTCTTCCTGCCCTATCTTGGCCCATGAGCTTTTTTGATTGTATTTTCTCCCCTTGTCACATTGAGAAAGAGGAGTGAGAGGTTGGTGAGGACCTGGCTGCTAGCCAAGCTTAACCTACCAGACTCTGGGTTCCAAGTGATGTCTGGACATGTTCCACGCAGCCCAGCTTAGATGTTACTGATCCAGTGCTGTACAAATAAGACAGTATTGTACCCATATACAAAGTGACATTAGAAGCAGAATTTAGCTATGTTCAGGTGGCACTGGGCTCAAATAAGTCTGATTGAATCTTATGTAGCCTACAAATGCAAACTTGGCTGTCTTTTAATATCTTGCACAAATCCTAACTAATTTACCAAAAACAGAGGCCTGGCTACACTTTTGAACAGGGTTTTTTTGTTAACACTTGCAATATCCAGCAGTGTAGAGATTATTTAGAGAAAATACATTTAAGGCTTGATGATGCTGTCTTGGTTTAATCCCAGCTGGCAGCCAGGACCATGCAGCCACTCGTGCAGTTTTCCTCCTTAACCCAGAAGGGTAGAGAGAAGGGGGAGAAAAGGAGGGGAAAGGAAAGATGAGAAAAAAAACAGTCGTGGGCTGAGATAAAGACAGTTTAATAGAATAACAGAAAAAGGAAAATAAAAACAACCATAATAATAATAATGGTAAAAGAATATACAAGATAAAGTATTTCAACACGAGTCACTCTCACCACCCCGTGAACTGGTTACCCAGCCCGTCCTGAGCAGTCATCACGGAGTCCCACCCCCTGGCCAACCCCCATTTATATACCAAGCATGACATCTATGGTATGGAATATGTCATTGGCCATTCCATCATTCTGTCTATGCTCCTCCTCAGCTTCTACGAGAAGCTGGAAAAAGTCCTTAAATAGTATATACATCACCTAGCAACAAGTAAAACAGTATGCACTATTGCCATTTCTTTCATACCAAATCTGAAACACAGCAACCATTAGAAAGAAAATTAACTCTATCCCAGCTGAAACCAAGACAGATACAAAATGTAAATAAATATAAAACCATGTATTAAGCTACAGCAAAGCTGAAGAAGAAAGCTTACAATTAAATGAGAAATAAAATCAAGGGGAATTCAGTAATTCATTTTAAAAAGCCAGTCATGATTTGAGTATTATGTCACATCATCTGCTTCATTTTAGAATCTCACTAGGAAAGTTAGCCTGGAGCAAGAAATAACCAGGGTAGCAATTCCCAAGTGCTATTAGCCCAATCAGCATTTCAGTGATCTCTGACTGCTAAACAATAACAGTTCTTAATTTCTGGAGGGTAGGAGTGGGAGGCAAAGAAGAGGGATAATGACATTCAGCAAAAGTGAAGATACAATATTGACGTTAACTGCACAGTTGGTCAGAGTTAGGTTTTCTAGGACAAAATTTGACTTTTTTTTTGCAGTCTGAAAGAGTTTTTATCATTATTTGTGCAATATCCCCAGTGATCATAACTAGGTGCTCCATGTTCACTCTACAAACACAAAACAGTCTTTCCCTGGGGATTACACACCACAAACCTCGCAGCAACTCAAAGCACAAGAGAGGTCAAGGGATGGGAGGGGAAATAGAATTGCAAAGGACTATATTCAGAGTACATATCTCATGGTAGTTCAAAACAAGAAGAGTGCTGAGAGTCCACCTGCTGTTAAGAGCTGCTGGCTCATTTTGTAATCATGGAATTGTAGAAAAAGTGTCACTGGAGGTCGTCTGGTCAGCCTGCTCAAAACAGGGCTAACTTTGAAGTTAGGTCACACTGCTCGTGCTCTTTCCAGTCCATTTCCAAATATATCCAAGGGCAAAGACTCCTCTGTCTTGGTGGCTCTCTGCCAGTTTATCAATGTATCCCTTGCAACAGAAAGTCTGAAATCAGACGCAGTACACCAGAGGCAATCTCAAAATTGCCCAGTAGAGTTCTAGAATAACTTTACTTATCCTGATGGCTAATCTCGTGGTAATGAGGATATACATGTGGTTATGAAGAATATACTGTTGATTCAAGTTCAGCTTGCCCACCGTGACACACAGGCTCTTTTCTGTAAAGGCACTTTTACCAGTAAAGAACAGGACAAAGACATTGAGTATCTCTGCCTTTTCATTGTCCTTAGTCACCCAGTCCCACACCCAGCAGCAGGCTCTCATTTTCCTTAGTATTCCTTCTTCTGCCACAGTTGTGATAGAGTAAAATAGAGTGAGTTTGGTGCCACATTCTCATTGCCTGTGGCAAGGCTTCATTCAGGTGCTGTTGGGTGGGTTGTTTCCATTGCCTTACATGCCACAGTGGACAGTGTGAACGTGCCTACAGAAGCATGCCCCATTTCACACAGTCAGCCACTGTTAGAGGATGGAGTAGCACTCTGTTCTCTCCCTTATGCCATTCTTTCTCTTCAGTTTAGTGTTTTGTACAACTTTTTCATGAAAATGCTGCCTGGAAAATGCTGCTAGACTGAAGATGTGTTAGAAGTGTGCCCGTATCCAAGGGATACACAAACCAATGCAACTGGCAGCCTCACCTCTGCAGAGTGTTCTGGTTTGCAAACCCTGCAGGCCCCGGCAATTGTTGTACCATTCCTTACATCAACATGGGCAGCACGTCTGCATTCCTACTGGATATGACAATAAGCAACTGAAGAGCTCCAGGAGCATCATTTGATGTCTTTCAGCTCACATCATAGTTTTTAATTTCTTGGGGGCTGGCTCTGGGTCCTTTTTATAAAATGAGTAGCAGTTACTGAGACCAGCATCTCAGATCCCACGAAAGAAATCCCACTGCATAATATATTCAGCCTAGAATAATTGTTCCAAATGCTTAAGAAGTGGCATTTCTTTTTAGTGTTTGCTGGAGGAAATAATTTGAGCTGAGCATTGATGAGCATACAGGCTGCTCTTGTAAGTGAAGCAGTGCTTTATATTTTATTCTCTTTTAAATATGATTTTGGCAAGTATAAGAGTAAGAAAGTACTTCAATCTCTGGACAACACGTTACTGACATATATAATTTTCTCTTGACTTTGCTAACATCAACTTGCAGAAAGATTATTATTTTTTCTGCCTCAGTAAGCAATCTAGTCCTGGATTTAGCTGCTTTGTGTGGGTTGCGGTTGTTTATTCAGGTAATGGAGATTAGAGACCTATGAAATGCCCAGTAAGATACCTCACAGTAAAGAGTTTCCGGTCTGGTGTGTTAAATAGATTTGAACAGTTTCTCTATAATATTTAGCACATACTAATATAAAACTTGAGCATGATCTGATTTAGAGATAATCCTTTAGAGGAGTATCATAAAAATGTATGAGCATATAAAATGAAAAGGAAAGGGAGAAGAGCATGTGTATCTTAATAGACCAAGTACACGAAATATTGAAGTATATATTCCATTGCTTAAGGCACAGTAATAATAAAAATTGTAATAAAAAAGAAGTAGAATATCTTTAGACTAGAAATGACCTGTCAGCCCCAACTGTAAACCAAAAACAAAGTCAGAAGTATCATCTCTAACACCAGGCATTAGATACTTAAACCACAAGTACCAGACTTTCTAATAAAAAGCAAATATATTATTTGACTCCCTAAAAGTCTGTCCGTAGGTAATTATTGTACATGCACTTACACATGCTGAAGTACACAAGCACTGGCAGGTAAGCAGTCAAATAAGGAGAAAAAAAGAACTGAAATATTCAGTGCATCTCAGAGAAAAAGACATGTTTTATTTCCCTGAATATTTACTGATCTATTGAGAAGAAATGTTTTTGATCTTGACAACTGGAAAGAGAGTCGGAGGAACTTCTAAAGAGCACCATCATTGGTTTCTGAGCCTCTTGAACATTGCTTCTGAAGATATTAATGTACAGGCTGAGATTCTTCTCTTCTGCTTTTTAGCTCTCCATTTTTAAGCACTTGAGCTTACCTAGGCTTTCAGATGATGATGAGAAAGAAATTACTCCAAAGTCTTTGGAAATAGTTCAACTATCCATTTAGAATTGAGAGCTCTCCGACTCAGATTCTTCAGATACATTTCCAAAGGGAAGTGAGGTGAATCCAGGTGAAGGCCTATGCAAACACACATCATGTGTCCCACCATTCTTACTAGAGAAAGGAGCATTCCCACCACAAAACAAAATTCTCAAAAATCAGAGTAGACACTGCCTTCATCTCTGTCTATATTAGTACTTATAAGTACATAAGTATATTAGCGTTGCAACGGTAGTAATAAATCCTCATCATCAACAAAAGGGACCATATTTCCTAACTTATTTGAAAGACTCCAGATGACAGACTGATTTTCAGACTTAAATTCACCACCCCTTTTTCTGTGTTACTGGCCAATTGATTCCAGTGGGGATTCACTGATGTAAATGACGTTAGAATTTAGTCTACAGTGTTCATGTAGTGCCATGTCACAGAAAAACTTTTTTTTCACTACTTTGAAAGTTGTCTTCATGAAAAGTCCTATTTTGGGTTCCCTGTCACAATTATTTCAAAACTCTACTTTATAAATTACATATTTTTATATTAGAAGTCAAAGGAGACTGTATCTCCAGAGCTTAAAGAACACTCATTGCACAAACTTGTAATTGTTGGCCATTATGGAATTATCCTCCAAGTAAATTTCAACTCAAAAGTAGTTTCTTAGAGTGCTTACAAATGTTTTCTGCATTTAAATCCTAAAACCTCATGTGCAGATTGTTTTTGAAGAAAGCAAGTTGTTATCAGTAGTTTTAGCCCTAATCTGCCTCCTGACAATTTGAAAGAGTATTATGGGTCTAATCCTGCTCCTGATAATCCAATGAACAAGATCAGACATTACATGTAAGAGCGCACATATTGCCTTTGCATTGGCTTCAGCTGGGAAAATACCCCTCTCTTTCTTCATAAGCTGCTCTTGCCCTCCTCAAATACTACAGATAGGATCTGGAGTGGGGTTTTAGGGCATTCCTCATAGAAGGACAAAAAAAACCTGTGTTAGGCTTCCATAACTGCTACCCTGAGACCTTGAGAGACTAAGATACAAAAAAACAGCATCCATGACTGTGTAACAGCAAGATTTTTACTCCAACAAAGCAAAATTATTTGTCTGTAAAAGGAAGAGAGAGATATTTTAATGAAGTCTCCACTGGTAAGTGTTCTTTTTTTATGGTGCCACTCGGCCTTTGGCAAGAGCTACCCTGTAGCCCTAATGCATTTCTTGAGTAACAGCTCAGCTGAGTAAAAAGGGCCAGATATAATGCAGTACATGACCTCCACAAATTCATCCCTTTTATGGGAATAGAATAAAATGAGTATCAGTGTAATTACATCTGACATGTCCAAAAAAGATTTTTGGAAGTACAACAGCATTTATTATACTTGTTGTTTTGCGTCACATTCTGATTTATTTTTCAAATAATACGTTATATAGGTTTATAAACTACTTAAGATGGAGGGGTTTTTTAAGGATTAAGTGAATCTGTTCAATCCCTTAGCTACAAGCTAAAATGCATCAATTACTTGGGCTGTCATGAAGTTTTGATTGTCTTTAGCGTTTCTCCGGCACTATATAGGGTTTAGTCCTCTTACTGCAGCAAACACTTCTACTAACAGGAATTTGGCACCGCTGTTTTGTTCCTACACTTTGATGAACTCCGTATTTCAGGAAAGCTAACGACATAGACTGTTTTTGTTTGATCATTCATTTTTAATGGTTGTATAATTGTTATGTCAGAAGGACAGAATGGATGCAGATGAGCTGAGTCACTGTCTTCCAGTCACCAGTAACCATACCCTAAATTGTGGTCCGTAATTTCCACTAAGGATCACAGATCATCCTCTCCTCTGAACAGAAGCAGTGCCCCTCTCCCTGTGGTATACCAGCAGCACTAGCTGAGAGATGAAATCCAGACCTGGTCTGAGGCTTATGCCAGCACAGCATTGAGCTATAGCTGCTAAACCTCTTGAAAAGGTGATCAGTGCATACACCGGGTTCCCCCACCTAACCTTCACAGAACTGAATCACCAAGCAGGAGGGCCACATGTATGGCTGTCTTCATAGACACATCTATAATAATTCCTGAGGAACCACGTCCCTGGGCATTTCTTTCTTCACTTATGCCCATTGTTCTTCACTATCTTTGTAAGGTTATCCTCACATTATGCATATGGTGATATACAGATTTATATGAAGGCAGGATCCCAAACCCTGTAGGCCATGATCCTACAAACTGAAATCTGAGGTTGAATGACTGGACAGTAGTTCTTAATAACTGAGAGGATGAGAGATTACCAGACAGATGGAACATTTTTAGGCTGGGGAGGGGAAGAGGAAAGTGGAGTAATATAAAATCAGAAAGAAAAAGTACTGCTCAGCTGTGTTCTGATTATTGGCATAGACAGGAATTGCTGCTTTATTCCCTAAGAAACTTCCATTAATTTGGTCTTTTATTTTCTTTCTGGTGAGAGTTGAACCCCTGCAGATTTTTTGTCCATTCCTTCAAAATCCTTCTGAAGAGGAACAGGCCACTGACATACCTGCATGCCTACTTATTAAAGACATAATGTTGGTAATAGAAAGAAGAGATCTAGCTCCTAAGGCAAATGCATTTTGTGGTTGATACTGATGAGTACATTAAAGAAAGAAAGGCCTGGAGAGAGGGCTTGAATTGCTATCTGACATAGGAGTTTGTAATGGCAGTTTTGAGGAAGAAGAAAGAGAAGCTCTCCTAATATTTACAACCAAAATTTGCCCTACTTTGAAAGCAATGAAAAATGTTGGGTGAAAAGGGTGGTTTCCCAGAGAGATGTTAGATGCCCCACCCCTGGAAACATTAAAGGTCAGGTTGGACGAGGCTCTGAGCAACCTGATATAGTTGAAGATATCCCTGCTCATTGCAGGAGGGTTGGACTAGATAACTTTAAATGTCCTTTCCAACCCAACTATTCTGATACTATTCTATGATTATTTAGTCTCAGATGCCTGAAATATTTTTACTCTTTCTATGAAAATTATTATTAGTTCATTTTTTGTAGTGATAGAAGTAATCCTAAGTATGGAAATTAAAAAGAAGATGAGAATGGTGAGGCCCACTGCTATGCATTGTTGCTGTGGCAGTGCTCCATCCCTTTTTCCCAACCGACTTTTAGCAATCTCTTCCCATAAGAAGGGTGCTGTGACTGCAGCTGTGGGAGAAAGCAGAATACTGAAAAGAGAGACACCAAAAAGATCCAAGGAGAACTTCTGGTGTGGTACCAGGTGGAGTTAAGCAGGGTTCCAAGAACCAGTACAAATGTGAAAGTACAGCATGTTTTGAAAAAGGGCAGGAAAAAATGGGTAGGTCTCTTGCAGAAGATAAATTAATAGGAATTATGCAAATTACCTCATTAAGTAATATGCCTTATTATAACAACATGCAGCATTAACATCAGCATTGATGGGTTCTCCTTTGTAATCAGATATAAGTTGTGAGCCAGATCACAAACATCAGATACTTACAGCGGAGAACAAGTAGTCATAAAAGAAGACCTACTGAAGTAAGTGAAACTATTGTTTAAAGTGGAGAGGCCAAAATCTAGTCCTCATCAGAAGAAACACTTCACTTGAAAATCTTACTTTAAAAAAAAATTACCCTTGAAAAAAATTTAACATCTCTGGGTTTTTAGACTACAATGACCCAGTATGGTAAATGTCTGGGGTAAAAGTCAGTTTAAGAGTCCTTGCAATCATGAGACACCAACTCCCATCTCCCACAGGAGAGCAGAAGTCAGTTCTGGAGGTAATGGTGTGCAAGATGACACAGCAGTGACATGCTGCCATGTCTGTCACTCCTTTCTCTCTTGTACCATGTAACAGCTCAAGCCCAGCAAGTCGTTTCTTTACACATTCTCTAGACACACAACTTCTGTACAGAGCTGAAAGTCAGTGGGGAAGAAGGGGGACAATTGTCAGTGAGACCCAACCCAGTTCATGGAGAAGCAGTGCTCTGAGATATATAATCTTTTTGCACCAGGCTTGCAGCATTGACTCTCTTCTTCCAGAATGCCAGCTCCATCCCCCAAGCAGTGCAGTCATAATGTGGGCATAAACAAGAAAGTACCTATAATAAGAAAGTCAAGGAGAAAAAGAAGAAAATCAGTGTTCAACACACTGAAAACAGCAAACCTGACAGCAGAAAAGGACAGCAGAGTTGCTATATAAAGGTCTCTAAAAAGAGATTTATACTCAGTGAGAAGCAAAACTAATTGAAAATGCATAAAAAGGAGAGGGTTTGGCAGTCCTCATTAAATTGCGCCTGTTGTTGTAGAGATAAAAGAAACACAGTTTGAACGAAAAGGTTGAGTAGAAATTTGAAATCCAAGGACATCGTTTTCAGTGAATGGCACAGGCAAAATTAAGCACAAGGGTTGTCAGATATTGGTTAGAGTTCCTGATTGATTTTGACAAACAGAAAGATAAATACATCGAATATAGTTATACTTGAAGTGGAGACAGGTAGAGACTCTTAGATTATTCCTTGATGCTGTTGTTGACCTTGAGGTCAAGCTGGAGAGAGTGGCTCAGGAAATAATCTTCCAGCTGTGGTCAGAGTGCTGGTCAGGAGGAGCTTCACTTGTTTAGCACTGTTTACGTCAAGGGGTCCAAAAACACAGCCTGCGAGGCCAAGATAAATGATCTGCAGTATACTGCTTTTGCAGTGTTTTCAATTAACAATGTGATTCTAAAGGTTCACAGTAGGTCAAAGAACCTGGTGTGTGGTTCAACGCGTTCAGGAGTCACTGGTTTGGGGAATCCACTGCTCGGTGGATAAGCAGAAGGAGCCCTTATTTGCAGCACAGAAATCATTACTGAAAAGGCAACTTTTACCGTGCTCCTATGCTGATGTCTGACATACCACAGCTTTTCTCTGAGCATGACACGCAACATTTGGAAGGGGAAAGAATTACAGCTGAGGCATAATATTAATGATTCAGAAAGTCTCATGTCACAACCCTGAGCACTGCAGTATCTAATTATTAGGCATAACGATTTGCACACAGGCTGTGCCAAATAATGAGGGGAGAATTAGACACCTAAAAATGGAGTCTGCCCTCCGGGGAAGGTCAGTGTAAGCCAATTGGTGGGAAAAAAGCCAAAGCAGTGCTGTGGGACTAAATTCCTATTCCCTCACAGAATCCAGATCCATGCTACAAGGAGGGCTCCATCCTCCAGGAATACATGAGCCATCATCTTAAGAGAAACACGTATGTCTTTCAAAACCTGGAGAAGGGAGAGAAGAAGATAAGGCTTTTCGTCCAAAAGGCAGAGAAGTAAGTGCAGGGGCTCCCTCTGAATTCCAGCCTCAGAGTTTGGTGCAGTCGAACTAGCTTTTGGAGAGCTGGGATCAAAAAGATTTTTTGCATGAGGGATTTGACCCTCCATGAAAGCTCCAGCCTCCAAAAGCTCTATTCACTCTTGGTGGGTAAAGTATTTTCTCTACGTCATAATTGAAAAGTGAAAATTAATTTGTTTAAAAAATTACAACATTTCTTGTAGTTGTGGTTTGATTGTTCACTTGAAACAGTGCCAAATTTCAGACTTGGCTTGCTGAGAATTTAAGCATTTTATGAAACACGGGCTGCACAAGAGGAGATTGATAAAATCCCTTTCCAGAATTCCCCGTGACATGATTTCTTGAGTACACACGTGGAGTATCTATACTCATATCTCTCTGGACAGAGAAGTCTCACATGACCTTCCCAAATCCTTGCTTTTACCATTGGGAATCTGGCAATTTTTCCACAAAGTTCCAGGCTTTTTAATGCACACTGAGACTTTACAGCATTTACATTTAAAAATGTGATAGAAAGGATGTGTAGTGACCCAGAAGCTCGATTTCTGAGGGATCCACGAGAAAATTCAAGCAATATCAGTGATCTTTAGAAAGTTAGATTTTGAAAGGGCTTTGGCAAAAAGTTTTTAAGTGTTGTAACCAACAGAGGGGGAGACTTTTTTTTTTTTTAAATGGAGAAAGCACTTGGAAAATTTATTTCTTTACTACCTGTGAAAAGAATGGTGGTGGTCAGCATTATGAACATTATGCCTGAATGACTGGATTGGTGGTGAGATACAGACCCTTTCAGTTATGGGACATGAATTCAAATAGAAATGGGGCAGTAGTGACAGAAAGTCATTACCGTGTCATGGCAGTTTGCTAACATTTAGAGATTCATTGGTGGCTTGAGTCCAATTACTAGCACACAAGAGGTCACATTACAAAATGCACTATCAATACTGTCAAAGTTGGTCAAAGCCATTTCTATTCTTTGTAACATGCTGCTACCTTTCCATATCCAAAGTTATCCATTCAAAGTCATGTGAGGACTCAAAGCTGGTGTGGTGAAGCATTTGAAGTCCACACTGCACAATCCAATGAAGAGAAGACTTTAGTTTCCTCACCATTGATCCAATACTTCTCATATGTAATAATTTCATATTTCCATCTTTAAATTATATAAACTATTTAATGCCAAACTCTTCCAGCCTGCGGAGGCAGACCCTGGCAGCTGGGAGGGTGAGGGTTAAGATGTCCATGGGCAGAGCAGCTCACAGGGGCTCTTGGTCTCTTTGCCAGAAAGGGGATATAACTATGCTCAGCTGAAATGAATTACTCTGCCAGGAAACTTTAAGAGGATTGAATGCTATAGCATCCCCTCCTTCTTTCAAGGTTTGAGGTGATTTAGCACTGATGGAAAACTGAGTTGTGAGGAGCCTTGAGTGAACTCAGAATAGCCTTTTGTTTTGCTAGTCTTGGAGTACAGGAATTGTTTCATTTTTCCTGGACTTATCTGAGCAAGCTCAGAAATCCCTGAAAATTGGAAAAGAGCAAAGAAGACCATTAGATTGAGGAAAAAAAATGGTAAATAGTTCATTTTATCTAGTAGCTTGCACTGATATGTTTTCTCAAATATATTCTAAATAGAAAGGCATGAAAAATGTCATGAAAGAGGAAAGAGCTGCATTTCATAGGCAAAATAACAGTAGATGTTCTTAAAAAAATATTCTCTTGACTACTAGCTAAAAAGGGACACTGAGATCCTGGATTGTGTAAATATTATTGCACAAAAGTGGTAAAAAAGAATTATTATTACCTTTAAGAGAAAGACCTTAGTCTTATCTAAGTGTATATATATAAAATATATATATGTGTGTGTATAAAAATACACTAGAGTAGTTTTTACTCTGGGTTTAACAGATTTAGAGTTAGCATTAAAGAAAAATTAACTGAAGTATTCAATATTTGGCAGAGATCCATAGAAGGTTAGGCCAGTAGCAGTGTCACACTGACACAAGCTATTTTGTGTTTTTCAGCTTTGCCTGAAGGAATGTAAAAATAATACTGGTCCATTGGTGGTTGTGTTGGTAAGCAAAAAATTCTCTTGGCCTAACTGGCGATTGCTGAAGGTGATACAATAGCCTATTTTCAAGTGAGGTGAAAATATTTGCAGCAAAACAAGAAATAAAGAGAAAGTTGGGTGGTTGAGTTCAGATTATTTTTAAAGAGAAGGAAATAATTCTGTTAATATTTCAAAAGTGTTTCTGAAATAATATTTACTATCAGTATTTTAACATACTAAACTCCAATGTTACCTAATGGGACTAAATAAGTGGAAGGAAAAACAGAATGTTTTTCAGTTACAAGACGTGCCAAAGGGTGCAGACAAACCAGTGCTGCAGGCTGGGGACTTTGTTTAGCTCTTTGCTGAAATAAAGAAAAACAAGGAGTTCTGAATTTGCTGGGAATCATCCCTAGATCTTGATCTGCCCATTATAGTGCTGCACAGCAGTAATGCCAGCAGTGGCTAAAACCACTGTCAGTCAGAGTTTTACCTGAATGTGGGAGCAGCTGGATTTGATTCCCAAAGGAGATCAGCTCACTGATCTCAGCTGCTGTGCCCAGTAGCTGTCACAAAAAAAGGCATGGCTGTCCTTGCAAACTTCCACAGTGCTTTTCTAGTGTTAATGTGATTTATACTTGGAGCAGTTTGACCTGATGGCTAATATATACTCAAGAGAAATTTAGAAATGGATTGGCAGATCGATGCTTTGTTTTGAGTTGGCTGGTATTTAGCACAAATAGTAAATTTTCAGCAATATTTCTGGGGTGAAACAGTAACACTGGACCCAGGCTGTACCTAATCATACTGCTAACAGAAAAATTCTCCCCACCCCTCCACTGAAGCAGGGTGACACATCAAAACATACCCCTGGGCTTCAGAAAGGTGCACTTGAATCTGCACCAAAATCTGGGCTTCACAGCTCAGTCCTAATTTTAGTCACGATGCTGAAAAGTTTTATTAAACAGTGTGTTCCTAAAATGCAGAAATGTGTGGTGTTGTCATATTCCACATGTCCCTCAGGTGCCTGAGGGAACAGAGAGCATCCAGGAACCAAGGCCAAGAGGGAGAGATGGGTGATATTTGGAATCGTGTCAGACCCTCATCCATCCTGCTTGGAATCAATGGAGTCTGCAACTGGACTCTCTTTACGGCCAACCTTGGCGTAGTCAATAAATATCACATTGCCCTTGTTTACCACTTTTATGCAGTCTTCACTAGGTTCTATGGCCAGGCCATCATTTGAAGGCATTGCCCATCTTTCGCCCCTAACCTTTAATGTGAAGAGTGGTTAGAGATGGTGCTACTTTGAAGGTGAGGCTTTTTACATCCTGATGTTCATGTTGCTTCCAGTTAACGTCTCAAGTAGGAACCACTGGAAATTCTTTGTACTCTATTGTGTTTGTATCAGTTTGTTTAAACTGTTGAGCATTTGGGATTGGTGTACATTCATCCCAGTTTCTATTTCTCCATGATATATGAAACACTGTCTCTTAACTTTGTATTGATTTTTAGTCTAGTTCTCCCAATAAAGGATTTTCTGAAAGAAGAAAGAAAAGAAGATTTAAAAAAAAAAGAAAAAAATCCTCTAAAAATTTGTATTCATATGACTAACAAAGATGCATTTCTTTAAATTTAAATGTGGGTACTAATCTGGGAGTGAATTTTATTCCTCTGGTTAGCACAGGTGCTGCATGAGTTATGCCATTTCACTTATCATTTTGTAAGGATTGTGTCATGATGGTCATCAAAACCCCCACTCTGTGTCAGAAGCCTAACAGCTCCTTTTCCTCTGACAGTGATAGAGATCTTGGAAGTAAGACAGATCTTACCAGCTCCCACCATTAAGATTTGGACAGAGAAATAGCCAGGCTGAGAAATCACATACTAACATTGTGAATAGCAATGCCTCCCATCCAAGTTGGCACCAGAAAAATAAGCTGTTCTGAACTTGTCCGTACCTCTTCTTTGAAACCTGTGTGCAGTTCCAGTTCTGGTCTTGTTTTCTTGTCAATAGTATAAAAGAATTGGTGAAGATTCAGAGAAGGGCAAGAGGTACGGTCAAATTTAGGGAGTACAATCTGTATGAACAGAGTAGGATTTGTAAGGCTAGAAAAGACATAAGGTAAATAGGTATGAAGACACAGGTAGCAGGAGGAGAGTGGCTAGAGATCACACACCAGCTGCTTTTTTAAACACAAAGAGCTGGTTGGGGGCATCATACAAAGCAAGGAACTGCAGCCAGAGCACTCGAAAGAACACTGACCAAGGAACTGCCAAACAATATTGTGAATGCCAAAGATGTGCATGGATATAAGGGGATAAAATAAAGCCCATGGAAGTGCAATCCACTAAGGATCACTAACTACAAAGAAATTACAGTTCTGGTACTTCTTCTTCTGGTAAGTAGTTGGAAGATGGAAGGACATTCAAGGATATTATCAAGTGTATTTAGCCCACTCTTATTCCCTGTATGTTTGTTTACTTCAGGTTAAATTTTGGAGACTGAATGTTAGGTTGGGTGACGTTTTGGTCTGACCTATTACTGGTATTCTTCTGTTAATTTCTAAGCCTTGAGCTGGTCAGTTCATCCTATATATATATATATGTTTGTGTGCAGCTGCATGCACTGACAAAAGAACCATTGAAAAATTAGACCATTACCAAATAAGTGATACAAGTCATTGATTTTTAGGAATGAAGACCTTGGAACGTTTCTTCTTAGGGAAGTAAGTCAGAATTACAGGAGCAAAGATCAAATTGTGGTTTTTTTTCCTTTGAGTTACATTCGGCATCACATAAAATAGAATGAAAAAAAGGGAATGTCTACATCAGGCCCCAGAAAACACTAAGTATCTGAGTGACAGAGGAAGAATATATTCTTCCTGCAATCATTTGTACCATCTTATGAATAATTATCCAGCCAAGTATTTATTCGTATCTTAAAGACTTGAAATTCTGAAATAATACAACAAAGTAATAAGTGAATTCTATGTTAATTAGGTATAGTATTCTTAGGACTAAAGATGATTTTAGGAAATGAAGACTCTTTTTAATTACCTCTGTCTCATTTTTCCAAATCTAGCCCTGTATCTTTACACATTCACATACAGTGGTGTTTTAAAAGTAAAATTAGCTCCTAAACAGTAACACAGATACTTTTCAAGTTTTAAATGTGCAGGTTGAATCCTTAAGGCAACACAGCTTATTTTGAAATTCCACTTAAACTTATTACCAGTAGCAATTTAAATTATCTGTTGTTGGATGTAACGTTGAAATGAATGACTAATTAGTGTCAACTTGCCAACATTTAGTCACCGAGCAGCTTGAAAGCTCGAGGGAACAGCTTTATAAGAATTTACAGCACCCTCCTTAGACAAGGACACCATTTTGCAATTGTCAGATATAATTTGACATTGCTATAATATTGCTTTATGCATAGCACTTCTTTTTCTCCTCTCAAAACGGATAGTTTCTGTTCTTCACCGATGGTCTTTTTTTATCTGGTCTCGAAGTAAAAGTGGTTTACTGATAACTGCCTTGCAACATATCTGCTTAGTCCTAGAGCCAGCCTTATTATGAAGGGAATTAGTTGAGACTGATTAATTCACACCTTTGTGTGATAGCACAAAGGCAGGGCTTAACCAGTCCCTCCTTTCTGGGGTGTGTAGCAATTGAGCTGACGAATTTTATTGCTCACGTACAGTCCTCCACCCGCTGTACTAAGCATAAAAACCCACCAAATACAAGGTAGATCTCTCACCAGGTAAGCATCTCTGACACAGAAGCTGGTGCTGGAAGCCTCAATTTCAAGGTACTCCACAATGGGCCATGATGTTACCTCATTAAAAACAAAAGCCAAAAAGGGTTTTGGAAGTAGAATCGAATGACTGCCTTGGTGTGCAGAGACCCTCAGCAGTGATTGTCATGGTCTCAGTGTCATCGTTTGGCAGGAGAGGGCCCGGGCACTGGCAGGGACCACGCAGGGTGAGGGCACCTGCACTTGCCGCAGAAGCCTGCTGCCACAGGGAAGGTTGGGCAAAGCTTCCTTTGCCCACAAACTCTAAAGACATCCCATTTTCACCTCTGAGTGTGGATGATGGCCAGTGCATTGTGAGAACCACCATAGTTTAGGTAACACTAGGAAAGGCAGCTTGCAATTTTTGCATCAAGAATAGTTTGTCTGCTTTTTTCTCTTTTCTTAGTCATAAAAAGTGTCTGATCCGTTTAGAAATATTTTCTTTAAAAAAAAAAAAAATGCTCATTTTTGCCTCTGAAATCTGGGAAAAAAACAAAACAAAATGTATGTCTGTGTAACGTATGTCTGTGTAGCTGCAACAGAGTCTGTGTGACTGCAACACAGCTGGAGGGACTCAGCCGAGCCGTAGCTCTGGTAGTTTCAATAGCCCCCATCCAACATGAACCAGGCATCACGCTTCTGTGGTGCTTTGCAGCAGCTCAGGAACAGTTAGACTATTAGCTTTTCCTATGGACCGAGGGAAAGATGACAAAAAAATATAATTATTTTTACCTTTTTGTGTTTAATATTTTATTGTAAATGATAGCAGAAGGAATTTGGTTACCTGGTTCTCTGTCGTGACTGCAAGAAGCCAGGACTGTTTCCTTGGGTGAGCCTTTTAACTTTTCCATGCAAAAGTTCCTTTTTTTGACCTCTAGGTACTAAAGCCCACCTTTACAAATCTCTTCAAGCTTCTTGGATGAAAGCCCTGGTGCAGATAAAAAAAAATAATAATATATATATAACCCTGAATTTTACTAGAAATTTTCTATTTCAGATTCTGCAAACTCAGCCAGGTGCAGGGGCAATAGTTTGACTCTCTTGCACTGCAGGCTGGAAAACCCAGGGAGCACTGCTACTCTTGAGAACAGATGTGGTTTTCATCATTCATGAATGATCATTCTAGCCAGCTCTTGGAGGAACATTTGTGAACCCCAGAGAGGACCACGTCCATCACTACTGAGCAGAAGAGAGGGCTTTTGCAACAGAGGGCCCTTTGCAGCAGTAAAAGCAGCTGGGAAGATTATTTTCAATTCGATGCAGAATCTCCCTAGGCTGGAATAAAATTTGGAATAATCTATGTAATGTTCCGCATCTCACACTAACAGCAATATTTTGTATTATTAGAAATTACTTTTCCAAAGTCATTAAGCTATTTTAAGACCTAGGTAAGGCTGCAGATTCATCATGATTACTGTTAGTGTCAGAGAGGATAGGAATTGCTTTTCTTGCCTTCTCCCCTCTGCCGGCACATAAATGAGTGCCCGACTGAGTGGCTGGCTGCCTAAACGCATGGGCTGATGAGCAGATGTGTAATCTTCGCTGAGAGGTCTCACCAGAGCAGCCTCTGGGGCTCTGCCTGTGGCTCCTGGAGAGCAGGAATGGGCCACCAGCCCAGACGGGAAGCAAGAGGGCAGGTGCATCATCATCCCACCCAGGTGGGTAAAGCAGAGCAAGCAAGCAGCTGGAGGATGGGACCTTGTCCTGGAAAGGCAGGACATCATTCTGTTAATCAGCTCCAGTGCAAAAAGCTTGAACTTTGCCTGGATGACATGCTGAATCCACTGAGAAACTTGATTTGTCTCCCACTCCTGAAAAAAAAAAAAAAAAAAAAAGTGCCGTGCTGGCTTCTACAATGATTGCTTCATTTCCATGGATTTTGTACTGTTTTCATTGTTTTCTGGTCAAATTTTCCCTCGCTCTAAAAATAAATATTATCAAGTTAATTTTAATCCCTTTTCATTTATTTTACAAATCCATTATTTTCTGACATGTTTTACAAGTTTGAAAACAAAAATGTTACTGGTTTTCCTTTTCCCCAAACAAGATGGGAGCAGACAACAGACCTCAATCAATGTGATATTTTTTAAAGAATGTAAATGAATTCGAAGGAGGTGGGAGAGGGCACATGTATTTGTAACACAGATTTGAAAACGGGTTTTGAATTTGCATTTATTTTAATGGTGTTTATGCCCTCTAGTGACAGTAAACGTTATTGCACCTAAGCTTTTTTGAATAGCGACAATTTTTTTCCTTGGCTGTTTCTGTCAGTCTCACCCTGAACTATTTGGTCTTTGTAATAATGTACATCCTGGGTTTATTTCTATTATTTATGTCCTATAGTCTCAGAGTTTTGCTGTAGAGGTCATCTGGAGGGGGGGTCATTTTTCATTTTGAAGTAGAGCTATTTCAAGTATGCATTTCTGATGTGTCAAAGACACAGAAAAATATTGCTAAATTACAACTTCTGTGATTAATTATTTTATCCTCCAAAATATATTTATTTTTCTTTTGAAATAAAATTAATCTTGTGTTTCAACAAACAAACAGAAGTTAAATAAGCAGTATTGTCCCTCTTATTTGTGAACATTATTGAAGAAAGGACCCTTCCGCTCATATCAAGGAAAAATGGCCAAAAAGTATGACTCGTTTTAATTATAATTCAGACCTTTGACTTCTGAAATATTCCATCTTAGAGACATCAAAACCCAGTCTTTATTAGATTCAGGAATAAGATAAATAGCCGATGATGCCACAAATACAGCCTCTGTTGTCTGAGATTTCTTGAATTATGGGCATGCAACATCAGATATATTCCACTCACTGGTTAAAAAAACAGTATTGCTTTGGCAGGTGGATGTCCATGCGTAAGCTCTGACGTGGCAATGCTTAGGTTACAGATTGGGCATTTGTAAACCCAAATACATTCCTGTTTCCCAAGTTCCTACAACAGCTCAGCCTTTTGTGTGTGTTTGAAACTGCATTTCATGTCCCCAGATCTGTCACGCAAAGCTATAAGAAATCATGCCCTTGTTACTCTGAAAGATGCAGTATTTGCAAAATAAAGGAATCCAGTGGCTTGCTGGCTTCCCCTGCAGTAAGGAGTCAAATATGCAAAAGTAGTCTGTCACCTGTTGCATATAAACAACTGAGACATACACATATGCCTTTAAATCCATCCATCCATCCATCCATGCATCCATGCATCCATCCATCCATCCATCCCTCCCTGTATGATGTCACTTAGTGAACAGATATCCATGGACTGCAAGGAATAGCACATGCCTGACCGCTCTGGACTACATCTAGTGAAACCTAGGCATTACTTTGATCATGTAGTTTCTGACTTGTGATTTGGTAAAACTTGATTGACACATCTAGTTTGTCATAGCCTTTTCCCTTCCCTTTTTGGCTAATGAAGTAGAATGCACCTGACTGATAACAGGGATCAGTACGACATATCTTTTTCTTCACTCATCCAGAGAGTACAATATTGGGATGACACTTTTGACGTTACAAAATTAGATTGTCAGTACAAATCATAAATATCCAAAGGCCAACTTGAACTTTGACCACAATAATAGACATATGTGGAACAGACTGTAAACAAAGCCATGAAAAGACTGCAACTAGGAAAAAAGCACAGGAAGGAGAATATGTTTGTGATTACAATCTGAAGAGCAGTGAGACAAGCAGGGTAGCACTAGACAAAACCTTGAAATGGTTCCCTTTTGAAAAGTGACTCTGTGAAAATTGCTTAATAAGATTCCATATTTTTGTGTCTCCATGACTGAAGGGATGAGATTTTCTGCAGAATTTAGAATTTGGTTTAGAGGTCAAGTATAATTTTTCCACTTTGAAATACAAGCACCACAAGGCTGAAAATGGGGTTATGTTCTTTATTAGTTTAGACTTTCCAACAAATAGAGCAATTGCAGGTGGGGTAAAGGAGGAAATTTCCCCTTCATTTTATGTCATACACTTCCATCAGTGGTATTCAGTGATATATGAGGTATAACTAATAATCCAACAAGAGAAACTTGATTAACAATTCTGGTCGTGCCTACACTAGACTAAAATCTCTTTCACTGTCCCAAAGGAAAGAAAGGCTAACCAGGGCAAATGTAGTAAAAACTCCATTTTGTCACAAAAGTGAGGAAATATGTTTCTCACTCTGTGCAGGAAAGCTAATTTCTTGGAAGTAATTTTTTCTGACTGTAACTTTATTAAACATCTCAAACACAGTGTTTATCAACAGGAGAAAAAGTAAATATGTAAGAGTTATTAATGATGTGAAAGATATTATTAGCACTAAACAATGAACAAACAACATTACATTTGGAAAATGTCATGCTACTACAACTTATCCAAGCTGAAATAGAAAAAAAATCAAAAGCAAGCTATTTAAAAATAAACAGTATATCCATCTATCTTTCATTTTGCCCAGAAGGTAAGAAAAATACTTTCATGCATCAAACAATCCTTTTTTTTTTTTTTATTTCACTGTGTAACACTGAAATACTGCGAAAAAGCACCTCCTTATGACAGTAGCTAGGGCCACACATAAATACTGAAATATTAGGGATAGATCAGCTAAGAGCTCCTGTCACCAATCCTAAAGCATCAGTCTGCACTTGATTCACATAATTATAGTGTCACATTATCAACAGGATGAACTATATCCCTGAGCAACTTCAAACCAAATTAATTAGAGTCAGAAATGCCTTCTGTACACAGCAGCCATCGGTGACAATGTGAGCTTATGAAGGTTTGGCAATTTAGCATTTCAAGTGATAGGCATCTAAATATAGGATCAGGAATCTAGTTTAAGGGATCTTTCCAGTAGTAGTGGGCATGTGTAAATTTTGCATTCCAAGATCTGTTTTTGTCAGGTGTGCGTTGCTTTTTGAATAGCTTTCTGTTGATACACTTTGATTCCATTTAAGAAAATATCCGAATCTAAATATCTAAAAGGATCGAGTAAAACAGTATCAAATACTGTTAATCACTGATTATCAGTGATTTGATCCTAGGACTCATCCCCTAAGCTCACCACCCTGGCCCCATGCCCACTGCTCACCTCACTGCTCCGCCTGAAAAAAAAGCTGGGGTTAGTTAGGTGTTGGGGATCCTGTTTGTCAAAAGGACCTTGAAAGGTCGCTCATCGACTTCCCTGCCCAAAGGAAAGAGCAGCTGGGCATGCATCATTCCTGACAGCTGATAGTCAGCTCTGGCTTTAGGAAGATAAGCACCAAAAATGCCTGTGTTGTGAGGTGCAAATGCTGATGTGAAATCTCTTTCCAGTATTTTTCCAGTTTTAGACATCTTGTAATTAAGACCAGCTATAGTAACAATTTAGAAGATGAATTCTATTACATTATGTTTTTTTATCCAGTCCTGCATGTCAAAAATTAGAAACTAACAGCATTCAAATTATGAGCAGGTGGGGGTGTTAACGACGGAAATATTCATGCTTTTTTTCCCTGTGAAAATTTTACACTTGGGTATGGTTTATAAAGCAACAAAAACATTTATTTTACACAACATAATCTTTGTGAGTAGTCTAAAACATGGTCATCTATATTATATCTGTGTGGATGACAACTAATTTCAATATTTAGGTTAAACACATTCCTCTTATCTTACAAAACACAAAGCATTCATCTTCACCTACAAGTTGATACATAATCTCCTTCTGACATATGCGGAGCACTCATTGCTAGAAGGTGTTTTCTAACCCCATATAGATTCTCCATCATATGATATCTTTGTCCCTTTATCCCCTCCTTCTCATGATTAGGTGCATAATTTGGACCATGTGATTTGAAGACTCTCCCTCATCTTCTCTATTATTTTTCCAGTTCCTGCTGAACAGACAGGTTTTGTTTTCCAGACAGCATTTTTCCAAACACTGCCCCTCCTACAGTTTTATTTCTTACCTGTCCTTGTGTTAACAGCTTATAAATTCTTTGCAATAGGGAAACGTGCTAACTCTCTGCTCACGAGCATTCTAAACTTATATGCTACAATCAATGTTTAATAATAACTTAAAATGCAGTAAAGTTAAAAACAGAATGGTACTTGAAGGCAACTTATCTCTTTATATTAAACTCTATAGTATGTAATTCTGTACTTGTCTTGTAGAATATGGCAGTCTACAGAGTGCAAAGGGCTGCTGTCTCTTGATAAGCTGTGGCTGGAATGCCTTTACATGCTTCAGCAGTGTTATGTTCTTACTTGCTGGACAAAGCAATATCCAGCATCAGAAAGAAAGGTGGTAGCCCTAGCAATTTTAAGCACTGGAAGGATTTGCAGTTAGAATTTGTTTCATTCCTTGCCTGTATCTTGAGGTTCTTGGGTTTGCTTTCAGCTAAAACATAGAAGGGACCTCTGGAGGTCAGCCTCCCACTCAATGAAGGCCTATCAACAGGAATAGATTGGATCAGCCATGCTTTTGTCTAGCCAAGTGTTGAAAATCTCCAAGGATAGAAAGCCCACAATCTCCTGGGCAACCTGTTCCAAAAATGTGCTACCCTCCTAAATGAAAGTACTATATCAACTTAAGTGAGATAACAGATTATTCATCTTACCAAATGTTGTCCCTAGGATCTTGCTGATGGAAAATGATGAGTTCTTCCAACAAGCAGAGTAAGGGCTTAACTTCAACACTAATCTTTTTTTTTTTTAACCTTAGCAAGGTCACTCTCTCTCCACTGCAATAGAGGCAGCCTGGGAAAACCACAGCAGGTAGAACATAGGTTTGACGGCCCAGGATACCCAACATTATCTTCAAATTAAAATGATGTGCACACAATGAAGGGCATGCTGTATGTCTATGCATATGTGTATAAAGTATTATTTGTATGCAGTGAGTATTATTAGCAAGAGAAGTAAAATCTATTCTGCGATTAATTCATCTTGAAATTCAACACTTAGAGACTTTGTCTTTACTAAGAACTTTGTTTTCTTTAACCCAGATATGGTGACATGGTGCCGAAGACAATAGCTGGCAAGATTTTTGGTTCAATATGCTCCCTGAGTGGGGTCTTGGTCATTGCTCTGCCTGTTCCTGTAATTGTCTCCAACTTCAGCCGGATCTACCACCAGAATCAACGAGCAGACAAGCGCAGGGCACAAAAGGTGAGCTTCTAATTTTCCCCACTTTTTTTATTGAGCAATAGATAAAATATGACTTTGCATATGTTGTGCATCCTCAATGTGAGTATTTCTTAGCAAAAGGACTAATATATATATATATATATGTCCTACATGCCTAGCCCATGTCCTAGATGCAAATATAGTATTATTTTTAGTGGAAAAAAAAAACCCAAACAAAACAACAAAAAAACAAAACCTGTTCATTTATCTTTAAATTATTTATCATCATTTACAGATCTATTGGGGTAATTCATCCTACTTGTTTGGCTAGATCTAGTATTTTCAGGCAGTAGCTGCAGTCCCACCCACTGAAGATTTTTCTGTGCTTTTTAGGTAGGTTTTCTTTCCACCAGAGTCTTCCGAGAAAAAAAAAAAAAAAAACAACCAACAAAAAAAACCCAACCCTAATAATGATTTCTAATGTCTATCCTAACAGCCTGCTTCACTAATCCATGTGTTTAATTCCCAGGTTCATTCTCTGGGGAATCTGATTATTGGGGAACTTGTCTCCTCAGCTCTAGTTTGCTTAAAAGGCTAGAGAAAAAAGAGCTTAATCAGGAGAAGCTGAAAGCAAAAGTCGTTTTTTCCAGCTTCCTTGATTTGCTGAATCTCTCACTAAAATAACCATCTCTGCAATGAGACATTTTCCATCTCTGACCCATATGGCAAGGTCAGCAGGAAGAACTGCTTACCAGGAGAGATACAGGCCAGCCCAGGTAGTCACCTTCATTCCACATCACTGCCAAAATACTAGTTCCTGATCCACTTCACCCAACCCTATAATGCTAAACAGCTCAGATAGCCTCCACTGCCACCTGAAGCCCTGATAAGGGAACCAATATACATTACTGTTGAGGTTTAACCGCAGCTGGCAGCTAGAACCACGCAGCCTCTCACCCACTCCCCACCTTGGGATGGGGGAGAGAATTGGAAGAGTAAAAGTGAGAAAAAACTCATGGGTTGAGATAAAGGCAGTTTAAAAGGTAAAGCAAAAGCCGTGCATGCAAGCAAAGCAAAACAAGGAACTCATTCACTGCTTCCCATCTGTAGGCAGGAATTCAGTCATCTCCAGGAAATTAGGGCTCCAGCACGTGTAACAGTTACTTGGAAAGACAAAACACCATCAATATGAAAATTCTCCCCTTCCTTTTTCTTTCCTAGCTTTACATATTGAGCACATCATATGGTATGGAATATCTCTTTGGTCAGTTGGGGTCAGCTGTCCTGGCTGTGTCTTCTCTCAACTTCTTGTGCTCCCCCAGCCTACTCACTGGTGGGGTGGTGTGAGGAGCAGAAAATACCTTGACTGCTTAGCAACAACCAAAACCACTAGTGCACTATCACACTATTCCCATCACAAATCCAAAACATAGCATTACACCAGCTGTTAACAAAAAAAAAAAAAAATTAACTCCATCCCAGCTGAAACCATGACAATTACCTTCTGACAGTGGCAGTCAGAAGGCTCTGGATGCAGCACAGAAGGCTCTGGAGGCAGCCAAGGTTGAGGTGTCACCATTTGGCCTTTTTGTGGTCCTGTGGTCTCTCTGCAGAAGTCCTGAGTGCTCCAAGAAGAGCAGGATTGCTGCCCACAGAGGCACGCAGGCAAGCCATGGTTGGGGACTATGTACATAGACCAGGGAACACAGGCTGTCCCAGGTTGCATCTGTCTCATACAGACAACAACACCAGGTCTAGAGATATAAAATGCTGGTGTGTTTCTTTCTGGCCTTTGACCAGAAAGGTCACCATTTTGACTGATCTCTTTGTGGAAATGAAGTAAATGTACAGTGACACCATTCTCAGAATATCTTAAAATCAGGGGAAACAGAGATACATGGCCAAGAAAATCAGTCACAAGCCCAGGCTAAGATATCGTACCGTTTAATGGCCACATCTTGGAAGAAGGTTGTCAGATGAGGAAAATGGCCACAAAAGAAATTGGATGTATCACAGAAATGGCACGCTTTTCTAGAGAGCTGATTTCAAATAGATGCTGCTTCAGTGATCCAAATACTATACCTTACCTATCCTACTAATCCCACCTACCCTTTTTGCGTGCTATTTTGTCCCAGGTGCTGGTTCCAGCTGTGCATTCCCCACTCCCCACTCTCTGCATGGAACATGCAGAGAACACGTCACTTCCACACTACGTTGTTTCTGTGGAGAACTTTTCCACTTCTGTTTGCATGATGGCAGCAGACAGAGAAAGAACAGCATATATCAGCCAGAACACAGCGCTTCATTACTGTGCCCCCGAGCATTGCGCCAGTCACGGATAACAGATCTGCTTGATCCCAGCAATCAATGTGCCTGTTCTGAGCTTTCATAATAACTGCAGACACAACCGCCTTACTTCAGACAGAAACTGTCTCCTACTGCATGTCATGAAACAAAATTCTCTATGCCGGCTTTACACTTGCCAGAGAAAAAGAGTCGGACACCAGAAAATACCTTGCAAAAATTAGATTGGCAGACTGGCTGATATTCCCCATAATCTCTCCCTGAATAGAAGCTGCTTGAGCGAATAACTGACTATTTTTTCCTCACAAAACAGTGAGCTCATTGTATGTTTCAGAGAGGAATATGAAATGATGAACAGCAATCCTGCCAAGCTTTTTTCCTCTTGCTCCCCAGAACAATGCCAACAGTGAGGATGGGAGATTTCCTCTGACGGTGTTAGTGCCCTTCTTGCTTTGGAGAAAACAGCTTTGAGGTCTGACTAGCACTGGATATGATATGTGTTTCATTGATATCTCCTGTTGCAAAGCTAATCTCTGTCAATCTAAAATGATTGAGATGTTGAACTGAATATTGTTCTGACGAACTGAAAAAAAAAAATCAACAAAAATCACTTCTTGCATACTATGTAGTGCATATTTAGCAATATTTGACTATGAAGTATAGTCTTACATTTCACAGGAGAGTTCCAATGCATTGTATAAGAATATTCAAGTATAAAGGTCACATTATTGAAGTTTGAAATCCCTTCTTCATTCCATACAATAGAAGTTTTAGACAGTTTTCTAAAATAAATGTTTCCCTAGGCACCAACCTTATTTCTATTCTCTAATTCTGAAGAACACAGGCTTGAAAGAAGGTGCTGTTTCATGGAGCACAGCATGAACCTCTGCAGATGATGGTACCTCCTGCTGGCTACAACAGCTTCCATCTGATTGAGTGGGTTGTATATTTGAATTGTGCAACTTTATCAATATCTCATACAGAAGTTCAATCAAGGTAGTCTTCAGAAATGACAAAACATTTGGGCTGTAAGGAAACTCAAGAGAAAGTTGTCCAGTGAAGAGCTTAAATCTACCCAGGAGCACTGGCAATTTTCAGGAGAAAACGTTTGTCACATATTAAGTTTGTTCAAGAGCCATGTGACTATCAATATACGAATTTACTGAATTCTGCACAGTCATTCAAGATTAGAAAAATCCATTTTTTGATTTTTGGCAAAAACATGCTGCACATTAAGGTTCATAAGAAGATAGAAGAGATAAATTTATTTATATACCATCTCATTTTGAATGGACTTTAAAGGAAGCTCCTGCTTCCAACCATGGAAATATATTTTTGTAAGAGACCTCAATATAAACCAAAATAGATTAAAATGAACAGCAAAATAAAATAAACAGCACTTTTTCTTCAATCAGAAAATAAGGATTTTACCTAGCCTGGCAATAAATAAATAAATAACCCAAAATAGGTATTGGAATTCAGAGCAGAACTAATTATGCCCTGTAGTCTTACTATGCCTTTTCCTCAAGCAGATTTATCACAACTGAAACACTTTTGAGAATCCTGTTTGTGGAGCTTTTCTCAGCTAAAGACAACTTCAAGAGGCCAAGTTATTTTGGTTACCCATCAGTGCCTTCCGGTGGCGAAGTTATGGCAGATGTGTTGTGACTGGTCCATGTATAAAGTAGGGAAAGGGAAAAGGAAAGAGAAAGGGAAAGGGAAAGGGAAAGGGAAAGGGAAAGGGAAAGGGAAAGGGAAGTTTAGGTAAATTCAGATACAATTTCCTATTTCATATTTGATAGGTATCAAAGGTTAAGGTATGGTTAGATCCTCACAGTGTCAGATTCAGTGGGATGACTACCAGCACAGGGAAAGGAAAGGAGGAGGCACAGCTACCCTGTTTTCTGCATCTTTTGAAGGCAAGAGCCTTGTATCCTCTTAGCCAGCAAGTCTTAAGGGGGAGTCCGTCTGCCCATTATTGTTCATTACTTGATAACTGAGGGAACCTTAATTCTAGTTGCTTTCTCCCAAGAGTGACTTCGCATGGTGCCTCAGCTGAACACCCAAACAACTATCAGCTCCAAAATCTGACTTAATACATAAAATTCAACCTGAATCTTTCATGTGAGTATGGTTTTCTACCTTACATAGTAAAATATATCCTGAAGACTGGCTTGGCTTTATTATTTATTGATTGTACATGATATATTTACCTGTCAAGTTATGAATAATTAGGTACTAGATAAATATAAATAGCTCTAGGATAAATTGCAACAACTGCTTAACAGCACCTGGCAGTCTGGAGCTGAGCATTTGCAGTAGGGAACCCTGCTAGCCATTATGACTTCTTTAAATGAGATAGGCTCAGTGGGGTTGCAGAAGCATAACTAACAGAATAATTTACCCAAGATTTTTGAATTTAGCACAATGGAAATGTAAAACTTGTGTTTACTAAACTGTTATTTGAATAGATTGTGAAAGCAAGGCATGACAACAAATACATGAACCTTATTTAATTCCATATCCATTAATGTAAAAAGTAAACAGCATTTTCTTCTCTACTGCATGCTGACATCCTATAAATTATTGTCAGCTAATCTGAAGTCAATTATTTGCAATTACTGAAAATTAGAAAATCAGAGCATGAAATGTGGGCTTGATTTTTCACTTGAAAGCAAACATATAGGATGGATTTATGAAAGGCCAAACCAGAAGTGACGTAAATAACAATGACGTGAGCGATTTCTGGGCGATTTGGGCATCCCTCTAGGAGCCACAGTGTTGTGGTTTAACCCCAGTGGGCATCTAAGCACCACCCAGCATCTCCCTCACTCTCCCACAGTGGGACGGGGGAGAGAATCAGAAGGGTGAAAGTGCAAAACTTCATGGGCTGAGATAAAGATAGTTTAATATTTTTTAAATAGGAGGGAGAGGAGGGAAAAACAAAGGAGAGTAGGGAGTAAAAACCAAGAAAAACAAATGATGCAAAAGAAAACAATTGCTCACCAGTGACCGACGGATGTGCAGCCGGTCCCCAAGCAGTGGCAGCCACCACCAACATCCACCCCCACAGTTTTATTGCTGAGCACAACATCATATGGTCTGGGACACCCCCCTGGTCAGCTGGGGTCAGCTGTCCCAGCTGTGTCCCGTCCCAACTTCTTCTGCACCCCAGCCTACTCGATGGTGGGAGAGTCTGAGGAGCAGAAGGGGCCTGGACTCTGTGTAAGCACTGCTCAGCAGTAAATAAAACCTCCCTCTGTTATCCACACTGCTTTCATCACAAATCCGAAACATAGCCCCATATCAGCTACTATGATGAAATTTAACTCTATCCCAGCCAAAACCAGTACACACAGAATGACTGTGAAGGAACTCTTTAATTGTACGAGATCATTAAAAAATAATAAATATAAGGTAATCAGTGATTTTTGAGTTTTTTGATGGTAAGATAGCTATGTTGTCTGGAGAGCAGCAGAAGAAACAGGCACTATCTAAGTATTAAATAACCTAGATTACCTGGGCTTCTTTCATTGTAAATTGAAGAGTTACTCTTGCCAACAATGATTCCCAGTATCGCAGTAAGCCCTGACCTAAAGTGTTCCTGACAAAATCTTTCTCTAAACACAGCTGGACAGCTGAAGGCATCTTGAATGTTAAAAGGCGGATGTTGTAAATACCCCAGAGTGCTACATTTAGCACTATTTAAAATCTTGTGAAAATAAATGTTTATATTTCTAAAACTGACAGAACCAGCTGTTATTGACTAACAGTGAATTCCACTTCTACGTTTTAAAATTTGAAGCTAGAAAAAAAAAAAAGTGATGCATTCAAAAGAGAAGTTCAGTGCAAATACAAGGGATGTAGTAAGAATTAGAGCTGATCATCAATTTCTTTTGGAAGTTTCAGACAAGATGATTATGATGGAATTTCATCAGAATAAATAAGAGAGCTGTATTTCAGCAACATTGGGTTTGTTCTAGACAACGTAAAAATTACCAAAATCAAAGTATCACATTTAGCGGCCAGCAGGGAAAACTTCACAGTAGAGAAGATCATCTACTTCAGAAGGGCTTAATCCTTTCTTTTTTTGCTAAATATTCCACGAAAGGGGAGAGTTAGGAAGGACTTTGCAGTGGTTGAAAGGGGCAGTTATCACTCCCTTTCCGTGGTACATGGCAGAAAATGCAGTTTGCAGACTAAAGGAAAATACAGCTCTTCTTTAATCACAGCTTTCCTGATGTCATCACATCATTTTGGTGTCCTTCATGGGAATTCAATCCCCAGTGCATAGCCCTTAAAATCCTGTGGCTGACATGAGCTTTTAATGACTCCTTGATAGGGAATGTGAGGAGTCATGAGACTACTCATGCTACAGGCTCCAATATAAATCAGGCAGAAGCACTGAAAGAAATCTTATCACTTTAACAGATTTGGAAACACGTCCAGTTTCAGGAGCATTTTCTGTAAGCTGAAGTATAAGCATGGAAGCCGCAATATCTGGTTCTGTCTCAGTTATAGATGTATTGTCTTCTCTTTGGTAAATGATGTAAATTCAGGCCATCTGAATGAGTCTCTGCTAGAAAGATGTAAGCTATTACTTTCCACCTCGCATAAGCTTTCTAAGATGCAATTAATTCATATTTGCAAAGCAATTTGAAATCTTCACATGGAAAGTACAACCTTCGTATTATATGTGTTGTAGCCCATTGATATATTGAGACAGTCTGATGAACTGTTATATTTTTTTATATTTCTTTATTAAATGGTGCTGCACCATAATTATTATTTCAATTATTGAAAGAGAGAACAAATATGCAAGCTAAAAGGAAAAGCATAACTAATGTATGTAAAATTTTTGTTCATTAAACCTAATTAATTTCCCTGTATAAAGAGCACACTGAAAAGTACCACAGCTAAAAAATCTGTGACTGAAATCACTTATTTATGGGACTCCATATTGCACTCTGCAAAGGCAGCTCTAAAGTGTCTCGAGCTCCTAAGGCTAAACGGTACTGCTAAGAGAGATCTTTAATATATTTATGAACATAACCCAGTGCACATGTCCCAACCCATGACTATTCTGCAATGCTCTTCCCCCAACCTTCAGCCACTCGTGCTGGTGTTGCATCTGAAGAACTCCACCTTGAAAACAACCTATTTTCTGCCAGCACAAGGGGATTCTTAATTGCCATCCCTGAGGACTCAGCCCTAACCACATTGTTAGCCCTGGAGGTGCCATCAAGGAGCTCATATGAGCCTGGAGAGCAGAGCTGTTAAACGTTTCCCACACTGGTGGGTTTGTGAGGACCACAGGCCAGCCTGGCACGTTGCCCTCTTGGGCAGCTCACTGCAGCACGCCAGACTTCCCAGGGCTGGTCAGCCATGGTGAAAGAGCCCTGACTGGACATTTACACCCAGTCCAGCCTCTCGGGACCCACCTAGGGTGATGGAACATGGGGCTGCACATGTCCTTTCCTAACAGGAGGAAGGGATGGTAGGAGTTCACCTGTGAAAAAGCCCAGTGCAGGTGATCCAGGCACTTTGCTCCTTACCTCTGGAATACGGTAAGTTACCTGCGTAGCTGGAAAGGCTCTGTGCACCGAGGAAGGTGACAAAGAAATGTGTTATTCTAAAATGGCCAATATCTCACAAAATAAGGCAACAGCCTCTCATGTGGGCTTTTTGAATCAGTGATGCACATGTGCACTGCATTGTCTTATTTTCTTTCAGAACAATTAAAAGATAATAACTACAGGACATATGACATAAGCCAGATTCTATCCCATGTTTACTGTTAGCTGTCATGAATTTCTTGGCTTGCTGTTGAGAAGATCTGTGAGTTTGAGGCTGTGAGTGCAAAGAAGCGTGGTGTTGAGTCATTCCTCATAGTCAGTTAAGTATTAATCATGCCAGAGAGATCTGGCAGCTACAGTGACCAGGCTGCCTCCCTCTACAAGTATTATGAGATTCTCAATTATTTCATACTGACATTTAATGCCACAGAAATTGGGTTAAGGGGGGAAATGCTCCCTCTATTTTCTGAAAATACCAACTAAGTAATTATCAGATATGAAAATCCCTATTAATATATCAAAGTCAGTTTTTCAAGTTCTTCACTGTGTCTCCTTCTGTACTTCAGTGGCCATTCAACTTCAGATGCTGCTCAGCATTTGGATTTCAGGATCAGAAACCAATGCATGAAGATAAATCCAGACACCCTCTTACACATGTTACTAGCCACAAAAATCACAGAACCAGGATGCCATCCTAGAAATCCCATAAATGCTTCTGGTTTCTGTATTACTGGTTGAGAGAGTCTTTTCTTCACACTTTCCCCTAACACTGGCTATTAACTGTTGTGCAAAACTCAGTGGATGCAAAGTGTCCCTTGCTCGTGAGCCACCTTCTGCTCTGGGGTAAAAGTCACATTCACAAGCAGTGAAGCTCACCTGAGAAATCTCAAATCTCTCCCAGAAATTTGATGCCTGCAGACTCTGAAATATCAGATTATGGACAGATTATGACCATCTGACTGTACCAATAGACATGAAGAAGTAAAAAAGGCTTTTAAAAAGCCTGGCAAGCATTCAGGAACCTAGC
This sequence comes from Tringa tobata, assembly GCA_033628505.1. NCBI lineage: Eukaryota > Metazoa > Chordata > Aves > Charadriiformes > Scolopacidae > Tringa > Tringa tobata. The sequence continues at coordinate 6,457,430 of JAHREE010000367.1, forward strand.
TGGGAAACAGCATAAAAAACACTATCACATCCTGCTATTCTAAAAACCCAGAAGGCTCTGAGAAACCAGCTCACAGCAGTCACAATATTATGTTTTTCTGAACCATTTCTTCCCCTTTAAGGAGATTTTCACCGCAGGAGCAGCTGAGATGGATGCCCATGTTCCTGATCCACAAAGCATAAGCAGTGGCACAGTTGCAGCAATGAAAAAAAAGCAGGCATTTACATGCTGATCTGTCTACTCCCTTGTCCAAATGTTCTTATTAGCTGATGCATGCAAACAAATAAAAACTTCTGTCATTTGCACTTTAAATAGGAAGGCACTTATGATTTGCTCCACCTGGAGGACAGATGCAATGCAGACTTTCCGTGTTTATGATATTGGTATTCATAAGCAGCTGATTCCAATTAGCAGTTTTAGATAAACAGAATAATGGATATGAGTACAAGTGACACTCTTCCTTTTGTCTATTTACACAGAAAGCCAGACTTGCTCGAATTCGTGCAGCAAAGAGTGGGAGTGCTAATGCCTACATGCAGAGCAAACGAAATGGCTTACTGAGCAACCAGCTGCAGCAGGTAATATTTTCATATCCTCCACCTCCAGAGAAACAGCTTAATGACAGCCCAGCAGTAGCTTGTTCTATTTGTCACCAGGGCAAGTCGACTTGGGTCTTTAGGCCGTGTTATGTTTAGAGGTAGATTAAGGAAGGATAAATTGGACAATTACGTTTGTTAAAGGAAGCTTATGAGAGTCGGTGACGGGGTGTTAAAAGACAGGGGAAACGGCCAGATAGAAATGCTGGATTCAAATGTAACCCACATTTTTAGAGTTAGATCCCACAGCAAGCCTCATTAATAAAATACAGCGTTGGCCTCTTAGGAGGTCGATTGGATTTATCTCATTTGGCTTCAGACAGGTAGAACATGGGTGGCAAAACCAGGGCTCATCCTCAGTGAGGGGAAGAGGTAGCTCTGGGGTACCATTTCCAAGGAGCCCTGGGAGCACCTTGTCCCTGGAAGCACCTACTTTGCTCTGAGGAGCATCCTGGCGATTACTTCAAACACATTGAAATCTAATGTCACCTGAAGCAATTCCCCCCAGTACCCGGCCGAGGAAGCCAGGATGAGCAGCGGGAGCCACTGGGAGGGGGATCCACAGCGACTGCGCTGCCAGAGACAGCCCCTTGGCTGCATGGAGCTGCAGCCAGCTGAGGAAGACTGAAGACACAGTGTTTTATAATCCCTGCCATTTTCTGGCATTTAGGCAATTCCCTGAGGGATACAGGAAGGCTTTCATTCCTCTATGCCCTTTCTGTTCAATATGTGTTAAAAAGGCGAACACTTTAACCTATAGCCAGCAGAGGAGGAAGGGGCTGTCCGTCCGTCCATCCGGCCTCGCACAAAAGGCGAGCAGTCAGAGCCCTCGCTTCCTCTCCTGCTTGAAAGAATGCAAACCTTTGAACTAAGAAGACACCAAATAGTTTAATTGCCATGCAGATTTCAAATATCCCCAAGTTGAATTGTAATCTTTCCTATTATCCCACTTCCTCCTCTATTTAGTCTTCTGCTTTCTAGTGAATGATTATGAAAGCAATTAATAAACAGTGGATGCTTTCTACTTAATTCTTCATACTGTGTCAGTAACATCTGCTATCTGCTTTCCAAACTCAGCAGATTGGGATCACTGAGATGAATTTTTGTGTAAGCAGCAATACCACAAATTCTTTAGTGCTATGAAATGATCCCAGGAGGATAACTATGTTTAATTTCCTTCAAATGAGGCACATTCCCAGGAAAAAAAAAATTTACCATCACTAAAATTTATGATAAATTTAAGTATGCGTTGATTCAACATTCAAAGCTTACATGTTGATTGCACTTATAAATTGTACTATTCCATCTATACATAAAAAACCTAAGAGGGAAATGTTTAAAAGGAGGTGCAAAGAAAGAAAATATTTTGATTAAAAGACCAAACAAGCAAAAGAGAACTGAGGTCCAAAATGATTTGGGTTATATTATGTAGATGAAGAATTGCAGTTATGCTACCGCGTACAATCCAGATTAGTTCTGATCAAATATTTGGATAAGAGCCCTCTTGTTCACAAATGAGAATAATACGGAGTTCTCTGTATTAACAGTCCTCCAGTGAAGAAGAACAGGCCTTTGTCAGCAAATCTGGCTCTTCCTTTGAAACACAGCACCACCACCTGCTTCACTGCCTAGAAAAAACTACGGTAAGAAAAGAGAACTGTGTTTTCCTGTGAATTCCAACACCAGGCTAGTTTTGAATGTTTTCTGTATTTCTTCCAATTAACGAGCCTTTATATGAAAGCAGCTAACTGGGAAGAAAAAACATTTTGTCTTATTTTAAGGCATTATACCCACTGCATATAAATAACAGAGACCCTGGATGAGAGCCTCACCTAGAGTGTAAGATACTGGCATCAGCGAGATGACATCCATATAGCCAAGCTCTGGGTGTGACATTCGGTATGGTTTTCATACCGAAGATGATCTTCTGATTTGCACTGTTCTTCAGTACAGTTTGTAGAGCACAATTTGTAGTCCATATACATTCAATACTCAGTGCAGTCAAAGCGAGTTTTTGCCTGAGCAAATGTTGGGCTTTTCTAGAGGGAGAGCTGCTGAGCATTTCCTTGGATGTGAACGTGATTCTTACTGAAGTGACTGTAAAAGAGGATCCCCCAGTATCCTATTTTGAAACTTAAAGTGCTAAATCCAGATGCAGGTGCAAAGCTTTGAAGTCTTTTGGCTTCATTTTGACACTGAGATCCCTGTAGAAATCACTGATGTACTTCATAACAGCCCAAATATGCTCATCTAGATTTTAAACTCCCTATAAATCAAAAGCACTACTTATTATGAGCTCTCTATATTTTTCCCTGGTCAATACCTGAATAATTATACAGCCATAAAGAATAGTAAAGTACAGCAGAGTTATGATTCACTAAGTGCCATGTTTACTAATAATATGTTTCTGGACAGATTACATCACAGTAGTAACCCTAATCATCCCTAAATTTACACTATTTCCTCTCATAATTTCCTAAGAAAATTAAGAACATAAATATTACTTATATTAAATTTAATCTTTGTAGATTTGGGAACTTCACTGAAATTATCTCCTTGTAGTTTTATAATTTTGCAGGGGTTATATTGTCATGTAGAATTTACCTTATATTGTAGGTAAATTGGTCAACATCCATTAAAATACCATTTACAAATTTATATCTAGTTATATGAGTTCCAGTTAAATATAAAAGTTATATGATTTCTCCTTAAGTTTTGTACATGTAGAGGAATTTTATGCTATTTTTTTCTTTTCTTTACACCCTGGTTTTAGATTTTCATTAAAAGACCCAGTAATGCTTCTACTATATTTGCTGGAGATCAATGTGAAAGTCTTTCTCCTCTTTCTCAAAAAAAAAAAAATTACCAAAAATTTTCCCTGCAACAGACATTGTTAAATTAAAATTTGATGTATGTATATGTTTAATTTAATTAAATTAATTTAATGTTCTTCTTTCAACAGCATTTCTTTGTAAATAGAATGGCTCAATTGTTATATCACGTAGATAGTAATATGTCATCCTACAGGTGTTTATTCTTACTTTTGAGTATTTATTTTTATATTATATGCTGTAGAACAAAATGTCTTGCTTCCTATTCAGAGTATAATGCGGTTTCTTTGCCAGGATTCAGGCTGGATCCTTTTAGAACATTTTTGAGACATTTTGTACTGGAACCTGATAATAGCGATCTGCCTCAAAAATAGTTCCACAGTTGAACATTACAAACATATTTAAAAGCCCTGATAGTAGCCATAAGTCTTGTGAAAGTCTTATAAAAATCATGGGAAAAAAATTTTGATTCATTTGGTAGGAGCTGGATTAGGCTCCCAAAATTTCACATTTCCTCTAATCATAATGATGGAGTAAGTAAGCCTATTCTTTTCTTCTTTCCTTAAACAAGGATTTTTAAAAAAAAAAAAAAAAGTCTATAAAGCAAGTACTGTCTCGTTTCCCAAATTTGCATAGAATCTACTTTCATTTTTCCTTGTTTGTTGGGTCCTGCTACTGGTACTGATGGTCATGTGACACATGAACAGAAAAGTGTATGCAGAGGTTTCAAGCCGTATTCTGCAACTGCCTGGTCAGATCATGCATTCCTAAAATTTTAGTGCAAACTTGAAATTTTGGGCACTCAGCTTGTGGATTCTGGCAAGTTACTGGTTCATGGTATTACAGCAAGAGTGAGGTGACTTCTTAGCCTCGCCTCATCCCTTGAGATATCATTTGGTATAAGCATCAGTCCAGATGATGCTAAGCAAAGGCATATTTTCTTTTTTCCAGCATTTTAATATCAATAGGATAAGATCTCTTCCACTCTAAAAAAATGCAGTGTGGGCAATGTTATGGAATTCTGTGAAAATTTCATTAATAATGAAAATAATTGCACTGAAAGTTATATTTTCAGGCTACTTTACCTGATTTAAGAATAGTTAATTAATAAGTATAATCCAATATATTAACTTGAGCCATTATATCGTTTCAAAATGTTTCCAGTCTACATTAAAAGTTCACTCAATAACCTTCTTTAATGGACCCTACAAATTGAATTGAGTTGAATGAATTGAGTTGGTTGCTCCATAAAAGTTTTAGGAAGAACAAAATTACTTTTAATTGGAAAACTAGCAGAGTTCTTGGCAAACTTACTGTAAGCCACTGAACGTAATCTAAAGATGGCTATTAGGTAATTTTTCTCTCTGAATTTTATGTCTACTGTGTGATCACATTCAATATCTTGATTAACATACACCTTATAGAAGTCAATTTTCAAGCAAGTTCTTTCTTTCCATATCAGTTAAAACTGGCACTCTTCAATGCCACTTGTGCACAAAAACTTATGTATCAGTGAAGAAGAACAGAAAAAATGAAAATAAAAATCATATGCCTATGAAGGTATTTCCATGTGTAGCAAACACTTGGCTACAGTTGTTACTCCTTTTACTTCGCTTACATATTTTATATTAGTGCTTTAATGTAGCTCTCCTGGAAAACATCAGCATCTTTCCAATTAGCACGTCTTTCTTTAGGGGGAAAACTAATGTTTCTCATTCTAATGCACAAAGACGCAGCAGGCTAACAAACTTTATGCGAATGAGACTGTGCAGAGTGTAAAAAAAAACAACCCAGAAAATGCTCCCTAAACCATTCTCAGGATATGCAGACTGATTCCAGCAGTAACTGGAAATATATTTTTTTTTAGAAAGTGGCTTTCTCAAACTGTGCATAAACATATTTCTTAATCTCTGCTTAATTTGGGCTGCTATTTTAAAACAACTGTAAAAGTTCCTTCCCCCTGGTAAGCAACATAACTATTTCACTCTCTTCTGCACACAAAGATAATGTGGAAATCACAGCTATGTGTGAAACCCTCCCTAATCACCTACTGAGTCAACATAAACCAGACGTTTGCTTGAATTTGGATTCAGCTCTATGACAACCCTGTAAGGCTACGGTCTATGCTGGGATTGATTAAGCAAAGATTGCATGAATAAAGACTACTTCATTTAACTAAATGCTCAGTCTTCTAAACTGCTTTCAATACATCCATCTACAGTAATTAGGAACTTTTGGGATGGTTTTAAATAACCGTCTCATCTCTTCTAATCAAAACTTCTATTTAATTGAATCTTTGACATAGATGCATACCTTGAAACACAACGCTTCAGATCCTGATTTCTAATATGTAACTCAACAGGAAGCTTTATGAACTCATCTGGAAAATAATTGTGATTTTTATTTTATTATAGTTCAGCACAATAAATCTTATTTATTTCCAAATGACATCTAGAGTCTTTATATAAGCAGCACTTGCATTTTTATTAATAAACATAATCCCCTATTCTGTGGCACTTCATAGATTATACAGATACTTATGATGCAAACTACATTACAACTGTGCTATTTTACAAAATAATTTGGATTAACTTTTTCTTATTTAGAGCTCTGACCGTTTTGTTCCAGCATTTACATTTGTATTGGTATTCAGCCCAGGCTAATAAAGGCCAAACACCATAATCAAGAATAAACCGTCTAACTTTCCCAGTTTATTCAGTTGTGTCAATTCAAGCCTTTAAACAATCATGATTAATGTGTTCACTTTAATTATCTTTCTGTGTGTGCTTTGTCCCTTTGTTGGATTCCTCCGGGCTAGAATCACGAGTTTGTGGATGAGCAAGTCTATGAAGAGAGCTGCATGGAGGTTTCCACAGTCAATAGACCCCCCAGCCACAGCCCCTCCCTCTCGTCTCAACAAGGTGTTACCAGCACTTGCTGCTCACGAAGACATAAAAAGACTTACCGCATCCCAAACACCACCATCACCGGCAGCCGCCCGGGCAGCGTTCAAGAGCTCAGCACCATCCAGATCAGATGCGTGGAGAGGACGCCTCTGTCTAACAGGTACTTCACAGGCACCAGCACACCCAGAGCTGAAGCCCCCTGGAGAAGGGATGTAGAGTAGCGGTGGTGTGGTCTCTGCAGATAGGCTTGTAAGGCAAAAGATTCAAGTCAAATAGTCATCCCAGAACAGACGCTAGTGCTGAAACACCCTGCACTTAGTTCGCTCCGAGATTAATCCAAGACAACAGAACAGTCCTTCTCTATATCCATTTCTGCCCTCTCTTGCCCTCCCCACAAACCTCTGTGTGCTATTTGCAGCGCATAGCACCCAGGGACCCCAGATTAAATAGAGCACCAGATATTATATGCCATGGACAAGCACGTAATAGGAAAAAATTAGCATAGAAAAATGTGCAGTTCAGTTATACAAGACAAGCAGGTGGGAAGAGAGAGAAAGGTCTGTCCCTGTTGCTTCTCCTGGTTTGGTTCAGAAGCACGGGACAAATGAGATTTCCTCACATTTCCACAGAGCAGAGAAATAAAAACTGATTTCTAGAGTCTTACATGCAATAGTCATAAGAAAGAATCTTCTAAATAAAAAAAATGAAATGGATAAGAAAAATTTATTTCTTAGCTTGAGGAGTTATTACAGAAGTGAGGAAATGTGTGGTTCAGAAGTGAGGAAAGTGCGGTTCAAGTGTCTGTGATGTACTGAACACCTCTGTACTCTCACAAATAAACCATCTAGCCTTCAGGTATATCCGAAAACCACCTCCAAAAACTCAGCAAAGGTCTCAGGACATTCAGAAGTGTCTTCTATTGAACTCAAACATTCCACCATTTAAAAAAGAACCATTTTCAGTGCTAGTTGCTATAGAGATTGTCCTGTTCAGTTACATTTTGAGTAGCTTGCTTTGTATAGTTACTAGGTTTGCGTTTCACTTCCGTGAACAATCCAGCAGCTTGAAGCTGTTCTGCAACGAGACCTGACCAGCACAAAGCTCCAAACTGTCTTAAGCTTTTCAGGAAATATTCTGCCTGTACCCATCCTTTCTCTGCCAGAGGACTTTCCTGCAGCAAACCAGTCAGAGAGTATGTAAAAACGCAAAGCATCAGGGCTGTGCTAAAAAACAAGCTAAAAACACAAGCACAAAGTGTCAGTCTCACCTCAAAACAGTCTGTTTTACAAGCTTCTTACGATGCTGAGGTACTGCAGCAACTCCACGAACTCTTTATTAGTGCCTATATCACTGTGTATTACTCTTGAGGGTATACGTAATATACAAAATGCTCTCAAATAACCATGGCATGGAGGCACTGGTAGGAGACTGGGACTACCCCTTGGTTTCCACTAGGTCTATGCAAAGTTTGCTCCCCAGGGAGCAGCTCAAATGCTTCCCATGCTCAGAAACACTTAGGTGACAGGGTGGGAAACTTTTAGAAGTGCTGAAACAGTGGGAAGGAAGGGAGAAAGGGGGGTCAGTCCATGGACAGGGCCACGGACCACCTGCTGCTGGGGCTACAGAGTGGTGGGGTGGTGTTGGTTGGCACCTTGGAGCTCTTTAACGGGGCAGGATGGAGATGGCCAGCCCGGGGAGCAGAACTGGGCACACGGGAGGCTTGCAGGAGGGTGGACTTTCTGTCTTCATGGATTTTTGTTTCTTCCTCCAGCCGTTCCAGCTTAAATGCCAAAGTGGAAGAGTGCGTTAAACTAAACTGTGAGCAGCCTTACGTCACTACAGCAATAATTAGCATCCCGACACCTCCAGTCACCACACCCGAAGGAGATGATAGGCCAGAGTCTCCCGAGTACTCGGGAGGAAACATTGTCAGAGTATCCGCTTTATAAAATAAGGAATTATTTATAAATTAGCATAAAGACCACTTGCAAGCTGAGCTCGAGCAGTGAGAAAGGAGTGGCGAGGAACGATGAGCGAGCTGACAAAGCCAACGCCCCTTGACGTGTGCGCCAGCGGCCGCGGACGACCGGGAGGCGCCGGAGAAACCAAACACTCTGCGGGTTTCGGTGTCGCAGCGTGGGAACCAAAAGGAGTTTCTTACCCCTCCTCCGAACCGACGCGCGGTGGAATCTTCTGTGACCATCCTGACTTACTATATGAGCACAATGAAATGTCCCCATTGATGCTTCTTCTTACCATGAGAGCTCTTTTTAGAAAAAAAAAAAAAAAAAAAAAGAAAAAAACAAACAAAAAGGCAAAACAAAAAATAGAAACAAACCTGTGTTCCTGCTGAATGCAAAACAACGAGAAACATTTTGATAACGTGTCTTTTTTTTTTTTCCTGTTAATAAACCACAAACTTGTTGAGAAACTATCAAAAAATGAAAGAAAAAAACGCTCATATGAAATATGTTTGTACTGACTGAAAGAACTACAACCATAATGCATGCTGAAATTATTTGGAGCTGTGATCTCAGTTTACTTTTGTTGTTTTTCAGATTAGGCATGATAAAATATTACTGTAGAAAGGGGCATTTCCGTGCACTTACAACAAGCTGATTGTTAATGTTCCATGGTAGTTGTACAAATAACTTCCCTTTGAAAAATGCAGTATTTCTTATTCAAACACTCATTAGTGAACTAAAGGTGTTCAGTTAGTTCAATATTTACTATTGTTTTATCTTGCTTCCTAGGTACTGTTACAACTGCAATAAGTCATTGTACACCTGTTGTATCAGGAATCAGGATTTCTTTTTTTTTTTTTTTTTAAGGTATTTTACACGACATCTACACTATAAACTTCTAATGGCAAACATTTAAATAATCTTACAGTCAAACCGTGCACCACGAATGCGCTATTCAGTCATTGTTCTTTTTGTCCACTGTCCTCTCTTTCCATGACAATTTGTTGTCCACTCCAGCATTACTGCACTATTTGGGATTTCAAAGCTACTGATGAATCAACACGGTCCTTTCTTCCGTAGACATCTTGTCTACTTCTGTATTTTCAGAACAAACCTCTTGTTCCAGTGTACTCTTGCAGGATCAATCCTATTTGAATTAAAATTACCCAAAAAAAGTGCTTTGGGGATTAGATAACACTTATCTCCAAACCTTCCTTGTTGACATTCTGCAGCACTCAGAGTATTGGCTACGCTGGAAGACACAAAAAGATAATCAGTAAAAAAGATGGCTAAATTATTTTTGTAATTATCTGTAAACTTGCATACTAAAATTTGTTTGAGAATTTTAATTGTGTTAAGATATTTAATTACCTAAGAACACTGATAGAACAATGGATTGGGTCCCAAATATATAAAAAATATAATTTATTTCAATTGGAATTTACACACATGGGCAGGCCTAAAAGCTAATATGAAGGCGCTACTAGTTGAGGCTTTTTGGCTTCATTTTTAAAAGACGTTGACGTTACCGGAAACCTTTCTGATAAAAAAGTGTCATTTTTCTTCATGGCAGTGCATTAGGAGATGTATCATAATGCTTCCTATATACACGACATACCATATATCATATACATCAAGTATACATGGAATATGTGCATATCAATACATACATATACATCAAAAACACTGGATCAGAAATAATTGCATGTCTGCAAAATAAAATACGCATATAAATCAAAAGGCTCAGTGCATTAGATGCCATTACAATAAATGATTAACACAGTTATTTAATAGTTTGAGTAGTGTATGTTTCAGTACAGTATTTGCTAGCATTCTACTGACCTGAAAATTTACATTAGGAGAAAATACCCACTAAAAACTGAAACTTACTGATGATACACTTTTTACTGCACACAAATACTGGTCTTTCTCTCTACCTGTCAACAGAGATGGAAAAGTAGATGACAGGCTATCATGCTACAGTATATACACCAAAATACAACAATATCGCGTATTAGAATTAAAATGCAGTTAAAAGGAGTACATAATGTCATGCATTACTCCTTTATCTTATCATATACTTACTCAGAAGCTTGGTTAATTTACAATTAACTTCCCACTTTTTCTGCAAATCAGAATAATGTCGTCATTGTAAACTGAGCTCCTACATTTCTTTCAAGCCTTAGCAGAGAGGAGAAGCTCAGGTTGTCCTCTGAGCCAGGGGAGCGCTCCTTCTGAGGAACTCTGCCGAGGTCCATTACCTGAGGTTGCTCTCCTCTCTTTCACTCTCTTGGAAAACTGCAGTAGATCTGCTGAAGCTGGTGGGTCATGTAAGTTTTAACGGGGTTTAAAAGAGAGGCAGCATGGACCGAGGGTTTTTACTTGCATCCTACTTCTACCCATGGTTACTCATACAAAAACCAGCTGGGTCCCCACCTTTTGGCAATCGGTTATTGGCGTAAAAACTGCCTTGATATTAGCAATCTGCAGCAACAACTTCTTTAGGCCACATGGTACTTCTTGATGAGTTATATCTGGTAAATAATGCAAAAAGGCAGTTACTAAGCCCACTTTGGGACAGAGTACATACAACCCAGGAAACCTACTGACTCCATCAGGTCATACGTCTTTTAAAAAATCTCTTTATTCTCCATCTCATATGGACTAAAAAGAATGCACTACAGCAATACACTTGCATAACAGTTATACCCCTGAAGCAACTTGTACTTTCATTTCTTAAATGCAGTCTAAGGAATAATTTAATATGATTTTGCAGAATTCCAGTCCTGTTTCCTATTTCCATATGTCACATGCAAAATCATTAATTTATTCTGAATTTGGGAAATACACATTCTTTCGGTGTTTTAGGTGATTTTAATGCTGTTTTGGTAGTGAATGACTGTTGATGACTGTGTAAAATGCATCTGTACTGTACATGAAATGTAATTATTTCTGTGTATCATACAAAGAAACCGAGGTTGTTGTTTTGACAATTTTGTTTGACAGTCATATATCGTATTTCAGAAGGCAGCATAATACATGCGTTATGCTGAATAAATAGACATTTGAGGAATATTTAAATAAAACATCTGCATGCTTGAATGGGTCAATCTGGTTTTGCAATAACTTATTCATGGAACTTCTTTTTTTCTTTTTCCTAGCAAGATTGAAGGAACACTAAATTTCAGGGCAACAAATCTCCCCAACACTAATTCCAGGCAAACCATGAGCACATCTAAACCATAACAGAGCCACCTCAACTCAACCTGGTCTGGTGGGAGGTGTCCCTGCCCATGGCAGGGGGGTTGGAACTCAATGATCTTTAAGGTGCCTTCCAACTCCAACCATTCTGTGATACCGGAACACAGAGCTGCCCCCATCCTGTGTGAGTGGCCACCACCTTTCCCATCCCAGCCTGCAGCAGCAGAGAAAACTGGGGCACTAAATTATTTCCGGCAACATGAACTCACACCTCTCCTCAGCCGCCTCTGCCAGGGGCTTACTGCGCTGTGGGGGGAAAAGAGGTAAAAGTCATACCTGTCTCTGATTCATCCCAGAGCATTTTTAAGGAGAATGACTGTCCTCCCACACAGAATGGCTCCCGGGGACAAGCTGGAAGTGTATGCTTCACATTTTAAGGGTTTGGTTATATTCCCTGTGGAGACACACTGACTGCCGAGAGAAGGCTTTCACAGCCAAGAACACGATGCAACCTCAGCTGCTCCAGCAAGAAAGGTGGCTTTCAGAGAGGAAGGTGGTCTGGAGGAGGATATACTAGTGAAAACACAGGATCCTAAAGGTTTGGGTAGGGAGGGTGCTTAGGAGGTCATCTGGTCTCTTTCTTCCATCTGGGGCCCACCAGGACTTTATTTTCCCATTGACTATGGATAGATCTGAAGATTTTTCAGGTGTTCTGGAATTGCAATCAGCTGATGGGGTATGCAAATGAGTAGCTAAAAGAAAGATCAGGAGCAAGCAACATATTCAGACTGACAAAGACTGTAAAATATATACAATTACCCGGACAGCTTAATTTCTTACCTACACGCATTACCTGTTTATCTACTTTTAAGATACCCATTTTCACGGTACCTACTATAACAAACAACTGAAGGTGGGGGAGCACTGAATGAAAAGCAAGTAGATGCATAAAAATTCTGAAGTATTTAGGACATCCCATTTTTTAGAAAAGAAATGTCACCAATCATATGAGAATTTTAAAGTTTTAGATTCAATCTCATTTCAATAATAGCAATTCATATGAATTAAACATAATGCTTTTGTGGTAAAAACTTCAAAAACTGTTTGAAAATCATTGTCTCCATCATATTTAACTGTACAGTTGCTGTGACTATCAGCCTCTCTTTTTTACTATTTATTCTTTATAATTTCCCTTATATTTATGGATTGCTCTTACAAAATGAACTGTTTTAAAGAAAAGAAAACATAGTTATGTTTCCTTCAGAAAGCCTTGTCATACAACCTGCTGGCAGATGGACCAATACCTTGTCCAAAGACCAGGAATAGTGAATTTTGCTTCCCCACACTCCCAAGTCATGCCTGCGTGGTGCAGACCTCACTCAGCCCCACAGCTGAGTGGAGTTGGGGTGATACACCGGACCAAAGAGAAACACCTGATGCAGGCAGGGGGTGACCCCTTCTCTAACACAGTTGCTCTCCTCAACATTAAGCCATCTGTGAAAAATGTTAAGGAGCAGCTCCATAGTTGTTTGTTGAAACAAGAAATATTTGGTTCACTACGGTTTATGCTGCAGAGAAGAAAGAACACACCACCCTTCTCCTCCAGGTACTCCTGCAAAACTGAGGGGAAAAAGGAAATAAAAGGTTGAAGTAGTTTTCACTGCTGCAAGTATCTCTAAATGTTCCCCTCTTGCCAAGCAGCCTTGCTCCTGTGTATATCCTAAAGCTCTACAGGAAAAGAACAGACTCGCAGCAGCCAAGTCAATCAATTTTAAAGCTCTTTGAACAAGCCCTAGAAAAACAGAGACATCTCAGAGCCTGAGCACAGGGAAAGAAAAAAGTCTGAAAGCCTTCCAATTGAGAGCTGAGTTCTTCAGCAAACGTTGTTAAATACTCAAAATATTCTTTCCCAGAATACTTATCAGTTAGTCCTTACTAGGGAAGGGAATATTTTTTTCATTCCTGACACGTGGGTTCTTCCCCTGATGAAACTGGCCCCATTCTGAACACAGACTGGCTCAGAATTTGGGTAGCCATGCCCAAGCACCTCGACCACAGATGTTCACTGTCATGGGGGTCCACAAACACTGGTCTGGGAGGTCGCTTCTGTATCAAAGGAGCCCTACCCCAAACAATTCTTGAACAAGGGAGCCACCACCGAATCAGTTTTGGAGAAGTGCTACCTCAAACCCTACCACCTGGACTTACCACGTCCTGGACCTAGAGTTGCCTGGTTTAGCTGTGATATGAGAAATCCCCTTCACTTTTTGAGCTGACAAAAGAGAATGAGCTTCTTTACTGAAAAACTGAGCAGATCCCAGGGACATCTCCAGACCTTGGAGCCTGTTGTTTCTCAGGGTGCCATTAACACCTTGCTTGCTTCTTATTCCCAGGTTGGGCAACCACCACAAGGACCATACGTGTAGGTACATGTAACCACTACTGGTTACACCCCTGTAGGGGCAATCCTGGGTTTAACACAGGATTGACTGCAGAAGGTCTGGCATGAGTTGTCACTGTGCAGCTCTAACCTCTTCTGTCACACTAACATCTGGGGTGCATAAATACAATTCTTCAGTGCCTAGGAAGAGGATCACTAACTCACAGTGTCCAAATGTTTTTGGATTTAAGGAGACACTAACCAGGGATTCCACCACATGAACATTTCTCTAGAAAAGAGGCCTTTGCCCCTGAGCCAGTCCCAGAAGCGCACCCACCGGCTCACACTTTCAGCCAGCCCTACTCTTGCTCTTAGAATAACCTGACAACACGTAATGGTAGTGCTTCCTCACCACCTGGGAAGCCTAAAACCAACTGGCCTGGGCTGTCAGTACCTCTAATTCTAGCTGTGGACTTCTCAAACAAATCTGCCTGCTTGGCTTGCCATACTTGTTCCTTCATGAGCTCCAACCCAGACACAAGAAGATACAGAGGCAACCTCACTGGTATCCCAGGGAGTCATCCCATGTGAGGGCCTGAAGTGCTGAAGCATGGCCAAGGGAGCTCCCACAGACACTCCTTGGGTAAAACTTTAAGCCTGAATGTAGCTGTGTACTTGTAATCCATGCAATCCACAATCAAAACATTCCAACATTCCACAATTCATGGTTTGGGTTTGTGTTTGTTTTTTTTAAACAGGGAAAAACCCCAACAATGGCTCCACTGTGTACCATCACAGGTCTCTTTAGCACTCTCAAGTCTAGAGCTGGTCTACATCCAGGATTTCTCAGACACTTGTTCTTTTTCTGCAGAGGAACCTTACCCCAAGCTACAGAAATGCTGCCTGGGTTAAGCAATGGGAAGGATGGAAATTTGCAGTAATGCTGGCACCAGGGTTCCTGAACACCGCATGAGGAAGTATTTCTGACAAAGATACTCCAAGCAAAATTTTGGGAAAGTCTATCTTTTAGCCTTTTTCTTACCTCCCAAAATAAGTATTAGCACTTCTGTAGGAAAGGTACAAAAGCAGAAAGGTAATCTTGCTTGCAGTAGTACCCGTGAAATAATTACACCCACACACAGACTGCTAAAAAAACAAACAACAGTCACAAAACTGAAGAGCTAAATTTCATAAGCCCTTAAGAAGCATTATCAGAAACAATAAAAAAGGAAAATGAAATTTACAATTCAGTTTTTCCGCAACAGAGTAAGTGGAATGGGTAAAGACATGCCAAATGAACTCAAACTAGCAGGAGGACACTCCCAACTCCCACTCAAAGCATTCATGTTCTAGGACTTCAAAATAAAAAAAGACATTATTGAATTTAAGACAAAAGTAATTTTATTGTCTACCAAATCACACCTTGCTTTTTTTTTTCCTTTTCTTTTACAAATTCCAAAACAAATGAAAGAATTTTTAAAATGTAATATTATGTAAAAACCCATTTGCCACAAACTACTGTACTCAGTGGAACAAATATATATTTCAGGAGCGTGGCCAACTGTAAAAATAATCCTATGAAATAAACATTGTTCATAAAAATACAGTAAAATGCACTTTCCCCACCTCAATAAATACATTTTAACGCTGTTTCCAGTTGGCATTTTAAGCCACTAGAGAGCTCTTAATGAAGACGCCGCCAAAGCAAAATTTCTCCTTATGTACTTTTACAATTATTGCAATAACATCCAGAACTGTAAGCATTTTCTTATAATCTTTTGTTTCTACCTTCAGGGGAATCACAGACAGGAGAAAAGATTTATCTATAAAAATGTGCTACTCCCATATCGATTCCCATTTTGGTAAGAATGTTTAAGGTTTTCTTTCCTTTTCTTTTTACTAAGAAATAGACCATACAACAAACTGTTTCAATGAAGAGTTCTCCAGAATTACTCAGAAAATTAAAGTCCATTGTCCAGAGTCATATTTGGTTTTTAATCCCTGTTTCATATTTTTAAAAATTTTAAAAAACAGTTGTTAGATAAAAATAGAGGGTTTAGAACATCTTTAACAACAGCTAAGATAAAGATTTTGTTAGAAAAAAGAAAGTCTTGCCCTTTTTACAAATCTCGCAAATTTTTAAATCCAAGTATTGACTTGAATTGTAGTTCTGATTTCCATGCACACACAAAACCACACAATTATATATACATAGATCCCTGATTAAGACATTTTCCAAATGGCTTTTTAAAAATGTAAGTCAATTTGAGCTGAAGTCACATTTTGCTTGTCCAAAGCACAGTCACTTCTTCAGAAGACGAGTGCTTCTCTTCCTTTACCATGATGCTTCCTTAGAGGTTCTGTCTGTCCATCTGTGAATCAACCGGTATTTTACACATCTTGTGACAATAAATTAAGTATTTCTGTGCCCAGTGAATGAGTGCCTTTTAAAACAAACAAACAAACAAACAAACAAAATCAACTGTGTCATGGCTTTTCTAGGGCTTTTCCTTCTTTCTATGCAGGCCTCCTTCCATTCACAAGCTGTCTTCTGAAGCATGGGAAGACTAGTATATTTGGCATACTTGATGGAACAGAATAAAAACAACAACAAAACCCAACTGAACCCCTTTGTGACTTCTCAGATTCCTTGAATCACCTATAGCTCTTCCATTTCAAAGTGTGTGTTAAAGCTGTTTGCCATGGATGTGTGTTCAAAGATCCTTGTCAGGCTTGGTTTCAGTAGCTCCACGGAACGACAGGACAGCTGCTGCGAGGTGTCACTCTTCAGGGCCATGATCTGATCTGCCCCGGGATCCCTTCTGTCGTAGTACAGAGCCCACAGCAAAGTAATAGTGAGGATCATAGCCAGGATCTGCGTTACTCCAATAGAGATTCCCAGAAATCTCAGCACTTGCAATTGCTTCGTCCCCCTCAGAAAACTGTACATTTTTTTACCGCATCCCTATGGAACAACAATAGATTAAAAAAATTAGTCAATATTATTTGGCTTGCAGTTCCAAAGGCTTTTGCTCATCCTACTTGACACTGGCTCCCCAGATATTCCTCTCTTGCCTCCTTCAAGCAATACTTTGAAAATTATTTTCCCTAATTTTTAATGGCCTGCATAATGCCATCTTAAAGTTCTCATACACCGAGAGTTTACTGCATGTAACAAGCTCCAAGAGATCGGCGCTGCTCTTCAACTCAGAAATCACTCAAAGTTAATCTGAGTTCCTATCAACTAGCACTGATTTTTAAAGAAACTCAAAGGTTTTGTGAAGGTTTAAAAGCCATTAAATCTTCTTAATCCTCTTGTTTCTCTCCTTAAATTGCAGATCTTCAAGCTTGTCAATATTTTAATCTCTTCAGACTTTTTCTACAAATAATACCACAATCTGAAGTTAAAACAATATTACTCTAGGAAAGATCTACAGACCTGCATAACCTCATCAGTGTTTCCTCCCACCTGTTCTTTTTTAGTGCTTTATCTGGACTCATTATTTGCCAGTTTACTAGTTCTGCAGAAAGTCCCTTGGGAGTAGAAAAATCATTACATTCCAGACACTGTCTGAGTAAGGAGCAACAAAAACATAACCTTTAACAGAGGACTTCTGACAAATTTCCAGAACGCAGTGGGTACAAACAGATTTTACTTAGTACTTTGTAGTACTAACACCACATATATGTGGCGTTACTCCTGCTTTTTATTCTTGAAGGAGAAGCATCTCCTCACTGCAAACAGCATATCCATTTATAGAATCAGAGAATGGATAGAGTTGGAAAGGACTTTAAAGATCATCGAGTTCCAACCCCCCTGCCATGGGCAGGGACACCTCCACTAGAGCAGGTTGCTCAAAGCCCCATCCAGCCTGGGGCTGGATATGTTAGTTTACACTCCACCTACCTCCTTTATCTGTAGACTATATTTTAAAATTAACTGGCTTAATTTCTGATATGACTGTAGAAACTTCTCTGTCGATTGTTATGATAGCATTATACCAGGAGCCAGTTTTATCTTGTATCTTGTGCTGAGCTGTTGCTACTTAAAGCACAGTAATATCCCAATGTCTTTGAAAAGACTGATGGTTATTTGCTCGGAGGAAAAGAAAAAAGAAAAAAAAGTAAAAAATCGTATCAACTCCAACTCATTGTTACTGAGAGGCAACATCAAAGCCAATATTGTGAAAAATGACAGGGAAATTTACCAGTTCAAAATTTACCAGGTTTGGCATAGTGGTTTCCATACTTTTTCCCCTCCTTTACACCATCTCTGGCTGCAGCAGGGATCACCCCTGGCCATGGCAGGTCCCCAGGCTGCCTTGGGCTACCTACAGCTCTGAGGCAACGAAAGTACCGATACACACACCAACTGTTATGCCAATACAGACATCTGAGCTAGAAAGTCACCTCGCTGTGTCACTGCCTTGTTTTGCTTCCTTAACCTCTGTGGGAGCAGCTGTAAGGACCCGCTCTGCATCAGGCTCTACACAAACCCAGGCAGCCAGACCCTGCTCTGAAGGGCTGACCATTCATCCACATGCCATATTAGGATGACACACACCACCTCTCCTTATCGTTGAACAGGTGCAAATCCAAACCAATTATTTAAAGAATAATATTAATTACTATTATTATTTATACACAAAAAGTCCGATGAACAAAAAGTATGTTAAAAAAATAATAATCACAGGTTGATGTTTCCTAGAAATGGAAATTTAGAAAGAGGAGTTGCTCTTTGACTCCTCAAATCTTTCCAATCCATTGGCGCATGCTCTAGTTTGCTTAAGTGGATAAATAATTACTGTAGAAGGCTTCAGGAAAGCTCCAAAGCCCTCATAAGGCAGCAATGACACACAGACACCAGCTCCGGGAACTACTGGACAACAGCGTAAACACAAGCTGTGGTTCTTGCTGCTCATAAAAGGTGATGCCCAGTCTTAGAATTGATAAAACTTTGAAGCAAAGGCCCTGAGCTACTCTAGGCCATGCCTATTCTCTATTCTAAACTTTACAGGCCTTCACAGAACAGAAATCAAAGGAACACAGCCACCAAGAGACAATTCAGAGTAATAATCTGGATGGGATAATTCCATGGGTATCAAAAAGCATAGGTCCCAGCAGAAGACGTCAGGAACACATCAAAATGGGCACTGTCTTCAAAATGTCATTTTTGCACTTATATCCTTACTATGTATTTCTTACAGCTTTTCTATGAAAAGAAAGCAATTGATCAAAGTGACAGATTCTAAAGACAGGGCATGATAAATAACAGTTTTCAAACCCACCGAAATTCCCAAAGCCAACAATTTCAAATGCTACAGGCCTGAATGTATTTGATGAAAGGCCTGATTCTTGCCTCACACACAAACATTCACACTGCAGTCAACAGATTCTCATTTAGGATCTAAATAAAATTAATGTACTATACAACAATTGTACCAGAGCAAGTTAAAGGATCTCAATGTCTTTGCTCCATTCATCATTTCAGTGTGTCATTTTTTACACATTAATATAGTTTAAACAGAACAAGGACATGGATTATTTGAAATATGAAAAGACAAAAAACCCCTAAAATGTCACACTGTAGCAAAAGCAATGTCATTGAATCTGATGAGGAGCAAAAATTGTCTTTTTTCTTCAACTAGAGAACAGTGTTATAATTATACTACTTTCCAAATTTGTTTTTAATTACAGAGAAACTGGCTGCATTTTAATAGTTTTGATAACTTTAAGGGATAAAGGTACATGCTGGTCACAATTTAAAAATGCTCAACCACAGCAGTATTCAAATTCAGCTCATTTGTTGCCTAGAGGAAACATCCATTAACAGAGAGCAATAACATTAAAGCCTCCATCTCCTGCAGTACAGACACATAACTGAGACAAATTATGCCCAATCTAGATAGGCTGCCTCCCTCCATTTAATGATATTCTTACAGTTCTGCTCTAATACACGTTCAAAATCAGCTTAAAAATCAAGAAATATCCAGCCACCCCTGTTATCCTCCCATTCGTGTATTTTATTTCTGCTTATGCAACACATTCATAGTTGGTAGCCTGCAATTAAAGAGTACATAAATATACTTTCCTTGGCAAAAGTAAAAGTTTGTCACTAAACAGGGAGCTCTTGTTGACAACTCAAAAACAATATAAAACTTTGCAGCAATCATTCAGAAGAATTAGCTTCAAACTCCTACAGAGCTTTGGATTAAAGGTGTGATTCCTATTTATTACAAAGACCATTTTATATTTTCAGTCTTAAAATGGAGACAAAGCATATACTTCTGATTTACTGCAACATCACAGAATGAGGACCAGATCTTAAAATAAGGCACTTCTCAGAGTAGAAAAGATAAACCACCAGCATTAGTCAAATGTTGAGTATACTCTAAATTATGCTAGGAAACAAAAGAAAAAATATTGAATATGCAAAATTTTTTTTCCTGAAGATATCAACTCCTACCAATCATTTTATCTAGGCTATAGTTCCCGATGCCAGGACAGGCAAAGCTCTCCTTGTCCTCAGACAATAAGAAACCTCCGATGCCACATCATCACCCAATGCACCTCCCTCACAACCACGCTCTTGCCAGGGTTAGTCTGTTCCATGAACTGCACCAAAGGTGAAGTTCATCAGAATAACAGTAGTCCAAGACGACTACATATTTGAAATATAGCTTTCAAAATCCAGCAGGGGAAATGTGATTTCTTCCAAATACAGGCACAACTATAAGTAAGCCACCATTCCTCCTACAAAAAATGTATTGTGAAGGATTCCAACTTAGACTACAGAAAGCTCTAAGATCCCAGCAGAAAACTACAGCAATCCCAGCCAAACTGAACTTCAGTTTTCTGAAGTGCTATAAAGAATTTTTCTGAAGTACCATAAAGAATTTTTCTGAAGTACCAAAATGGACTTGTGAAGCATTTACATAAGCCAATTTTAGACTAGCGAGGCTAATCTCGTCAGGCTCCCTCTCAAATCACCAGACTATGCAAGTCGGTTTTGAATCGCTTTCCAAAAAAGCTTTTCTCCTTCAATCCTCCACAGCAGAAATCAGACAGCTTAGTCTTGCAAGCGTAAGTTGGTTTTGCATGATATTGATAAACATATTAGCAAGTATATTGTACGAGCCTGTGAGACAACCCACAGGCAAGCACCATGGGGGAAGGAAAAAAAAACAAGCCATTTTGCCAACCAAATACTATACATTTCTCAAAGAGCAACGGAATATCTTTGTAACTAGCAAAACAGAAAACAGCCTGTCCCTTCTTGGAACAGAATCTGCAGCAGACAACAAAAAAGAAATTTTTGGTAAGAGCTGAATCCATAAATCCATCCAAAATGCTGTAGGGTATGGTAGGAGGAAAAAACAGAAATGTGCCTTTCACATTTCTTTTAGAAAAAAAAGGCAGGCAAGCCTTTTTTTTCATCAAGTGGGTCTCAACAGAGCCCTTACATTCTACGCCATCATTATATTTGGCTACTAATTTTCTCTAAGTAGAACCAAAAGAACCTGAACGTATCAAGCGCGCAGAGAACCACTTTCCTGGAATATGGCTGTGGAAATGAAATGTTAGCAGAAGAGGTGAGAAAACCCTGCAGTTTCAACAAGACACTCACATCTTCTCAGAAATTTTTAAGCTTCCTGAGCCTAAAAATAAGTGTTTTATTGAGCGACAATGCTCACATACTCTTGCCTTTTCACATAAGCAGGAAGGACACTCGGGGCAAATTAACATTCTGCAGCTTCCATACATCTACAGTCCTTGAGTGCTGTCTATAGCAGAGTTGGGCTGTATGGCATCAATACTGGAAACAGTATTACAAAAAGCAACCATTATTGCAGAGTGAGCCACAGTTCTTTCTTGATCAAGAAAGCGTAAGAGATTGGCAGGCCCCAGAAGAAGCCTGAATGACTTTCGTGGTCAGAGACTGATGCTTCTAAAGCGTAACCAGTGCTGCAAGCCTTGCCATAAGGCAGGTGAGGCTCTGAGAGGAGCTGGTGGAAAGAAAACAGTCTCAGCTGCTATCGTTGAGGTCCCCTAGCACAGATTGGCCTTCTGAGGCACCTGCCTTTTGGCACCTCTTCCTAGTAGAAGCACAGGAGGCCTAGGATGGATGTCTGAAAGTCCAGAATAGATTGTATGATTTCTGCTTATAGAATCAATGGCCTATAAACCTAGCAAATCACTCGACGGCAGTGATGCCATTTCGCCAAAATTTGATTGTTTCCTGACAACAGCTAATATTCATCTTGGCTTGTTTATATAGTGAATCTCCCCTGCTTCAGAGGTATCTCTCCACAGCTCCTGAAGAAAAGCCACATAATAGATTCTTGTAAGAAAGTGTCTTGAACAGCAGTAAGAGACTGGGACAAGATAAAAAGGTTCTTTGCATGCTCTTCTGTAACACAGAGTTGTGCTGGCCACTAGAGAAATGTTCATGCTGCAGCATCTGAGAGGACATTTCTCAGGCCTGTCCTCCTTCCTACCCACCTTATATTACTCTTAAAGCAAGCAAATGAACACATCTCTTCTCAGATCCTCTTAACTACTTGACTGAGACATGCTTTTTGTTGCTACTGGACTACCTGGACTGTTGGTCATTCTGATATTACTGAATACACAATTAAAGGTCTTCAGAGGTCTGTTAGGCAGCAGTTTCCTGACAAAGGTAACTTTAGACGACTTTTTTTGTGAGAACAGTTAAGAACAGCTTTAGTAGAGAACATGTTTACTTGTTTTTATAATTTTCACCCTAGAAACAGTAATGACTTGCTACCATGATCTCCTCTGTTACCCACTTTTTGATTTCAAATAGGTCTTCTCCTGCTTTTAAGGCTTTTCTTTATTCTTTTAAAATAATAATAATCCTACTGTAATATAGTAGTTAAGAGAGAAAGAGCATTTTCACACGAAGTTTCTATGCACACTCACAGCAGAGTAACAGAATTATATGCCTCCTTTCATGAGCCCTGCTAACAAGAGAGCTCTCGTTTTCCAAAGGACTTCTCAAAAGCATCCTTCACCATGCATACCACTAGAGTCTTCATTACCACAGTGTAAGTAGAATTTTTCTTAGTTTGGCAAGCTGGAGACTAGACATTACACCAGAACTAATTTTTTTTTTTTTTTGACTGGAGCAAATTGCAATTCCAACCTAGCCAATATAAAACAAAAGCGTATCTCAGATGTTAACAGCACTGCTACTAAGTTATCTCACTTCCAGAAAAGGGCGGGTGAGTGAATTAATTCATTCTTCCTTCCTTTCCCCTGCCCTTAAGCGTTAAAAAATAATAAACATAAACACAATAAACACTTTCCATAAACACAATTACTCTACAAACCTTCCTGCTGTGCTGAAAGTGATGAGTATGGAAAATGACTGGATCAGGAAGAATGTACAAAGCCCTCCACATTTTTCTTACCTCCTGATAAAGGTCACTGAGATCCTCATGATGTGCCTGCTTAGAGCATCCTGGGAACTCTCTGACACAACAGGAGTCAGGCGGCCAGTCCATCTCTGTCATTTCCAGCCAGTCTGTGAAGTACACCACCCCACAACATTTAAACTGCAAAGGAAGGATTAACCAAGATCAGCAATAATGATGCTACTTCTTCATAAAAGTAGGTCATCAAACAAGATACATAAATTCCTATTAACAACTTCCAAAATATTTACATAAGACTAAAAACCTCTACAAGAGCTTCCACATATCCTCTTCTGCTGTGCTTTGACACAAAAGCAATGTGAAAAATGTAATGTAGTGACCTCGAAACAGCCTATGATATTGCTCTGCCCTTTAAATCCCAACTGCTCTCTCAAAGGATACTTCACACAAATTGTCCTACTCTGTAATTCTGCTATCCTTACTTCGAGGAACATGGTAACATGTCAAAAGAGTGACTAATGAACAACTGAAAGAGCAGGAAATTATAATTAAGGTCTTATGAGTGAGGACTGCTCCTGCAAGGCTACAGCTATGGACACATCTGCTGAAAACTGCATGAGAAAAAGCACAGATTTATCTGAATACAGAAAAGGAAAAAGATTTAAAAAGTGGGAAAAAAGGTATAGAAATCACAAACGCTGAAAAGGAAAACGGAAGGAGGGGATATCACTGAAATAAACACCGCAACAGAATCAATCATAAAAGTAGAAAGTCTGGCTGCAGAGCAGATGAGCCGTAATTGGCTATAAAACCCACCAGGACTAACAACCTGTTTTCTCCTCTGCAAAGCACACAGAGAGATTTAAAGCCAAACGACCAGCCTGGCACATTCCTAGCTGCTTGCACATAAAAAAGGGCTGAAGCAGCTACATTAGATTTTCTTCAGGATTGGATGGGGATTCAGTATGACTGAAAAAGAGCCTTGCTGCAGGAACATGCTGCTGCTTTTTTTTTCCTCGATGTACTCCAGTATCAGCCTGAGCATTTGTAATTCATCACCTGGTTCCTTTGACCCACGGGCTTGGAAACCTTTGCCCCCCTTAGCCACTTCAGAGTCCTATATACCATGGCACTCCTCAGACACGATCAAGCAGATCAGTGCCCAGACACCACGTCCGCATGCACCGTACCCTGACATCACCAGTCCTTTTACAGATCTCACTACTTCCTTTTTCACCACAGCTTTAATGTCACTGTTTTTATCAATTCGTTAGTCAGTCAAAATCCTCCCAACACGGGACTTTCTAAGGAAAGCTCAAGCTTTAGCTCCTTATTGTTATTGCAAAGACAACTTCATTAAATATCTTTTTCTTACTCTCAGATGTTTTCTTCCCCCCCGCCCAGTTCTTCCTTCCTGACTTCAATTGACCCATCCCATCTTCCTTAGCATAGCCACAACTCTGAGATTAAACGAGTAAGAGGGCTGGGGGGAAAATACATTTCCCATCTCTCTCAGATGTTAAAAGATACAGAAGAAAGAGCACAAGCTGATCAATCTTTGGGAACAGAACTGTAATCACAGTGTTTTTTCTAAGGAAATGCTGGCTGAAGAAAGGTCCCAAGCATAGTGCTCATCCAGGCATAAAGCACATAACAGGCTCACACATCCATCATCTGAGTTATGAGTAGAAAGAAAAATGAGAGCACACCAATTAACTAGAAACTGTAAAACAGCCTTCTCAGTTCACTTCCTTCCCCACGTCATTCCTCTGCTCAGAGACGGAATATAGGAATCTCTCGCCCAGAGAAGCTGTGGATGCCCCATCCCTGGAAGTGTCCAAGGCCAGGCTGGATGGGGCTTTGAGCAACCTGCTCTAGTGGGAGGTGTCCCTGCCCATGGCAGGGGGGTTGGAACTAGATGATCTTTAAGGTCCCTTCCAACTCTAACCATTCTATGATTCTATGAAATCTAACTTCTAAACGGAACTTTCTCTCCTGTGAAGACTTAAGGCATAGTTGAAGTTTTATTACTGATATTCATATTAAAACCACCCATTATGATGACACTGCAACAACCAGGAGTATAAGAAGCAGCTTTTAATTTAATCAACTTCTACATTTAAACCTGCATACAGTATCAGCTCTATGCAGGGAAACAGAGACCGTTTGATTATGTTCTCTCAGGTACAGAACAGACACACACGCTACCTGCTATGAAGGATGACTCTGTTTCACCGTGCACTTGCACAGCCAGAGCAGGGGACCGGGGAGGACCAGGATGCTTAACCTCGTGTAGTCCCCACTCTCTCTTTCAGGTTTTAGTATAAATAAAGACTGACCAAGTGCTGCCAGGAAATGTTTAAATAAACAGGAAATCTGCGCAACAATGATAGATTTCAACATTTTAACAAGGGCAGCACAATGACAGGCATTTAAAGAGTTCTCTTCCTGCACGTGAGTCATATTTGGAGTTAATGGGTTTTACCTTGGGCAATTTCACGTTTTTGTAACATAATAGCTCATTCTTTAAAAACAGTTCTGAAGTTTAGTAGGCCAGAGGGCAAAACTGTGAATACACAAGGCAGCTTTTTGGTTTCTTTCCCCCACCCACCCCGGTCAAAGGAAATAAAAATCCTGATCACTTTCTCTAACCTCAGCTAAAGTGACAGTGTTGGCATCTTTTTGGAAACTTCCTTTTCTACTCATTTCCACTAAACATACCATAACCATGACAGCTCTGTGAAAAGAAACTAACAGAGCATGCAGGAAGGGGAGCACAGTTTAATATTAAAAAAAGCATATAGATATGTTCATTTTACCTGCAGATTTTTAATTTTATATACATCATATTCTTAAATGTTGTAATAATTCTTAAAATTGTTGGTGTTCTAACCTTACTGGCAAAGCAGAAGACAGTGTTAGTAATTTAACTGAATTTAGGAACATTAGGGTTTTTTGTGGTTTATTCTCTTTAGACCCTACAAAAGCTTAAGAGTTAGATACCAAGTGATGTTAAAGGGTTGCACATGAAATTAACTTGCATTTACCTATTCACTTAAAAATAAACCTTTTCCTTTAACAGATAAACAGCATTTATTGAGCATGTATTACTTCAGCTCATGAATCAACTGTCATCTTACCTCCCTCTGGAAGAAATTCCAAGCATGGGTGAGCCACTGGTACCTAGGCAGGCCATAATTGGTCATTCTGGCTTTCAGCGTGATCATATCAGACCACTGCACTGGAACCTGGAGCAAGGAAAGAAAAGCGATTCACATAATAGAAAGATCATAAAACAGATCAGTTGGCATGTGGCTCCAAACCCAGAACTTCTGTCTATTCTGAGATAATTTCAGTGCAATGACCAAATTAACTCTGTATTTGAGTAAAACAGGGGAATAAGTGCTTCAATTTTTATGGTATTGAAACTTTAGGAGTCATATTTAAACATCAGGAAAAAGTTTTTTGCATCCTTTGGTTACAAATTAATTTACAGTGGAAAAGGAGTTGCATTTTTCAGAGATATTTGAATACAATTTGATTATATCATTACCAGATTATTTTTTTTATCTGGCATAAAACTTGCACTGAGCCCCATTCAAGTCACCAGGGATGGCATTAGTCTGTCCCAGTTTAGGTATCTCCTTGGTGTCTTCTTAGTCAATATAAAGAAAGAGACAGCCATAGAGGGCAATTCATCTCATCTCAAGATCTCAAGATTAATATTTTAAACAGAGCAGATGAATCATCCCCTGGAAGTCTCAAATCCACTTCACTAAGGTGACAAACTTAGGTTTAAACATCTAACTTCTAAATATATCAAATTAGTCGAGATGGATTCTACCCTAAGAGTCTTTTCAGTGGCCTTCTCGCTTTGCCTGGAGTCCCACACACAGGTATCCTGAAGGTAGTCGGTTTCACTATCTTCACTGAAGGATGGTAACTAGAAAGCTTAGGCCATCTGAACTTTTTTCTTCACACACACTCACAGCCCTGTAAATCTCTTCTTCTGAAAGAAGGATTCTCCAAGTACTTTTCNGGGGGAAAATACATTTCCCATCTCTCTCAGATGTTAAAAGATACAGAAGAAAGAGCACAAGCTGATCAATCTTTGGGAACAGAACTGTAATCACAATGTTTTTTCTAAGGAAATGCTGGCTGAAGAAAGGTCCCAAGCATAGTGCTCATCCAGGCATAAAGCACATAACAGGCTCACACATCCATCATCTGAGTTATGAGTAGAAAGAAAAATGAGAGCACACCAATTAACTAGAAACTGTAAAACAGCCTTCTCAGTTCACTTCCTTCCCCACGTCATTCCTCTGCTCAGAGACGGAATATAGGAATCTCTCGCCCAGAGAAGCTGTGGATGCCCCATCCCTGGAAGTGTCCAAGGCCAGGCTGGATGGGGCTTTGAGCAACCTGCTCTAGTGGGAGGTGTCCCTGCCCATGGCAGGGGGGTTGGAACTAGATGATCTTTAAGGTCCCTTCCAACTCTAACCATTCTATGATTCTATGAAATCTAACTTCTAAACGGAACTTTCTCTCCTGTGAAGACTTAAGGCATAGTTGAAGTTTTATTACTGATATTCATATTAAAACCACCCATTATGATGACACTGCAACAACCAGGAGTATAAGAAGCAGCTTTTAATTTAATCAACTTCTACATTTAAACCTGCATACAGTATCAGCTCTATTCAGGGAAACAGAGACCGTTTGATTATGTTCTCTCAGGTACAGAACAGACACACACGCTACCTGCTATGAAGGATGACTCTGTTTCACCGTGCACTTGCACAGCCAGAGCAGGGGACCGGGGAGGACCAGGATGCTTAACCTCGTGTAGTCCCCACTCTCTCTTTCAGGTTTTAGTATAAATACAGACTAACCAAGTGCTGCCAGGAAATGTTTAAATAAACAGGAAATCTGCGCAACAATGATAGATTTCAACATTTTAACAAGGGCAGCACAATGACAGGCATTTAAAGAGTTCTCTTCCTGCACGTGAGTCATATTTGGAGTTAATGGGTTTTACCTTGGGCAATTTCACGTTTTTGTAACATAATAGCTCATTCTTTAAAAACAGTTCTGAAGTTTAGTAGGCCAGAGGGCAAAACTGTGAATACACAAGGCAGCTTTTTGGTTTCTTTCCCCCACCCACCCCGGTCAAAGGAAATAAAAATCCTGATCACTTTCTCTAACCTCAGCTAAAGTGACAGTGTTGGCATCTTTTTGGAAACTTCCTTTTCTACTCATTTCCACTAAACATACCATAACCATGACAGCTCTGTGAAAAGAAACTAACAGAGCATGCAGGAAGGGGAGCACAGTTTAATATTTAAAAAGCATATAGATATGTTCATTTTACCTGCAGATTTTTAATTTTATATACATCATATTCTTAAATGTTGTAATAATTCTTAAAAGTGTTGGTGTTCTAACCTTACTGGCAAAGCAGAAGACAGTGTTAGTAATTTAACTGAATTTAGGAACATTGGGGTTTTTTGTGGTTTATTCTCTTTAGACCCTACAAAAGCTTAAGAGTTAGATACCAAGTGATGTTAAAGGGTTGCACATGAAATTAACTTGCATTTACCTATTCACTTAAAAATAAACCTTTTCCTTTAACAGATAAACAGCATTTATTGAGCATGTATTACTTCAGCTCATGAATCAACTGTCATCTTACCTCCCTCTGGAAGAAATTCCAAGCATGGGTGAGCCACTGGTACCTAGGCAGGCCATAATTGGTCATTCTGGCTTTCAGCGTGATCATATCAGACCACTGCACTGGAACCTGGAGCAAGGAAAGAAAAGCGATTCACATAATAGAAAGATCATAAAACAGATCAGTTGGCATGTGGCTCCAAACCCAGAACTTCTGTCTATTCTGAGATAATTTCAGTGCAATGACCAAATTAACTCTGTATTTGAGTAAAACAGGGGAATAAGTGCTTCAATTTTTATGGTATTGAAACTTTAGGAGTCATATTTAAACATCAGGAAAAAGTTTTTTGCATCCTTTGGTTACAAATTAATTTACAGTGGAAAAGGAGTTGCATTTTTCAGACATATTTGAATACAATTTGATTATATCATTACCAGATTATTTTTTTTATCTGGCATAAAACTTGCACTGAGCCCCATTCAAGTCACCAGGGATGGCATTAGTCTGTCCCAGTTTAGGTATCTCCTTGGTGTCTTCTTAGTCAATATAAAGAAAGAGACAGCCATAGAGGGCAATTCATCTCATCTCAAGATCTCAAGATTAATATTTTAAACAGAGCAGATGAATCATCCCCTGGAAGTCTCAAATCCACTTCACTAAGGTGACAAACTTAGGTTTAAACATCTAACTTCTAAATATATCAAATTAGTCGAGATGGATTCTACCCTAAGAGTCTTTTCAGTGGCCTTCTCGCTTTGCCTGGAGTCCCACACACAGGTATCCTGAAGGTAGTCGGTTTCACTATTTTCACTGAAGGATGGTAACTAGAAAGCTTAGGCCATCTGAACTTTTTTCTTCACACACACTCACAGCCCTGTAAATCTCTTCTTCTGAAAGAAGGATTCTCCAAGTACTTTTCCACTCTTTATCTGGGAGCGTAGTGATAGGATGAGGGTAGATTTAGATTACATATTAGGAAGAAATTCTTTATTCTGAATGTGATGAGACACTGGAACAGGTTGCCCAGAGAAGCTGTGGATGCCCCATCCCTGGAAGGCCAGGCTGGAGGGGCTTTGAAGAACTTGGTCTAGTGGAAGGTGTCCCTGCCCATGGCAGGTGGTTTGATGATCTTTAAGGTCCCCTCCAACACAAACCATTCTATGATTCAAATCTGACTGCTCATAAGTGAGGAGCTTGTGCTCTCTGTTGTCAGTCTACGACCCTCAATTAGTAATTTTTTAAAAACAACAGAAGCAAGTGCTATGGCACCTGATATACCATACAGTGAAAGTCAGATAAGAAACTAACTTCTGCTCAGCAGCGCAAATTTCAGTGTGCCAAACTAAAACAAGGAGCTGAAGA
This sequence comes from Tringa tobata, assembly GCA_033628505.1. Classification (NCBI taxonomy): domain Eukaryota; kingdom Metazoa; phylum Chordata; class Aves; order Charadriiformes; family Scolopacidae; genus Tringa; species Tringa tobata. The sequence continues at coordinate 6,487,739 of JAHREE010000367.1, forward strand.
TTTTGCAGTTGCCCTTCTAGGCACACATACCAATCATGCTGAGTTTTGTCTTGCTCCTCTTAGCCCTAACAGTGGTGAAAGAAATCACAATTGCGGTATCAGCTTTCATTCCCAGGGCGAGGGAGCCCAGCTACTCTAGTAATCCCATTCAATTTGGAGCGAACAGTAAGGGCATTCTGCAAATAGCAATAAGTGTTATCTAAGAAAAAAAAATCATCACAATATTTCCCAAGGAGCCTGGTCTTTGTCACGCTAGATTCTCTACAAAAATACAGGGACAATCACTGCCTGCCTGACCTCGTAATCCAAATAAGAACATTTGATAATATTTCATTACTGTTGCTAATATATACTACGGTTTTGATGCCCTGGTACAGCTTCATATATTCTGAATAGGAATATATTAATAATATCTCAGAAATTTAACACACCTTTGACTTAGCAGGGTGTTTATTTCTTAAGCTATAAAGCACTGAACTCACAATTGTCTACACGAAAAGTGTGTTATCAGTAGAGTACTAAAACTACTTATAAAAAGACTATCACAGAATATTTCTACTGCAAACATTTACACTAGTCACTATAATATAGTTTGTACTCAATGCATTTCTCTTTCTATTGCACTGGAAGTTAGCGCTCTGCTTTCTCTGGGTAATATTTGCTATTGCTGCAATTAAGCTCATATTTGCTAGACTTTTTTTTTTTATTATCTTATTTGAGTTGAATACAGTCCAAGGTTACGCACGTAACATAAGGCGTCCAACTTCTTTATGAAAACAATGGAAAGCAGGGGGAAAAAAAAAATCAAGAAGTGACAGAAGGAAATTAAACACAAGTCAAAACAAACTAAACACCACTGTGGGAAGGCAATTTGATTCTGGAGCCACAGAGAGACATCGGAATCCATGTGTTTGACTGCTCCGAAAATGCCAAGATGTCAAACTAAGAACACTGAGGTATCTACTAACCACCTTCAGCTCATGCATGAAGTAGTGCACAATAGACCATCTCAAGATGCATTTTTTTGACTATATACCAACACTTCTGTGCAGTGCACAGAGAAAAAATAGAGATGCTGGTTTGATTTTAGCAAAATTCTGAAAGCTTGGTTTGCCATTGAGATCTACTTACTCATTATTATTTTTCTAATGAGCCTCAAGGCTTGACCAATGCCCAAGTAAGCCAAGAACCCACGCTGGCTTTTCAATCTTGTGGGTGGAATTAGTCATGAGGCACACTTCACACCGAGAGCTATCATGAGCTGGAAGGAGAATTGTTTATACAAGGGCTCTTACAGCAACTTGTCCACACGCCAAGGAGAGCCCATATCGGATCAGCAGAGGCGGTTATGCCTTAGTGACATTTTTTACAACATCACCCACCCACCTACACTAATGCCAACTGATTTTCTGAAACCTACCAAGGGCTTGTGTGATTTCACGCTACGCTGAAAGCAATGTGACATCAACTCCCTGCCATGGGTATAAGAGGGGAATCTTCTTATCTTTATCAAGTAGAGCAGGAGAAAGTATGCTCTAGGGGAGTGACCTGCACGGGTATGAAAGAACCACTGAAAGACAACTGTGTTTTTCCAGACTGCCACATTCCCTATGGGTACCAGCAGCAAGAAACCTGCGTCTGGCCCACCTCATCACACAAAGAGCAGTAGTGTTAGGTCAAAGGAAATGAGAAGAGAAAATCAGATGGAAAGAGAAAAAAACAAAACAAACCCAAACTATTTAAGGGGGATAAGGAATGAAAAAAATATATAAAAGGAGAGAAGAAAAGAGCCAAAAAAAAAAGAAATGCAGCTGACGAAAAGGTTTTTTACTTGTTCTATTTGTGTGCTCATGCGCACGCACTTGAACTCCTGGGAGAAAGGGCAAGAAGAGAGGAACTGGAGTATCTGGATTCACTGTACTGGACCCACTGCAGAAGGTGCAGACATGGAGCTCAGCACTGCTTCTTTTAGCAAATGGGTGCTGGGACAGCATTCTTTTTTTTTTTCCTAGAGGGAAGCAGCATCACTAGTGCCTTAATGTATGGTAGGGCTACACCAGCTTTTAACAAACTGTCCCAGGTTGGGTTTCAGTAGCACAGCAGGTAACTGAAAGCTTGGGGGTCACACTAAACCACACTGTAACTTCAGGTTCTCTAACTGAATAGTGAGGGCTGGAGAAGGCATGTACTAGTGCACTGAAGGCCATGTTATTTCAGGCAGCTTCCACTGACAAGATTTCTGTGGAAAGATGGATGTTAGTGTAACTGTCAGCCTTGGCAAAGCCCCCGCAGAGGGCAGCTGTACCCATAGGATGAAGCATGCCTCTTGTCTGCATTCCCAATTTTAAAATGCATCAACATAAGCTGTGATTTAAAGTAAAGGGATAGCCTTAGTTGCTGTTATATTAGAACACCCCTCTGGAATCTGAACCACAAGGGAATGAGTGCTGCCACGTAACTTCAGCCTTCAAATCTGCCAGAAATTCCTCTGGTCCCAGTACCGTGTAAATATCAAAAAAGGCTCCCTCCCATTTACTGCAATGTAATTGCTACTCACTGTTGGAAAACCCAGTATACTGGGCATATCTTGGCAGATCAGAGAAAATAGTTGTCCCTCTAATCATAAAAATGTACCAGATTGAGTACCAGACATAAGGATACAGCAACCAGCAGAATAACATTTCAGTTTAAATCCTGCTTAACACTCACCCATTTTCTTGCATGATGGTTACAAGTCTTCAGTTTGAAAAGTAAAGGTTGGTACAGCTATAAAAATCAGACAGAGATAAAACCTCTTCACAAGTTTACAGAAGAGTGTTTTATAGCCAAGACATGTTTTGCTTAAAACTGGCATTTATGACTTGTGGAGGCAGCGTGAAGATTTCAGCAGACAGCAAGTTCTCTACTGATAGATCACACTGTGTTTACCACATAGTACACTCAGGTACAGCTCTTTAAAACACGAAAAACTTTTGGGGCAAAATCCCTTCAAATTCTCACATCTCCTCTCTCAAAATACTTATCTTAAGCCTGAAGTTCATACTTTATCCTCAAAAATTCCACTGACTTCAATGAGAACATGCCTAAGCAAGAATTAACAAAAAATAAAGTCCTTAAATCAGAGGCTGCAGGATTTGGCTCTCAAATATAGAGGGGGTGGGGAGAAACCCAGAGATAACCTTCCAGAGAGACAAGATTTCCCAGAAGAATTGTCCATTAAAAAAACGGCAGAAGAAATTAGACTGTCGGAATAATGAACAAGGATAAACACCACAGCAATTAGAAAACAGCTAGCTAATGGAAATCTTTGTTTTCTTCTGTTGAAAAAATGCAGCCTCCTTTTCTGACTCACCGTTATTTCCTGCTCATAGGTCCAAACACCACAGGCCAGTTCAACGCAGAATATTACAAGCAAGCTTCCAAAGTACTGCAGAAAACAGAATGGTCTTAAGTTATTTTTGATATTCAGGGTACCTTTGAAAACAAGACTTAACAATATTAAAGGACATCTCAAAACATTATTAATATTTCACATGACTGAAGACATGGAGTCTGAAACACATTTTTGTAACCAAAATTTAAAGATTCATGCAGCAAGCTTTCTAAAAGTTTAAGTCATGTGACTTTTATTAACTGAACATGAAGCATACAAACATTACAGTGGGAAAATAAATTCATTTCCTTCTTGCCCAAGAGTACAAGGCAATATATCATGACACAGTATGCTACAAAAGTTGCAAAGAAGACAATCTTTTTTCCCCTCATATATATAGAAAAAGAACTGTTTTTTTTTTTAGTTCTATCCACATAAGCAACATATCCAAATCACACTAATAACCAAAAGGGGGAAGAAAAACAAAAGAATAAAAAAGAGAAAATTGACAAGACGGAAGCAAAGAAGGTTCTTGAAAGCTATGTTCTTAACACAGTGATTTAGATATTTGAGGTCAGGCACAAATGTACAAATATTTATTGAGACAGATTGAAATATCTTAGTCTATTACCAGATCTAACCCTTGAACTATTTAAAAACAGAAAATACACGTATAAATGAAGAAACTGTACAGGTCCTTTTAATGGCTGTTTAGAAAAGACAGTTGCTGCAATTAAAAAGAGTAGGACTATCTTCTGTACAGCATCAACAAACCCTTTCTGAACTGCAGGATAAAGCTGCATGGAAATTATGACTGCTTTAACTGGTGTTATCTATTAAAAGTAACCCGTTTATCTTTTATTTAAAGCAGAAGTAGAGTTCCAGTCATTCTCAACTCCAAACGTTCTTCCATGTGAATGGACTGAGCTCCCCCTTGTTCTCAGTACACAAGACAAAGTTATGGACTTCATGGAGTTTAATTTTTGGCATCTTCTTCAATCACCCAGTCTGGAACACGGTAATAGACAGGTACCTTGGCAGCTACTGAACAGCGTCTTGCCTTAACTTCTACTTGCTGATAAAACCTAACTCCCTGCATTAAGTTTGTAGACACAAACAAACTAAAAACATGCATGTAAAAATATCCCTGTGAATTTTCAAGAGAAACCTGTGCTCACATCTACCCCCCGCAAAAGCCTGTTCAATAAAGATAGCGTTTAAAGAAGAGATGCAGTTTGACTGGTCTCTACCACATCACATTGCATCTTCATAGTCATTACAGCTGAACAAAACATTGCATATCCTTTTAAATCCACACTGTGAGCTCAAGCAGAGCTCCAGTATAGGCCTTCAATAACCAATATGTTCATCTTCCAAAGGTCCAAGAGAGGAAAAGGTTTCAATCATACTTTGTAAGAACAATGATGCTTTCTCTGAAAAACAAATTCATGAGCTTCTAGGCAATGTATCCACTATTACTGTAGTGCCTGCAATTTATGCAAAAAGTTCTTAAAAAAAAAATAACGGAAATGTGCTTTGCAAAGTATTCAGTTCAAAAGGAGGAAAGAATGCCACATGCTTTAGCTCTTCAATTCATTAAAAAAAAAAAAGTTTAAGGACCTTATGGGTAACACTGACATTTTTGAAAGGGCAAACTACTAAGTGTTTAGGTGAAAAACAAATTTCAGTTCTCAGCTGTCAAAGAAAATGTCATTGGTTTCATCCTCTAATTGAATAACAAGCCTAGGACTGCCTGCTATGCAAAATTCACTGATGATAGTGAAAGTGATAGATCTGGGGGTGTATCTGTGACATTCTCTGGAAAACTCTTCATTTGCAGTTCCTTGTAACATTTCGTTCATTCACAACTCTTAAATTTGAGAACTCCTCATTTTTGTCAGCATATAGTTAAGAAAGTTTCTGGTAGCAGTCGGACAGAAGAGCCAAAACCAAGATTTTCTCCAGTTACTGAATACAGCTTGGGATAGAAAATTAAGCCAGATCCACCCCTAAACCACTTCTAGGCCTGCCAGGAATTGAAGACTCCTGACTCTAGCTACCTCTGGACATATCAAGGCACTGCAGAATCAAGCCTTCTGTCCTGAGAAGGCATCTCATCTGTCCATAAGGAAATTACAACAAAAAAAATCAAACAAACCAACCCACAAAAGAAAAGACACAAGGAGTTTACACCCATGAAAGCCCATTCTAAGAACTGAGCAACTGCAAGCAACAAACCCACACAAAGGAGCTTCAGTTTCACTCTGCTATTTAAGGGGAATATTATACCTCCCTCTAAATGTAATGGTTTGCAAAACAAATAATTCTTATATAAGTTTTGTAGGGGAAAAAGACCCTCTAACCATTATTTAAATTTATTACCCCTAATTTCCATCTTCCAAATACAAAAATTATTACTGGCTCAAATGCTGATTCTTTGTCCCCAGTTAAATTCCCACAGGAGTCTGAATGCTAAATGCATCTTCCTGCATTTACACACTTCTGCTTTTTGCCAAAAACAGGGACTTGGTTTAGAAAGAAGGCTTAATATTTCTTCCTATGGGCCGAGTGGCTACATTTTGTAAAGGAGACTCACTCACTGAGGAGCACCACTGGGCATTACCCTCAGAACTGCAGCAGCAGGTCACCGATAGCCCTCCTACAGCGCACCTCCCTCACACCACTCCCAGCCATTGCTGAGGTATTTTCTACTGGATTTTTCTTTTCTTTGTGTTGGTTTGTTTTGGGTGGTTTTTTGGGTTGTTTTTTTTTTTTGCAGGGAGAGAGCAGGATAGAAAAGGCACAGAGGGAGCAAATGGTTTTGTAAAGATATCTGCAGGTTACCATAAAATAAATTAAAAAAATCTACAAGCAGTAATGTAAAGCCACAATCACTCCAAGAACTAGAGACCTTTTACAAGGGAAATCCTACAAACTTTCAACACGTTTCTTTTGTAGGTAATTGGTAATCACTATCATTCTCTCCCTGGTCATTAGAAAATTGAGGTGGTGCCTTCGTCCTGTTACAAACCCAGTAGAGTTAGTTTCATAGAAGGATTTCCTCCAGTAAGTCTGGGAAAAAGCTAAAATGTTTCCTCCTCGAGAGAAGCTGAATAACTGTAATGCTGGTAGAAAACACTCTTTTGACAGTAAAAAAATCAGTGTAAAAATATTTGCCAATAAAAAAAAAAATAAATTAATGCAGACATTTACTGCTCCTCACTATGTCTTGGACGTGCATGTGGCCAAGATCCTAAGTTTCAGCACCCCTGCAGCATCTGATGGACGTTGACAATTAGCAGGAGCAGGTTCTCATGCAACTTCCTCGTTAAGCTGGCTCACCGCCCTGGCCACAGAGGAGGAAGGTAGGCAGCAGATTAGTGAAGCAGTAGCTTTCCAAACAGGAGCATCTCCTCTAGTACCTGGAACTTTGCAAAAGCAATTTTTTACTGCAGCAATGCATGGGTATGTGTGTGGCTCCAGAGCACATCCCTGCAGCACTGGCAACCTGTGGAAGTTTAAACAACTGTATTTTTTCCAGTCCTGAGATAGAAGTGAAGGAATTAGGAACTCTGGGGCTTAAGAGAATCCCATTCCCTTTCCTTTCTTGTGCAAGAGAGCAAACAGGAAAGAAGCAGGAACAGAAACAGAGTCGATACTATAAAAAGCACTTTCAAAGAGATATGGAAAAGACAGGGGGGTGAAGAGCTAAGGAAAGGTCACCAAACCCTGTCCTGGTGGAATACTCTTCATGTGGCACAGGTGTAAGAGCAACCACAGCCGAAATCTTCATCCTGCCCTGAAACCTCTGATGTAGAAACCACACACATAAATCCACTTATTCCCAGCCCGTGCAGAGACACTGTGAGACGATACGCAGCTAATACAAGCTCTGTCCACCTCCAGAGAGGTCTTGCTCTTGTGAAAGTCAGACAACTGCAGTCTATTTCTACAAGGAATTCATATATAAGACAAAAGGACAGCGGAACATATGGAACAGAAATCTGAGGATGAAATTCAACCACAGAAGGCAGGTAACCATCAAGTAAATAGTGAAAGACAGAAAAAAAGAAACCAAAAGATGGTGACTAACATTGAAGTAATGGGTTTTGTGCTAATTCAGATGGCTATTTTTGGATAGCTACCTGCATAAAGGCTATCAGAATCTGACTAAGCGCTGGAAAGGTATTTGGCATTTTCACCTACATATTAGAAAACAAAATCAAAATAATTTAAAACTATTTTTAGAAAAATATGTATAGACTATCTAAATAGGATCAAACCTTTTAGTCTGAAAAAAAATTCCCTGCACACAGCAGTGGCATCCCATAAGAAGATACAAACTCCATATATGCCAGTGCTCCATACATGGAACATATATGCTCAGGCAGACGCCCAAAATGTCCTCCTATCTCTCTATTTAAGGCTAACAACAGAACTATAAAATTAATTTATCTTCATTAAATTATGACAGGTTTTTTGCTATTCTGCTCACTCTACCAATCTAAGTGAAAGACCGCCACCACAGAATACATTACAGGAACACATTTCTTTCTGGATCATCTCAATCATTTAGATACAAATAAAAATAGCAAGCGCAAGCACCAAATCGCTTTTACTGAATCTGAGATATTTTGCATTCATTTAAAAGGTCTTTGTTCCAACAATTCCCACTCAGTTATGAGAGTAATGGTGAACGGCACACACACAAAATGCCTCTCAATATAAAATCTCTCCCTTGTGGTTTTCTGTCCTGCAGAGTATAGGATTTTTTGTTGCAATCATGGGCAACTGCAGGGAAGGCTATAAAGCGTGAAGCACAATGTTTTATGTTTTTTTGCAGAGATGTAATACAAAACTTTTACTGTAGTGCTAGAGATGTTTTGTCTTGAATATGCCACACGATTTCTGCAATTAATCACTTAATACAATCTGTCTATGCTTCTTAGGCAACAGGTGAAAAGAATTGGTGAAAAATAACCTTCTATTACTGTTACTAACATGGCAACAGGATGACAGAAAAACTGGGATTTCAGAAAACACAGTACATGGAGGGAGTTTGTAAAAATTTTGCTCCTCCTCCCACTCCAGTCGCCATTTTAAATGTTCTTCTCCAAAGTACTTCCAAGAACGTGGAATTTCTCAGTGATTTTTTGTCAGTGGAAATATTAAATTCTAATTACATTTAGCAAAGGTAAGCCAGACTTAAAACTCTAGTATCCTGCAGT
>JAHREE010000367.1:6496635-6519509 GCA_033628505.1 Tringa tobata
TTTTTTTTTTTTTCTCTCAGAATCAAGAAAAACCACAACCCTTATGTCAGAGCAAATGAAGAGTAGCTCACCAACAAGTCCAGCCTCCTCAGACTTGCTGTCTAGTGCTCACACCGCCTTCTTGGGCAACGCGGTCCATATGGCAAGAGAGGCAAGGAAAGCTCTGGGAGGGAAGGGCAGGGGCTGAAGGAGATTCCAAGGGTAAGGCAGCTGCAGAATGAAACCTTACGGGAATCTCTAAAAGATTGGAGTACATGGTATGTAAAACAGATGCCAAAAGATTTTAAGAGGGTTGTGCATCGCATTTCCCAATGCCTAACAGCCTGAGAGCGTCAGCCTTGTTCTTCTGAGACACAAGTCGTCCAGACATCTGTCTGCACCCTGAGAAATGTCAGATGACCACCACCACAATGCTGGATCACCAAGGAGAACCAAACTCCTTCTGTGCAAAACCTAATAAAAAGTCCTTCCTCCCTCAGTAAGTTACAAGCTATGGTTCCTTTTACTTTTGTTAGTTTAAAATCTAATACGGTTATTTGAATGATTAATCCAGCTACACTTTTTTAAAGTGGAACAACACTCACTTAATGGAGTCAGACAAGCTGCATGGAAAACTGACATCCTGTTTATCCATTCCAACAGCACAAACCTTCTCCTGCCCCCCCTTCCTCCCTCAGCCCTGCCCTGAAGGGATTAACAGTTCATTTGTCATTCCAATTTAAAATTTGGTTTACTTGCTTGACAACGAAGAAATTTGTGAGAGACAGAGTCACAAGTCAACAAGGAAATGGGCTGAAACCACCAACTTACAACAGCAGCTACTGAATGCCATCCATTTCTTCCAAATAAATACATTCCACAACAAAATGACCAAATATTTCTATTATTTTAGATTTGGTTTCCCAGATCACAAAATTTTATCAAAATGTCTTAAAGCCTGTGACCTTTGCAAAATCCAAGTTTTATATATATAGTTATCATTTTTTCCAAAAAACTTTGTACCTAATTTTCTGAATTTAAAAAAAAAAATGATGGCAATGAACATTTTCATTTTCTAAGGTATGAGTCCAAGTTTTTTTGATTGACCCCTTTGTTTTTTAAAAACTAAACAAAATTATTTATGAATAGCTAGAACTTTGTTAACAGCTTCGATTCTCCTGTGAGATATTCATGATCTGTTTTAAATTTTTACTTTAAGGGTTAATCTTTGCTTATATGAGGAAGCAAATATTACTTTAGAAATAAGCAAATGCACACTTGAGACAATTATTAGGATTTATTTGCCCAAGGCTCAATTACCTCAAGTCAATGAACTCCAAAGAATAAGGGTCATTGCAAGGTCATGGTAAAGTACTGACCAGGACATAGGTAAAGAGAGACATCAGACCGTAACTTCCTCACAGCTTACAATAGTTTCTTTCCCCTTATTTAGTAGCATTTATCTATAAAACTAAAGTTTACTGTTTTGCACAGATTTTTGAAACACAGCTCCCTTCATATCTCTACCCCCTCTTTATTTTCTACCAAGGAAATTAAACACCATAAAAATGCTTCTTTAGTCAAGAAAATCCTTTTTCTTAGTAAAATAGACCAGTTTGATGCTGATACGCACAATAAGTCTGCCTCAAAGCACTTCAAACGTTCACCATTTGGAGTGAAGAAGTGCTCTCAGATATAAAACCCATACTGCAGCCCCTGCGCACGCAGCAAAGCGTCTCTGTGGTTAATTAGTCAAAAGGGCAAGATTAGGCAAGAAAGAGAGATTAATTTGCCTGACAGGACATCCACCCCGTACTCAGTTAGTGGATGCAAGGTGAATCACAGCTTCAAGGCATGCCCCAACAGTGGGGCTGGGCTGCGTTTCACGTAAGACACAGAGGTTTGGCTGGGTTTTATGGATCTGTTTACTCACTCACTCCTTCCACGCTCTCAGGGACTCTCCCATTCCCTAAATCCTCTCAGCAGAGGGAAAAAAGCTGGGCAAACAAGCAGTGAGAAAAGAGGAGCTGGGAAGGACAAAGGAAAAAAAAAAAAGCACTACAGCAGCAAGATCACACATCATCTCAGCAGCTACCCATCTTTTGTCAATCAAGATGCCACATCCCTCACTCCCATCCTGGTATGACTCCCAGCCCTCTAACCTCAACAACGCCAGTCCCTTGAACCTACTGTCATATCAGTCCCTGTCTTTTCAATAGCTTCCTGGTACCCACTTCCATCATTTCACTTCGTCAACCTTTCTGTGACTACCTTACTGCCTCTGCTACCAGGCAGTATCACTCCAGAGACTCTCAGCTCTGGTGCCATTTCAGTCTCTCCTACTGCCTTGGGCATCAAAGACTTTCAAGAACTTGGAGGAAGGAAACAATATTAACAGCATTAACAAGTGGGAATGGGGGGGAAACAGGAAGAAGGAAGATAAAAGGAACAATGCTTGTTCCAAAAGTCTTGGATCATGAGGGCAGACACAGTAACAGCTAGTAAAACCAATACTCAGGACAGACGTCCCCAAGAACAAGAAAAGTTGTCACCCCCATCAGGTGAGTCTAAAAATATAGCATACAGTGAAAAGTATGTCACAGAAGTCCAGGCAGCATGTTTCATGCTGAAAATATACTGGAACCATAAAATGACAACTGTCAACAGATATTTACCTTTTAACTTTGCACTTTTTCCAAAAGGATGAGCAAGTGGCTCTTCACTATTGCAGAAGTAAGCAAAAAAAAAACCCCAGCATTTTAACTGACGGTATCGTAACTGCACTAACCAACACTGCTGTCAGAAATTAAAGACATTTCCCTGAATAGTCCTCAAGGGGCTGGACAGTTCTTGTTACTTTGAGCCGTGGGATAACTGTGCCATTAGCACCGTGCTGCCTCTGCTCTGGTACGACAGGGCTGAGGGTTCAAGGCAGCTGCCAAGTACCAGCTTGAAGGATGAAGATCATCACCACAAGCACAGCAAACGTTTGGATTTAAGCCAAGCATTTGTAAGAAGACCTGGACACTCCCACCAGTTCAATTCCTGTCGTGCTCCTCCGTCCCAACTCTCTTCCCTCCATGCTGCCCAAATACACAGCTGCTCTCACTCATGGTTTGTTCAGCGGGCAGCACCCTTCATCTCTAAATGCCTCCCAGTAATCCATAACGCAGAGCAACTTCCATCTCTTATCTCTAAGCTCCCTCTCCTAGTTAAGAAAATTGGGCACCGTTTCAAAGCACTTGCCTTTGAGAAAGACTTTTAAGTACATACACAGCAGGAGAGGTTGGCACTGGACCCCGGGTCCATCGTGGTCCACGGCACCATGCTGGGGGCCCTACAGAGTGCACCACTTTGCTCTGTGGTGACACTGTGGCATCACCAATACCAACCTCAAAATCCAACAATTTGTTTGAACCTTAAAAACCCTGATGTGAACAGGACAGAAGCTCACCCTCTATCCCATTTCAAGGCAAAAAGATGTCTAATAATGATTAATACAGGCATGTCCTCAAGCAATTCACCTTTCAATTCAAAGTTAGAAATATGGAAAGATTAAAAAAAAAAAAAAAAGCTATATTTATTTTCTTGAGAAAGTTGCTCCTGTCTGAAACTACATATACTACTATACTACTATAAAAATTGGTGAACTTTAAGTGTATTTTCTCTTACAAGTAGACATCACACAAGCAGCACTTCAAAATACAAGCTGAAAGTCCAGTCCCTTACTCACCACTAACTATCGGAATTTGAGTTCTGGCTTCTCACCAAACTTGTACTACAGTATTATAAACCCGCTTAAACAAATCTTTCAACGAGGCAGACCTGCCTGTCTTGTGTACCTCTGCTTTCCTCCGGCTCACACCACATTCGTAAATGAGCTGCTAATAATAGGCACGAAATATGAAAATGAACTCAGTCTCTGCCCTGTCTAATTCTGAACTGCACAAGTTTATACCAAGTATGTTTGTCACTTATTGCTTTCCTTTCAATGCTTGGTAGCTAAATAATGAAGAAATCCTTCTGGTTGGTAAATAACAATTCCAGTGCCAAATGTTAGTACAAGGTATTGGAGCAGCTGTGACTGTGGTAAGAGTCCACATGCCTCAGCACAAATATCCTTTATTATTACAGAACAAATAACCTATATTATCTATTATTGCAGAAGTACATGCTTCCACAAAAAAAAGACAAAAATTAATTATCACTAAGCTCTCAGAGTAATTAAGGCCAACTGTAGCCACGAGTACTGCAGAATAGTCGGTGCTGTGGTACCGTAGAGCAGCTAACGTGTCACACAGAGTAAGGGGTCCCTTCTAGGAAGGCATTAGCAGTAACTGATACCTTGCAACACACCAGACGTCCAAATTTAATCATCCCTATCACCTCTGCATCCACATGGGGACTGAAATGGGTACAGAAGAATCTGCCCCACATGGTGACAGGGGTTCCCTGTCATTCTTCAGATGGACTTTACAGAAACTGCTTTCAGCAACGCCGAACCTTAGGTTTGTCACACATCTCCAGTTTGCCGTTTCAATCAAAGCATAGCAGCATTTCAATTTTTTTCTCTTTACGAAATATTTGCCTGCTTCTAAAGAAAAGATCAGTTTAGAAAGAAAGAAAAGTTTAATGATGGTTTGTCTGGTTGTGTTTCAACTCAATTAATAGAAAATTTGGTCTGCCAAGTTCCAATTTATAACCAGGTTCTGCCGTAAGTGAATTAACAAGCTGTTTGACCACACACCAACAGGGTCTAAAAACCTTTAGCTCTGAGGAATATTTATTTCTCTGCCAACTTTATGATAAAAATCAGTAAAAGGATTTGCTCTATTGACCATCAAATATTTCTAACAGGTTTTCCCTTTGTGAAAACATATGCAGACAAATTTGAATCCTGTGCTGTTTGAATGCTGTAATTACAGAAAACTCATACTTATAAATGCCAGAATTTGCAATAAAAACTCCAGCCAGGAAAATATTTTCCAGTGGGATTTTCACGAAGCTCTTCTTGTCAAGCAAATGAGTTTACTCATGTTGTCTCAATAAAATAAGAGCTTCTAAAAAATTCACACATCCTTAAGGTTACTGTTCTTAAACAATACATGTATGTGTTGTTTTTTGGGGGGATTCTTTTTTTGCCTTAGTTCGGCTATGTGCACAACAGACATTAAAAACAATCCAAAATATACAGAGCCTCCAAAGAGAAGAGGCAAAGGATGGTTCTGGATTTGAAAAAAAAAAAAGTAATTTAAAGAATATTGTTTGAAAAAACTGTAACAAGCACCACAAAACCTGGACTCTAGTTCTCATCCTTGGACTTCTCATAGATTCAAGACAATGGCTTGGAGGAGTCCAGCTTTTCCAGTTTAGACTGGCATCACAGCCACTTCTACATGAGGACATTGGTCATCCACGACACACATCACAATGTTATTATAGACACTTAAGGTAGACATGGGCTCTTTATCCCAACTAACCTTCAGGACTACGTACTCCTGAAGCAATTAAATGATAATACCTTGAAACTGCTGGTTCTACAAATAATCCAGAGCATGCACCACAGAAGACTGAGGTGTTGTATTTCCTTACTATTAAGCTGAGTAAACATTAGTTCAATTTATATTTATGCCCCATGTGAAGCTGGGATGGTTTCAAACATTTAATTGCAAAATAAAATTTCACAAACCAATGAAAATAATTATGTATTCAGATGTATTAAAAACATCTCACACCATATATATATACACATTTTATGGTCCTTATGCTTTACTAGATTTTCCAAAAATCCAATTGAATTAACATTAGCACTAGCAATTAGCATGCTGCCAGGAACTTGTATCCAAATAACTCTGCATGCCATCATTATGGCTGTTCATGTACTTCAAAAAGAAGATTAAAAGCATGATTGAAGACATTGTTAATGTTTTACATGAAGGTTCTTTTCTTTTAGTTCATCTGATTGTACAAAAGCTCATTTTGTTAATCCATCACTTTTCTGATTAGTCTGATGAATGAAGCATTGACTTATGTCTGCATACTTCTGTGGTAGAACATGATTGCATTCTTTTAACAATTAATCAAAGACAATAACATACTTAGGAAGATATCACTTAGTTTTGCTTATCAGTTTGCTTAGCAAGAGCAAATTCTCAGGCTCCTGAAAATGAAATATTGCAACTTAAAATGATAGAAATGTCTTGTTTTGATTTAGTGTAATTTGACTGCTTAAACATACTTTAAATAATTTATTTTCAGATGGCATTTAAAGCTATGAATGATTTCTTCTTTTCACTGGCAGTTTAAATAAACTGAAGGCAAAAATAAGTTTTAACTTGTTAACAAGTTTAAACTTTCTTTTGAATTAGTTATGATTTTTTTCAAGGCTTATATCAAAAAGGATTTTTTTTCCAATACTATGTACCATTGGTCTCCAACATATAGTTGCTTCTGCCTTTTAGTTAATTTTAATTCATATTAAAAACTATCACCACTATAAAACAAAAATCACTTCATGAAAATAATCTTATGACTTTACCATAAAAACTAAGGGCTTCTTAAGTTTGCCATCTTTTAATACTTTCACTGTTTATATAAAACAAAAATATGTACAAAAGCCTTTTCAAGTATGTAAGGAAGATTAATAGATAAATAATTATATGGTCCGAAATTATATGAATCCATTATTTTTATGCAAGTGGTCATAACTAAATAACATCTGTCATAGGACTCACTTCCATTGCCTTTAACACTGCAATGTTAAAAACTAGAAATAAAAAAATGCACGACTACCATATAACTATTAAGTATTCAGAATTAAATGAGAGTTTTTCCTAACTTTTACTAGCTTTGAAACAAAATCTTCATACTATATACAGGTGTAACAAATATCTAAGAGGAGAAACAGCATCTGCCCTCTTGCAACTGAAGAGCACTTCTGCTGCAGACCTTCAGCTGGAAATCTCAAATCAAGCTTACTCCAAACTTTACAAATAAGAAAGGCATTTTAATACAAAATTCTGGTACCGTTTCCCAACTGTTTTAGCTGCAGTCAGAATATTTCCTATTTGATAAAAACAAAGGTTGCATGAATCTCAGCTAACTTCTCAATTTTTTTTTATGGCCATTTTGTGCAAAAATTGTGAGGTCCAGGTATCATGTACTTCAGTCCAGCACAAATCCACAAGCAAAATGCAACTGTATGTACCTTGGGAGAATCCAATACACACTGCAGTGAAAAAACCACCAGGAGTCCAACTCTACTTGTATAAGACTCCTGGATATTCTCAAGGGCCAAAGGATTTTACCTTTCCACTTTCTCCTCCTGCAATTGTGGTAGTCAGGTCTAATACACCTTTCTCACATCCATTGCTTCTACTCTCTGGGGCTCACAGACTGCTTGGAATCCTGCTAACTTCACCTTAAAAGACAAAGTCCAACTGTGCAGAGGGCTACCAGCTAGACTTCTAAGAAGCATACAGGTATGTGGCACTCCTTGACCTCAGTGTTGCCAATGGTCTAAACACTTTTCAACTTTAAACCTTTAAGATTCATGCAAGTTTGATGGGCTTTTGGTTTGGAGGTTTTTTTCGGTTGTGTGTTGTTTTTTTTTTTTGTCCTGAAACTCACTGACTTCCAGGCCAGGCATTTGGCTCCCTTGACAAAGCCTCAGCACAGTTACATTGCACATGGAGCCTTGTGCAGGAGACACTATTGCTTTTCAGCTACTGTTGGCTCAGTTATGTAGCCTCCAAATAAAGGAAAAAGCTGGGTACTTGGCATTTGTTCTTAAACTTGCTTACAACCAAATGCAACTGCAAAATTCCACATCCATGTAAGAGAAAGCAAAGCTTCTGAATGCACTCAGAATTAACTTTCATTAGCTACAAATGCTGTTACTTTACACACACAATCAACTGTGGGGATAAAACAAAGTCTAGGTTATTCAGCTATTGCACAGCCAAGAGACAAAAGGGTAGCATAAGGGTTTATTTTAGAACACTCAGACTCATGTTCCTATAATTATTAGTACTTAAGAGTTTGAGTTATTTTTCCCTTCAGCAACTCCTCTACTAAATGAAGTGGATTTTTGAAAATGAGACACTCCTTGTCTTTCAGACACAGCATAATGCAGCCTAGGCAATAAATTCTTTCCTACCGTGTGCTTTGCAATTACAATTCCTCACCGATATCATAACTCAACAAGGTAATAAAAAATAATTAGTATTTATGTAATGCCTGTGGATTAAAACTTTTCTTACACTGTTGAAGTGAAGCAAAAGTTAGGTGGTTTTAGAGGTTATGAAACATACCCAGACAAGGAGCAACAGATTTCTTTTCACTGTTCCACAGTAGCCCAGCATTCCAACGATGATGAGGAAACAGCAGACTGCAATCATGACCGGGTGGACCACAGGAAAGTAAGTCAAAATGACAGCCTCCTCCACCCTAAATCCAATCAGAACCATAATCAAAAGACATAATCACACAAAACATGACACAGAAGAAAAAACGTAACATAGCCATTAAAACAAAAACGGTGGATTAGCAGATGTGATATTCCCAGGACCTTGTAAGTTTCATAGCAATCTCTTCTATGTGGTTTTAAAGTCAAATGCTGCATTCAGGAACCAGAAAGCAATGCATCATCTGAAATCATTTTGGGGCAAAGGCGATCCCCCTGTCCTGCACTTGCACAGTACATAGCACAATGAGGCCCTGTTCCATCACTAGGGCTCATAAGCACTGCTGTAATAAAACTAACAGCATTCCTAAATCTCTGGACTGAATAAAGTATTCAAAAACCAAACAGTAATATAATATGGATACATGTTGGCAAAGGGCCAAAAATTGATCTCTGTCAGCAGAGAAAGGCACGGGAATACAACAAGACTAAAGACATATCTTTTCCCCTTCCCTAATTTCAACTGTAGCCACAAATGGCTGCAAAAACACACCTTTCAACAAAACATTAATTAGCTCAACTGAAGGCTTCTTCATTCTAGAAATCCTAATTAGGAAACTTGCCACACTGAATGAAAAACATACACCACAATCAATCACCCACACAGATTAATAGGTTTAAGGAAAACTTTACCTTGTTTCTGCAGTTAAAGTGAGAACATTATTCAGGTAGTCCCTCATCCAAGCAGAAACACCCAATACGCTGATGGACATCAACTAAAAAGAAAAGATGAAGTTATTTATCATGCATTTTCCAAAGTTGCAAATTCATTCATAATTAAAGTAGAGGATCGATCATGAGTAACATCTTTCATGCATTCTTTTACCTGAACTTTTGTATGCTTAGAGTTGGTTTGCTCTCCAAGTACCTAGGGAGCCAGTGACAATTACCTTCTCTTCCAGTATAGATAATTAATATCCAAAATACCTTCTCTTCCACCCAGTGGAGTGATCCCAGTGTTGGCTCAAGTCCCACCACTGCACAACGTACCACAGAAACAACAGGAAGAGTTTATGCTGCTAAAATCAGTGACACTTTCAGGGCTCACAAGCGACATCCACCAGTCTATGTGAAACCACGAGGCCATCCTCAGGTACACAGCCAGGGAAGAATAATCTGAAGCCCCATACAGGTACTGCATGCAACAGTACTGATACACTGGCACATAGGAGAGGAGATTTGTCTTGGGGTCAAATTTAGAAGAATCTGAAAGTAAGTCAGCCAGGTAAGTCAGTATGTCCTACCTGCTGGAGGAGGGCTCACCTAACAGCAGCACTCATCCCCACCTTTGTGCATGTTCTCAGGCCCCAAGAGCGCTGTCTTCTGCACACACAGGACAGGCAGAGCAATGCTCCTCAAACTGAAGATGAGAGATACAGCTACAAACTCCTTCAAGGAGAGGAGGCAACCACTAAGCTTTCCTACAAAACAGGGCAAAGTTAAGGTTTCTAATGCCACTGCTTACTTCTCAAACCATCTCAGAGAATTCAGCTGGTTCATCACACCCAAAGGAGAATTTAGAAATATCAATTTCATGTGGGCACCTAAGCCTGAACTGCAGCTCAGGGGCTGAACTGGGCAGACTCTGGACTTCGGAAGCACCACTCTCTAGCACTACTGAACAGAGACCTAAGCACGCTGGCTCTCCTGATTACTAATGTTTTCATGCATTGCACAGGTGTGTGCCAGGAAACCTCAGCATTTTACTAACAGCTTCTTAAATCAGTGAGAAGTGCTAATGTCCCCTGTTGCTTTCAACAACTACCTTCCCACATGCCCTCGTATTTCCCTGAAGTTGTTACAAAAGACAAGTTAATCAATTCAAACCTAGCACATAAGAAAAGTCTCTCTGTGTCATTGCTGGCTCCTTCGCCTGCAGCACAGCCACAGCAGGCTACTTCTGCCTTTAAAATTTCACAAGAAGTCCCAGTGGCTACCCCCCGGTTTCCTCCTGCTTTTCAAAACTGATGCACAAAGTTCATGCACTGCCTTGGTTCTGGGTGGTGCCAGCGAGAGCCCTGGGTGCTCAGCAGGCTGCAAGATGAATCCTGAAAGCTACTGCATGCTACGAGTCTACTACGTACACACATGTCCTCTGTGGGATCTATTTTGGCTGGTGGAACAGCAGAAGTAAATAGCATTTTCTGTTGTGTTATTTGCAGGAAGCTGCAGGACCAAGGGAAAGAAGATGACTAGAATCTCCTCCTGGATCAAGATCTCAGCAACAGCTGCTTCCTTGGAAGAAAGCACCAGGCAAACATACCACACAAGCAATAAAAAGACGCATTTCTAACCCAAAGAAAGGTACAGACAACTACAAGCAGTCACCTTACCTTCTTATGGTCAAAAAGCAACAGAAACCATTTTTAACCTTCCACCCCTCCCTGCAGAGCCTGCTGATGCACACAGACATAGTGTTAGCTCACACTTCCACTCTTTTTATAGCAAAATACTTGAGATAAATTTGGTTACTTTGCTTTACAGCAGCAGTACTCAGGGGTGAGAAGTCCACCAAACCGAACTCCTCAGCAACTTCTAATAAGAGCCAGATGGTCCTGCTACAAAAAACATACCAGAAAAATGTTCACTTGCTAAATAATATTTTTCCTCCCATGCCAGACTGGTGGACTGCCCAGTCCCTGCTCTCTATTAGGAACTCACAGGCTGCACACGTTTTTGTTCAGCCCTTGGTATGGCACTACATTCTCATACAGCAAGGAGAGGAGGTGGATTCCTTGGAAGAGGGCGAGAGATTGCTTCTTCACCAGAGGTAAGATTTGGCAGGCAAAAGAGTCATCACAAAGCTATTGTAGCCCACAGTCTCCCAGAGACAACAGGGAAATCATAGAGCAAACAGCTAAAAGGCAGAGGGGACAGAAAGGACTTCCTACAGACCAAAAGAAATCAGCAGAGCCCTGCCAGTTAGAGAATCATTCAGTCTGCTAGAAGAAATTACTTCCCTACAAAGGCAAATCAGGAAGGATGAGAACTTATATTTTTGATCTGTCTGCTTAAGTTGAGTTTTCTCTACCTAGGTATGTACTTTTCCCACATAAAATCAGCAAGGGGAAAGTCTAGGCATATACACCTCCAAGCTGTGGCCAACACATGGCAACATGACTTCTACAGAAATGCTTAATGACCATATTAAGGAACATGCCTCCATTTTCACTTATCAAGAATAGCAACCAGAAGACAAAGATTGCTTCCTTTCACCTAAGAAACGTAACCTTCACCAATAATGTAACCACATGAACACTATTTCAGTTCATATGAACAAGCTCTCTACGAAACATCTTTCACTTCATTCAAAAAAGCTTTTAGCCACTTAGGTCCCCCTGGCTGGTCTTCTTCAGTGTAAATAGCTAACTGCCAATTACTACTGTTTCTTGCTGGACATAAATTGACATGCCTGAATATTCTCCCTGTAACCTCTGTGAGGGCCAGGGTACAGCTCACTCACCCTGTGCCCTGAATGATCTCACCACCATTAACTCCTTCAGGTGCTACTGACTTCTGCTATGCTTACAACGCACATGTAGTATCGACACAAGAGCCAGCTCAGAACACACAGGCACAATGCCTTACCTCGCTGCTGCACAGACATTACAGGCACATGGCACGTGCAACACCCTCCTGCCAACCAGACAAATTCCTTGGGAGGTACCTTTGGCACCCTGTTTAGAAGAAAGTCCAAAGTGAATTATTACTCAATGACCTGAAAGCCAGAGTGCTGTGACACACTGGACTTGTATCCATGAAGGTCAGTAACACTGTCAAACTGGGGCAGCATAAGACACAGCTCAGAAAGAGAACAGGCAAATACTCAAGAAGTTCTTGAGCAAAGAGGCCCACGGAAGAGCAAACTGCAATACCCTAAAAAAGCAATTCAGCAACAGGTTGATTATAAAAGGTGTATTTTACAGCACATAACCTGGTAGGTGCTTGGTAGCTCTTCACTAGCAAAAGTAAGTGCTGGGAAAATAGTCAATATCCCTTCTGACCAGCAAAAGCGAGCCTCTGGGCAGGAACACCCTGTGGGATGAAAGATGTGTTTGCAACACCAGACCGTGCTGTGTAATAATGACTGATGTTTAGTTTAGTGACAAAAGACTACGAAGCACTAACTCACACCCATCAATTGACTTGCTCGCCTGCTCCATAGCCACAGGGGAATTACAACAACAAGAAGATGTGCACACCCGACCTCCACAGCCTCCTGCTTACGACTCAACATACGTAAAGCCCTGTAAATCACAAGCATCCTCAGGTGCCAGTGGATGTTAAGGAGGCTCCAGGCACCCACCACTTCACACCACTTAGGGCAGAGGCAGATCTTCAGCCAACTGCACAGAAATTACACCAACACCAGCAGTACAACAGTCCATGGGCTCAGCAGACAGGAACAGTAACAACCTCCCCAAGAACCTTGATATGCATCCAGACCTACCAGTAACCAACAACAGTCACGTCACTGCAGTTCATTGCCATGCCATTTCCAAGGAGTCATGGGCAGGGGCAAGGTCCCGATAACAGTTTTTCTTGGTTCATTTGGAGGTCAGAAAAAAGGTGGCCTTAAAAAACCAGCAGCCCCTACATCAGCCATTATTTTGTAACTAATTTAGATGTAAAGTAGTGCTAGAAATCTGTACCAAGCAATCAGATGAAAGGACACAAGTTTGTGAGAACTAAAAATACCAAAATAATTCTCACCACATTAGCAATTACATCATTTCACCAGAAAGTTTTCATGCCATTTTCTCTGATGACAGCCAGTCTGCTGTGCTGTAAACATAATACGATAGTAGGCAGTAAAACATGTTTATTTGTTGCAGCTGGCTGCACAAGTCACTGTGGGTTTCATTCTGAACCGTCACAGTATGTTACACAGCCATCAACATGACACTGAAGAGTTTACAAAACTGCCTGCCGTCATTCTCATTTTTAAATATATTTTCACCCTGATTAAACAAAGCTAATAAATTATGTTTTAATATACGAGCAATATGCAGATCACACAATAATATATTAAAATTCCAAACTAATTTATAGCATAAAGTTTTTAAAACTACTAGAGCTTTCTCAGACAGCTGAATTACAATATCCAACAATGGACGCCAACTATTAGGGGTGGTCATTTTCAAACATAGTTTAAATTGCCTTTGGAACTCTTATTACCCATCAAAATGAAAACATCAAATCAGCTTTTATTCATTAAGTATATATTTTAAGCCCTTACTGCGACAGTACTACTCACAACATCTTTGAGGCCATATCTAAACTGGAAAATAAATCTGCATTTTCAATAATACTGAAATACACATAAAATCTGCGTTTTCAGATGTAATAAATACACATGAAATTCTGTCTTTGAGGGAGCTAGACCAAGTGCTGTAGCTATTTACACACCCAATTTCAGTCTCTTGTCACTTTTTTCATTCAAATACTCTAACACCTTAATGTTTTTACAATGAAAGTTGCTTTGCTCAAATTGGGAGAGAAGGGTGGGTTTTCTTAATCATTAAATGGGAAGAAAGATTTAAAGTATCTTCCACATTAAAAAAATCATACACGTTTCTTTTCATTCAAACAGATGGGATAAACAACTTCAGGCCACGCTCTGGTACCTGTACAAAACGCCAAATATCAGCACTACAGAGCAATTTGCTTTGCAGAAAAAGGTTTCCAGCTCCAAGGAAATTACTTCCAAGATATGACAACATTCATCAGAATACATCCTTTAATTTTAGTAAATAAATAATCCTTGAGAATGTTTTTCAGTTAAAATTAATTTGGGTAACCTAAGCTATGACTTGCAGAGGGGGGCGGGGGCGAAAATCACTACAAGGTCATGAATGAGCGTGTTGCAATGTTTTCACTGGATTTTCATTATTAAGTTCAATATTCAGATCATTGAACAAACACAGATAAGTCAGATCCCTGGACAAACAGACGACTGAAATTTTTGGGAGAGAAGGGCATAAGGGCAGGGGAGGGAGGGACAAGAGGTCCTGTTTTTCTGTTATTACCTGGGAAAAGCATTTGAATGTTTACAGAACGAAGGGTTGCCTATAAAAAAAGAAATTCCCCTATTGCCCACTAATGCACCTTTCATTCTACAGACGTGCCAACACTGACTTTTAGCTAAGGTTCCTACACAGGGTTATGCCTTGGCCCCCTCCCACTTGCCAACAGCTGAAGCACGTACTTACTTGAGCTTTGAACCCGGGTTTGCTTGCACAGCTGCAACACCCAGCGAACAACCTGCTCCGTGTTTGGCACGGGCTGGAACTTGCACACTTTGCAACGAGGCAACTGCCGGGGGGAGCACTGAGGGGCTGTGGAAGGGTCACCCTCCCGAGGGAAGCGGGGAAGTTTTCCAGCAGTCGGCTGTGCAAGGATCCTGCGGCAGCGCAGCGCAAAGACCTGTGAAATGGGAGCCCAAATAACCCAAACAGGTCGAGGCACCGTTCATCTCGCAGCCCGTTCTTCCCAGTGTCACACCCAGGTATCCATTTCTGCGTCACGTAAAGGCAAAGGGGGCTAAGAAACTGCATATATTTCTGCATCCACTCTCTCTGTGACTACCCAGGACATGATTCATGTCGCTCTTCCCTCAAAAGTAACCATCTCATGCTCAGAGCTCAAGTGTCCAGATCCACATCACAAGCCACACACCACCTTCAAGATGATGTATCTTCACTTACACACCATATATTCTTAATGTTTTTCTTCTGTAAGAACTTGTTTCTGTTCACAGACAGTAGTCAATCTCTCTTGGACTCATAGACAGCAGGCAAATGACTTTCAAAGCCAGGGTACACAACTGGAAGACTGATACGAGAAAAGGGTATGTATTTCCTACAATTCACAGACCTACATATCAGCTGGTTGTGGGTACATCACTTAACTTTCCTGTTTTACATGTGAATACCCATGAGCACATGAAGATTACTAAAATGAACCTGCATTTTTAAATTAAATCACATGCTTCTATCAAACTGCATGAAATTAAACTGTCCCCTGTACTGTGGGAAATAGCTACAAGACACTAAAAAATAGGTATTATTTATATACACCTTGTCTAGTGTCTACCACAGACTTTTGAGATGATGAAAATCTTCACATTAGAGAAGCAGTGCCTGGGGATTCATGAATAATTGGGTATCTATCTTCTACAGAAAGAAATGTGAATTTAGAGGAAAAAAATAAATGCAAGTACCTACAGGCCAGATGCACCTTCCCAGTTCTGCTGGAGATGATGGTCCTTACCAGTATACGGATATAATTTGAAATTTTTCCTTCCCCTTGAGCTATTGGCTCAAACCTAGTCAGCATGGGTTTGCGCCTTCGTCCTCACGGTTGGTGCAATGAGCTCCACACAGTCAATCAGTAGGACCACACCAAAAACACCTGTGTTTCACTGATTTCTGAATGCCCTTTAAGAAGGATATTAATGTCATTTCTAAAATTAGGGTGGGGGTCTGGGTTTATTTTTTCCTTATCATCATATTAAGCCATTCTTTTTTTTTTCAGGACGATTTTGTAGAGACTCATCTACCAATTCACCTTTGACACGCCACGCAGGGTGAGCCATGTCACCTACGAAGGTATGTGGGATAAAAGGTTATACAGAACTAGATACAAAGTTGACTTATGACTGAACTCTGCCTTACTTCGTTAGGACATAATCTGGTGACTTAATGATGCTATATAAATATTGCAGCTTAAAGATATCAAAAAGTAAGAGATTTCTCAAAAAACAGAATTAAAAGTATTTCTGCTCCTTTAAAACTCCTCCTATAGGTTGCTCTGCTGAAAACATTCCTTTAAAAGACACCATATACCCACAGAAGCCAGTGTATTTTTCTTTATACAAGAATGTTAAGAAAATCAGGTTTCAATTATGCACATCTACACTGTAGTGACTAAAAACAGAGTATATTAGCCCAGAATGAACCCCATGTTTACACCGCTACAGGTACCCAGACAGGCAGCGTTCATTTCAGTGGGTATTATCAGTTACTTAAATTCCTTAAAAATTTGACCATAATTCTGTTCGTACCAAGTATCTACAAATCCCACCAATGTGAGTTGAAGTTGGAAAGCAGCAGAAACTCAACCCCTATGCAGAATGTGGTTCCAGGGAAGGGAGGATAGTCTGATTTTTTTTTTCTCATGTCACAGTAGATTTGAAAAACGAAGCAAAAAATTACAAGACTGAATACATACATTTGAGGTTGGAAAAAGAAGGAAACACAACACCACAGCTTCCAACCACCCTAAATGCTTCCTTGCACAATGCTAATATTCCCTTGCTTGAAATTCTCAGGTGGTACACATAGCCAAAACGAGAAGATTTAAGCGTGCAAAGTATTCAAAACAAAAGGCAAACTAACTGAAAGGATGCTCCTCTTTCATTTGATGTGATTTTTTTGTTCACAGGCACAAATTCACGATAGATGCAAAACAATTTCCGCTACCTGCCAGGAGGGTTTATTGGCTGCAACCACATAGTCTTAATCAGATAGTACTGCTATGTAAGTGAAGGAAAGCTGAGGCACTTCTCAACAAAAACAGCATATCCCCAGGCAGAAAAACCTCACAAGGTGAAGGATGTGGCAACATCGCCGGCTTGGCTCAAACATCCAGTGACACTATTAATCATCGGTTAAGAGAGCCTTACTACCAATGACACAGTCATCTGCAACTTACAACCTTGATTTGCCCAAGCCACTATAGTGTGGTCATCTTCAATTACCAGCCACACAACGACAGCTGCTCCTCCTTTCCGCCTCACATGCTCACCAGAAAAAAAAAAAAAGAAAAAAAAAGAAAAAAAGAAACTGGCAGTTTTCTCTAGGCAGAAAGCCTACACAGACTTTGTCCTGAGTGCTAGCTGTATTTTGCATTTTCTTTTAGATGAGAAAATTGACACCAAAAAAAGTGCTGCTTTTACTTGCATTTACTATCACTACCTAGTTCACCAGTTTTGTCTATTTATAATTTTTTGAGAGAACACACATGGCTGAGCTGCCAAGAAAAGTAAAACAGGTCTGTACCTCTCAAAACTATTGCTATACTTAATCCTCTACTAGTGTAAACAGCCAGGACACTGAATTTTCCCTGTGCTCAGCACTGTTTTCTAGTTCCTGTTCTAGCACAACCCCCAGGGGCCACCACCCTCAGGTAATCTCCTGTGTTGTGCCTGTAGCATTATGATGGGCTGGCTGTGGTCTGCGACCGAAGGTCTCCCTAGCATAAACATTTGCAAAGGTGATTTAATTGGGAAAGAGACTGCAGCAAAGTACAGAAGAACAATGGCAACGCTGCAAAATGTGGTGAGGAGGATTACTTTGAGGACAAGTTATTCAGTGCTCAAAATGAATGAAGATACTCATGTTACATTCATGACTGCTACTGAGCTGGAACAGCATCAGGAGCTCACTGACACAGAAAAGCCTCAGCAGAAAGAAAGACCCTGTAGTCTCATAAACTGCATAAAATATGTTTGTAAAACTGTCAAAACTAAATTTCTCCAAGTCCTGACACATGGTATCTAGACATAACAAGGACCAGTATTGCCACCAAGAACGGAAAATTAGGAAGCAGTAGGAGCATGGCTTCTCTCAAGCACCACTAAAATAATCTGCTTAGTTAAACACTATGTTTGACTACCAAACACCAAATCATGCATCTTTCAAAGTCCCCTCTTTTTATTAGGCTGTCCAGAAGGTAATATGCTGGAAATAGCAGTATTACAGTGTATAAGATGAGAAAGCTGCAGAAATCAAGTTGGGTCTCTCAGTCTCATAAATTACTTTAAGAAGTGATGCTCATTTATACATGAGGGTAACAGAAGAGTGAAACAAAATGTTAACTGCAGGATTTAGTCTGAAGTCCCTTATCCAGTGCACTGTCAAAAAGCTTTGAACAACTAGAAGACTGAGGAGGTCCTGAAACTTCAACTCCTGTCGCTTTGAAAGAGACATCAAGCAGTCAGATGCATGATTCAACTGACCTTGGAAACAGCTTCCAGAAGTGCATCATCAGGTTTATTACCACAGTCAGTCACTTAATCAACAATTAGAGCACTGACAACAGATTTATTCCCACCTCAGAAAAAAAACACCTTTCAAGATCTGCTGCAAGTTGCAGCTCCAAAAGTACTGATCCATTCACATCCACAAAACCAATGTTTTTCTGGGGCAGTAAAGGCAGTACATTTATTGGTCAATTATCAAAACAGGATGAACACTCAAACAGAGCCTTGGTCTTCCATTTACCACTAAGCAGCCTTCAGGCCCGAAATGACAAAAAGCATAAGAAACAACATCGCCTGCTCCCCTCTCACACACACAAGTACATCACCCTGTCTACAATTCCCCATCACAGCTCATCAGCTGAGCCCAGTAAAAAAAAGTTTCTTTCCAAACAGGCACCACACAGCTGCACACTTGCAAGTAATGTTCTGGAAGAGCTACAAGGATGGCAGCAGAGTGACTGATAATGTTCTCTCACTTCTCTGCATCTGTAGGCTCCAACAGCAACCAAATTATGAAGACACCAGTGTGTTGTGGGCAAACAGCCGCATGTTAATTTTTTCAGCAAGATTGATGGTCAGATTAGCTAATTGTTATGCGTAACATCTTCTCAAGAAGTTTCACGGGTACTAGCGTGCCCTCACCAGGCTGCCAATGACAAATGCTGGAGTCCCATCACACACAGACTGGGACAGTTGCGCATACAACATACTTGAAGCTTACTTTAGACGTTCCTTTCTATAAGGCTGTCAATCAAAATGTACCAGACAGTGACTACTGGCTCCTGCACAGTTTTTGTTAGGCGTTCATAAGCATCAGTCCCCAGCTTGCAGGAGAAAGCAATTCTTTTTGCACAATGTGTGGTTGGACCTACTGCTGGACACCACCACAGAAAAACAAGAAGAGAATGTCATCCTATTCCAGCCAAAACAAAACAAACAAACACCCTACTCCCTCAAACAAACCATGATTTTAAAAAGTCACCACACACATCTTCATTGTTTTCAACCAAACACTGATAACTGTCACAGCAACTGGGGATGTTATCAAAAGGCTTGAAGACATTTGTAGTCAACAGCCCTTGAGAAGGAAGGAAGCAAGCAAGAAAAAGCATAAAACCCTCCAAGATAGGGCTGGCAGAGAATCACACGTACGCATCCCAGATTGGCAGGTCTGTACAGACCCTGGAATCACACACTGCTCCCATCTTTACCCACTGGGACAGATCCCACCACTCTCATGACGCAGCAGGAACGCGGCTGCACATTTTCAAGGGGCTGATCTACTCTAAACTTCCTGACATCCAGCTCATAACCTGGGCTGGTATTTATCACAGTAAGCACTAACATAAGCAACAGGCAAGCTAAAGCTTTCCAAACGGAAGGAAGAGCTGCAGCAAGGGGAAATCACAGCCCCCATCCCCACACCAGTGGGTACCTGCTGCCAGGGGAACTTTTCACAATAAAACTTGGCCGCATGGGGTCATGCCCCAACACTCAGCAAAGGCTCTGACAGAGAAGATGATATGGGAGATTCCACTACAATAAGCAGATCGTAGCAGATTTGTATTTAGCTGTTAAATACGCATCTGGACAGGACTAGATAGGAAGCAGAAAGAGGTTTTTTTACACACACGTTGCTTCACAGAAGACTGATGTAACTGCAATACATTTAACTACCTACCCACCGTGCATCCTATTTCTTACCACACAATTCTGGCAAACTCAGGGTTTTTTTTGCTTATTTGTTTATTTCTTTTGAATGAAAGCATTGCATTCATCTGCTGTGTAAAATTCAGAGAATTCCAAACGGACTGGCAAATTTTTCATTTGAGTTCCAGTACCTTTAGTTTTATATACGTTATGGAAGACAGCTTTCATTCTTTGCAACATCGTGGTGCAAGTCATCTACTATACTAGCATTTATTATTTAATTACATATTCACATGCTTCTGCACTACACAGATTTCACTTTGCTGCTAGGGTGTAATTTCCAGTGTCCTGACCTCAGCTAGGAAGATTAATTACTGACATTTTTTATATTTTGGACACAAGCATGAGAAGTCACCATTTTCTTCCCTAGGACTTGTCACCACAACATACCACAACAGACTCAAAAGATCCTTTTTCCTATATGACTGGGGGCGGGGGGGAGGGGGCGAATTTTAAAATTTTTGTACTTAAGGGTGATCTAAGACATCATTATTTAAAGGGGGAAAAAAAATTGAAAGAATGAGAAATTATTTCTAGCCATGAATGCTTTAAACCAAATTTAGGCATGAATTAAGAATGAACAAATTTAACAGCACCACCGCATTACAGCTGTAGTTAATGCTGTTCCACTCCCAAGCTCAAAGGTGCTGTGTAGCTCCATGCCTGAGGTTCACAACAGAAAAATACATGAACAGAACAATGAAAAGTAGGAAGGAGCAACCTGACGTGGAAAGGAACTTAAAATTTGAGCAAAAAGGGCACACGGATTTAAATGTCCCAGGTGAGAGTTTGATCTCCCCTGCAACACAATGCACTAGTTCCCTCCAAAGATAAGGGCAGGCTTTCCTACACAAAGAAAGCATCTCAGGACTGAGAAATGAAGCTCCAGCACCAAGGTCCCCATCACCATGCAACAGAGCAACTGACACTGCACAGGGGTACAACCTTATTTAGATGGTAACCCAGGTACCATCTAAATGCCTGCCTCAACCAGAAAAAGCTGTCACTGAATAATAAATCTGATGGGACCCAGCAGCCAACAAGCAAGGGAAAAGAGCAGAGTAAGTTTAAGGGTACAGACAGCAAGCAGTGAGTTAAGGTGTGAATGGGAACCGATGAGGACAGCTCAAGGCAGGAATCACAGAAACCAAGGGAAAGCAGCGAACGGCAGGACAGGATGTTTTCAACCATGTGGATGTCTGTTCACTCAAGTCTAACAGCATATGTGTAAAAATCCAAAGTTGAACCTCAGGTCAGCTGAACCCAGGCAACGTTCATCTTAAAAGAAAATATGTTTTTAGATGCTGTACAGTATCCAAAGAAAAACATGTACGATGTGAGAAACACTAACACATCCTTTTATTAAAAAAAGATTTCCTCATCTCCTATTAAAGGGCTTTATTCCTATGTGCACTACAGAAATAACTTTTCTTTCTCCTCTATTAAACACAATATAAAAAGCTATGTACTTTCAACAGAATTTCAGATCACTTGCATTACATAAAAAGTACCATTCTGTACCAAATGCTGCTTAGCACTCTTCCCTCTCATTCATATTCTCATCTTCACAATTTTCAGTAGTCACATCTCAATTCCAACTAAGCTTGATCCCAGGCAATTGTTACCCTTGCATCATTTGAACCTACAGCACCTCAGGAGTCAGTGGCTGCGAACAGCTGTGGGATGTCACACCTTTTGCCCTTTCGCACTTATCCAGCATAAACCTCAACTATTCAGGTGAAGATTTCATTTGGTGAAAGCGAGTCAGGACTCTGAGCGGTCTCCATCACACTTTCTGTCCAGAGCTGTGAAACTTTAGGAGCAAGTGCTGATCACACCCACTTATGCTGGAGAGCGAGAAACCCTGCTGCTATAAATACAGCTGTGACCGAAATGCTGAAAACAAAAGAAAGGAATCACCCCAGGCCTTGCCTGCCAATTAGGATCTGGCCACTGAAAGTACAAAAAAAGATTCCAGGCAAGGCCTTTTTGGAGCAGCTGACTGTTCAGGTACCTGCGAGAGCTCGGAGTTCAGCTGGGGCCACCGGATGCTCCGAAACTCACCCAGTCGGGAAGCCACGGCACTTGTGAGTATCTCCCTCTCTACATATTATAGGTGCACGAATTCACACGTGTATTTATAACGCGAGGTTAATACCACATCTTATTTTACTTCCAACTAGTTTCCAGAGGCGCTTTTTTTTTTTTTAATCAGTGATCAGCGTTCCCTCATGGGAACTGCCGGACACGGGGCATACCCGGAGGCAGGCAACTTGTAGCCCTTATCCAAGTGCGGGTAGCCCCGCGGTACGAGGTGTCCGTGTCCCCCCCGTCCCAGCTCGCCACCTGCTCGGGGGGCAGCGGGAGCCCAGCCCAGCACAGCCCGGGTCGCTCCACTCACCCAGAAGAGGAGGTTGAGGGCGTAGAGCAGGCAGCGCAGGCACTTCACCGAGTCCTCCCTGGCCATGGCGAGCCCCCGCGGGAGACAGCCCCATCCTCTCACCACATCCTCCCGCCCGAGGCCGGGCCGCCAGCGCCCTGCAGGGGAAGAGGCGGAGAGGGGCCGGGCGAGTCCCCCCTTTGCCCAGGAACCGGCGGGCAGGTGGAGGCGGCGGAACCGCCCCGAGCCGCAGGTCGGCCCCGGACAGGCCGAGCCCCGCGGCGACCCCCGCGGCG
>JAHREE010000367.1:6519857-6544659 GCA_033628505.1 Tringa tobata
GCGCCGCCACCCGCGCCCGCCCCGCCAGGGCCCTGAGGGGTGAGGGAGGGCCTGCGGGGCCTGACCCGCTGATGGCGGGGAGAAGGGAAGTAGAGGTATTTCTACCGCCCGCCGATTTTGAAAACGTACCTGAGTGGAAGTGACAGCTCGGGCCGTGCCTGAATTTTGGTGGGAGAGGCGGTGGGTTTCCCTCATGGGAGCTGCGCCCACCTGAGAGGTTTTGGCTGCCGGCCTGCGGGCAACGCCCAGAGCAGGTGACCCCACAAGTGCATACCCTGCTGACAGACGCTCTCAAAACCCCACTTGAGGTGAGGCTTGGGAGTTAGTTTGCTTTTTTTTCCCTCAGAGGAGACGTGAAGCAATGGGCTGAGACAAGCTGAAGTACACGAAACCCCCCTTTTGTGGCCTGTTGGGCCGAGGTGGCAAATACCTCGGAAAACATGGCGGCGTTTGCAAGATTTCACAGGCCCCTCAGTTTCAGCGCTGTTGCCTCGGAAATAAAACCTTGCGGACATCCCAAATGTGGTCATTTGGGCACCCACTCCGCACCACTGAACAGCAAATTAAAAAGCACAGCCATATTGGAGATAAATTATTCCAGAAACAGGCAAAATCTGCAGTTATTATTTCGGCAAAATGGCTGTTGATGTGCCCTACACCGTGCATAATACCTACAGGTGCCACGACTAAACTGAAAAAGTCATCGTGTCTCTGAAATCTGTTGAAGTATGTGCGCATCTGGTGATTGGGGTGGTAATTTCCGACCAACGTCTATATTGTTTCAACATATATGTATCTCCATATTTCAGAAGGAAGAATTTTATTTTAAAACAGACTTATATGTAGGCTACCAAAGAATTTTCCATGAATACATGTTGCAGTGGCACCACCACAAAAATTAGAAGAAAATCCACTGAAAAATACTTCTTAACTAGAAGAGGAAAATGGTCTTCAGTCCATGTTATATAAAGACTGTTTTAACAACTGCTAGTGAAAGCTGAGAGAGGAAAAAAGATGTAATGGAGAAAACCTAGCTCTTGCGAAGTCAAAGAAAAAACTGTTTCTTGAAGCAGCACTAGAAACAATGACTTGTAAAAACACACAAATTCCAGATATTAAAATGCGTATCACTGAGGCTGCTGATGGGATCTCACTTCAGCTTTAATTTTCGTTATTTCATGCCATTAGTAACAAATCGCAGCAGACAGACTCTTCAGGTGTATTTATCCTTTCTTAAAAAGAAAGCAAAATGGACATGGATGGACATAAAATCCCATGCAACAGGGATTTTATGCCAAATTTAAAGAAGTGGAAATGGTAGTAAAGTTGAAGGTATTCAAGAATGTTGCAGAATATTGTGTGTGAAGATTTTTCTTCCTTGAAATTTGCTAAGCTTTAGCTGCTATTTTGATCCTCTCTTCTGGAATCAAGAGCCCCTCTGGGAACTGTAGTACACCACATTTCCAATCTTCAGTGAATATTGCTAATTCCATACCTAAATAAGGCAAACTGAGCTAAACCAGATACTCTTAAAAGGTGACATTGTACATTCATTGTGCTGTTTACATACCATTCATTCCTCTTATTGCTGAAGACTTCACGTGAACAGAGCAAGACAGATCTTGAACAGGTATGGCATTTTCAGTGAACCCATGCCAGTTTACAAAAAAAGTGTCAGTTTACAACTGAGTGTCAGCCTTGGCTGAGGACACTACAGTCTGTTATAAACCAAATTAAAAATAATTGAGGTTGTGTTTGTGTTCTTGATTGTTCCGTGGGAGAGAACAATTACCTGAGCAAGGTTTTATAAAAAAGGCACTAAAAATTACTCAATTACCTTACACCCAGTGGTTTTTCTTTAAACATGCCTAAAATAGCAAATGAGAAGTTCTCTTACTTGTTTCAGATGTTTTTTTGGCTTAGAGATGAACTTTTCCTTGTGCATAAGGAATTTGCAGAAAGGAAAAGGAAAACCAGTCTCATAGACCTCTTACTTGTTAAAAACCCTACTAAAAATGACACTTCAAGATTGTCTGTCTCTGGGTTTCCATTCTCTGGTTGTAAGATGCTCTCAGACGAACTTTAAAATTCTGTTGCAGTAACTCCATCGCAAACATAAAGAGGATCCCCTAGTTGGTCAAAGAATTTTTCTGTCCTTTTGCTGTTAGCCAAATCATTATTTGTCTAGAAGAGATTTTGCTCAAAACCTAAAGAAAACAGGTCCTATTTATGAATGTCTGCCAAATGCTATAGGGTCCAGAGGATGGTCCCTTTGGAATACTGCTTTCTACCAGCCTGTCAAACTTTGTGAAATTTCCATGATGTCAACACTGGGAAAGAAATACACAGAAAGTTCCCATGCATACAAAAGAGTAACTAAACTAGAAGTATTAGCTGATTACCAAAACAAAAAAAAGATAAATCAGAGAAGATACTATGCTGCATCAGTACATGCTTTTTTGTTTTCTTTTAATCTAAATACTTCAGGTTTTATTTAGGCCAAGACAAGGGGATATTTTTTACAAACAGAAGTCTAATGGTGAAGCTTACCATTTTTATAATTTTTTGAAACACGGGTTTGCTCTTAGCAAGTAATGCTTCTTTAATGTGTAGCACAGAGAGTTATGAGCATGGAAACTATTGAAGCCTTCTGGATTGGTATTGTTTGCTTGGATTCTCCAGTGTCTAATGGACTAGAAATTGTGAAGCTTTTTTCTGTGACAGGGCATCCTCAATAGCTTTCTAATATGAATTCTGTAAACTTAAATAAAGTGTTTGTGCTACAGCCTTTCCATCAATGGCAGAGGAGGTGGATGGAAATACCAATAACTCTAATAATCTCTCTTTCCTCCACTTAACTCCCTATTTTAATTCGATACATGGAAACTCAATATCTGTAAGCTAGCTCCTCTTTGTCAAATGTGCTTGAAATTGGCCAACAGGTTCAGAGGCTAATAGAAGAGTGTGGATTGACAGACATATTTCTGTGTTAATACTACAGTATGACCTTGTAAGCCCTTCTTCATCAGGAAACCCGACTAAAAGAGGAGTAGATATTAAAGACATCCATCCAGCACATAGCTGCAAGTGTCTTTAATTTAAAATACATGAGTAGCCTGATCAAGTGGAATAGCATTAGGCATGTGTGTAAATTTGTAGGTGATAATTACCTGATCTTAGATAGCAGGAAACTTTATCACTAAAAAAGCAGTTAAAGTAATGTCTTTCTATATGCTGCTATAATATTTAAAATTACTCAGATGAGTTCTGAACAGAGCAACATACATGTTCTTGTGCTTTGGTACATAATTTGTTTAATTCTGTGTGGCAACATTCAGCTCAGGCTACTCCAATGAGCAAATTGTTCACACACAAACTTATTCACAAGATAGTAAATACGTAAATAGCTGACACTGATCTCTGAGGATGGATTTCTGAAGCTAGCTGGTTGTGTGTCAGTGTTTCGGGTAGGCATCTTCCCACTTGGTCTTGCTTTCTCAGTGTGTTACTTGGTAGTAATGGTATTCTCTACTTTGGTCCTGTTTGCTCTTAGCTGCTTCTCAACTTTGCTCCAGATCTATCTGCTCCTTAGCCTACATTCAGACTTCCTTAATTTCCTTCCCTTTACTCCTTGATCCATTTACTGCAGAGCCCTTCTGTCCATGTTTCCCCTTTTCTGCTCTTTGCATGATGCACTGCTTAAATTCTCTGGGGTCTGGTTTGCCTTGTTTTTAAGCCTGGTTCTTGCTGGTGCTCAGCACTGGTTATAACTGTCTGCCCTATCGATATCCCTCCCTAATGACAGCATTAATGTCAACGGGCAGGATGGAGGTTTGTCTAAGAACAAAATTATCATGCAAATATCCATCTAGAAAATGAAAGTTCTGCTAGTTGGCTCAGGAATAACCTGCCTGGTAAATGCATGTTTGTAACAGGATCCAGCATTGCTCAAGACTGTGAGGCAAAAGTGCCCTTCTTTCATCTGAAATAAAGACATCAAG
The DNA here is from genome assembly GCA_033628505.1 of Tringa tobata. Taxonomy (NCBI): domain Eukaryota; kingdom Metazoa; phylum Chordata; class Aves; order Charadriiformes; family Scolopacidae; genus Tringa; species Tringa tobata. Next base: position 6,523,859 of record JAHREE010000367.1, read on the forward strand.
AGACACCAACTTCTTCATTTTCTAAAGCTTGGTTTTACTTTAAGATGAAAACAAGAGTCTGGAATAAAGTTGCACTTGAAATTAATAAAATACAGAAGATTAAGAGATTAAAATCGTAGTCTTGAAGACACTTTAGCTTAATGGGCTTCTCTGCTTCCTAGTTCAGCACTTTTGCATTCCTTCTTGAATTGAAATAACATCTCAGCTGTTTTTTTTTTTCTGGGACTCTATGACAATTTTCTTTTTTTCCCATCATTTCAGAGGCTTTGCTGCAGATCTGCTCTCCTCTCCCCTCAACAATCTTTTACTGTAAGCCCAAGATGGATAAATCCCTGAGCAATGTGGTCTGACTTCACAGCTGGTCCCTTCCAACCTGAGTTACCCTCTAAGCCTATGTTTCTACCTCTTTCTTCTATGTCTCCTGTTCTGGCCATTGGTGTCCCTCTAGAAGCTCCTCTGCGTCATCCTTTGGCTGGGGAGCAACCTCCTTTCTTCCTTAACCAGAGGACAGCAGCAGTAACAATGCAAATAGCCTTCCTTTTCACAGCCAGCAAAGCTCTTCCTAAAACACACAATATATATAATTCATACACAGTACACTTTGAAAAACAACTAAAGAGTTATAACATCCATCACAATGTGCTTCAATGTTTCTCTGCGAAGACGAATATGGGTATAAGTACAGATGAGCATGGATTCATCAAAGTCAGGACATCTGGAACAAGAAAACGAATGGAGAGAAACAATAATACGCATTAAAAATGTGAGAACAATATACCATATAACAGCTGTAAAAATGAAAAATGAGAAGATTCAAATTTGCTCTTAATACTTGGTGAAAAAGAACAACGTACATTTTTCAGTCTTTATTTACTTTATTTTTTTAAAGAGCATAAAAATGCATAAAAATCTGCATGTCAAACAAATGATGTGAGAACCAAATTCAGCTGGAAAAATATGTCCTTGATAGCAAAATTAATATGTTAGGAATAACAAAAACGATGTGTCTGATAATCAGAAACAGATGAATCTGGCTCTGTGATTTCTAGGTCAACAGTCTTGAGATGTGCTACACAAGCCAGGAGATGAGAATCGTCAGTAGGGGTGCACATCAGCTCATTAGGAGTTAACTCCCTGTTAGGACAGTCTGGAAATCCCATCCATTCCAGAAAATACGCACAGCCAGTGAGAGATGGAAGGTTGCTACCAGAGCTAATCACTAAAAGTGTTTAAGCAGACAGTATAACTGTGAATTTCTGAGAAGCAAGCAAGAAAATGTCATGTGGTCAGTGAGCCATGTGTCATAGAGTTCAGGAGAAAGAATACTTCATAGATTTAAAAGAGCAGTGCTCTTTAAAGTGACTCCCAAGGTGAGCCCAGCTAGAGGGCCTGAAAAATGCAGAGTTGGATTACTTTATCCCTGCCATAGAATTATTTTGCTTGCTGTTTATCCTAGAAGTCTTCCCAGGGCCTGTTTTTAGTCTTACTCCCTTCTCCATAAGTACGGATTTCAGTTCAACAAAAAGATCTTGCCTACACTAAAAGACACAGTATGAAAAATCTGCTCTACTGTTTTCTGATGGCTTTTCTTCAATATATCGTCCTTGATGTTATAATGGGAGTCACAGAGATTTTGCTAGATGTTCTCTTCTACTTAAATCCCATAAGGAGGCATCCGGCATTTGTAACTGCTCCAGAAATTAGAAAAGGCACGGTGATCTTTAGAGTCCTGTTTATTGTAGCCCGCGCTTCCTTTTCAGGCACAACAGGGAATTTCACATGAGCAAAGAGCACATTCTAGTATCTGCGATGTGCCAGTAGCACTGCTAGTTATCAAGGTTGCATTACGCTTCTTATCATAAAGCCCTGGTGCCACAGGGAAATACGAGGGAGATCTCATCACTTGGCGGTAGCTGCTTTGGAGTTGGTCTTCACTGCCATGTCCCTGTGTGGCAAGTTCCTTTAATCACATTTTCCCCAGGTGGTTATTTTGTTCTCTGTTTTCATTGTCCAGCTTCAGATCTCACAGGCTGATTTGCAGAAATGTTTAAACATTCACAGCTCTATCTGAAGCTACTGGGAACTGTCCTTTGAAAATATGAAGTGTTGCCCATTGTGAACTACTCGGATGGATCAGACTGAGTTCTCAGATACCGCTGTCATACAGCCTGAGCTTCCCAGCTGTAAGCTGGAGATGATAAAACTCCGTTCTTTCAGGTCAAGTGATGTGGAGAGGAATGTTTGTAAAACATCCTATGCGCTGTAAGAACCACAGAACAGGCTAGTAGGAAATATATGGCTGTCCTAACAGCTGAGACTCAATAGTGGAAAGTAAACAGACCACACACTGAATGAAGCTAAAAGAATATACTAAAAAGCTCATTCTTTGCACATAATGAACATGGGTCAAGGGGAAAAATGCATATGATTGTATAACTAAAGCCAGTGTCATAATTTAGTAAGGGATAAAAGATTCACAGACATCTTTAACTCTGACACTTCCTTATTTTTCAGTGTTTGATAAATTATCTCTTAGGGCAGTTTTTCTTTGGGGAGGTCAGCGTAAATATGAAATAGGTTTCCAGAAAAGATTCCCTTGCTAACTAAGGTGAATGTGCTGCTCTGCACATAGTTGCTCTGCAGTAACAAAGCTGCTGTCACTCCCTGTTGTTCCATCTAATTACACATACCCTTATGGGATTATCTTCCGTAATAGAGGTCCCAGGTCTGGAATGTGTGACAATCAGAGCTCAACTCTGAGTAAGAATTAGCTGAGAACTTACCAGAGGCAATGAAGCAGAATCTGGTGTTGCAAAGTACTAGAAGAGCACTTAAGTAACCATCAATTTCCTTGTGGCCTTACAGGGAGGGGAGAAATATGCTCCTTATTCCCATTTGTTTCATCTTCTTCCTTTTAATCTGAACCCTTTTTTTCTCTACTTTTTCCTTTGTCCTCCTCTAAGTATTCTCTGCAGCTAACTTGTTTTTCCTCCTAAGTTTCTGTGACTTGTTCAAATTCTTCTCTGCATTGAGATTGTCATGCAGGAGCCAGATAAAGAAGTGTCTGAGGTGACAGCTGTGTTTGGATCACTTACACCAAAGTCTTCTGATGACAAAGCCTGGAGCTACAATGCATGAGATGCCTTAACACAACCAGTGTTCCCTTCTCCTTGGATCTGAAAGCCCCCCGGCTGGTTCACAGTTTCCATAAAAATTGCTGCTGAAACTGTCATTGGGTGCTCGAGTGTACTGCAAGAGAAAGCAGGACACAGAAATGACAGAGATGAGTGGAAATTCAAAGACATTAAGTACAGGCAAGATAAAAGAGCATGTAAAAATCTGGAGAATGATGGAAGGATGCTGAAGCTTGGAAAAAAACCCAAGGGATATGAAGTCATCTGAACTATGTATTACTTTACTATTATTATAAAGCCTGGCAGGAATTGTGGAGTGAAGATGCTTGAGACTGAAGCTCTTCAGAGAAGGAAAGAAAAGTAAGTTGTCTGGCTACAATTTTCTTCATTGTACTAACATTCTTTTTCCATGTTAGAAGACACAGATTTTTACCATGACTTTTTAACTCTGACGTAATGATTAGATCTGTATTGGACAAAGGTACATGTCTGCCAAGATACTTATCTAAACAGAAAAAAATAGAAGAGTCATGGAAAGTCTTTAGGAGAAGCATGCCTCTCAAAGCATCATTTATTTTACTGAATATCTGGAATTGTCAAGTGGCAGGTTTTAATTGCTTTGAACTTACGTGTGGAAGAAGTGAACGTATCTAAGCCCAAACTGTTTTTCTCACCAGAAAGAGTGAGATAAGAGTTACTACCATATTTTTCCTTCACATTGTAATCAGTGTCACATTTCTGCAATATGAAGGATTCTTCATGTGAGAAAATAGGCTAATATCATGAGAGTCAGCAAGTAACTAGCTTTCATTAAATTCGGAACCAGAAATGATCTTTCATGGGACAGAGGATGACTGTAATGTTCTCACCAAATTTGTTCTATTTCCTGTATATTAACTGAAGTAGGCTCTTGTGCCCTAAATCTGAGCCATCTCTATGCTAGTGTTTTGTAGGTAGTACTCAGCATAGGCTCTGATTTTTCCTTGGAGCCTCCATATGCTTGCTGCAAGTCAAACAACGTTTCACAAATATATACAGCAGAACCATTGTACAGCTTCCTCTGCACACAAAACCTCATTATTTTCACAAGTTCTTGTAATTCTCAAGTATTTTGAATTTTAAGTTGGCAGATGAGAATGTATGGCATTTATTTGTTAAAATTCCACCATAAAGAGTCTCTTTATAATACCTTTCATGAATGTAGCCCATTTTTCAAGTGATTTGGCTGCTCGTCATGTAAGCAGTGTGTTACTGAAATGTTGATGCATTACTCCCATGGACCAAACACCCTGGGGAGGGAGGGTGCTGGATTTGTTATGCAAACTTAAGCACACAGAACTGGACTGCCACTCAGTGGTGCTGGAGGTCATCAGTACTCATGCCACTAGCTGTTGGTACTGACATGGCTGAACACAGCTACATAATCAACCAGATAAGATAAACTGGTCACAAACAGGGGTGCAGAAATGCTGAACAGCTTTAATATAACATCCTAGCAATGCCAGAGTGATTACAAATAGACTTTGTAAGTGATTCTGAAAAACAGAGTAGGAACCCAAAGCCATAAAGCTCAATTTCATCCGACACTAAACCACCATTATCAAAGAGAATTGTCTGTTCTGATCTATCACATCAGTGACTTGGACACTTACCCACTGTCATTCGTCCCTGATTTTCCATGGAAGGTGCTAAAATGACATTGCAGTTTATCAAAGAGCTCTTACTTCAGCACTACAGCATTGGGATGCTTTTGATAGCGAAGACATGCCTTAGTTTAAATCGTCTTCTCTGTTTGCATCACACTAGTATGCATCAACTCTTCTTTTTTCTGGATCAAAGGATAACTTACTGCACATCAGAAACTCATTAAATCTGTATTTGTAAATAAAGCATTTGTTCCATGGCACCAGGTGTCCTTGAATCACTACAATGAACAGCTCTGCAGGACACGTCCTAAATGTACTCAAGGCTCCACTGAACGATGAAAATGTGACTTGTCTGTTAAGTGTCCTGGGAACAACTTGTTATGGCCTATAAAGCAATAGAAAAAGTGCACACAATGGTATTTCCAGAACTAAAACACAAATCTAATTAGACTCCCATCAAATGGCTTATTTGAGACTGAAAAATTACTGGACTGATCATGAAGTTTGCTTTATAGATTAATAGGCTAGTTTAATAGCCATAGTTCTCATTGTGTATGAACTACTGCTTTATGCACTTTGTTGTACAGATATAAATTGCTTTGGCTTTTGGCTTTTATGTCATATATGTCTGTATTGCTGCTACTTTTGCAAATGAGACCTGCCTCAGATAATCCTTTTAGCCTGAGATTTGCATTTTTATTTTTTTTAAATGAAGGAAAAAGAAATCAATCTGTTTTCCCAGTCAGAATTCATTTTCAGCTTTATCAGCAGTTAAATACGCAGACTGGTATTCATGCTTTATAATTATTGAAAAACATTTAATTCAATCCAGTATGATTTTAAAAATGGAAGCAGAACAAATTATACACACAGCAGTGTTTTATACATAAAACTGATTAAACTAAAATACCAATAAACCTTCTTCTGGGGACATTTTACATTTGTAAGGAGCTACTGGATCTGGGAGACGAGAGAAAATAACTTCTGTCTGTGTCACATCATGGCAACAACTTCTTGGTGTTGATGCTAAAATGACTAGGGCTAGTGACAGCCTCACACTGCACAGCGCTGTTGGGCAGCAAGGGCATGCTTTCCTGCTTCACCAGTTCCTGGAACTTGGGATGGCAGTTTTCACTGCAGAAGGTTCGACTGTGATTTCATAAAAAAAAAATCTTAGCCTATAAAATCCCTGTCCTAACTAATAACAAACTACAATGACAATGAAATTTTTGTGCATTTTTATTAATAAAACCATATCAACTAATGAGTCTACACCCCTGTCAAAATCTAATACCAGATGTTATGTTTTATTTTTAAAAAAGCCAAGAGAAGCACAGACATTTTCTTGAAGGGTTAAAGCAATTTTGAGAATACCAGAGGTAAAGGGAAGTGACTGGGTGGAAGTACAATTTCAAGACTAGAATAAGACATTTTAATTTCTTAAGTATGACGAAAACTACATTTCTAATTTTGACCACTCATTTGACCTCTTCCCTCCTTCTAGATTTGACATATTTTTTTCTGATTTTCTGTACTGAAGTGATTGCTCTTCTTACCAAAATGTCCATTTAGTTTAGCTTTCCCTTTATTAAACACCGATCTGGCTAGGAGATCGCCATCTAAACCATTTTTGACCAGCCACCATTGTTTCCTACGTGCTTATTGTCAATGTGTTACCCTTTCATGAGTGATCCATGACTTTGCAGCCTTCTCTCCTCACAGTCTTCTCTCATTTCTACTTCCTGCATTTATCATCTGCCCTATTCTTCTCTTTCTTACCCATAATTTTTTCTCTTTCTTCCCCCCATTTTCCAGACATAGATAATTTTGAACAGCATTTACCTTTTATTTTGTGCAGCCTGAATTCTGCTAGACAAATCTTAAGGCTACTTGGAGGTCTTCACTGTAAGCTTTTCCATGCTTCCTTTATTTCTCGTACTGACATCTCATGTGCTCTGTCTTTAGTTTTCAGCAGGTCATCTAATTCTTTCATTTTCTTATAAGCGTTCCTCAGTAAAACTTTCCTTCTAGCAGCTGATGTAAGTGAAATCCATCTCATGAAAATTCCTTCCTGCCCATTAGCAATCCACAGTGATTCCTTCCTTCTCTGAAATCATGAAATGATTCATTTGCAGCTGACTGAGCAGGAATTTTCATATTGTCACATACAATGTGTTAAGAACGGACTTAGCTACACAGGAAAAGAGAAACATCCTTCCCCCCAACCCCACCCCAGCCCTGCCCAAATAAGAAAACAAAAGTTTAGGTGGCTGAGTGACAAAGATGGAGTTCCATGTGACATGATTGTAGCTGAAATGTGTGTCTGTATACTTGCAGTTGTGTTGGTGTTTTTTCATGCTATTGTCAGAAGCCTATTGTCAGTTAAGCTCAGCATGAGCCAACAATGTGTGTTTGCAGCCCAGAAAGCCTACTGTATCTGGGACTTCAAAAGAGGCATGGCCAGCAGGTCAAGGGAGGTGATTCTGTCCCTCTACTCTGCTCTCATGAGACCCCACCTGGAGTACTGCGTCCAGCTCTGGGGCCCCCAACATAAGAATAGGGACCTCTTTGAATGGGTCCAGAGGAGGACGACAAAGATGATCAGAGGCTGGAGCACCTCTCCTCTGAAGACAGGCTGAGAGAGTTGGGGTGGTTCAGCCTGGGGAAAAGGCTCCAGGGAGACCTTATGGCAACCTTCCAGTACCTGAAGGGGGCCTACAGGAGAGGTGGGGAGGGACTTTTCATCTGGGAATGAAGCAATAGGACGAGGGGTAATGGTTTTAAATTGAAAGAAGGGAGATTTAGAGTAGTTCTTTCGAAGAAATTCTTTACTCTGAGGGTCGTGAGATGCTGGAACAGGTTGCCCAGAGAAGTTGTGGATGCCCCATCCCTGGAAGTGTTCAAGGCCAGGCTGAATGGAGCTTTGAGCAACGTGGTCCAGTGGGAGGTGTCCCTGCCCGTGGCAGGGGGGTTGGAACTCCATAAGCTTTAATGTCCCTTCAAAATCTAGCCATTCTATGATTCTATTCTATGAGTAAATATAACATACTTAACAACTGTATTTGTACTCTTAAACATTGACATATTTTTAGCCATTGTTTGTTATTCTTTTCTAGATCTGAGAGCATAAATGTTTTAAGATATTTTGTTAGTTCTGTTAGATAGTCAATGAGCTTGAATGATACCATAAAAAAAGGTATTGATATGAATTATGTTATACAAGTACATTGGACACATTTAGCCAGTCATCACTATTGTAAGAAAAGAGCTCTTCTTTATGTACAGCATTATTTCATGTATATTTTCTGTTTCCTTTGAGATCCTCGTATAATACAAAGAATCATATAAAAGCTCTTTCATATGATGAAATTTGTGTTTAAAGAAGGAAGCATTGTTTGATAGAGGTCTTAATGCAATAGAATAGTGGCTCAATTAACAAGTATCCACAGGTTCTGTGGCATCTCGAGTCCCTTCCCAAACTAACCATTCTCCTTTATTCCATAAAACATAGCATGGCACCAATGATGAACCTTTTATGGGACCACCATTACTTATGGACTGCTTAAAGTCTCCATTGGGAATTGTCTGCCTTACAATATCTTCCCAAGATATGTAGATAAAATACATACATGCTTTGTCTGTATATACATACAAGATTGTATGAATTGTAAATACACACAAGGACAGGGAACTGCTGGACAGCGTACAACAGAGGGCTACAAAGATGATTAGGGGCCTGGAGCATCTCTCTTAGGAGGAGAGGCTGAGGTACTTAGGTCTTTTTAGTCTGGAGAAGAGAAGACTGAGGGGGGATCTGATCAATGTCTATAAATACTTATAGGGTGGGTGTCAAGAGGATGGGGCCAGTCTTTTTTCAGTGGTGCCCAGTGACAGGACAAGAGGTAATGGGCACAAACGTGAACATAAGAAGTTCCACCTAAACGTGAGGAGGAACTTCTTTACTGTGAGAGTAGTAGAGCATTGATCAAGCTGCCCAGGGAGGTGGTGGAGTCTCCTTCTCTGGAGACATTCAAAACCCACCTGGACTCATTCCTGTGCAACCTGCTCTAGGAGGACCTGCTTAGGCAGGGGGATTGGAGTAAATATGATCTCCAGAGGTCCCTTCCAACCCCATATGATTCTGTGATTCTGTCCATTACTTGTCTTTTTTATACAAGTAATAATAAGAACAAAAGGAATTTATTACTACAACAGGATGGCAATGCCTGAAAAGTTGTGCAAGTGAAGCGTATCATCCTTCAGCCCACAGATTTGTTATGTTTCATGTTCACTCGATGTTGAACAGAGAAAAATACTTGGAACATATGGAAAAATTGAAGGTGATTAAGATAAAGCTATTCTGAAGCCTGATTTTGCCATTCAATAGTGTTGTTTCCATGGTAACTCCTGCATCACATGACACCTGTGTACATGATACAAAGACATTTGTTAAAGTTACACAAATACTAATGGGAAGGAGAAACTTCTGTGATCCTTTTATCAGTGTGAAGTATTTTATTTCCATTGCAAACACAGAATTTTTCCATAATTCACTGGGTACTTAAAATGTGACATTGTAAACAAAGTATAATTCATAAGTGAAAAACATATAATATTTAAAGATGAAAAATAAAAGGGGGGAGTTATGAGGAAGGAGGAGAGCACCAGGGACAGCTGGTGCATGTGTGTTACCCGATACAGGAGTTCTGCTCTCTGTTACTATTTTGTTACTGCTGTGGCAAGGCAGCAAATGATAGCTCCTAGTAATTCACTGAGCAAGGCACGTGTATTGTCCAGCTGTATCCATGCCTTCAGCCTTCCTGTGAACAGACTGAAGAATAGAGTCTCCACTGAAAATCCTTTAGAATTCACCAGAGTGAGGAGGCTGGTAAGATTCTACAGAAATTACTTTAAAACTTGCAGAGTTTACCTGAGTACATGTCCTTTTAATTTTTGACACTATCTTACAAGATTCTATAGTGTGACTATTCCTTCCTAATGAAATCTGTAAGATAAAAAAAAAATACAACAAAGTTATAATGTTCCATTAAATTCTAAAGGTTTACCTCCATGATGTTCTGTTTGCCCTTTTTCAATGCAGTCTTATAAAAATCTTACATAAAACCACACAGATACCTTCACTGAAAATACGCATTCTTTTCCCATTAATTTCAAATTCTGAATCTGTAAGTATGAAGTATGTGAAATGAGATATGCAAGGGCAGATAAATGGCAAATAGTATTATGAACAAGATCTGAGTCCCATTGCCAAAATAACACATGTATGTATACACATGCATTCACACGCATACGAATGTATATGGAGTGGGTGTGTGTTTGGAAGGGTGTGATTAAAATTCAGATCTGAGTGGGTGATTAAAGCTGAAATCCTCACCAGATGACAATGCTTGTCCTTGATTCAAATATGCTGGTCCTGAGCTAAAAATATAAGTAATATATTGATTCTTAATAGTGAATAAATTCTTACATTTCTGAAACAGGCAGCAGACAGAGAGAACCTCCAGACTATACTTTAATTGTATGTGGCGCTAGCTTTTGAGGCATTTAGCTCTGGCTACTCTGAATTTTGCAGGGCCCTGTAAAGTCTCCGAAGACTTGCGTGACCTATACTTGTCTTCTTTTAAAAAGCTTGATGTGACCATATCACTTGATGCCTGTGCTATACACTTAACAAAATGTTCCTGTATTTTTGAAAGCAAGTACCAAGGAATGAGCTTTATGCAGTTAACACTGCATAGGTGTATTATGTTTTTACTTATCTATATAATAACTTTCAGTCCTAGTGTGATAATTTAATCTTCTCTCCATTCTGTTGTAGCTTGTTCCAAACACTGTCCCATTTGGCACAGAAACTTCCAGTTCTCTGTTGGAAACCAAATATTTTTCTTTCCAGGGGCAGACATTCTTCAGTCAAGTTCAACTAAGTGGCCCACAAGGGAGCTGTCTCTGTTGTCCAAGCTAGAAAGATACATTTATGAGCCAGCATCAGTAAATAAAGAAGGGAAGCTACATCTGTCTTCCAGCACTCGAGGTCACTGAGCAATTCCAGAACCATAAGTCACCGATTCAATGGAATTTCCCATTCAAATTATTAGGGCACATTAGACCATATCACAAGCTACAATGTTGGATTCTTAATGCATTTCCATATAAAAAAAATATATATATATGCCATGAATGAGGTTTTTCTGTCTGGCATCTCCTACATAAATTTTCTGAAATACTGTGAAAGAGTACAGAGAGGTTAAGAGACAGAAATGCTTTGAATATGAAATATTGTGTGCCTTTTAATGAACTCTGCAGCCTACAGTGAGCCATATACCTTGGTATGAGCCAAGGCCAGGCAGAGAATTCATTCATTGTCTAAAACAGGGGGCCACGGGAGGGGCAAGGAGAGGTGCTGGAGAGGGCCCATGAGAAAGAAGCTCCCCATAAGGGCATCATGACGAGGGACTAGAAGGTAATTCCCGGGAGCAGGCAGAATGTGCTCCAGGCTCAAGGGTTAGCTGCAAAACCTGCTGGTCACGGGGCTGAGTAGGGATGAGGAAATAAAAGTTGGAAATGAGTGCTTCTTGGTGGGAAGAGTGTGGTTTTATTCTGTGGTGCTACTTACCAGGTACCATACTGTATGAGAAATATGATAGAGGTCATCTTAGCTAAACAAATGTATAATTGATTATACAGCAATTGCACGTCACTACACAGAAAATGAATGCATTGCTCCGAGATCTAATGTTTATCCACATATAAGACCATATGAATTAAAAAAACGCAATTATAAAACACTGCAATCTATTCTTGTAAATTGCCTGTTGTAATTTTAGCTCTAGACAACAATGACAAATCACAGTCCTCATTTCAAGGATAGGAGATGCATTACATAATGCAGATCTATAGTGTTTAGAACCATTAATCATCAAGTTCTGGCAGCACTGTTTGTGTTAATCCTGTTTACAAGAGAATAGACCTGCTAAGTCATACTATTTTAGGCTTTTATTCCTCCAGTAAATATTCTTTAGAAGCAAACATTTGTAATCTCAATTTATGTTTAGCCCCAAAATGGAAAAACAGCCCAGATGTAATCACAGCAAAGAAATGTTGACATCCACGTTAAGAAAGAATTAATACCTGTATCTATTTTTACCAAATACTTATCTGTTATGATGTTAATTGGCAGCTAAATGTTGTTATAAAATTACAACATTGTGTTCAAAGAATGGTTTGGTTTGGAAGGGACCTTAAAGATCATTGAGTTCCAACCCCCTGCCATGGACAGGGACACCTCCCACTAGACCAGGTTGCTCAAAGCCCCATCCAGCCTGGCCTGGAACACTTCCAGGGACGGGGCATCAACAGCTTCTCTGGGCAACCTGTTCCAGTGTCTCACCACCCTCACAGTAAAGAATTTCTTCCAAATTTCTAATCTAAATCTCCCCTCTTTCAGTTTGAAACCATTACCCCTCGTCCTATCGTTATATATTACCTCCTTCTCCTATCCACTCACAGAAGTCACAGAAGTCACAGAATCTCTGATAAAGAGTCCCTCCCTTCTTTCATGTAAGGCTTAGGTACTGGAAGGCCGCTATAAGTTCTCCTCAGAGCCTTCTCTTCCCCAGGCTGAACCACCCCGACTCTCTCAGCCTATCCTCATAGGAGAAGTGCTCCAGCCTCTGATCATCTTTGTGGCTTTCCTCTGGACCCATTCAAAGAGGTCCCCATTCTTATGTTGGTGGTCCCAGAGCTGGATGCAGTACTCCAGGTGGGGTCTCACCAGAGTGGAGTAGAGGGATGTGTAGTGTTACTTGATGGTTTTAAGATTCTACCTTATGCAAAGAATTAGAGGCCCATGGATTTTTCTCAAAAATTTATAAAACACTGTCTTTTACGGCATATAAAGTTCTTCAAGTTTTCTGTCAAATTTTTCAGGTGAGACTCTCCCTTTCTATATGCAGAACATGGTCAATCACAGAGTACAAGATTTCACTGCTAACAAAAGTCATTCTTAATGATATCAGGTTATACACACAATTGCAGTCAAACTGAAATAACATGAGTTTATAATCATGTATAATCACAAATATTTTTTATTGAATCTGTCCTCTATTGATGAAAGATGCCCAATATCAGGTTAGACCAGGAAATGTTTTTTTTAATCCTGCAAAACTTTTTAACGTTTTTTAATGTTCTTTATTAATGACAGTAAACCCTTTCAATGTTATGGATGCAGAGATAATAGTCTGGCAGTGAGAGGAATTTAACAGGATGGGAAAGGTTCAGGTTCAGTCTTCAGGTCTGCCATTCTTCCCTGTCCCAGAATCTTCTTCAAACCCCAGGAAATAAACTCTGCAGTGGTTCTCCTAAGCTAGATTACGACTTTTTCTATTTGTACATTTTGTTTAAATTCTCTGCAACAAAGCTGTGAAGCTGAGTACCCAACATCCCAGATATGGAGAATAACTGTTGGTCTAGCTCTATAGCAGTTTGTCTCGCAGTTAGGGGTTTAGTTAAGATCAAGTTAAGGGTTAGGGGTTAAGTTAAGATCAAGAAGAAAAAATCTCAGGCCCAACACCTGAGGTAAAGCAGAATAGACTCCTGAAATTGTAGCTTAGCTCCCAAGAGAGTTTCCCAATCACCTAATATACCTCTTGCTCTCTTTCAGTTTTGCATTTCAGTAAAAGTCCTGTTGCTGAAGCACCTTGGTTCTTGCAAGTGCCTTAGTATATAATGAATGAGTATTTTCCAGCCAAAAAATTGTTCCATAGAAGAATTCCTGGTCAGCTGCATTCCCAAGTGTTTTGCATTTATATTTAAAGGCAGAGATGCAGAGAAGAGCAGAGATCTGAGATTGTAACTAAGTGGAATACAGGATTGCACATAAACAGGGAAAAAATACTTTTTTTTTTCAAATTGAATTGGGGTAAAAAATGCAGCAATTTTATTACTTTCCTCATAATTTACTGACAGCTATTTAACAATAAGGAGTTTTTGTCTTAATAAAAATATGTTCTCCTGCCACATTAATGTAGAGTTGCTGATATGCTGTAAATTCAACTTGTGGCCTCCGTAAGAGACTGGGACTTAACAGCCTCCCATGAAGTAGCTCTCTTTTCTGGTAAAGTTCTTAATTATGATAATTTCTGTGATACCAACAAATTTAATGGGTAAAACATATGCGAATATAAAAGACCAGACAGCTCTGCAACCAACATGCGTGAAAAGGAGAGCTGGAAAACATCTCAGTTAGAACCTCTTCACGAAAATTAACTCTTTTGTAAGAACTCAGTGCTGATGGTAAAAAAGCTGGTTTTGAAGTGGCATTCCTACCACTTGCTACACTGGAAATGTGCTGTTAATTGCAATGAATGTCAACTAATATGCCAGTTAAGTCCACAGTGACTGTGTAACTCTCTTCCTATTTTGCTGAAGCACGATTGTGCCACAAGGTGGATGTCTAACAGGGAAACTCTCCACATGCACTAAATTAAAAGAATGTTGCCCACTTACAATTTAAATTTCTTTTTTTTTTTTTGAAAGAATTGCCCTTGCAAAACATGAGAATTTTGGACTTGTCTGAAAATTTGAAACAAGATCAGTCCTTCTAAAATGGACTGCAATGGGACTTATCTCCTGTTCTGTTTTAGCAATGCAATTTCAAATAACCTTGGCATGCTTACATTAAAGATTTTTGCATTTATGCAAACATTAGGTAACCTGTTGCATCATTATGGTATGTGCTGATTGCAAACCTTTAGAAGTCATCTAAAAATATGGTAAGGTTATTCCACCAATGCATGAGATGAAAAACAGATTAGGTATTAACTTAGCCTGTGGCCACCTTTTATTCTTTATTTCAGTAGTAACTAACGTGACAGGGCTCACCACATGTGGGACCATGAATTTGCATTTCAGAACAAAAATTATAAACAATAATAACCTTAAAGTAAGCCAATGCAAGTCAGTAGAGAGAAATATTAGTTTGTTTGTAAGCTAAGCAGATATATTTTTAATACTGTTGCAAATTTGACCAAGGATATTTAAACTATGTATGTTTAAATCATGTGAAATATTTGTAAAAGCTAAAAACATCACACAAAAAATGTCAATAGGACATCTGGAGAAGAGCTTATGTGCTCTCCAAATTGTCTGTATTTTCGTCAATTGTACACATCCCTAATAAAATAAATGACATGTAAATTAGCTTCCCTAGAAAAATCCCTTGATTATATCTTTAGAGCATCACAGCTACAATGTTATTACCATCTTAAATAAATCCAGTAATAAAATTTCAAGAAAGTCAGTTCTTCTTCCCTTTTTCCCCCAAGTTTTGCCTAACTTTATCACAGCAAAGAGGTAGACCCATGTCTTGTGCTAAATCCTGGCAGATCTTCTCTCCCTTTATAGGATGTTACAGTATTTGCATTCTGTCACAAGGATCTATCTTCTCCCACAACTCCTCTGAGCCTGAGCTCTGGATTCTCAGGAGCCGTAATCTCTGCACAGCTCTTACTTAATGATCACAATGGAAAAGGTGATTTCTGGGTTACCCTCACGTATCTGACAGCATATGCCCAGGAGCAGCGAAGATTCATGCCCACCCTCGGAGGCTGCATCCTCTCCTGTGGCAGCTGAGATCTTTCAGTCAATCACAATGTCACTATTTTGGCAAATTTCTCAGAGTATTTCCTTCCCCTGCTGCTGCTTTCAACTTCTTTGAATTTGCACCAGGGACAAAGGAGGCTACAAGGACATGAATCTGGGGGGAGGGTAACACAACCACATCCTCATCTCCTAACTTTTGGGGGTTTTTTTGCTTTTTTTTTAACCTTCTCCATCTGCAGACCTCAACTCTCAGAGGACTTGTCTAGATAGATGGTGTCATATCCCCCATTATTCTGTGCCACTGATATAGCAGTCATTTATAGCATTTCTTGCTGGAAAGCTGGCAGATATGGACCTCTTCCAGCCACAAAAATGTGCTGACCTCATGGAAAAAAAAGCATGATTGCAAATCTGAAAATTATAAAAAGGCAATAAATATCTTCCATTACAATCAGCTAAGGGCATTTGAAACGTAAAATTTTACTAGAAGCATTTAAATAATCATTAAAATAATTATTTTCGAACTTTATTCCCATGCATGCCACGTGACCCGGGATTCAGGATTTTAAGAAAATCAAGCGAACAAATCCAGACATTCTGTGAGCAGCAAAACTGCTTAAGTTGGTTCCTTGTGCATTTGTGGCTTACAACAGTGCCAAATACGTTACGCTCAACAACTGAAGCTTTTTCCATAGTTCGAGAACTCATTGCTCTCGTGTGTGGAATTTCTTGAGTCTAACAGGCGGCAGGTTCATACTGCAACCTTTGCCTCAGTGAAAGGAATTAAAAACCCAAAACTATTAGGGACAACACAGCATTTAAGGAGTACACGATTCATGTCTAAAATAACTTTCCATTCAGATAGGTTGAAATTAGTCAATTAATTCAAGAGAGACAGGGCAGAGTGAAAGGACGGATAAAGAAGTGTGCACACAAACATATGAATTGCTCATATAAGCTTTATTTCCTTAGGAAGTCAGGATAAAACATTTCAGTGATTAATATATAAACAGCAATTGCTCATATCCTGCAGCCTTTCAGGAAATAACTGGAATCTGCAAGTAAATTTAACTGAGTCTGCAGCAGATAAAATTAACTAAAAGATGAAGATGTAATTGCCTGAGTCTGTACACAAAGTCAAGCTGAAAGATAAATGGCAGTTCTATTTTCCTGTTGACTGTTAAAGCAAATTAATTATCTGAGGTCATGGATTTTTTTCCAGAAATAAGAATGTGAATTTCAGAATTTGAAAGAGTTTGTAATAAGTAGAAAAGGAAAGTGATTTCTCAGATAGATTACCATCCAGCCACAATACTTCTGGGCCAAATTTGCCCTTTTGAGGATCATTTTATGGAACTGTGAAGTTTCTGCACAGTGCTGCACTAGACAAGGGTAACATTATGTATTTGATAGTCTCACCCAGCTTTTTTCCTAGGATTCAGCTTTGGATGGAGTTTCCCATTACATAAAGTTGATTGCCCAGAACAAATACGATCATGCTGTAACCCTTACATGGTGCTCAGTCCCAAGACAATTTAGTTATTTAACTAATGTCCTCCAATAGCCATGGTGTGTCGTACAGCAGGAATGAGAGTTATTTCCTGCAGAGGGAGAATGAGGCTGTGGGTGATGCCCCTGCAGCAGCAGAAGGGGTGGAATATGGGAGATGACGGGGTCCACGGCAGCTGGGAGGGACAGCTGGACTGGGAGGACTGGAAAAAATGGAAAAACAGCAGCAACAGCAGAAAAATAGCAGGCAACAAACCGGAAGTGAGGAGGAATTATAATAAAATAGTTGAAAGCGTGTGAGGAGACCAGCAGGCCCGATGCTGACCCTGGCAGACAAAACTGCTAGGAATGCTGCGATCGACAACACATGCTCGCAGCAGCGCACCGTGGTGAATGGATTCTGGCCCACCAGACAGGACCGCTGCAGCGCAGCAGCAGCAGGTGCCAAAGAAAAGCAAAAATGCTCATTTCTAGTAGTTTGAAAGCTACCCAGGCTTGCAGTTGTACGTAGGCTCTGCTGCACCACTGCCTGCTGCCGCCTAGGCTGTCACTGTGTCTTAAGGTCCTTCTGTGAGAGCAGGCTGTCCCTCAGGAATAGAGCGGGTTTGCTTTCCGCACTCCTTACGTCAGCAATCCATGCGTGCAACCAACGGGCAGCGAGGCTCCTGCGTGAGAAACCGACCCACAGGAACCTACCAGCGGCAGCTGAGACCTGGAGCATCAATCTAGGGATGGGATGGGGAGGTCTTTCCTGATTTTTTCCAAGCAAAGCATTAGAAACGTGTCCTCCTTGAAAACACAGAAACAAAACATAAGGACTATAGGTCTGGAAACACTGGATTAGACATGAGTTAAAAATCTGAGTACTAAAGAAAATAGGTAACAGTGAGTGTCCTAAATGGGTACAGAAAGCCCTGGAAATCATACAGCTTAGAAGACAGAGCAGATCTCGAAGGCACAAGGAAAGGGAAGGACCAACGCTTTGACAGCAGGTGGAATATGAAGATGGAAAGGATAGAGTTAGGGATGTGACAAACAACCCTATACGTGGGAAGAGACAGAATAAATGACAATAACAGAAAAAGGACATTACAGAGATCTAGAATGGCTAAGGACAGAAGTGAGAGAGAAGATTTAAAAGTCCTAACCCCATCTCAGAAGTGTACATCAGAACATAAATCCATGGTTTTAAACAGTTTTTTTCCCTGTCAGTTGAAAACTAATGAAACCTATGCAAGCAATTAGCTTCAGGTAGATCACAGGGCAACTGTAATATTCCTTTATGCCATCATTCTGTCACGAGTTATGATACCTGATTTATGTGAAACATTTGCTGGAGAAATGCCATCAACATTAATAATGTTGTATCAACAGGAGAAAACAGCAGCTTCTGTGGCCTCCCTTCCGTTCTCTGTGCTAAGCAGTTCTCTTGCTGCACAGAAGTTTTTTGAGCAATGTTGACTGGAATTCACAAATTGAATTTGTTTTTACCTTGAGTTCACAGACAGTGGTTAGTTCTTTTTCACTCTGTTTGCATCCCAATAAACACTGTCATTAATCCATGTTTCCTTATCAGGAGCTGTTTTAATTAGGCTGTTCTAAATGTTGAGTTAATCAATGGAGTTAATTCTTTACATTTATACACAACAGGAAGTTTTCCATTGTAAAAATAGGGGGGGCGGGTTATGGTCTAAGCAGATAATCACTTCTTAAACGTCAGTTTGAGCTCAATTCCATCAGTAGATCATGACAAGTAACACTTACACACACAATCCCACTGAAGTTGGTGTGGCTACTCATTTGACTCTACAATATGAATTAGGATTGGCAGGAATGAAAAATGTGACAGTTTCTCCACCTGCTTATAAAAAAATACTGAAGAAGACTACAGCTAGATAAATACATCCCGGTTACTTTTTGATAGATACTGAACAAAGTTGAATTGTATTTTCATTTGTATTCTACTGCATAATCCCCTTCCATCCCCTGCTGTAAAAGCACTACAACAAACAATTTTTCAAGCAGGTTCCTATTTTTCTAAAAGCCTCTCACATGCTCCAATAAACCATGAAACATAAAGGGGGGCAGTTATACCTTGACGAGAGCAGCCAGCCCGGCTGGTATTTTGTCTTTGTCACTCTGTTGGCGTGCCTGGGTTTCACTTTCCCTTTCCCCTAAGGTAGACAGAGCACATGCTATTACCAAAGGCAGTGACTGAGACGCCGGCCCCAAGAGCTGCGGTTCTTGGTTTGCTTGATCTGGGCATCACAACACACAGGAACTAGATGAAAATACCCTTGCACAATAAACCTCAGTGAGCATTCCCAAGCTTGCAAAGATGAGAACGTGGCAAACTCATGAAAACTGGAGCATCAGAGAAGTCACAAAGTCCCAATGCCCTGGTTGTCGTAGAATTTTGGTCATGGAGCAAATGCTAAGAACGTACTGTATGACTGTGTTTCAGTTGTAGCTCTAACGGTGGAGTCTTTGTACGGTATTTGCATACAGTATCATTCTCTTAAACTTCCGCTGCATGAAATGCGTGCCCAAACATGTCTATGACAGAATTTTAAAAAGCATTTAATGCTTTAAAAAGCATTAAAGTCACCACTGAACACGAAAGAAAGTGACCCCATTAATTCAGACTTCCCTAAATTCACCTTGCTTTTCTCCTAACGAATATAGGATGTCATTACTTTGCTGTGCTTTTGCATGCACTAAGTTATCTCGCTGCATGAAACCCTTCCACTGCAATAAAAGTGCAGGCATTTATCTTCCCAGAAGGAGGTCAATCCCGTCTTCTACAACACAAAACAGGGCCAAGCAACTTCTCACACCAAACTTCAAAAATATTGCCATTCCTACACCTGTGTGCCAGAAGTCGTATATTAAAGAGTAATCTGTAGGAGCAACAGTATACAGATTCTTTCAACTAAAGTTGAGTTTCATGACCAGCGAAAAAATGCTCATTGGTAGGTATGAAACTAGTTGGTATTTCTGTTTTGGCAGTGCATGGCTTATAAGGAATGAGTGTAGAAAGCAACCACTTCGGCACAGCATTTTTTTCGCTAAGTTGATAGTTATTGTTATACCTTTTTTTCCATCTATAAAGACAGAGGGGAAAAAACCCCAAAAAACTCCTTCCCCCTGTCAAAAAAGACACCAGGACAGAAGCATCAGTCCATGATTTGAGCAACAGATAGTGATGAAATAAACTCTTGGGGGGGACTGAAACTGCATGAAAAACCTCAGCCCCAAACATTTAAAAATTAATTACAATAAGAAATATTGTAACTGGATTGCAATCATCACCGCTTTTTCTCCTCTGAGCAGCCCACAGCGGCTGACGCTCTCCTGTGCCCGTAACGTTGTTACTGCCCAGTTACTGACACAGAAGACGCAGAAATTAAGAGTAATTTCAATAGTTTTATTATTTCTTACGCTTTTTATGCGCTATTGCCAGCTACGAGCGTTTAAAATAAGAGGTAAACAAACAAGAGCATGAAGCCTGATGGAAAAGCTGCACGATTTTCTCCCGCTCCCCATCAGACCCGCGGCGCTGGGGCCGGGGCACCATCCGGAAGGCCGGCAGGCGCACGTCCTGGCAAAGCGGGGGAACTGAGCGGGGGCTCCCGGAGGAAACACGGCAAGGCGGGACACGGGACCGGTCACACCGAGAAGGGCCAGGAGGCCTAGGAGCATGCGGGCCGTCGGGGCCGAACCCGGTGCCGCCTCAACGCCCGCCTCAGCCCGGCCGCCAGCGCGGTGCGTGACGGGACAAGTAGTTTTCTGCCCGCGCGGACTACATTTCCCGTGAGGCCGCGGGGGGAGAGAGCGCGCGGCGCGGTGCGCGTCAGCGGCCCGCGCAGCCAATGGGGGCGCGGCCCAAGCC
>JAHREE010000367.1:6549366-6692938 GCA_033628505.1 Tringa tobata
TTTTTTTTTTTCTTTTCATATCTATGGAGCCATTGGAATAATTATCACCTAGCTGTTTTCTCTCTGGGAATAGGAATTAGAATATTTTGTCTGTTGGCTTTATAGACCAAATTATAGTTATTTGGTCAAAGAGCAAAGCTTTTAGAAGCCTCCACGTAAAGTGTGTGCTGCTTGCTTGCTGCTCAGGCTTCTTAATCTTCTTCCTGAATAGCACAGTGCAAGTGGAAAATGCTCATTGCACAGATTTTCCCGTCGTTAACCTGTTCTACACCAAAGTTGTTTGACTACTTTGTCTGGGTCTCATTAAGTTGATGTGAGCCTATGTCACAACTATTCTGGCTTGGGACTAATTGCCCTTTGTCTGGTCAGTTGTAACGTTCCTGTTGATTTTGATGTTGGACGTTCCCAGCTTAGGGAAAATTGATTCATGTTTTTGATCGTTTAGTATGAATGATTTTTGGTTATTTATGTGAAAAGTTAGTTCTCTTTGTGAATTTTCACAGAGTGAGAAAACCTTTGGGCTCTGTTGGATTTGAAGAGTTAATCATACTTGGGGATTCATGGGTTTCTTGAACTAGTTAATTGCCTTTTTTTTTTTTTTTTTTTGTAAGAGATGTTGGCCATCATATGATCCAGTTTTAGTGGTGCTTTCTGGAAGGTACCTTAAATGTTTTACACCCAGAGCCTGAAGTCTGTAGGTAGTTGGTGCATTGTCATGTTTAATGTGAAACTGCTATCTGGACAGTATTGCGAGAGTGCTGTGAAAAAATTTTCAGTACTGTCATCTCTCCTGGGACTAGCAAGGCTGTCAAAGCTAGTTTGACTGAGGCAGCTGCGTGTTTTTGGAAATACGCAAGCTGTTGCATGCACTGGCCAGCTGTTGAAATAGTAAACTCAGTGCTTTTTTTTCCCCTCTTGAAGGAGGGTGGAGGGAAAGGGAAGGGAATCCCTGTTTGTGTTTATTCAATAAACTATGAAACAAATAACTTGTAGTTGACGTTTTCCTTTCTTATGATATTTAATGTTAGAGAATTGGTGGCTTTATTTTTCCCCGTGTGATATTTCTCAACTTCATGTAAGTGAGAATCCTGTCCAAATAGTATTTCATCAGGGCATTTACCCCTTAGGGCTTTCCTGTGGGAGTGGGGAGGAATAACTTTGTGAGTGCTTTCAATTTGCCCTCACCCTTCCTACCATATAACGGAGAGGGCCTTGACTTAAAGGTGGTGACTTGACTCTTCAGTTGCTCTACCTTTTTGAGGCACTAATTTTTTCAATTATTTGGTTTTGTATTTGACTATTTCTCTTAGGAGAACATTTTGTTTCCTGCTCAGTTTGTAACTGGCTAGAATGTTCCAAAGTCAGCAGTCTAGAGCCCTGGGTGAGGAGTTTGGGTCGTGCTTTAAGTCACTACCACTGCTCTTAGGGACAAAAAACCTTTAGAACTTGGAGTCCTGCCTGTCCCATGCTGGAGCGCACAAGAACCTTGATGAGAGTCCTACCAGAATGCAATTCTGCTTCTTGGAAATTAAGGTAAATATTTCCCTCCTCTGTCCACTGTCACTTAGTTGTTTTGGTTTTTTTTTTAGTTTTTTTCCTCTCTAATAGTTTGCATCTCAGTCCTGTCAACTTTGTTCAAGAAAAAAATTCTGCCTTATCTCATAATGTTTATGTACATGAGAAGATAACATTTGTCTTAATCTTTTCCTGTGCTACAGATGCAATGGATCAGCTTGAGCAGAGGGTAAATGAATTTTTTATGAACGCAAAGAAAAACAAACCTGAATGGAGAGAAGAACAAATGACATCAATCAAAAAAGTAAGGATATCACAGGAGTGGCTCACATTTTTCTTTCGCAAACAAAGATAACCTTAGGAAAAAAAATAGCTTATGATTGATGGAGACTTAAGCGTTGAGAACTGTGACTTCCCTTGGGCTTTCACAGAGATGGATAGAACTACCTAGGAAGAGAAAAATGACTGAAAGGTTTCTTTGATCAAGCATTTCTCTCAAATTTTACCGAGTATTTGCTAGCATTTTAAAAATTATGGTCTTGAAATGGTGAGGAAACCAGATACTATATTTCCAGCTTAGACTTCTTGTTTTTGCTTATGTGACGTGAAGTTGTGTAAGTTAATTGGCTTTCTTTTAGAGGATGTTCTTCAAGCTTAGCTTCAGCATTTCCTGTGATTCTGCTTGTGTCCTTATATATGTTATAGGTATGGTATATTTAGCTTTAGGGAGGGAGGAAAAAGAAGATGGATGTGTTGTTTTTTATCCTTCAACTCTCAGGCATTGGTAGTGATATTGTTAGCAAGGTAGTCCATCATTTTGTCAGGAGAAACTCCTTTGTAGTCTCTTACACTGGCTACTTTAGCCCCTTACTTGGCCAAGGGTGGGGTTTTTCTTCTTAATTAATACAAATAGATTTTTGTATTTAAAAAGAGAAGGAGTCGAAGGTCTTACTTCAGTAGAGTAAATGAAAAATTTACTTTTTACTTTAGTTGAACCAAAATCTCAAGTAGGTTTTGCTTAAGCTAGATACTCTTCAGTGGAAACTGAGAATAAAAAGGCACTTAAACCTGTTTAAATCTAGAGTAAAACCATGTGTAAACGTAGTTTTTTAAAAATAAAAAAATTTGGCCGTGGATTTTCATTAGTGAGAACAGACTTTAAAATTGGATTGCTTTAGTCAATTATTTTATTATACACTTAGGAGTTATGTAAGTCTATTTTAAAATAATTTAAGCAATAAACGATACACATCTTTATCTCTGTTTAACTACAGTACTGGAAAGGCCTCCCATCACATTAGCATCATTTTGAAGGGCAGTAGTATCTCCAGTGCTCCTAAAGATCCATACAAAGTAAAAGACATCATCTCCTTTTGAGTCCATAACTTTATGCTGTTTACTATAAAATAAATCCAAGACTGTTTCTTTTCTTGTAGCATTTCTTGCTGAAATCTAAATATCACTGTAGGCGGAAGCGTCCACATCTTGTGCTTTAGCTTTTTCTAAGGCACAAATAATAAATTGATACGCATTCTATCTCTCATCTGAAATTATAGTAGAGTTTCACAGTCTTTCAGAAAACGGACTTGAATTTCTCCTTTTAACTTAGAGTTTGTGCCAGATAACTTAAGATAACTGAAATTAATTCAGTCACGTTCATAATTTTAAAATAATTCTCTTTATTACAGGATTATTATAAGGCTTTGGAAGATGCAGATGAAAAAGTGCAACTGGCTAATCAAATATATGATTTGGTAAGTTCTAAACATTTTGATAAGCGTTACATCTGTGCTCCCTGTACTGTTATGTCAGCTACATAAAGATATATTTTATGTTGAAGAAACATTTAATATTTTACTGACTTTTAAGAATTTTGTTGCTTTGTGTAGTGTCACTTAAATACAAAACATAGAGAAATATTTTAGAAATCATAAGGCTTTCATGCATGTTGATTTTGTTTTATTGGTTGTTTTCTGAAAATAGACCACAAACAAGTTATTCTTCCTTGTAGCGTGTGGATTTTGAATTTAGGAATAATTATGTTACATTTTCTCAGAGAACAGAACCTGCAAATCAGAGTGCACTAAAATATAGTAGACATAAAACAACTCTTTCTTGTCTGCTTTAGTTTCACTTCAGCTAACCAAAAGTTAGTTCCTAGAGTTGGAACTTAGCCCCTCTCTTTTGGTTAGCTGGTAACTGCCAAAACCTGGTCAATTTTTGGTAGTTTAGAGCCAGATGCATTCTGCTGGATACCTCTGGATGAAGAAAGTGTTTGGGACATGGCGGTTTTTTCCATGATACTAAGTTCACATTATTTTTTGTCGTTCATTTTCAGTACCCAACAGCAGGTCATAGTTTACTCATATGCACAGGTGTCTTTACACTTTCAGTTTAGAGACCCTTTTACTCAACACTTAACTTTACTCGTGTGTAGAGGCATACAAATTGCAATTTAGTAAACTTCCAATTTCCCCAATGCAGCCCACCCTCTTCTAAAGTGCATGTCATCTACTGTTCTTTCTCTTGCCCTTTCTGTACTCATACCTACAACACCCCAAAGTCCTCTTCATCTTTTTTCTCAAAAGAAATACTTAATGCTGTGTTTGGGAACATTGCCTGCAATAAGAGGAGGGCTTCTAGCTGCTAAGCCAGTGTGCAGCCACCTTGTATCCTGTGATTGACTGCACAGCTTAGGAGCAACAGCGCTGTTTCGGTGTTAACTGTAGTATCTGGGCTGAGTTAGGGAGATGTAGGTGACTGAGAAGTTATGCTTCTCTGCGTTTTCATACGTGCTTAGCACTGCATGGCAAAGAATTGCTGGAAGGGAAATACTTAGCAAGCCTGAGATTAAGGATGTAGGTATTCGTGTTCCAGAACTGGATGCTATTTTTGTTGCTCTGTTTCAAAAACAGGTAGACCGTCATTTGAGAAAACTGGACCAGGAACTTGCTAAATTTAAAATGGAACTTGAAGCAGATAATGCCGGAATTACAGAAATATTAGAGAGACGTAAGTAGGCACGATTTTCTTGAAGAACTTGACAGATCTTCTGTCAATTTGCAAAATTAAAATAGCATACACTTGTTGTGGATGGCAGTATTTCCACTTGTTTCAAAATTGTGTTCTAACCTGCATACTTTTCATCAGTCACTGATTCTCAAATTTTAGTTTCAACCTCAATTTTTACCACTGAAGTCAAAATACAACTGAGTAATTTGATATTTTTTTCCACATAACTGTTGCACTTGTGGATTGCTATAGTGAGGTACGGAATTCTTTAAACCTGTTTTCAACGACTGTAAGTATTCAGACAAGTACTTCAGCCTAAGCTTGCCACCTACCCAGCTGAAAGTTTACCATTTCTTACTTGAATTGATTGCCACCAAATTGAGGAGGGTCATTACTTTAGTTACAGGTGTGGAATGTCAAGTAAAGTTAGGTAGTTAGTCGGTGGTTTTCTTGTTTTTTAAAGGGGAGGGAACAGGTTGTTTTGTACTGGGGTAGCGAGGGAGAAACATTTTGGGTAAGAAACCTGTGTGCTTAACAAATACAACAATGTTGGTATTCAGAATGTGAACAAAAATGTGATGTGACAGCTTTTTGGCCAGCTTGCTGTAGAAGAATCTTGCCTTTCTGTACGCATCAGCATTTAGACATCAATTTCAAATGTGATTATGATAAATTTCAAAGTTGATTTAACTACTGCGATTATGGAGCTGAGAGGCAGTGACTGTTGTCATATCCAAAGATAGTAAAAAGTAACCTAAATCGCTTGAGGAGATTAGGAATAAATACTCTTTCTTTGAGCTTTGTATGGCTTTGTCATAAAAGCTGGGAGGTTTTAGATATTTTATTTGTAATTGGTATTACAAATAATAGGAACAAAAACTGCTTGTACTGAACTAGCAACTATAGAAAAGGACTAGTTTATTTTAGTTGGAATCCCAGCTGAGTTTTAAGATGTGATACTGCCTTTAGTAGAGCTATGTGTTTTGTGAAATGGGTAGGTTGAATTTCAAGAACTCAAAATAGAAATGTACCAGACTGCATGTTGCATCATTAAGTATTTTTTGTTTGTTTGTTTTAAATATAGCGAAAAGTAGAAGCCTCTTAACATTTTAAGCTTTCAGAGTAAATGCATATTATTGAGGTTCCGCCAGAGGGCAGCCTT
Organism: Tringa tobata; assembly: GCA_033628505.1. Taxonomy (NCBI): domain Eukaryota; kingdom Metazoa; phylum Chordata; class Aves; order Charadriiformes; family Scolopacidae; genus Tringa; species Tringa tobata. The sequence goes on from JAHREE010000367.1 coordinate 6,555,056, forward strand.
TGGACTAGTTCATAACATGATTAATGTTACCTCAGCCAAAATGCCTTCCTATGCTTTGAACCTCTTCTAGAATAATTTTCTTTAAACTTTTGTAATACAATACACTTGTGTACTTTTTGAAAGTACTGAAAAAGAAAGAGGTAAAGAAATGTTGAAACTACAGATTTTGAAAAATGGTTGTGAATTCTTTCTTAAATTGTCTTCCGTATAATGTAAGTTGGTAGGTATTGCAGCTAGTTCAAATTCTTTTTGCCACAGATTGATACACAAACTGTTTTATATCGTTCTAATGGAAGTTTATGGTCAAAGTCTCTCCCATGCTCCGATCGTTCAGCCTCATGGCTAATATTATGATAAATGGTTTCTTAGACATAGACTTGCATTTGTCCCAGCCACCCCACCCCACCACACACCTTTTTTTTTTCCCCCGTTTTCTTTTGGATTGTTGGTCTCTGTATTTTGAATGTTAAGAAAATTTGGATACTGATCTGAAGGCCTTCCCATTGAATGTTAGATCATCTTGAAAGACATCGCTAGTGCTTGAGTGTTTTGACACAATACAAGATGGACTCAGTGGGATAAAATTCCTCGTTAATACAGTGTACCTATTACAGTCTTCTTTTCTTGCAATTCATACTGGTGTAAATTGTCAGTACTTTTGGTGCAGCATTTTCCAACCATCACCAGCCAGTGTGCAACTCATTTGAATGAGTGGCATGTTGAGGGCAATATTGTTGCTTGTTTTCCTTACCGGCCTTGATTTTACCTTCTTGATTTCATCTTCTTGATTTCAACAGTTGAATAGTAGCAGTCCCAATTTTTACTTTAAAACTGTTCTTTTCACTGGCTCCTGGTTGTACTACAGGAAGGGTTTCAACTCAAAATAAATGTAATTGCATAGTAATTTGGTTAATATTATAAAGATTCATTTAGTATCTAAAAGTCAAAACCATGCCAATAATGACACTGAAATTTTCCTATCCTTTTCACTACCTTCTTAGGGTCTCTGGAGCTGGATACACCATCACAGCCTGTGAATAACCACCACGCCCATTCTCACACTCCAGTAGAGAGTAAGTATTTGAGACTTAAAAATATATCTACTTCTATGTTTCCTTATTTTTGTTGAGTAGTGTAAGAAAAAAAACGTTGAGAACTTTTTGTCTCCAAACACGGCGGGGAGGGAACTGGCAAGGACAGTAACGTCTATTCAGAAGAAGTGCAAGAATGAAATAATAAGGTTTTCCTGGTGGAAAATAGTTGAAAGTGTTGTTTTATTATGCCTATATATAGTTTGACTTTCAAGCTGAAAAGGTTTTACATTTAAGTTCCTTTTATTTATTTCCTTTAGAAAGGAAACACAATCCATCTTCTCATCACAGTACAACAGATCATGTTCCTGAAAAGAAGTTTAAATCTGAAGCCCTTCTATCTACCCTTACTTCAGATGCTTCTAAAGAAAATACACCAGGTAATCTTCATTGTCTTGCATTTTACTACTTTTTAATCGGAAGAAGAGAAAGCCAATTATATCTGTGTGAGTTATTGTCTTTTGGAATCAGAGGCTCATCCCCTTTCCTCTGGGATTCTCAGTCATTTGAAACATGAGAAGTTACAGGCATTGTTACTCATCTGTGTTGTCCATAAAGTGCATCAGCTTTGTTGTCGTGTAACAGCTGCATGTTGGCTGTTTCTTTTTATTTACACTGCTTGAAGAAGATAACAGTACAGTTTCATTTAGCCAGTAGTAGAAATATAAGAGATCGATGCATTATTATTTTGGGAAAAAGAAATGCATGCAACAGTTTTGAAAGTAAAGGAATAGATTATTATTTTTTTCCCACTCTTTTTCGTAAGGGTTGGTCTGACATGGCATTCAGCTACAATAAAATAGACTTCTTTGGTGTGTTGTCTATTTCAAAAGAGGTGAGAAGTCTTTTTGAGTAGTGAATAAAAAAAACCCCTCACAACTTCTTTCTCATTTTCAAAATTAGGGTGTTTCATAGTTTCTTTTCTGAAAATAAAAGATTGTGAGAGGTTATAGTAAGTAAACTACTTTATGTTTTGGTATTCAGTGCTGTTCATCAGCTTTAAGTAGTCTCCCTTATATCCATTTTACTTTTCTTTTGAAGGAACTTCACTTGAGATGGCAAATAAAATGTAACTATGTTTGAGCAGGTTTCAGTCTGTAAATGGCCATGGAAATCTGTTTTGCATTAAAACTGTGATTTATAGTTTTTAAAATGAAAATTGTGAGAAGCTTTACTTCAAAACAGTGTAGGTGTGCAATCAAATTCTCACCATCTTCTTGATGGTGCAGTAATCAGCATCATTTCAACAGAGATTGAGTTTATGTAGGTACAGATACAGCAGCTCCATCAGTTCCTTGATAGCTGAATATAATAGGACTTTCTTTCTAGAATGACTCCTTGCACGTGAGGATAGGTGCAGAACAAACTTTTTTTTTTTTTTTGCCAATACTGGCTGTGTCAAATGACTTTCTAAACTTTTTTCCAAATGATCAGATTGCTCTGATGCATAAACGGAGTTCCCACTCTTTCACTGGTTATCATATATAACTCTTCTTAAAATGCAAAGGAATTTAGTTTCATTTTGAATTTCATGAATGTGTTCTGTTCATCAAGGGTGTCGAAACAGTAATTCATCATCCTCTTCAAACAATGCATACAATACAAACTCTTCTCAACCATTGGCATCATATAACCTGGGCTCATTATCTTCAGGATCTGGGGCCGGTGCAATTACCATGGCAGCAGCTCAAGCAGTGCAAGCCACGGCACAGGTAATGTTAAAACATTCTTGTCATTCTGCCATCCACTGATGATTAAGACGGAAGACTAGTGATTTTATTTTTTAATCTGAATTCCCATGATCACTTTCAGCTGATGTGACTGAGTTCTTATTTTTGTTTATGTGCTACAGTTTCATCCTGTAAAACTTGCATAAAGGGACAGATTGTTTTCTCGCTCTTCCTGTGGGATGTTCTTACACCTTTTTACCACTTACATAATTTTGTTAACAGGGTGACTAATGAACCTGTGCAAATAATTAGCAGTTAGCAGCTTGGTATATGTGTTCTGTAAGAGCTCTGCTGTGTGATCTGACACATTATCAGTATTCCTTTTAGATGAAGGAAGGAAGACGAACATCCAGTCTAAAAGCCAGCTATGAAGCGTTTAAGAACAACGATTTTCAGCTTGGAAGAGAGTTTTCATTATCCAGAGATTCAACTGGATATTCATCATCAGCTCTGGCATCTACATTAACACAGACATTAAGTTCATCAACCACAGATTCACGAAGTGGCAGAAAAAGCAAGTAGGTTTTCTTACTTGTTGACTGCAATTACAGCTTTTAAGACAGCTAAGCTTTCTTTTAAAGGTACTGGCCCATGACCTTATAATCACAATGCTCGCTTTGCGATGGCTGACCATCTAGGACAGGAAACAGTTTTATTTCTGATTAAAATGAAATTTAAAAACATTTTAAACAAAACAATGTCACGGCACATTGTGGCAACAATCACAAATTTTACTTGAAAGAGTTTGTCTCAAAATGCCCATCCTTTTAAAAAACTTGATTTGTGTTGTTTTTTTTTCTTACATACAAATTTGTGTGTGTTCACAGCTTGGTTAGTAATTTTGTCTTAGAAGCATTTTTCATCTACGGATATCTCGGGTGTCAGATCTGATTATAAGCAAAGGCATAGAATTTGTATTCTAGCACTGTTCCTGTGGAGTGATTGGGGATGCTTGAGTGGAGATTAACTTTGAGTCAGTCATCTTCAAAACACAGTTATCTATTGTACATGACGTATGACATTATTTATATGTAAATTGCTATTTTATTGGTAACATAATTTTTATGGAGATTTTACAACAAGGCTCTTGATGGCCAATTTTGTCAAGAAAAACATTCATTAAAGCCATTTGGCAGTTTAAAGCTGTTAAATTCCATTGATGAGAATAGCGTGTCTTGCACTTGTAACTGGTAAGACTTGTTTCCTTTTCCCAAGAGCATTGTGTTCATTTCAGTTCTTGCAGTTAGTGAATGAAATCTGTTAGGGAATGATGCTTTGGGATTTACATATTGCAGTATTTCAGAGTCAACAAAGTACTTGTTTTGTGACGCTTTCACTTGGCAGGAAATGAATATAAATTATGATATGATTTTATTATTTTTTTTCTTTTTCAGAAACAACAACAAATCCTCAAGTCAGCAGTCCTCATCATCTTCCTCTTCTTCGTCTCTGTCATCATGTTCTTCTTCATCTGCACTGGCACAAGAACTGTCTCAGCAAACAGCAGTAATACCAGAGTCTGATTCTAATAGCCAGGTGGACTGGACCTATGATCCAAACGAGCCACGATACTGCATTTGTAATCAGGTAAGGATGGCTTCCAGCCTGAAACAGAGCTAGAGCTGCTGTCTCGCTGTAGTTGGACTTCCTTGTCTGATTGCTAATTTTAAAACATTCTATTTGCAGTCTTTTGAAATCTTGATCTGTTTTTATTTACTTATTGGTGTTGTGAATAATGAACTCAACTGTTGAAGCTAAAAACAAACAGGTTTCCCAGTGGTGTGACATACCTGGAGAGTTTTAAATCTTTTAATGAAGACTGCAGGAATAATTAAATTCAAAATTCAACCGGTTCACAGTGAATTTAGTTAAAATTCTAAGTTAGTAAGGAACTTGCCTGGTCTCTCCTCCTTTCCTTTAAAAAGCAAAAAAAAAAAACCCAAAAAAGCCAAAAAACTCCACAAATGAAAAAAAAACCCCAGTGAAATAAAAACCTAGTTTTGTAATCGCCACCTGGAAACTTGAGAGACTGAATGACAACGTGAGAAACGTGCATTTGAAATGCTTCTTTTTATTTTGAATGCTTTTAGGACTGTTGGCTTCCTTTTGATAGTTTCCAATGAAGTGCTTGAAACTGTCATGTGTGCAAGGGAAGTGCCAGACATCAACATAATCTTGAAAACTGGACTGAAAATGTACTGAGCACTGTTATTTAGACCAAAATGTACTTCACTCAGGTTTTGAATGCTGACCTTTTTTATCCACCCAGAAATAGGCAGAATTTTTTTTTTTTTTTTTGCGTAAAAAAGAATACTGAAAATCAGTTTGCTGTGAACATGTTCTTTGGGTTGTGTAACAAAAGAAAAATCAAAATATTGTTGCTGCTGTTAATGGAAAAACTCCTCAAAGGAAGAAACTTGAACTTCAGCCCTTTGAAAACACTGATTGCTTTTAAGTAGTAATATAATTATTAATAAGGGAATTTCTTTCTTATTTCCTAGGTGTCCTATGGTGAAATGGTAGGCTGTGATAACCAAGATGTAAGTAACAAAGATAAAAGGTTTTTGAGAGCTTTGTGCGTGTAACTGTTTCTTGCAGGAGTTACTTTTCTTTAGAGTAGATTTTTTTAGAGTAATGTGCATATGAGCTGGGTCATTCTTCAGGAAACTCTTCCTCATCTGTCCACGCAGTTCAGGTTCTTTTAGAAGGCGTCACCCTTTACTGGGAAGGTTTTACATCTTTAAAATGCCCTTTATTTCTAGGAACATTTAGCTGTGTCACTGCTGATATCAGTTGTCCCATTAAAAAAAAAAACAAAAACATTGTAAAAGAACCGTTGAATGTAATCATGCATTTATTGAGATACTACATTTAAAAAGAAGTGTTACAGGATTACTGTTGTGTCACTTAATGTTGTTAACTAAGTCTTTTGAAGCACAACATACTTCTTTTGTTCTGTTACACGAGTCCATATATGACTCCTAGGATTGTTATTGCTTTCCTTAGTCTGTTGGGTATATGTTAGGGACCGACGTCCTTCTCTCTTCTCGTTTTGTCCCATGGCTTTGTCTGAAGAGCAGAATCTAAGCTTTTTAGTTGTGCTTCATTTTCATAGAATTGTATTTGTGACAGGTGTTTCAATAGAAACAAAAAAAAACCCCTCCAAATCTCAAACTTTCTCTTTAACTCTGTTTTTATAGTGCCCTATTGAGTGGTTCCACTATGGATGTGTTGGACTGACAGAAGCACCGAAAGGGAAATGGTACTGTCCCCAGTGCACGGCTGCCATGAAGAGGCGAGGCAGTCGGCATAAATAAGTTTCTTCATCTGGAAAACAAATTGCATACTATAGGTTTTATAGGGGACTCGGGAGGGGGAGGAACCCCCCCACACACTTCCTTGCAACCACTTAAGGGTTAACATAGCAGTCATAAGATCTTGAACTATTGATTTTGCTAGTTGTGTTTTAATATTGTAAGTAAATTATTTATGCACATTAATGTGCTACAGATACTATTCCAGTGAGCCTTGGATTGTTCCAGTGGCCAACATATGCAGACATTTGTACTATCAGACCATTTTCTCTAAGCAGTGGGCATTCTACAATTACTCAATCTTCAAAAAATTCCAATAAGTCAAGATTTTAAATGTATGTTTTATATTCAACAGATATATTCTGCTGCATGTACTGTACTCAAGAGCTGTTATGTAACACTATGTATATAAATGGTGCAAAAAGTCAGTGCTTCTGAAAAAAAAAATGAGACAATGGTTTTTAAAATGCCTTTATAGCTTTGGTTCTTTATGAAACTTAATTCAGCAGGCTGAAGAAAATGGTTCTTGTATACAGCGGGCTGTTGTCCTCTAGGGTACTTAAGTATGTAAAAACAAACAAAAAAATGCTGTAGAATAAAACGAACTTGTGCCATTAGTCTTTATATGTTTCTGCCCCAGAGAAGGCGCAGACCATAAGGAAAAAAAAAAAAGGTGTTAAAGTGATGATAAATTTTTATACCAAATGTGTTTATTTTTTTGTGCAAGTAATCCTTTAAATTTGAATTGTATTAGGTGTTAAAATAAAACAACCTCAACTCCTCAAATTAACGTTTCCTGTGCATCTGTCAAAAAAAAAAAAAAGGTTTGTGCCCGAAACTGACTGACAAGACCACAGTTAAGTTTCCGTAAGGAATTGCTACACACGAGCCGTGGGAAGGCTCATTGCACAGGTGGGTGTCTCTCTCGTGAGTGCAGTAATTAGTACATACATGGGCAGACGATGAAGTGTCACTTGCCTCGCTCTCCCTGTCTCCAGACGGTAACTGGCACCTGCTTCAATGGGCACAAAACCCAAGCAGTTAAAAACAAAAATATCTACCGTGTCAAGAGATATCCCCAGTCAGGATTGTCTTTCTATTTCCATGGCACGGATGGAAATAAGAAGGGGAGAAGAAAACTATGGTACGTGTGTCTTGCAGCTGCTGTATTCCTTCCCGGACAGTGCTTTTCGTGTCAAAAGCAACACATGGTTCAGGCAAAAAGCAAGGGAAGTCCTGCTCCTTGCAGGATCCATGGGCTAACAGAGGATCGTGTTAGGAAGCCCCAGAAATGGTTGGAGCTGGGAGTTGGATGTGTTGCGATACAGCATCACAAAACTCATCTTAAAATTAGATCCTTGGCCATGAATATAAAGGAAAGATTTTCCGTATTTTTTCCCCACTTGCTCATTTTGGACGTAGTTTGTGGATTTCCTGACAATTTCCTTTTCTTGTTTTTGTACGGCTCTTTCACACAGCAGCACGGAACAGAAACAAGATTATTACTCCTTTTTTCTCCTTCCTTCCACTACTAAAGAAATACACTTTCCCTTTGGAATGAAGATTTTCTTGTAGCACTGGCTTGCTTTTTGGGCTGTCGCTTTCCAAAGCCACGCAGAGGGGAAGGAGGGAGAGGGAAGCGGTGTTCTGATGCACGAGTATGCAAATAGTGTCCAGGAAATAGGAGTTGGGCTCATCAGCAACAGGAGTTTGGGCAGAAAATGCAAGCTTTACCTAAACTAAAATGAAGCCAGGCTTGTGCCACAACGTTTATTTAAAAATGAGAAAAAAAAATAAAAAAATAGGCATTTTAAATCCATGAACTGGGTAACAGTAGATACGTAAGAAGGAAAATGGGATGATGGACGATAAGGAGACTTTGGTAAAATAACAGGATAGAAGTTGGTGAAAGTAAAGGGTAAAGAGCAGTGTAACTGAAGTTCCATTATAACTGGGAACTGAACCTGCTGTGTACGTATTTCGGTGGAAATCTCGGTCTAAAAAGAACCACTCGAGGACTGGAATATCTGGTTTTAAGCGAGGCTGTTGAGACCGTAGAGATAACAAACTATTTGTTCTGTTGGAAGCTGGTGCCGTGCTATGAACTGAAGTTAAATAAGTGGCGGGTGATCTGGACTCCCCTTGGGCTGAATGTCTGAGTCTCTAGGGCTGAGAACTACGCCCATTAAGAATTAAGAACACATATAGCAAAACATCCCTCACTCCGATGGTTAACCGTACCTCAGACGGTGCAGAGACCGCAAATCCAGATCCAGATTTTAATTTTTACTGTGGGCATCGGTTCACTGTTTAATTAGCCAATATAAATTATATTTTCATGAAGGAGCTAGAGAATTTACAAGAGGAAAAAATGTACCTTTGTCCTCATTAGTAGAGTAGGACTTTGTGGCTAAGTTGAAAAAATAGAAATAGACAAATGTGAAAAATGTGGAAAAATTGCAATACCTAAGACAAAGGTATAGAACAATAAAACCCGTACTTGCCTTTGTTTTGTTTTCCTCTAAGCAAGACTCCTGTGAGAGAAGCTTAAGGATCAGCACATGATTATAGAATCATAGAATCATAGAATCATCTAGGTTGGAAGAGACCCTTGGGATCATCGAGTCCAACCATCTACCCTACTCTACAAAGTCCTCCCCTACACCATATCCCTCAGCACCACATCTAATCGTCTCTTAAATGCATCCAGGGATGGTGACTCAACCACCTCCCTGGGCAGCCTATTCCAATGCCCATTATGCAGCAAAAAGGACTGAAAATTTGCAAGACAAGCAAAATTATTTCTTCTGTGTGCAACAGCTTAGACAAATGTGGCTAGCAGGGCACTTTCTGAGGTTGCGTGAGGGTTGCTGTCAAAGGCTGGCACCTACAGAAGTGGGTCTGCAAGAAATCGGTGGGCCCAAACCTGCCTGAGAGTTCTAGAAGAACTCAAGAATGGATTATCTGAGCAATTATTATGTATTTTAAATGTCTAAAAGAATGAAAAGTGACAAAAATGTGCCAATTTTTAAAAAGCTTCAAGTCAAATCTACATGCTTAATTTTTATTTATTTGTATGTTGATAAAAACTGATAAAGGCTAGAATTAGTCTACGTGTGAGTCATTAAATTTTGGCAGAGTCCTTGGGAAGCTTCACTGAGTAGACGAAGGACCCCTGGTTGATGTATGCAGGGGCTCTCATTAAAGTGTCCTTAAAAACCAGTGATGTGCTGGTTGGAGAGGGGATGTCCCTTAGTGCTGCGTGGCTATTTGCAAAATAAAATAATAAAAGAGTAAAGGAATAAATTACCAATCTTCCCAAGAAGGAGAGGCTGCTGAAGGAGCCCAGCAGGACTCCGCTGCTCAACACCGCCGTAAAATGTCAGTTAAAGGGGGGTAAATAGTTTGCACTTACGTTGTGTTCTCAAAAATTACAAAACTGGGAAGTGTTAGAAGTAGCAGAACAATCTCATGATACAGAGTGTCTGATGTCGGAAGATGTAATTCAACATTTTCCAAAATAACGTAAATATAAAAGAATATATAAAGTAATACTTAATTTACCCACAGGAGGTAAATCTCTAAAATAGATATTGCCGCGTAGGAATGCGATTTTGGAGTTATCCAGGTAATTCTATGGAAACACCATCTCATTGCTCAGCAGCAGGTCAGGCGAGTGCTAAGGATGACTCAGCAGGAGATGAAGGATAAAACAGAAAAGAGTTTTACACCGTGAGAATCCATGTGCTCCCACCACGGTATGCTGTTTGACACCGGACAGCGGGTTAGGTGACCCTTCGGCGTTCTGCAATGCAGCTGGCTTTAGTCTCACCTTGACGCCCCAGTGTTTGGGTGAATTTTCAGGACGAGGAGGTATTTGTAGTACCACAAATGGAGAAGCGATGTGCTTGAGCACTGTAGCAGCCCAAAAAGAGGTCTTTGCCATCTAAACTGTGTTGTCCGTTTGCACTGTGGAGAAGTAATCGTTTTTCTCAGATGCAGGTTTTATTTATTCTAGGTCTGAAATAGAAAGAGGAAATACACTTCGCTTCCTGCTTTGAAAATCCTGCTGGGTTGTCTCGCTGAAGAGCACAGACTCATTTGCATTCTTCCCATTTTTATTGAGCTTTGCAAAATGTTGTTCAACCACACACAATAAAGAGTAGAAATCCTGGGGTTTGTTTTCCCCCGTCCGTTCCCCCTCCCCAGGGAGGTACGTCCCGCTGTTCCCTGGCTTTTCCTGGCAAGTTTTGTCATCTCCAGCCTCGTCCTGCGGGAACATCTGGACCGTGCCCTTTCTGCGTGTGGCGGATGGGACAGGTGACAGAAGGAGGACCCGGGTGGCCTTCACCTTGACAGCAGAGGGTTCAGCCTTGTACTTATGCTAGAAGGTTCTGAGAGGCAGAACAGCAGGAGGGAGAACAGTCTGGCTTTTTGCACACGTGTAAACATGAGTAACTGAAGGTAAGCCACACGCCGTGACCGCTGTCTCCACAGTCCTATCACTCTTCCCAGGACTGCCTAAAGGGCACTGAGAATGATGTAACTGAACCAGGAAAAAATGCCATGCTGCGGTGTATCTATAGCAAGGCACAGTAATGTTCCTCTAGCTCTTTCAAATACCTTTCTTGCTTTTATACCCATTATATTCTACAAAGACCAGCACCAGTTTTTTCCTCTAGATATATCTCGTATTTAGGAGCTACCTGAGGATGCAAAAGTTGTCAACAAGTTGCATGATTCCTTACAGACCTGTCATGTCTTAGATTTCATGTCTTAGATTTCAAAAAAAACCCAATAGTTTCCTACATTAGTTCACAATAGATCAAAAGTCTTTATTATAACCATGACTTCAACTTTTGCAAACTGTATTCCTTTTGTTTATTGAAAAAAAAAAAATCCTTAATGTATTGAAAAAAAAAGCCCTAGCATGTTACAACTAGAGTAGAGACACTACTTGGTTCATGACCATACAAGAAATCTAGCTAATGCGCTAGAAAGCGAGGAACAATGTTAGGATCCGCAGCTCCCTAATACTTATTTGAACCTTGTACCTTACAGAATGAAAACTTCTGAGTGTTGTGACTGCTCTGCTCCTTACTAAATATTTATTCAGCAATGCCCTACACATTGAATCCAGTCTGTACGCCCACATTTACGGAACTGGCTACTGACAATTAAGAAAAGTTTTACTGAAGTTTAAGAGTTCAATGAGGGCATTTGTAACTAAATAAAGTAGATGCAGTTGTTCAGTTACAATTTCTGTATTTTTCAGAAAAATAACAACGTTTGGGGGAATTCTAAGTATACTTTTATTGCTGAACACAGGTTTATTTATTAGGTTGACAGTTAATGTGCTTTCCCTAATTAGGGTTGTACTAAACCTTTCTTTCTAGAAGAATAAATTATAGTAATACTATACTTCCACGCATGAGAATTGGTGAGACAGAAATAGGGGAGCAATGCAAAGCTAATTTTACATTGTTTCCCCCTGTGGAATTGTGGCCCTGTGACTTCAAAGCCAGTTTTATGATTTCTTTTCAGGAAGAGACATGTAGGAGAGATGTTTGGATAAACTTTGCAAGCGTAAGTGTAGTTAAGTGCTGGAACAGGTCAGTCAGGGAAGTGCTATGGAATGAGAGAATCCTTTCTTTTCAAAAATACAGGAATATTTTTCCCTATGTTGATAAAATAAATGTTTTTTACTGCTCTATTTTCTTTTATTTTGTTGCGACTAAAATGACATTGTTTCTGTGTGGGGATAAAAATAAGTGCTCAGCATATTTAAAAATTGTTTTAATAAATGTTCAGTTACATGCTTGGCTTGAAAAGGTGACAGTATGGAGCATTCCTCTGTGATGAATTCATACGGATATGGTATTCTTGACTTAAAAATGTGCTTAATTTCTCTGTCGTGTTATTTGGGGCTTAACTGATCTCAGACATTTAAAGAAAGCACATTGTATAGATGGATGGATTAGTCAACAGTTGAATGCACTCACAATAAAAACATGTGTTCCTTAGTCAGGTCTGGAAAATAAAACGGTTCTACAGCCAAAAGCATTGACCAACCCTTTATTTTAATTTAGGCAGGTATATATGTGCACCAGACATTTCCTAGAGATCTGATAGCATACATTTCCCAGAGATCCTGATAGCCTAATACACTTGGAACAGATAAGGAACTGAGGAATAAACAGAAGTTAAACTAGCAGTTATTTTAAAATTACCCCCCAAAATTCTGTGTTCATAATTTTAATCCAGAGTAGAAATTTTCTTAGACACCGACGGAAAGCATGCTTTTGCACACAGAAGTGCCGATTTCAGAAGTAATGATTACCTTGGAGAGAGTCACTTACGTCAGAACCGTTTTGCCCACCTCTTCTGTAACACTGGTGATTGCTCTTGTAAGACACAAATACAATCTTAAATATGCACCTGGGAAACATCTCAGTGAAGTTTTAGCCCAGGACAGGAAAGCAAAAGATGATTCCTAAAAACAAAAAAGAGAAAAAAATCCAACTGTTTTTGTTAGTATCTCCACTAATGGTCAAGATTTACCAATGCTAAAGTGCTTTCCATTTTGAAAGTGCTTTCCAAACACTCACCTACAGCTATTTACTTAAAGACGTCTGTTAAGAGGTTGAAAGGAATGTACTGAGAATGTCTCTTTATGGAGGCTGACAAGTCTTTTAATAGAAAAGGTTCCAAGTTTTCCTTTTCCCTATTGTTCAAATCTTAAGCAGTAATATTTAAACTCATGAAGGAAGGAATAATTAAATATATTGTTCATAATTACATCAGCACATTATAAAACTGTAACCTGATTTCATATTTGGCTATTGATGGAATCACTTTAAATCAACCCCCAATACTCTTTGTAATTATTTTTCTAAAGTCTGCTTTAAAACAAGCAAATTAGCTATCAGACTTATATACATTTTATTAATTTTCTGTGTTGGCACTACCAGGTTGTACATTATTTTCCAAAGCAAATTGTGTCTTCGATATGCCTTAGTTATAAAAGTGCATCAAAACATAGTTGTATGGAAATAGACATTGATTTAAAAATTCTAATAAGAGCTTGTTCAGCTACTTCATACTGTATTTCAGAGGGATTCTGATTTGATTATATTTTGGTTATATTTTAATTTTTGCAAAATCAAATCCTAAGAACATCTACATCTACCTCTAGTCATAGAACCTACCTCTATAATTGAAAAATCTAACAAAACAACCCACAGAAGAGACAACCCCCAACAACCCAGCAATCAGACAATGAACAAAAATGCTTCTCTTCCCTTTTTAGTCCCTCTGGACAATTGGAATTAGGTGTGATGGGTAGAAAATGACAGCAAAACATTTTAGATCTCTCAGAGCTGAGAAGTATCTTCCTTAAATCCTTCTTTTCTAGCAGCCCCTTTGCCTGGAATGCTAGTTTTATGCATGACCCATTTCATCAAAATGGTTAAGATCCCCCACTGACAGTGTGGTGTCCAGCCCCCTCCCAGCCATGTCCCCACGGTTCAGCATGACCTCCCTCCCTCCCTCAGTTTCGACTTCCAAGCCATTTCCTCCCAGCCCATCGCCACGGCGTCAGGCCTGGTTTGGACAAGCCTGGCAGCCCCGAGCTGAGAGGCAGCGTGGGGCAGGACACAAAGACCTCATCAGTCCTCATGCCAGTTGCAGCGGGGACTTTCTGTGTGGCCTCCTTCACTCTTATTTATTCCAGCCACCTTGCTTTTGTGAGCTGTAAAAATAGTTAAACTTCGTTTTCAGCCTTATTTTTCGAGCAGGTTGTCAAAACTCTGTGCTTAAAAGCCGTCATGTACTTCAGGGTGTTTCTGAAGTAGCTCGTGGGGCGCAGTGGCTGCTGTTATCTTGTTCTGCTGTAATCACACGGCGGCAGCTGGACTCGGGAGAGAAAGTGCACGGTTGCAATCAGATCAAGAAGTTCAGCAGCGCACCGTTATCTTTCTCTGCTTGTCCGTAAGAACAACAGAACGGCCTGTCTTGCACCTCCACGCGTTCTAGTCGCTTGTACAATAATTTCTCATCTACGCGCACAATATGTGAAGTGCCCCAGGTGAAGGAATTTCTCTCCTGGCTCATTGCGTATTCTGGCAGCACCACGAGAATGCAGCAAAGCGGGATAAACTGTTATATCCTCCAGTATATGTAATAATGGCTGCTCTTGATGGGGCTGGTTAAATGTATGGGTGGCTTGAGAGGCACAGCTGAGCATTTAGTCTGCATTTCTGTGTGATGTCTTAAAACTCTCCTTGCCAACTGAGGAGCTCTGTTAAACAAATATCCATCAGCCTTTTGACAGGAAAAAAATCAAGTTCTTGTTCCTTTGTGCCTAAAACACCCACGTGGATGAACTCATCCACTGAAGTCAGTGGAGGCCCTGATGCGGTTTAAGTTGTACATTTGCATGGCTATTTACTGCCCTGGGGCTTACCAAAATGTAATGACCAAAATGTCTGAAATGACTGGCACCTGGAAAACTTGGTCCAAAACGATAGAGCTTGTTTGCCAGTTGTGGAAGGCACACCATCCGCTTTTCTTTGCTTCTACTACTGTTCCTTTTCTTCCTCCTGACATGCAAATTTGCCTGTTCAACAGGAACCAGTACCTTCATAAGACTTTGGTCTTCAGCTGCTTTCCTTTCCCCTCACATCAAGCAACTTTCTGTATTATTAACATACATAAATAAATAGATACCTGCGTTTCATTTTCACCCTTCTGGCAAAACGAAGTAGTGAAGGACATGGCTGAGATACAAAAGAGATGCGTCTGGACAAACAACCCAGTTGGCTGACATCCCACCTAAAACTGTAGGGATGCTGGGGTGGGTTCAGTAGTCTGGTGAGCTGAATATCAAGCTTTGACACTGCCTGAAAGGTCACGTCCTATCCTCTGCATCCTCTGTCGCTCCTCTTCTCCTGCTGTTTAACTCGCAACAGCACAGGGGCCCATTGGAGCCCTCCAAGCGTCAATTCAACTCACCAACCTGGTGGAAAATCAACCCAGCTGTGCAGTTTTTTCTCATGAAAGGGTCTAATGAGCCCCACAACAAGGTAGGGAGGGAGGAAGGCAAAGAGCAGGGGCAGAGGTGAGGAGAAGGCGCTAAAGGCAGGGAGCAAGCAAGACCTTCCCCTTTCCATGGCAGGGAACTACTAGGCTGATCTGCCCGTGGAACTGCAGGCCTAACAGCATCTTTCCTGGGGCAAAATAGCCAGCAATCACAGCTCTTAACACACTGATAAAATTGACAGACTGAGGATCTAAAATTGACTATATATCAACTATACATACATATGGACTGTAAATCCGATCATAAAAGAAGTAAACACACCACTTATGTAGTCCAGATAATACATTGCCTCTTACAAAAGGCAAAATTTTAAATAAGTTGAAAATATTAAGATAATGAGAAGCAAAACCAGAAGGGGAGTCTCCCCTAAAACTCTCCTCCCGTTACATCAACTGTTTTGCTTTCCAAGGATTTGCAGAATCTTCCCTGCTAGCCTGCCTTCTCTGCAGGCCAAAATCAGAGGGCTGAGCCAAAGCTGGATTAAGACGTGAATCTTTGTTCTCTGGAGTCTTCTGTGGAACAAAATCACAATATCATTAATTCTTACAGTGTTCTGTGAATGGGAAAAGGGGAGAGAGCCTGGGTTTTTGCTATGCTGGGATTAATTTAAACTTCAGTAGTATCAAACCTTCCAATGTGCAGAGCAGTAATGGAATGTGTTTCTCCTGTTTTCTTCACTTGGTGCCAGTCTTCTCCATTCACGACTTGTAATGGGACCACACACAGGACTGAAGAGACTGCAAATCCAACTGCAATCTGGATTGAATTCAGGATGAAGTCAAAAATCGTGGAGGGTGTGGCTGAGCTGGCTTTCTCCAGCACAGTTTAACTGGATGCTTTTTGCCCGAATATTTACAGTGTTGTTAATGCCTATTGTTCATAAAGCCTTTATCCAATTTTTGAAGTTAGTGAGAATTTATGGCCCTTGGCATAGTTTTTAGTATGCTAGAAAATGAAAAAGAATTTTTAAAGTTGACTATAAACAATGAAAATTGCATGTAGCTTTGCACTGCGAAGATGACAGACATGATTACAAGGACTTGACTATCAGTTAATTTAGAAATGATCTGTTTGAGCTTATTTTTCATGTGAGTTCATTTATCACCGAAATGGTTGCTAGGACTCTATACTTTGAAATTTGAAACTTGTTCCAGAAAGAGCAATTGTGAAATGGTTTTTAAACATATTTTCTTCTTGGCAGCCTCTATATAGTGAAATTATTGATGCAAAATGATTTTATTATATCAAGACTTGATCTTACAAGCACTTATATCTAGACTTAACTTGATTCAGAGGTGCAGAATGATTCGTGTAAGATCTCTGAGTGAAGTTAAGCGTGCACAGAATGGATTTATTCAGCTGGCCTTAAATTCCTGCTAACTTTCTGTACCTAATATTTTCTTCTTGGTTAAGCTCCTGGCAATTATCTGTCCAGGTCACTACTTAGACCATGGAAATCATTCTTCAGTGGTCACTAGCTTTCACCACTGAACAAACACAGAGACTTGTGTAAAATGGAAGCTGTGTGAATATGAGCCGGGTTGCTTAAAACCCCAGTGAGATGATGAATGGTGCTCATTACATGCCTGCATGGCATATTGGCTAAGCCCTTTCAAAACCTAGTCCCTGGCAATTTTTAGCAAGTCTTGTGACTTTCCTCTCACCTTTTCTCTGACTTTAAACACTTACAGTCTATTCCAGATGATGTAGACGGAACTGGGATTCTGGCTCCAAGCACAGGAGATCACTCCAGACAGCCACGGCGGGTTGGTTTTGGCAGCAGTGATGCCCTGCAGGACCTTGCCTCACGCAGAGCAGGGCAGCAGCTGGCTGCTGTCGGGAGCATCCAGGCAAGCAGTCCTGAGTGAGTGGGGGGAGCAGGGAGAGGTAAGCCGGCTGGAGAGCCCTTCATCCATGCAGTGGGAGCAGCCACTGGAACGAACAGGTCTGGGAATCCCAGTTCTGTATGTCAGAAAGAAGAGATTTGCAGCTTTCTGCTAAGAATTCTCAAATACGTACATATACCTGTGAGTATAAATACTGAGCTGGATACCTCTGATCTTCCAGATAATTGTGTTCTGCAGTTATGAGTATTATGCACTGAAAAAGCTTTCTCATTAGTCTGGGACCCTGACTCTTTATCTACTTATATCCTTTTCCCAAGTGACTAGTTAATGCCAAGGAATTAGTCCCCATTTGCAATAGTCCTGGTTTAATTTCTGAAGTGTCAGATAAGTCAGTAGACATGTAAGCCCAGAGATGTGGTGGAATACTGATTGAAAAGATGACAGGAATCTTGTTCGTTGCACTCTAGCTGTGATTGAGAAAAGTATTTACAGCTTAAGAAATGTGCATTACATGCTATTGTCATGAAAAGAAACCACAGGACATAGGGGAAGAGCCAGCTCACTCCTTGGAACATCTGGGAAAAGCAGATGAACAGAAGGCTGATCCCCAGGAGTATGCAGGAGGCAGTGATCTGCCTGCCCACTGCTGATATCCCTTCCTCTCTGCTTTTGCAGTGTCAGTCTTGGTACCGTAAATGAGTAAAAGTTGCCAGCTTGTCCTGAAGACTTGGGGCCCATGGGTGACCTTGTGGTTGCGGGAAGCATTAATTGGCTCTGAGACACTGGGGAAAATGTGAGGATAAAGACCCCACTTCTGAGTTCGAAAGGGGAAAATGATGTTGGGCTGGAGGGAGAGCATGGTTACTTGCTGTGCTGAAGGTAACTGAGGGAACAGGGTGTGAGAACAGAAATGATGACTTTGTTCTAGTGTGGGACTCTGGCAAGGGGGTATGATCTCCAGATCATGAAGCAACCATTAATCCAAATCTTTATAAACTGGTTTTAATCAAGTCTTCTACCAATAGCATGTAAAGCTCTGACTAACATCCCCTCACTGAAGATTTGGGAGAAGTTGACAACCATGTAAATGCCAGCCACACAGCTGGTGGTTGTGGGTCCAGAAACCAGGGAATGCCAGAAACCACAGGACAATCTCTTAAAACAACAAAGAGGTTCTATTATGTTCTCTTCCTCTGCTGATGGGGTTACTGTGGCTCCCAGGCTGGCTGTAGTGTCTCCACAATCCTCCTTTGAGTGTACCAGCTCCGGGGTACCCTTCTCCATTGTATGGCATAGACCTACCCCGAAGCCAGCTGCAGGGAGCCGATGGTTTTCTGATGTCCACCAGCCAGATCTGTTGTCTTGTCAGAGGCTTTGCAGCACAGAGTGGCTGGAGCAAGGCCCAGGGGTGTGAGCCAGCGTGCTGGGAAGGAGGGAGCATGAGCAACGTGTCCCCAGAGAGCAGAGATGGGAGTTTCTGTCTGGATAGCAAGCATCTGTCACAGGAGGGTAGAGGCAAGTTTTGTACTCCTTTCCTGCTCAGCATAACCCTGGAGTCCAATGTAGACAACTACAGCCCCAGACAGAACACTACAACACAGCGTGTGTGACAGCTGAGGTTCTGTGTGATGTGCTGAATCACTTCTATGGCATTTTTCTGTATGTGAAAATTGATGGGTTTAGTATGGGATAAAAAAAAAAAAAAGGATTTGAAAGCTGAATAAACACCAACGCTTCAAACAAATACATACTCTACTCTTTGTTGCTGTATATAGGCCTCTAACTTGCTAATGCTGCTGCTGCTGTTGGATTGTGGAGGTTGGCTCAAAGTTATCGTAACAACGCTCATTTCTTAGGTATGAGGCAGTGCAGGAAGAAGTCTTTCTTTTCAAAAATAACTAAGGATGGAGGATAAAATAGACGACTTGTACACAGATATTTTTAGCTAAAAGATCTTGATTAGATGAGCAGTTTAGGTCTATAAAGATAACCGAGTTCCTCAACTGTTCCCATCTGTCTCGTCCCTGTCCTGTGTCAGCAGGGGGAAGTAGTAACTAAGACCTTCTGTGGCTTAGATACTAAGTGCTTTCATTGGAGTATTTTTGTCCGCCCTCCTTTCTTTCCCTCTTTGACATCAGTAAGAAGTTTTATTTATACACTGCTATGAGATATTGTACCTTCTATGGAAAATTACTGACAACTGCTTTGTCAGTGACGCTTAAATCCAAGTAATTCTGCTTCCTTTTACCACATTTTTGTTAATCTGGATTAAAATACTGCAGGTGCTGCTCGGATTTCCACTGCCGGCAAGACATTAATATTGTTTCAATTAGGCTGGTTGCTGTAACAGCAGCTTTCTAAAAATTGCCCTGATGGTGGCTTCGAGGCATGCAGTGCGAGCAAGGACACCTCTTGTTCCCCATCCAGATCCCAGGCTGCGTCTCCAAACCCCGTGCCTGCCCGGAGCGGAGCTAGTTTAGCCCCACCCTCTGAGCAGTCCAGCCTTTATTTATATGAAATCTGTGGTCCAACTGGCTTCAGATGGCGTGTGTATGTGCGTGTGCCTGCCTCCTGAGTGTGCGAGACGAGCTGGGATCATGAGCCAGGGTTGTTCCAAGTGGTTTTAATCAGCAGCCCATTAGAGGAGAACGGAAAACTTCTAACAGGATAAGAACCGAGTAAGTAAACCTAACTTTGAACTCGCAATCTGGACAAAACAAATGCAAGCGAAAATCTCCATAGGCTGTCAGTTTTTCAGATAAATGATCACTTTTAGAGAGAAAGCTGTGCATGCTGACAGGAAGGAGGCAATTTAAAAGGACTGGAATGAAGGAAACTGTAAAAACAAAGTGGGAATTGAGAATGCTAGAGAGAAAAAAAAACAGCAAACGGTTGTTCACGAAGTTGGTACGCTCTCCTACTCTTTTCAGCTGTGGACAGGACGTGTTAAGCTTTAACCTCTTGCTTTCTTGGATGCGATTGCCTGGCTGACTCGTTCCTTCTGCACGGGGGGTGAAGGTTTCTGCTCCTCACCTGTCTGCCGGCAGGGCTGCTCTCCCCAGAGCGTGGTGTGGACGAGCTGACTACGACTCCCTGCAGGACACCCCATGGCAGGCTGCTGTTCGCCGATGCTCACTTCTTGTTTTTTCACAGGTTGTTCCCGTACCCCCATGGGAGGGCACTTCCCGAGCCTCTGCTCCTCTGGAACCCGTGACTCCTTGCCAGGCACCAGGAAAAAGCTCAGCAGCAGAAATGGGGAAAACTCTCACTAGTTTTGGGTAAAGAGCGCCTTTGACTTTTTTTACCCTGGCAAGACGTGGCTCCTTGGACTGCTTCTGCAATGTGGCAAAGGGTGAAGTGAGGACGGCAAAGAGGCCATGGTTTGGGGGCAAGTCCCCAGGTGCCGCAGGCTTTGTCGCCCTCGTCCCTTCCTTCTGGCCTTGGTGGTGGCCATCTGCCTGTTCTGCCAGACCCTGACTCCTCTCGTGACCAGCAGCATCCTTTCGGCGGTCGTTCATGGGATCACGCCTGGCAAAGTGACTAAAACACAGCAAGGAAGATACAAGGAGGTCTCTCCAAGCACCGCTCACTGCTTCCTCCCTGGCAGCGACCCACAGACAGTGAAAAAGGTAAGTCAGCTGGAGCAGAGTGCTGAGCAATAATTAGCAAAGCGAGGGGTAGCGAGTCTGGCAGGATCATCCGAGTCCAGCTAAAATTAGCCTTAAGCTTGGAAGTCTGAGATCTGTATACAAACAAGTGGGTGATCTAATGACAGCGGCATATGCGCAAGCACATCTCCCTTACCAGCGCCGCGGCGGGCTGTTACTGACACAGGAATCCTGAGATCTTCGGCTGAAACACGGCATTGCTCTGGGACTCCGGGGGGATTTCAGTTTGCCGCACAGACCATATTTTATTTTGGCTTTAGGACTCGGGTCAGAGGCTTTACAGTACTGGCACGTAAATCAGGAGCCAGTGGGCTTTCATGAAAGTGACTGAGGCTGTTAATGAGCACCGGGACTGCAGCTGCCCGGTGTTAAAGTTATCTGCTCGTCAAGTTTTGGACTTCACTGGCATTCTGCTGAAAAGCTGAATATAACTGCATGTGAGAAATTAAAAAAAAAAAAAAAGCGCTTTTCACATTTTTTTCACATTTTTAAATCACACTGTTTACTTTGGAATCTTTATCCTGCAAAATTTACTTTGTCCTTAGGTTACCTGACCTCATGTTTATTTTGTATAGGGTTCCTAGAATGGATGTTAAAACCTAACGAATGCAGACACTGTTATTTTAGTTGGAAAATGTGGTTTGTTAAATGGTCCGGGCTGAGGTATTTATTTTTACTCTGGAATCCGTGATCAGCGCTAGCACAAATGTTTCAGGTTTTCTTCAATCCTATAGAGAGGGCTGCTAATAGTGCAGCAGATATCTCACTGTGAAATTATCATTATGCTGGTATTTTATACTCAGGTGTATTGGGACTATAAATATTAATCTGTGATTTCACAGATTATGGACAGCATCCACATAAAGCAGTTCAAATTTCAAAAAAAAAATAGAACACCGTCTCTTTGATTAGATAGGGTTCACAGTCTGAAAGGTCAGCAATATTGATTTTAGGAGAGCAGTTGTAAAGAGCATCTTCTGCAACAATCAAAAACAGATATGTGAAATAGCTTTGGCATGAACTCTTTAACCTTAAGTCTTAAAAAATGGATTCTTGTTCTTGTGAAGGTCAGAGAGATTTTTCTTACGAGTTGCAGAAATGTACTCCATGCTGCATTTGTCATAATTTTGTATTTTAATGATGCTTTAGTACACTAGGTACTTTAGCTTTGTTCAGCAATGTGACATGAAGAATTACAATTTAAAGGGAAATAAGCGCAGCTGACAAGCGTGGTTTGCGTTGCGTTACAGCTTTTGACACTTAAAGTCCATTTGCTTTTACTCATTGCTGTTGTAATGGCAAAGAACATTTCCTGTCTTACCTTGGGCTACCTAAAGTCTGCAAGAATTGGCGGAATAATGGCAAAGTTTCCTAGCATATTGCTTGGCTAGAAATATCCATAATTTCCTCTTTCTCACTTTTGTGTTTGAGAAAAATGCAGATAGACGCTGAACTTGGCGTGCTGGCTGTTTGAAATGAGAAGGAAGCTTGTGTTTTTACAACATGCTGTACTTAAAGCCCTCCAGCCTACATGGCTGGATGTGACTATCACACGCACACTCTGAACCTATAGTACAGATGTAAATGCATTATGTTAACCCTTATAGGTATGTTTTCCAGGGCTGTGCTACTCTAACACATTCCTCTTCAAGTTCTGAAGACCACCCATAGCTGGCTCCCTATTTGTCTTGAAAGTTCCCTCTAGAGCATGAGGAACAAAATGTCTTGCACATGTTGGGATGTTGCTCTAAGTTGCTCTCTGTTTCCAGAGAACGCTCTGCGGGTTGTGTGGGCTGAATAACAATCTCAGGGAACAGAAAAGACAAACATCTCCAAAAATCTCTACCGCTTTGCTTTGAGAGGGTGTTCTTCAACTGTCTTGTTTTTGCCCACTGCTTATTCAGATAACTGAGCTGTTATCTGAATCTTGCTTGATTTTATTGGGTAGCCAGTAACATCTCCCACAGATGTCATGGCTGAAACGTTACACTGTTTTATTTCAGAGTCACGTGCCCGCCCACAGTAGCTAGTTTGGAAGCAAGTTCTCATTAAAGCTCTGGTTTAAATTTTCGTGTATGAATCTAGAAAAACACTTTAAAATATAGTCTAAATTATTCACATTTTTAATTGATTAGGCATGCATGTGTTCTTATTTTGTAAATACTCCAATTTATTAATAAGAATCTGTTGTGCAGTTAAACAGTGACTTAAAGTAAACACGGCAACATGTATTATGAACCCAAAGTTCACGAATAAGTTTTAAGGAAAAGAAGACCCTGCGGAAGATAATATTGTTTAGATAATACCCAGTGTTTCTGGCTTTTACGCCATAGTGTCTCTCACGCTGCAGAATCTCTTCTGACTGGGTACAAGCAGACCAAATTCTTGGTTCCTTCAGAAACAATCAGTATTGTGTTGAGCCTGCTGTAAGAATTTGGTTATGATTGGCATTGCATGAGCAAAATCCCCTCCGTGGTCTGATAATTTCTCCATTCAGAGTTTGCATTGTACAAGTGCCTAAAAAAAAAAAAAAAAACACAAAAAAACTAGCACCTTTTATGAGCCATTGGAGGAAGAGGGGGGTGAGATCTGAAGAACAAATGCAGCTTTGCCACTCCATCTCTGATCTCCAAATTTATGTCATTTTGGAAGGGAAAGTTCCCGACAAATGTGGAAAAACCATGGGGCTGGAAATTGCCAATTTGGTCTATAAATGTGACTTTACATCCAAGATGCCCTGGGATGGATTCACTACGGTCAGGCACGTAATGCCTGTCTTTTTTAAATTGCAAAAATGCAGATTTCGTTCATAGCCTGGAAAACCTGACAGAGTTCATAGTACTTCTCTCGCAGATATCACACATTGCAGGAGTTTTAAAAGCTGCTGGAGAGCTGGTCCTGTAGCCTTATTTTCACATAAACAGAGGTCAACATTTTCTAGTAGAACGTTAAATGTTAATGTCTGTAGCCTGAAAAATAGAGGGCTTATTTCTGCATCTCCAGCATTAAAGGCATGAGAGGGAGATGTCACATCCAGCAGCAGGCCGTCTGCGGCTTCAGCCTGACACATTTTCCTCCTGCGTGAGGAAACATTTGTAAATACATATAGTAAGGAGGAGAGTTGATCTTATAGCATCTAAACTGAAATAGGTATCAAAAAAAAAAAAGCCCACACAAACCCTTTGTAGGTTTGCCTGGCACGGTATTGGGCCAGAAATACCTTTGGTATCAGACAGATGTAAAACCGCTACGCTCATCTTAACTCTGCTTCTCAGCCACTTCTGAGAAGAGCTAATTAGCTGGTCGCAGATGTGTTTCCACCTTCTGAATCAATTCAGCCAGAGCCGATTTAGGTGCCTCTGCAGAGGAGTGCGTTTGGCCCAGGTGGGCATAGTCCCTTTGCTGTTGTGAGGAAGCAGTGAGACAGTATCGCTCAGGTGCAAGGCACGGTTTCGGCACACTAGCTCTCTAACCACGGCCAATGTATAAAAAATGAGATTTTAAATTTTAGGATGGGTCTTGAAGGAGATTATTTCATGGATACTCACAAGAGCCTTGCCACGCCCCCTGGCCATTTAAGGCTACCTGACAAAAAGAAAACAAACAAGACATGCAGCTGATTTGATGAGAATTTTACAAGTTAGTAAAGCTGGCATGTTAATAAATGAAAGATAATAGGTATAGTGAAAAAAGCTGTATGCACTTTCAAGGCCCTCAACCTGCCACTTATGTTTGGTGTAAAAGATGTATCTCCAAGAGGAGTTATAATGAGGTGAGAAAACAGGGAGAATGGGGAAGGGATTTTTATAGCTTTATTCTGAACAAAGAGGTTAGGATATAATTTACTGGCAGGGGACAGCATGGAAGAAGCAAGATAATGACAGCTTGATGTGGCTGTATCTCACGGATACTATAGAGAACAAAAGAAAAGAAAAAAAAAGAAGAAAAAAAAAAGGAAAAAAAAAAGAGAAGCATCATGTTTTAGTTCTAAACAAGATCTAGAGTGAGATGCAGTTGAACATTTTGCACAGGTTACAGGCCCAGGTTTTCCTGATTTGAAAATCAGGAGTGAAATTCCTGAAAAGCTGAGAATTGTTACTAGAACTTTAGAACTCTGGATATCCAGAGTGGAATTATCCTGTCTTTCTTTACTTGAATGTTCCACTCTTCACAGCCAGAAAGCTGGAATTCACGGTCAATAGAAGGAACTGCCTCTGATGCAAAATTAATCATGACTTAATGTAGACCTTTAAAACAAATCTGATGAACTTCCCCCTCTAAAGGCATGTGTCTGTAGTTTTCCTATGGGTTTTTCGAATGGAATATACTTGCTTCAGTCAGGATAAGCAGGGAAGGATGGGAGAAGGAAAAGAGTGTCATGGAAGAAGGTGTGGGGAAAGGAGACACTGGCTGGGGCAGATGTGGGAGGCACAGTAGGGAGCTATGGCTGTAAAGTGACAGTATCCCCAGAAGGTGCAGAAAAGATTGTGCACAGAGGGGGCTGGATTTCTGCAGGGGAAAAGAAAGGGAGTTAGGAATGGAAATGGAAAGAAAAGAAGACAAAGCTAGTGGAAACTTTTGAAATGTAAATGTGTGAAAAAAAGGAGAAAGGAAGCTTGAATGATAGAATGAGAAGGGTGATTTTTGCTATTATGTAGAAATGGATTGTGGTGAGAGCTCTGGATAGAGAAGATTACATTATGCATAATAAAGTTTTATACACTTTAAAAATAAATTTAATCTTAAAAAGGATATTTATTTTATAGAATACAGTAGGGGGATAAGAACTCTTTTCTCCTCAGAAAAGAACAAAGAAGTCTGCTAGTATGAAACCTCTGTTAATAGAAAGCAATTGACAGATGGTGTGGTACCAGCAACTGCTTCCCTTGGAATGATACCACATTCACATTGCACCCTGCGACAGCAGGACTTTTTTTCCCCCCTTTTCAATGTAAAATGCAAACGGCAGCGAGGAAACAGCTATTTTTACTGCACAGATAGCTAGAGATATTTTGGTGATAAAGGGCAAGGCTATTGTGATAGCAGCCAGGAAAGAGGGGCAGGGTGGAGGCTCTTTGCAGGAAGGGAACTTTGAGAAGGAAGCATCACCAGCAAATGGGAAATGGAGGCAGAATCTCACGCGCTTCATTGGAGGCCTCTCCTCACATGTAGCTGTTCTGATAAGATGGGTAGGACTGGCTCATCATCTGTCCTCAAGACAAGGCAGTTGGTACCATGGACTAGGCGCAATCAGAAGGCAAAGGCATTTTGATAAAATAGCTCTGTACTTCAGCTCAGAGTGCCAGTGACAACTATGCAAATAAATCCAGTTTTACCCTTGGATTTATGAAGTCATCAGACACCAGCCATCGAAGTAGTGCCAATAATCTAGTCGCTTGTTCTGTATTTATTCAGCAAACAGTTGGAAGCAGAATTACATTCCAACCATTTCATTCTACAGCCCAGTCCTTTCTGATTAGGAAATCTAACAGAACATAAAGCCAACACATTTAAATATCCTCCAGAAAGCGAAACAGGAAATTAACTTTTCTGTTACTTCTTGACACAGGAGCTATGTACACTTCAAATATAACAGTAGTATGAACAACTTACTATTTCTATGAACTTCAATGCAAACATGAAAAAGAACTTAAAAGTCACATTTGGAATTAATAAAGGTCTGCACAGTTCTGTAAATGAATGACTTAGGGCATTAGAACCACATGCTAAGTTTTTATTATCACTCTTCTTATTGATGCAGTTTAATATTAGTGCTGTAGTTTCTAGGAATCCCACTCATGGAATTTTTGTAATGTTGTTGTGCTAAGTGGTATTTAGCAAGTAGAAGGTTGAGCCACGGTTCCTTTGCTGGCTAAATGAGAATTTAGGAAGTTTGCTGCCTATGACTATTGCCAGTAGTGCCAGTGTTGTTTGTGTAACGCCGTTTCTTTTTCATGGCATTTCTGTTGCACTCCCCTCTCAGGCAAAGGCCTTTTGGTTTGCATAGCAGCTCATACATCTCTTTTGCAGCAGCCAAGTACCAGCAGAAAGCAGTGGGGTTAAAGCAAGCTGCAGACAAGTTATTTGAAGCTGTTGGACAAGACTCTGGCAGCCTTGGCTAGCTGGGTGTAAAAGAGTGGCTGACTGAAACCAACACAGGGTTGAACGCCACCAGAACTGGGTAGCTGACAAGATGATTCACAGTTTTTGAGTTCTTTCCTGAGAGAAGCTCAGGCAGACATGAGTTGGGCCATTATGTTAGGAAGAAGAATTTTGTTTCTGCAGTTGAAGAGATGGTCAATGAAATTCTATGGCAACAGTTCAACCTGTATATTTGCTTCCTTGCCAGGCAGAGACAATGCATCAATATTTATGGAATTATGCAATCTTCTTGGAATCTGAAAAAACGCCAAGGAACTGTTTTTCTCTCCTCAACTTGAAATATCTTTGCTATTTTCTTCTTGGCTAAAACAATGACAGTAATTATATATTATAAAATTCAGTTACTGACCAAGTTTGGGATTTTTGGAACAACCCAGCAATTCTGTACAATAGAGGAAAGCTTCAGAGACTAATACAATCAATTATATCTTTTTACATTCATAACCTAGAATTGGATAAACTGGTTTCAAGGAAAACGTCAAAACATTTTCTCTTTAACAGAGAACTTCACAGCTATGTGGAACTTGCAGGCAGACAGAACTAAGAATTACAGCTCAAATAATAGATGTCTATTTTTGGTTGGACAAGGATGGTTATGTAATTCTTGAGCTTTCATGTTGTATAAACTGGGCTGTTTATCTTGTTCATTAAGACCTCAGAGGACTACACATTGGATTTGATAATTTTTTAAAAATCCATAATAAATTTTACAGAGCTCACTTTGTTTTCATTTATGTTTTTCACATTATTCTACAAACTGAAAATAAAATTACAAAATTCATTTTTATGCATTTTTATTCACTTTACAGCCCACGTGGTTTGTTTAGACCAGTTGTTAAGGCTGGGGATCATTTGTGTAACAGCCTATTGCACTAAAATGAGGTAAGCGACTCAGCTAAGTGTAATGGTTTGCAAGCTCTAAGAGCAGGTATTTCATGTCAAAGCTGACATAGGCCTCATCCTAAATCATATGGGAAATCTCAGCTTTGCTGTAAAGCCTATTAATTTCACTGAAGCCACACCATTCTCTAGGTAAGACATGGGCCGCAGATGTTCTTTACCAATCCCTTTCACATGAGGTGTATTGAGTCTGTAATAAACTGACCTGCTAACAAATAGCTTGAGACTTCAAACTGAAGAAGAGCTAAAAAATGGTTGGGACATGAAAACATGTGACCACTTAACAAATATTCTCAAATATTCCCAATGTTATGGATCCTTTTTTTTTTTTTTTTGGTCTAAGTCTGCTGCACATAAAAGTTATAGAAATACCAAAAAAATCAAACCCATAAAACATTAAAATATGTGAACAGCTTATTTTCATCTATTGCACTCTGCTTCTTTTATACCAGCTCTCTGCCCGGACTGCATTTTTATGATTGAGAAACATTTTATAAAAACCAGCAGACTCTTTAAGTGTATAAACATGACTGCTCTTGCTATAATATTGGAAATGCTGAAATACATCCAGTAGTAACTAGATCAGCATGGCCAGTGATGTAAGGCATTTTATGTAGAGCTTTGGAAAAAAATATGGAATCACTTGCTACAAGCATGTAATTTGCTGGATTTTTTTTTTCATTCTGTGTAGCCAACGGGTAGTTTAAAACAAAAGAAAAAAAACCACCCTACATTGCACTGGCTTGGCAAGCAAACAGAGAGGACACGTTGCAGTTTGTAACCTGGACTGCAAATAGCTCTGAAAGGATAGGGCAGAGGAAATAAATTTGGCAACACTATGCATGGGTCTCAAGCAAGCACCGTAAAAGGTGTCGAGCTACTTGATATTATTTAATAGTACCAGATTAGACATCAGGCCAAGCTGTTAAATTTAGGACCCTGAATTGTCTTGGTGTCCCAAAGATCTGGTCATGGCTTTTTGGGAAGATAAATCTGCCTGGTGTCCAGCGCCTGGGCAGCGGGAGGGGAGGCTGGGGGTGCAGGGGAGCATGTCCCCAGCCAGGCCAGCTCTGCCCCTGTGTCAGGGGGCTTCGGGCACCAGCAGCCTGAAGGAGTTTTATGTGTCTCTGGATGGTGTCTCCAGCCCTCTGGAGCAGCTGGTGGTGCGCAAGGGCCACCACAAGCCCTCTGAGGCCCCATGAGAGGTGGCCACTGGGAGCCGGCTGCTGCGCAGGCTGCATGGAGCCACTCAGGGCCGTCTGCCTATGCACTCTGTGGAAGTGACCTTGGTTACCACCATTACTTGAACTTCCTTTATTTATTTAATTTTTTTCCTAGTGTTACTCTCAGTGTTCTCCTCAATATTTGTCATTGCCAAACCAGAGATTTGTAAACATTTCCGCTAATCCCCAGGGAGCTGGGGAAGACGCCATCCGCCTCAGCAGTCTTATGGCGGTGTGAGGGAGAGCTCCCTTCCCCTGGAAGATCCTGCTGCCGGCAGGCTGGCGCAGGCCAACCCTGAGGGGTCCCTTGGGCCCTGGGGACACCCCGAGTCCTGTTGGGTCCAGTCCGGCTGTGCCTCACTGGCCCAGGAGGAGGGCACAGCTCTGCCCCCAGACCCAGATGGTCACCAGGGCCACCAAGACCTGTTGCAGCAGGCGGGACCCCCTGTCAGACACAGTGGGGGGGACGGGAGCTGAAGAAGCCACAGTCTCCAGCTGAAAACGGTGAGGGATATGTCCTGGGACGCAGCCCCTCTGCGCTCCTCACCTGTCCTCACTTCACCCCACCACGCCGGCCCTTGCCGCACACGTGGGATGGAAAATTGGATTTGCTCGCAAAATAAAGGGAGAGGTCTCTCCCTCTCTCCCTCTCTCTCTCTGCTGAGTTTCTTCCACACGGCAAGTGAAGTGGAAAGTGGGAAGTGTCTGGCCGGGCTGCCCAGAGGAGGAGGGAGAGGGAGCACGGGAGGGGGGCCAAGCCAAGGGCTGGATTTAGGAGCAGGGAGGGAAATGGAGAGGAAGGGCTGCCAGCGGTTGCTGGCGCTGCAGGAGAGCAGGAAAGAGAGGAGATAAGAGGAGAGGAGGGAGGGGCAAAGGCAGAGGGGAAGGAATGGGGGTTGCTGTGGTGGGGAAGGATGACCTGAGATGCTCTAACGCTGTGTTTGCCACCTGATTAATGTGTTTTTAAAACTCTGCGACACCAGGGAGAGCATCTGACAGTTACCGAGTGCAGTTCCTGTGACTTCACCCTGTGCTATTTGTGCTTCTTCCGGCCAGCATGTGATCAGTCTTTACTTGAATATCCCAGTGTCTAAGGCAGTTTTTGGTTGCACATTTAGCAAATATACAGGGAAGACTCTGATAGTGCTGTATCAAGATATTTTTCAGGGTCCCCTTACCAATGGTGCTAACCCTTTCCACGGGGGATGTGTGCTCTGGAGCCAAAGCAGACAGACATACTGTTAGAGGCTCAGGGCTCTAAAGTAGTATGTGCTCCTCACTGCCACAGAGAAGCTTACACTTCAGCCAAGGGTAACATAAAACTGCATCCTGTAATCGGGGAACAGACTGCTGAGAAGAGTGACTCCAGGCCTATAAACAACTGAACACATCTTGAATGACATTCGTTTATATCAAAGCATCAGTCTCTTTTCAGTGTGGTCTGCTGTGCAGAAAATGGTGGTGCCTTGTTTGTGTAGCACTTCCTATCTCCAGTGATAAGCTTACTAAAATTAGAAGTTATGGAATAGCTCAGTTTTTAAAGGACATACTGCTACCTACTGCTAGGGTGAAAATCATGAACTTGCCAAGAGCTAATTTCATGTCCTGAATTTAATCCCTTAAATGCTGGTATGTTTCAATCCTAAAGACATACTTTTCATCAAAAACAAATATTGTCTGTTAATGGTGTTTTTATTGCAAAACAAAAACTAGATTATTCCAGATATTAGTGACCCGTTTCCCTCATGGAGCATCCAAGTCTTATGCCTTATGTAAGACATAAGATATTCCCCTTTCCTTAAGATCTGATAACAGTGGCACAGTAATTTGGTCTTTGCAGATCTTAATGTCAAGCTCACAATATCTCTGTGTCTTTGGGGTGGCTCTTTTCCATTTGTCCTTGAAAGAAGGACAAGAGCCATATCCCAGGCTATTATACAGAGGAAGGGTTTTCCCTAGAGGCCATTGTCCCTAGCCCCTGTGTGGGAAGACATAGGGTAGACATAATAGACAATCCAAGAGTTCCTTGGGATTCACCGGAGACACCATACACCTTTCCACTTACTCCTTTATACAAGTCTCTCTGCCAGTCCTCCTATGGGCTGGATCATGTTGGACTAATAAGGCAACGAGGTACTGCCAAGTTTACATTTAATTTTTTAGAGGCACAGCAATCTACAGTACTGTTTAGGATGCCTCTGCATGCTTTTACCTCAGTACTCTTCTTATTTTTCTTAATCATGCTGCACAGCAGAACTCAGGTCCCTGCACTTACCATCTGCGTCAAGATCAGGTTCCATGGAACAGTTGACATGGGACCCACCAAGTCCTCTCAGCTAGGTGACCCGCAGATCAGCCTGAGGCCACAGTCAAGGTCACCTGGCAAGTACTGTTACCAGCTCACCACAGCAGCCCAGATTTCACCAAAGATGTTTCCATGAAGGGAAGACCACGGTTTAAAGGTCCTCCATTGCTACCCTGAGCTTTCAAACCCAGTATCAGTCCGCAACGACGGTAGAAAAAACTGAAAAGCAGAAAAAATAGAATTTGGGGTCAGAAATCCCTGATACAAAGAGAATTCTTAATTTTACTAGAAATATGTCCTGGATTGTAACAGAAAGTTACTAGTTTCTTTTTGTGAAAAATAACAAGTATATATTATACTGCTGAGGAGCATCCTATCTTACAACCATTGTCTTTGCATTGTGTTTGCTGTAGATCGATGACTCCGTTCTCCAGTACTTTGGAAGCCGTACGAGAAGAGCAGTTCTGTATGCACCTCCTGCCCACCGTGAAACTGAGCGTCAGCTTTATCAGCGCATCCTGGCAAAGCATGGATATACAGTCACAGTCCTTGAAAACAGGAGACCGATGGAAGATCCCAGCTATGGGGGCCCTTATCACAGTAAGAATAATTTGACTTAGTTAATTCATTAATTACTAAATGTTAGCTACTGATCCAGCATTCTTCCACAGAGGTAAAGCTTACAAACTCTGGATACAAGTAAGGATACAAGCCAAATTCTAGCCCTTCCCAGTTATGCAGCTAATTTTCCACAATTAGATGATTCTTTAATTAGATACTTCCTTCTGTAAAAAAACAAAAAATGCAGCAGTGTGATTCATCATAGTCTTGAGAAGATCAGTTTGCTTCCTGATGACTTCTCATACCAACTTCATCAATATAATAATGGAGTGACTTTCAGTAGAGCATTTCATAACAAAACAAATACCTGCTGTATTTGGTTCTTTCTCATTTTCATTCTTAAAGAAATGCATGAAGGTACACTTTTTCCTCTGTTAATATTTTGACCGTTCTGTAAGCTTGTTAAAAACATGATACAGAAGAAGTGCATTTTGCACATGCAGCAGAAGCTGGGGTAAGTTACTGCTGGCTCTTTGTTCCTGTTGTAATTTGATCCACAATTAAAGCAAGCTACTGAGGAAGCTTGATCTGTTGCACAAGGGACTGTAGCTTTGATGTATGGAGGTGTACTGTGCTTGACAGAGAAACTTTGGGCACCAGTTATATATATGCTGACCATGGCTCTTGGACACTTTAGAGGTATGAACTGAAACTGTGATCTCAATTTGATCTTCTGCTGGAAGTCCATTTTGGAACTGGAAGCCTTTGAAAAAAATACACAAGCCACCATTCTGTCGGTAGAAAAATGGTGTGGTTGGTTATTTCTTATGCTAAAGGAGTACCACTTGCATCATTCAAGCTTGCAATGCATTCCTGGGGTTACCAGAGAGCTCAGTTTTGCTTTGTGCTACAACAAATCATCAGAGTAGTTTCATAGATGAAAAACCTAATTACTTAGCATGCTTGAGGCCGCTCAAAATTCCACCACTAATTTCAAGTTTCTTTAAAAAACTTACTTTACAATGAGGTACATGCAGCTTTCTTGATAGGCTGTACCAAGAAATAGCAAATTGTCTTCACCTCAATCTTTGATTTTAATCTGGTTTCATAGGCACCTTTCAGCCACTCATTGCCTTGAGTACTTTCAAGTCTCAGAGTGACACAAGACAGTGGGTCTGCTTTGCCAGACAGTAGGACAGACTTTGCTAATGTCAGGCAGGCTGCAAAGAAAAGATGGCATCTCTGGGGACCATGTGCACCATCTCTGTGAAATACTTTTGTTTCAAATGGCCAAGGAAGTGGGTATGCCAAATTCAGTTATGACCTAGGAAAAAAAAAAGACTACTAGATTTTGCTACAGTGATCAGCTCAGGTTGAAGTTCTGCAATACACTCCCTCTGCAGAAATCAATTTAACTGTGGGTATTTATATCTCACAGGCTAGCACTAGTACTTCCTGTAGTATTTTTCCAGTAAGGAAAAAAAATAATAAAAAGGGTTTAGGTATTTTCCAGGAACATCCTACAGCTTCCAGCAGATGTTGGGAGTACGTAGAAAAGTCAAATACTTGCCAATTTAAGGTAAAGGGTAAGACTCTACTAATTCAATTTCATGGCAATATAAGTCTGCCTTTATTCCCTGTGTTATGTAAGTGCCAAGCTTTAAAGTTACGTTTTAAAAACAAGAAGTAAGTAAAAGAGCATGTCTGCATACCAAACCAATGATCTTTTCTTAGAACTAAACAAATCACACTCAAAGTTGGGTTTTTTTGTGAGTACATGATGGGGTTTACTGTTCTGGATGGGATATTATTACTCCTTATTTTGGAGAAGGGTATTTTGAGCTATGCTTTGTCATAATATTTTCCTAATACGAGTGTTATAAATTATTAAAAAATATGTTCCTTGAAGTCTCTACTAGAAAAATATAGATAATGGACTGAGAAACAGATCATAAGTCTTGTGAAAAATCTATAAAAAGAATCATTCCTTCTTACTTGTTATTATTTAGCAGCTCTAACCGGTGCTTTTATTTTTGTGCAGTCTGTCTTATTCGTGTATCTTTCAAAGTTCACTCTAATTTTGAAAGGATTTTTTGTTTAGAATGGCTGAGAGCCAAGAGTCTAGCTGAAGTCATATATGGAAAAAAATTCACCACAAAACATTCCTAACTTTTTTGTGCTGGCCCACTATTCGTTTTGGGCCAGTTCTGCTCCCGTTTGAAACCCAAATGTGACAGCTCTGCACACTGATCTTCCAGAGAGATCCTCCACACCTGGGCTGCAGCTCTGTGTGGAGTTCACTGCTGTCAGAGACATCAGGAGAATAGTTTTCTTCAGTGGAAATTTTTCCCTTCTTACAGACCAACCAAAACATTTTTAGTTTTGGTAACTGGAAAATAGTTGGCTAAAGAAGAAAAGGATACTTTTTTTTTTTTTTTTTCAGTCAAAGGGACTATGGTTTATGGGTTTCCTATGAAAAATCTGTACAGATGCTTTTTGCAGTAAAATACAAATTATTCAAACCCCTAATTTTTCACTGAAAAATCGCTCTGTCAGTAAATTCTCAAGCAGCTTTGGTTGAACAAAAAGTAGCTGTGCTTTCACCATTCCTTAGCAATTCAACCCACATGGAGGGAAAAGCCCATGGACTGATGATATCTGTAGCTGCTCTGAGCTCTTCGAGTCTTCCTTTTGAGGCAGCCCTAAATGAGCCAGTTTTGCTATAAGGTTTATCACATCTCTTAGTCTGCTGCAGGGATGGAGATAGAGAAGTAGTACTGTGTTAGTAGCAGATGATGGGAGAGCCAAGTTTTGCAGAGAGCTCTGTTTGCTGCCTTGGGGTAGATCCGTTTAAGACTGGTCAGTATACTGCTAAGGCTGCCCCTCATGAATCTCTGGCATTGGAGACAAGGGGGAGGGTATGGGGAGAGAAAGTTTCTCCTCCAGTAGAGGAGGACCAGGTTCGGGACCACTTGGCCAAACTGGACATTCATAAGTCCATGGGCGCTGATGGGATGCACCCATGAGTGCTGAGAGAGCTGGCAGATGTTATTGCTGGGCCACTCTCTATCATCTGTGAAAGGTCATGGAGAACAGGAGAGGTGCCTGAAGACTGGAGGAAGGCCAACATCACTCCAGTCTTCAAAAAGGGCAAGAAGGAGGACCCTGGGAACTACAGACCAGTTAGTCTCACCTCCATCCCTGGAAAGGTAATGGAGAGACTTGTTCTAGATGTCATCTCCAAACAAGTTGAAGAGCGGGGCATTATTGGAAGTGGGCAACATGGGTTTACCAAGGGTAAATCATGTTTGGCCAATCTGATAGCTTTCTATGATGCTGTAACTGGTTGGTTGGATGAAGGGAGGGCAGCAGATGTCACCTACCTTGACTTCAGCAAGGCTTTTGACACTGTCTCCCATAACATCCTCATTGGGAAACTGAGGAAGTGAGGGCTGGATGAGGGGACAGTGAGGTGGATTGAGAACCAGCTGTGTGACAGGACCCAAAGGGTGATGATTAATGGAGCAGGTTCAAGCTGGAGACCTGTAACCAGTGGTGTCCCCCAGGGGTCAATTCTTGATCCAGTCCTGTTCAATGTATTCATCAGTGGCCTGGACGAGGGGACAGAGTGTATCCTCAGCAAGTTTGCTGATGATACCAAACTGGGAGGGGTGGCTGACACCCCGGAGGGCTGTGCTGCCATCCAACGAGACCTGGACAGGCTGGAGAGCTGGGCAAGGAAGAACCTCATGAGGTTCAACAGGGAAAAGTGTAGGGTCCTGCACCTGGGGAAGAAGAATGTCAGGCACCAGTACAGGTTAGGCATGGATCTGCTGGAGACAAGTTCTGCAGAGAAAGATCTGGGCATCCTGGTAGACAGCAAAATGACAATGAGCAAGCAGTGTGCTCTTGTGGCCAGGGAGGCCAACAGAATTCTGGGTTGCATAGGGAAGAGCGTGGCTAGTAGGTCGAGGGAAGTCATTCTCCCCCTCTACTCTGCACTGGTGAGGCCATAACTGGAATACTGCATCCAGTTCTGGGCTCCCCAGTTCAAGAGGTAAAGGGAGCTACTGGAAAGAGTCCAGTAAAGAGCAACGAAGATGATTAAGGGATTGGACCACCTGCCTTATGAAGAAAGGCTGAGAGAGCTGGGACTCTTTAGCCTGGAGAAGAGAAGGCTGAGGGGAGACCTTATTAATGCTTACAAGTATCTAAAGGGTGGGTTGAAGGAGGAGGGAGCCAGACTCTTTTCAGTGGTTGCCAGTGAGAGGACGAGGGGCAACAGGCACAAGTTAGAACATAGGAGGTTCCACTCAAACATGAGAAAAAACTTCTTCACAGTGAGGGTGCCAGAGCCCTGGAACAGGCTGCCCAGGGAGGCTGTGGAGTCCCCTTCTCTGGAGATTTTCAAGACCTGCCTGGATACAGTCCTGAGTAACATGCTCTAGCTCTGGGCAATCCTGCTTCGGCAGGGGAGTTGGACTAGATGATCTCTATGGTCCCTTCCAACTCTAAAAATTCAGTGAAATTCAGTGAAATTCAGTGTCTGTGTAAGTCCATCATGAAGCAAGCAGTTCAAATGAAGTTGGTTAATAGCTGATGAGAAAGATATCAGGTTGTATTGGTCAGAGCATCTATAAATGGTCCACTTGTTTTGTTTGCCAGCTAGGCAGAAGAAGGTGTGCCTGGTGTGCTGTTGCTTCCTTCCTCCTTTTTTTTTTTAAAAAATATAGTGAGAATCCGCTCATAGAGTCATAGCTTCTGGGACATGGTCTGCCTTTGCTGAAGCCTGGGAGCAGGTGTGAAACCAGTGTCACACAGCTTCATGGGAAATGATAAAAGGACCAGGAGGAGTGAAGAAACCCCACATCTCTGGACTTTCTCCTGGGAAGTTTTCTGTCCTGAGCTGCATGAGCCTCAGGCCTGCCTTTCCTTAGCCTGGCACAGAGCTGTGCTGTTCTATCAGAGGTGAGTGGGATGTGCCACCTGGCTTCAGAGCACCCTTAGGTCCTTCCAGAGTGACAAACAGTAGAGAAGAACCTCCCAAGTATTTCCCAGAATTTTTTGCCTTCTTCCCTTTCCCTCCAGTCGGGGAAGCTCTCATCTCTGGGGCCAGAGCAAAGACGAACAGGATCTGTGGGTCTCTATGGCTCTGTGATGTCCCGCCAACACTTTCACAATGTTTTTTGACAGGAAAGTTTTATCTCAGAAATTTGTTGCATTAAAAAGCATTTCTTCCCTCCAAAAATAATGTTGCCTAGTTACTGTCTGCTGTCCGAACCTTTCCTGAATTCCATACTTTCCAAAGATGACTTCTTCTAAGATAAACAAACTACTTATATCTTTCTTTCTGAAGCCATCATTTTTTCTGGTCTTTGCTCAATGTGCTTGCCTCATTAGTCAACAGTGACCCTCCCTTAATAGGCGTTTCCTTCATTTCTCAATTCTTTACCTTTACTAATAGTTACACAAATCTCAGAAAACTGCAGGCTCTGAAAAACACATGCAGTTATATGCTACAAATCTGGTCAGCCAGTTTTAATTCATTCTGCGCTAACACGCAAAACTCTGTTGTTACCGCTAGCTCTTGGACTGGAAAAGAGTCTACATAACCTTAGTGTTAGCCAGTCAGTCTGGCCATGGGAAAAAAACACATCTATTCAGGCTGCTGGAAAACTGAGTGCAGTGTAACATTATATGGTCCCAGTTGCTTTAAAATGTTAATTTTAATACTCTTGTGGAAGTTTTTGCAATTGCAATGAGTGACTTCAAAAAAAGAATCATAAACCATTTTCATAGTATTGATTTTACACAATCATTTCCTATTTTTAGAACACTACAGTTAAGTATTTAAACCTTACTATGGCGTCTATTTACAGTTTGAGTGACACCCACTGAAGATGAAATTTCAACCATGCCATTAGAAAGATCATTGTACTACATATATTGATTTGGTTGGTGTTTTTTTCTGTGATTTATTATTCTATAAGATAAGTATTGAACCCATCTTAGCTTCGGTTGATATTTTTCTCTTGGGTCAATAAGTTTTGATATTTATTTCCACTGCAATCAGTACTAGCCTCATGTCCTATTATTCACCTGAGCTTTTAAAGTGGAGATCATATACTCTATATATATCCTTAAATGTACATATATTGTGAAGAACATTAGATCTGAAGTTATTTCCTCTTTTTTGACTTTATCAATATTTAGTGCTTTATCAATATGCACTGAATTCTGTTCTGTTTTCTGCCATTTTAAGAGCATGCAGTGGTTAAGTACTTGGCTGTGCAAATTAATCCCTGGTTCCAGCAACTAACTATGAGGATGATCTGGCTTTTTGCAGATGTGGGAGTGGTGCTTGGGTGGAGCTGCTCCAAGAACAGGAAGGGATGTGTGAGACCCATGGGAGCAAGTCTGAGCAAATCTTGGCCCTTTTCTTTTCGTGCTGGGGTCAGGACATCTGTCTGGCACTTAAGGTGGCATCTCGTGGCATTAATTAGGTATTACAGCAAGGAGGGAGTAACCCCTCATTGTTAAAGTAACCTGAATATATTCAGACATAACTCATTTTGCTGTAAAATGCTGATTTGGGAACTGTTGTATTGTTAGGGCAGATAGGGCCTCTGCTGCCTCCCTCCTTGGCTCTCTGCAGAGTGCTCTGTTGTTTCTCTGTACCCGGCAGTTGCTCCCTGTAAAAGCTGCTGCTTGGGGAATGTCGGGAAGCGTGAGGCTGCAAGAGCAAGCACAGGTGTTCAGCAGACATAGAGTGATGGTAGCTGCAGGTTTCTGTCTCTTTCTGGATGGTGGATGACTGAAGGCGTGGTTCAAGACAGATGAAAGAAAATTCTGCTTTGATTCTCCTCAAAGGCAATTTCCCAAGTCAGTCTTTATCCATTTTTCATCTTGGCTCATTGGGTATCCTTTGGAAAATTGTTCTTTAAAGAAAATCTACATTTTTCCATGGGAAGAAAATGTCGGTGTCTGTTCACCTCTGTTCACAGTAGGACTCGGAGGCAGAGACATGTTGCTGCACCAGAGTTACAGATGGAGAAACTAGGATAGAAACCACATGAGTCACTGTCAGAACTAGGATGAAATACATGCTCCTTGCCATATATCCTTATGTTATTCCTTTAACATATTGTATCACCTCTAGTATTCTTCACTATTCATACTTTTGACCAGAGCCTAAATCAGCAAAACAATCAGCTTAATTGCTGACATCTGGCCAGCAGCAAGGTAGGAGCTTGCAGAAGTGCTGCTTCATAAGTGCAGCCAGCAATAGTTTCTTCAGGGCTGCTAATTAGTCTGGAGAATAAACTACAGCCGTGGGTTTTGGAGGCCTCCAGGGCCATGTCTGGTGACTGTCAGGTATTCACTTTTCATTTTCCACAACTTACTTTATAATCATAAGTAGAGAGAATTAGAGGAGGTGGTAGAGACAGGAGGACACAGTGATGCTCTTTCTTAAATGAGTGTGAAAGCTGGTATGACTGGGGAAGAGGTACTTGTTAATGTAAAATCTTTAAAAAGTCTGCTGTCAAGGAGAAAAGAATAATTTGTTCTTTATACTACAGTAAATAGGACATGAAGTACTACAACAAAAACAAAAGATATGTTAGATATTAGGAGAGCTGTTTTGGGTGTTAGGCTAGTGAAGTAGTGAAATGGGTCCCCTGGAGCTGTGGAGCATTCAGTCTTACAGGTTTTTAAATATTAGGTAAAGTGATTTTATTAGGTGTAGTGTGTCCCCTTATGGAGTAACAAGATGCACTCATAGACTTCTTGAAGTCTATGCCCAGCTTTGAGAAAATGAGGCAGACAAGGAAGAGGGGAGATATCATGATTTCCAAAGCAGATGGAGAGATGTCAGATGTATGAATCAGCTCCATCATGACTCCATCAGCTGAGGAACAAGCAATATGTAGTTTACAGCATCTTCTTAAAATGCAAAATATTCTCAGAAACCCCAAATCTATGAGAATATATTCCTGACAGGAGTGGGGAAAGGGGAAGGGAGCATAAAATCAGTGGTGCTTAGAGTATAGCCAACTGAAGTTTGGGGAGGTAGAAAGCAAATAACATACTCTGAAATTGGCATGGTTTTCATGGGACAGCATGTCAAAATCAGTATTAAAAGAACCAGATCTCCTGCCTTAGTGACTGTTTTTCTATGGAGTTTGAAATACATTAACCGCAGTAGGTAGTATTAATTCTAGCTTTACTTTTATTTAATTGTTTTATTTTTAATTGTTCAGAGTACAGTTAGGAGGAGAACCTACTTGCTGTTTGTTACAGCCTCAAACAAGTTTCCATGAAATCCAACTAACTTTAGCAAACAATTATAAAGACTAAAGGCCTCAAGGAAAATTGCTGGTGTGTTCTGTAAACATCTGGTTGCCATTTTCAATTACAAGGACCAACCCACTGAAGGAAGCAGTTTAGTTTTTTTGGAACAGAAATGGGACACTGGGGTTTTTGTTCTTTTTCATAGTGGAGAGTAAAGGAAATGTCAGGAATAGAGAGGTCACTAGATGCTCAGCTTTTATAAATACAAAAGTCTCTGAGAAAATTGAAGTAAATTGAAATCAGGTTCTGAAAGTGTAAACAACCCTGTGGAGGTAAGGTTAAATAAGCAGGACTGGAGATTCTAGCATGCCAGCAAAAGCACAAGATCATTCTATCACAAGCAAGTCATTTAAAATATTGTGCAAAATAATAATGGTGAGGCTAGCCACGGGAGTATTTTGTGGGTTACTTTACAAATACATGTGTATCTTCAAATCTAGAAGATGTAACTTCTCTCCCAAAAGTCATTTTGGTTAACTGTTGGTACAAGTACATGGCTGACAGCATACAAAACTTGTTGGTTTCCTAATGCAAAATATATGTCATGTGAGTCCTGGGCAAAGTTTTCATAAGTAAAACATACATTTCAGAAGCATTCTTTTTGCATGTTGTTAAGCAAGGAGCTTTCTAAACAAGCTAAATGAGTAGAAATGTGATCCTCAGAGCGTACTGAGTTACAAGCATGCTTAATGTTTGTTGTTTGTTCTGCTTCCTTTAAATGAAAGTTCAAATAGCTTTAGGAAGAAAATGCATGCCAGAAACAAACTTCCTTGATCACTTTTAAATTTTGCTTTTAGCAATTAAGCCTGGCTATTTGCCAACTGGTTGAAAGTGGATGCCAAACCTCATGGCACAGACATCACTGGTTTCAGGACAAGACAGCTCAGTTCCTGACATACCCAAATAAATGCTGCTCTCTAATGCAATGCTGTGGTTTCTTGTTAGAAAATCTAAATGCATCATGTATTTTTCTGAACAATATGTATTCTCCTTCATAATTATTAGCAGAACATATTCATGTTTTCTAGCAAAAGAGCCCACAAACTATTTCTTCATATCACTAACATAAACCCTCTGTAGAATTGTACTAAAACCCCTGTTTCAATGCACTCTTTTCCTTGAGAAAGGAAAATTCTTTATTTGTTCATAACAAACGTGAGGGCATTGAACTTTGTCAAGTTAAAACCAAAATATAGCATTTAGTCATATAGTTACCAAACATACTTTTCTTTCAATGTTCTTTCTAGTCGTGTAAACAGAACATACAGTCCAGTAGAGAGTGGATTTATTGGGCTGACTTAGAACTCACAATAATAAAAATATTACACACTGATTACAAAGTGAGAAATTAAAACCTTTGGTGGAATAAATTGTGTCATGTTAATAGAATCTGAAAAACACCAGTGTCCAGGCAGATACACGCATTGGCCAAAGCAAAGAAACAATGTGTGAGTCCACTGAAATTAAATAAATACAAGGGATTAAGGCGTAAGTATACAAGCTTTATAATATACTAGTAACATGCAAATCCTGTAAAAGAGTTTGAGGCATTGTTTTGTAGATGTAACCTATGGGATAAGAAGGTAACAGCAGATAATTGTTTATTCAAGTATTTTTAAAATGCTTTGCTTTAAGAATCCTGGCTCTGAGAGGGTTCAGGCAGAGACTCTGGTTTATAAAGATATATGACTATTCCTAAATGTCAGATAATTGTCTACTAATATAGCCAATATAGGTGCTGGGAGAATGACAGTAAGCCTTGCCAGAAGCCTGGAGCAGCCCTGCCAGAGCACTCCCTCCTAAGGGGTTGTTGCATTAGTGTCGCTCAGTGTTTTGACTGCCCTCTTTTTTGATGCACTCACTGGCTCTGAGCCCTGGTCAGCTGCGAGAAATGTGGTGTCTTTCGTCATTGTGCTCCCATTTTAGGTAGAGGCATTACATACCACTGAAACCAAACCACTTATTTTTATTTTTTTACTTCAGCAACCATGACTTTTATTTGTTCAGATAACAAAAAGCTTATACACTGTGTGGGCCTTCATTGTAATTTGCAGCCAGCCCACTCCATTCCGAGGTTCAGAGTCCAACTTCTCCAGCTGCATCCACTTTCAGCTGACAGCTCTTTTGAATGCTGCATCCCAAAAATGCCCCAGACATCAAAAGTGCAGTAACCACCCACGGGTTAGAAAACATTTCTGAAAATTTAATGCACTGTATTGTTATGGTGGCTTATTTCACATCAAATGGGAACCTTTCCTTCATGAGGGGAATGATTATTCTACCCTTCTGATGTTCCTTATACTCCTTCAGGGTTGATTTTTCAATGTAATATTGAATTTTTTTTTTTATTTGGCCCAAGAGATTGTCTATTTGGAGGAATCCTTATTTGCACAGATGTTGAAGAGAAACGAAGTTTCTCTGACGTACTCAGAAATCAAAACTAACTATCCCTCAGTTTCAAGTGAGAATTCTGAGATTGAGATTTCTGAAAAAAAATATATTTCACACAGAAAACTATTACTAAAAGTATTACTATTATTACTTTAATTAGAAAGGGCAAAACCCACATATAATTAATTTCTATCATTTTTGGCAGGTGTGTTTCCTTACAAAGCAATGTCCATTTTTCACTAGAGAAGGGCAAAACATAGACGGGATTTGGATGAAAAAGTAACAAAGGAATAGGGTTTGAGCAACCTTAACTGGTAGAGAGATTGAAAAAATATAGCCTTAGTGTATTTCCTCAGTGGTGCCTCACATAAGTTAAATGTATTCAGACAGAGGGAAGGACAGAAGAGCTGACTGGTATGCAGTTTGGAAAGATTGAAACAAATGATTCAAGGCATAAAGTGTTTCTATAAGAAGCTCATTGTTGTAATGACTTTGTTTCTGACATTTGTCATAATGCTTTCCAAAATAAACATTTAGCTATAAAAAGAAGTTTCATTTTTAATTTATAACAACTACTGAAAGCCTGTATGTACTTAGAATATACTGAGTTTTTTTCTGCATTGTGTGAATGCAAGACGAATGTGGCAGAACAACAGTTATTTTAGACGTGACAGCTAGAATACAGCTCAATCGTTCAGTTTTTTGAAAAAGGACTTTTAGTATAGAATGGTAAAATAAGACAAAACCACTTTTCCTTTATTTGGAAGAAACCCACTGTTTGCTACGATTCTTTATTTATATTTTTACAAGGGATAAAACTGAAAATCTATCAACATACCAAAGTACTTTGTTAAACAGGCTGATAAACAAAATAAGAACAAGACCTAAGTATTTTGGACCAAATCAAGAAGTATTTGTCTGTCTAAATGGGAATTAGACATTTAATTTTTTTTTCCATTTGGCTTCAACAACTCCCTCAAAAAAAAAAAAAAAAACCCAAGAGAAAAGCCCTCACTCCAGTTTTCACAACCACAGTGAGGTGAAGTATCACTGGAGCCTGTCTAGAGTCAGTCTAGAGGACGTTAAATACATAGATTTTGGCACATATTAACCCCATTTTCATTTGGAATGAATGACTTTAGAAAAAAGGTTAGAAGACCTTTGGAGAAAGCTCAAAGAATAGAAAGAAAGAAGTATTCAAGAAAGTACTATCACAGAAGGTACCTGTAGATTAGTCAGGTTGCCTTCTTTATGGCAGGGTGGTATGTGGGGTAGGAGAAAACAGCAGTTTTTTTTCTTCTCTATCTAGCACCATATCACATCTGGTTTACAACCCATACGTTACAATACACTTTTTTTCTTTTGCAAATCTAACAAAGTAGGAGCTTTAGAGTCCATGTCCCATGGATGCTCTACATGGTTTATATGATGATGCCTGTATCACCGACATTCACTACCCCATGGCATGCCAGGTGGATAAAGTTGA
This sequence comes from Tringa tobata, assembly GCA_033628505.1. Taxonomy (NCBI): domain Eukaryota; kingdom Metazoa; phylum Chordata; class Aves; order Charadriiformes; family Scolopacidae; genus Tringa; species Tringa tobata. The sequence goes on from JAHREE010000367.1 coordinate 6,599,186, forward strand.
AAGGCAGCATAGGGTGCTGCATAGAAAACAGTATCTGTGGGGTACAGATGGAAATCTCCCTTACAGTAGTCGTGACTTAATTATTGCATCACTGTCTTGTGTGGTTTTGTCTAACTCACAAATGAAATGGGTCAATTCCCAGGTCCTGAGGACAAGAGATGCAGTATGGCTCATGTCCATGTGTCTAAACTCTTTTCCCCTGACTGAGGGTGGCCTGCTCTTCGCTGAGTTTTGTGAACTGTCACTGGCTTTAGCTGTCTCTTGGGGCATTGCGTGGCCACCCAGGGAGAAGAAAAACACAGCGGATGACTGCAGGCCAGTGGTTGAGCCTGTGTACTGACACTCTTTAGTTTAGCCATTGCCTCTATTCCCAAGCTTCTCTTTTTCAGTATTCGGATTGTTTCCTGCGTCTTGGGTATTAAGGAATCTGACACATTAATTAGGGTTCATAGGATGCCTGAGTGCTGTAAATGAAGTGATCAAGGGCTGCCATTCAGACTTTAAAATCTGTGTCTCTTTTTCTGGCATAGGTGATCAAACACCATACTTTTAACATTGTAATTGTTATTCTAATTAATTGTAATTAGAATGAGACAGGACATTAAGACAAATAAACCCATCTGCTCCTTAGCTGCTTATCCTGAGGCTCTTCTATATCCACAGAAGGGAAGAGACTGTTTTCTCAGCTCTAACATGATTTCTGCCCTTTAAAGTCAATGATGAATTTTCATTAGTGCTGTCATTCAGAGGGCTTCTCAGCTCAGGTTCTTCATGCCCTGTTGCAGAGTGGGAGTGGTAGAAAGGTTGGGGTGAAGGGCAGGATGGAAAGTATACTCAAGCTGGCAGTTTGGCTTCCTTGGGAAGAACTCCTCCTTCCCAGGCATTACTTTCCTGTTGAATCTTTTCTCCAGCCTTGAGCTCTTTCCATTTGTTGTGTGCCTCTCTAAACACCCAGGCTCCTTTTTGTAACAGTAGCAGGATCAGCAGGCTTGGTAATAGTGGGTAAGATGCCTCAGTACCTTGCGTTTTGGTTGTAGCTCCTGTGAACACACTCATCCAAGTCAGAGATTGCCAAATCTGGCAGCCTGACAGAGGTGAGGCTGATGCAGAGCTGTGCCCCTATGCCCAACCAGCAGTGAAGCTAAGCATGTGCTCCCAGTTGGCACACCATGGACACATCTATACACCACATACACACACACGTCCGGCTACACACATCAACACACTCAGCACTCTCACAAACAGCACCCATGACCTCATCCACTTGCCAGCGCTCACACATGTACACCCACTCCAGCTGCTGCCATCATGGACACATGGGCCTCCAAGCCTTGTTCCCCCTCCATGGTCTGCACTTAGAGCCCCAGACACCCACACACACATATATGCACGTGTGAGAGAGCCCCACAGAGAGGAGAAGAGTTGACAGTGGTGTTTAATGGGAGGACAGGACAGACTGCCCTGACCAGGTACAGGAATGACCAGCCACAAGTAGCAACCAGACCACTGCTTAGAGATGGCAAGTCTTTCTAATCCCTTTATTCCTCTTTTTCCCATGCTTTTTCCTCTTCAAACAACCTTGATACCTCCTTTTCACCACCTTTGGATCCTCCACTAAACAGCCCATAATGCGCAATTGGGAAATGCTCTTACAGTGCACTTTGTAATGGGTTCCCAAGCCCTTAGGCAATGCACTTCCCCCCCTCCCCAGGTCCACAAGGTGCTTTGGGCTCCTGTTCACTCACGGTGATGGGCTCTGGGGCTGAGTCTCCCCTGGGACTCCCCTACTTTTCTTTATGTTAGCTGAAGTTTAAATAAAATAACTTTATAATAAACAGTGGGAGATCTTTAAGAACCTTGTGAATATCAGACCAGAGCAAGCATATATGCACAGAAGCAGCACACAATTAGATATGCAAAAGCTGTGCCATGCACTCTTCAACTTTGATTTGACTCACTTGCTCATGATACATCCTTTCACTTCATGACTGCATGCTGCTTTTTCACATGACTTTGCCTCAGGGTGCGCAGACAGGGATAAAAACTTCTTTCCTGGATATAGTCCCAAGAGTTACCAGTTAGAATAACTTGGATCATGTAGAAGTGAGGGTTGTCCAAAGGCAATTGTGTCAGGCAGTCTTCTTCCTTGGCACAGAGCAGAGTGGAGCTGAGGCTTGGGGAACTGAGTGTCCTATTCCTCATCACATGAAGCAGTGGGGTTTTCCTCTCTCAGCAGGATGCACATGTGAAAATCTGGTAATATTTTAATTTACTTTTCCTTGATCCGTGCATGGTGTGCTGCCACCTCTCATGCTCAGCCCCAAACCCTGCTACCAGGGCAAGGATGTCTCTGCAAATTTTCCAGTGCCTATTATAGATGGGGCATATGGACAGTGACTTCCTTAACTATAGACCTGCCTTCCCTGAGTTTCTTCTGGTCCCTACATGTCTCAGCTGCATCCCGTTCCTCCCTATATGTGTACCCTCTCTTTCCAGTTTGCACCTGGTTCCATCTCCCTGTCCACTGTCAGTAGCCTGTTTCTAATATCTCTCAATCTGGTTTTTCTGTCAGTTTCTTTTTCCACCTTCACAGCAGGTAAGGAAGCACCTACATAGATGGATTAGGTGAGTTTTGGCAGATTTGTGACAGCTATGTGCTTTAACGAGGTACCAAGTACTTCCTCTGGGATGGAAGTACTTCCATCTCACCTCCAAAATGCTTTCCTGTGCGAGTGAGGAACATATCTAGCAGCTTTGACTGTGGTAGCCTGCCTGGTGTATTAAATACGCGTAGAGCAAGAATATCAGCATTTGGGAGCAACCAGATATATGAACCTTTTTAGCTTGCATACGAGTGTACCATATTGGATTATTAGATGCTTTTGTTTTCACTGAGGCTTGCTATGCAGAAAGTACCCCTGTGTGGAGAGCATACCAGAGTAATCTGAATATTCACCCAAAGCATGACGTGTAAGCACAGAAGTGGAGTAACAGGCTTGAGTGTTTGAATTGCCCTGATGTGTTTGCTATTGGGTCAGGACTATATCTTTTCCTTTTGCTTGCTATTGCACCCTACTCTAGCTCAGAAAGTATTTTTTTGTAGCTTGACTTGACAGATTATGCCATGATAAAAACTATATGTTATTAGAGTTATAATCTGTAATACAACTCAGTGGAGAATTATTCTTAGCCTGTCACAGTCTCTCCCTGATAAACTAAGAACTGTCTAATGCATGTCTTACATACTGCAATACTCTTCTTCTCATCTATAATATAATTTTTGAATATACTTTAGTTACTTTTATTTCCAGTATTCTGCTCATTCTTTGGTTGCACAGAAAAATATATGGATATAGCTTAATAATACTGCAATTTTTTTGTGCATTACCTTTTGTTGTCTTACAGACAGTTATCTGCTAATTGAAAAACACTGCTTTAAATCATTCGCTGCAGGTCTGCAAATCCTTTCGTGTTGTATCTTAAAGCAGGGTAATTTGTTGATTGAAGAAAGTATTGTTAATCTATTGCATGACTGAATGTGACATAAATGGAGAAAGGATTGTCCTCTCTCTTCTCCATTCTTGTATTTATGCCTACAATAGATTTCTTTTGCTTCTTTTAGACAAAGTCATCTGCCTTGTATTATCAACTACTCCAGTAAGGAAGAAGGGTTACTGGCTGACTTGGTCAGTAGGTCCAAGGCAGTTTTAGAGACTGAGACCAGGTGGAAAAAGGAAAACATCTTGCCACGTTTGAGAAGTTCTGGGAGAGACAGGTAGTTCTTGGCTTGTTACACTCAGCTATTTTTGTACTTTTAAAATTTTGCTTCGTATTGCCAAGAGAAGCAGGCTTGCAGCCTGGCCCTTGCTTATATAAGGAAACAGTAATAAAATAACTCTCTCTTTTTTTTCAGACAAGAGTGGAAGCATTATGGCTCCCCGTTTGTAGTTAGACCTAACGTCTCTCCACAGTATTTGCAGCAGAGGTACAGAATAGTCAAGCATTACCCTGTTTTTATGGGTGAGGCACTGTGATAGGACTCCAAATGGCTATTTCACTCCCCAAATGCACAGATGTGACTGTGCATTAATTCTTGAGCACAGGGCAATGTTTTGTACTAAGCTGTTGAGGGACAGATGAGCTGTCCTTAGAATCAGACTGGTTCCACTTGGTTCACGCCAGCCTCTCCTCTGCAAAGAATGCTTCCCTTGGCGTTCCAGATCCTCTTACTTAGGGGGTAGCTGAGCCAAGATAAAACCCTGATCATCCTCAAGGGGACCGGGGGGAATAGTGACTGTCCTCAGGATTCCTGCTGTCATTCCCTGGCAGCCATACAGCAACTGTACAAAGTATTTTGTGAATGAGTTGACTGCATCCAGCAATCTCAGCCTTATACTTAGGGTGAGATATTTTGTTGTTGGTGGTGGTTTTTGTTTGGGTTTTTTTTTTACACTTATAATGCTACACTGCAATTCATGTGCCAAAACGTTTCAGCCTAATTTGTCAGTTAAGCAGGTGGTTACTGGACTGTCCCGTGTGTTATGGCAGAGTACAGTCACTCTCAACAAGTAGCATGGAGCATGCTGTGTGAAACAGAGAAAGGTTTGCCCATGGACAGGTGAATAGCTGCTTTCCAGAATAGCTCAGAAAACACCAGAAACTTTGCTGTCTTTTCCTACACTATCTTCACACAGCAGAGTTACCATTTCTTTGTTGTGAGTTCAAATTGGTGGTAGCTCATGACTATCAAGAGCTACGCCAAAAGAAAAATTAAAATACTTCCAATAAATACTTCTTTAAGGGGAAAATCCCTGCACACCTAGGTATGAGCCATTCCTTTAGGGAAAGCCCTACAAATGAAACAGTGATATCAAAAGCTTGTAAAAGGCCGTATTGTTAACAAAGAGCATTCAGTCCAGCAAGCGGCATTCTGATCTTTGCACAAGTGAGACAGCCAAGCTGCCATGACCAGAAATAGTCTTCAAAGGATAATTTTCCTGGGAGTGTTATCAGTGAAGCTCAGATCTTCAGAGGTGTAGAATTCCCACCTCCCCAAAGCCCGTCACACAGCCTGCCTGATGGTGCTGCCCTCTGAGATGCTGAGGGGCATAAAATCCGGGCCAGAGTCCAGAGTCAGGCAGTGAGGCAGTAGTTTTGTCTTTCAGACATCTGGTAGTTCTTCCACTCTAAACTCTTGACTAGCAAACTATTGACTCCTCTAAATTGACTACATTGCAGGGATGAAGCCTGCATTGTAAAACATATTCCTCTATTTTGTTTAAGTTTGGATTCGAGCACAAGCATCTACTTTCATAAATATGTGCCTCCTCACCAAACTAGGTTCAGTCTGTGCTCACTCCATTACCCTGAAGGAGCAGGGTACCTTCTGTCTACCCTCTGTAGACTATGAGGACTCACGATTTATGGAGCTAAAGCTTCAATTCATCATATTCCTTTTTTTTACAGATCAGGATTACAACATGCCAAAGGATATTTGAATACAGTTCAATATGTCATTACCTAAACAATACCTTTTTCTGAAAATCTCCTCACATCCATGCAGCTCAGAGTGCCTGGAAATAGGTTTCAAGTAGAGCTGAGGGGAATTTCTTTTAAAAAAAACATCATGTACAAATCTCAGGATGTCCCTTGGCAGGGGCTCCGTAGCCCCATAAAGTAAAACAGTCCAGTACTAGGAAGAAGATTAACTCCATCCCACTCACACCCAGCAGAAGGTCTTCCAAAACCCACTTCCTTCTTGTAACCCTCTGCTGAAACTGTGTTTTCCAAAACCAGGAAGCAGTGTTAATGGTGAGGTTTGACCAACAACAACTACAGCAGCAGGATTACTCTGTTCCTTGTATATAACACTCATAATCAGGATTGCTTGCAGTTCTTAATGACTGCAGGGTTATTATTGTAATGAAATAGTCCCTATTATTTAGAATTCTGTGTTGCATAGAATAAATTCAAACTGGAGTTCTAAAGGGGGGGATTCCGCTGTTTCAGTCCCTAGGAATCTTTGCCAACGACTCTGAATTTTTTTTTTTGCAAAATATTATATTGTTTAGCCATACACAGTTTATGAATATGGTAATTTTCTGTGGTAGTGCTCTCTGGCCAAATGTACCTGTCCATCTGATTTCTCCTTCTGAATTACGGCACTTTGAACTTGTTTTGAATATCCTTAGGTTGAATTTGGACCATATGTCAAAATTCTTTTGAATTCTGATCACGTTTTCCAAATTGCTTATGCTTCCCCTCATCTGGGAATTTGCTCTTTGTAACTGCACTTTGTATTCCATGATTTAATTTGTTAATGAAACAAAACAAACAATGTAGTGTGGTTTTTTTGAGTTTTTGCTGCACAAAAGAAATTCACCTTGATACTGTACTTTCATTTTTTAAAATAGCCGTGCCTCATCTGATAGGTATCTTATGGAAACAGACTTACTAAAGTAAAACTGTTTCATTACTAGTATTTCCCCTTTGTTCACTAAATCAGTTCATCTGTCAGAAACAATTAGACTAGTTTTACACGATGTGTTCCTGACAAACAAATGTTGGCTGTTTCTTGTCATCTTCTTATCCTCTAGTGCTTGTAAATTGATTATTTTTAGGGTGATGGTGCAAGTGCAAAGTTGCAAATTGACTATAAATTAAAATAAAAATAAAGCTAACCAGCCTTTTCATTTCCCAGAATGAATGAAGTACAGAAAGATGAGCATAAAAGATGAAAATTATCTTTGACTTTCAAAGTTCTTGCATTTCAAAATTCAGGATGGAGACCTTAACACTGAAAAATAAAATTTCAATCTGTGGTATTGAGATTGAGCTTACTCATTTGGTTAAGTCAAATAATATTTTTTTGTGTATACACACAACAGATTAAAAACTCCACGGAGCGGCATGCATCTAACAGTTTTCCTGCAAAATCCAGCCTCCAATGCCATAGTTCATGGGGAGAATTTCAAGGGTAGGAGTAAGATGACTTCGTTTTAGAAATCCCCTTTAGAAATTCTTGAAGTTCATCAAGAAAATGTATATGCTGTAAGCTTAAAACCCCACTAAATCCTGCAGTTCTCATTTTGTTTCTGTTTACTTTGATCTATATCTGAATACAAAACCTCTCTGCAGAATATTTTTATAGAAAAAGTAAAATGTTTTTATTGGTCTCTGCATTTCTATTTTCACTGGTACTAAAAAACATGTTTGTTTTTCTCCCTCAGTTATCATTTAGATTATTTGTCCACATTAACCATTTTAATTATTCCAAGTAACAAGTCTGAGTCAAAGCCAATCAAAACAGCAGTATCTTGCTGAAAATTATAGTTTGTACATTATATCAATTTTCAGTTGAAAGTTATTGCCCTCTAAATTGTATAGCATGTACTTTGACTCATTCAGAATGAGAATAATTAAAGGTGGTCACAGAAGATTGGAATCAAAGTATGCTGTAATACTGGTTCTTGGATTAGCAACTCAGGTTGATATTCTCAGGTAAATATAAGATACATATCTCAGGTACACAAATGCTTTTTAAGATGGGGCTGTAAGATGGGGTTACAACAACTGGAGGAGAAGAGAAGGAAAGAGCTGGCCTAAAAAAACCCCAGATGAATAAAATCATGCTGCTAGCATAATCCATATCCACATTAAGCTCACTTTGCCTGCATAATAAGATGTGATTCTGCAGATGAACATTCCTTGTGTAGGCAAAGCCTTATTTAACAGGCTGAACTAAAAAATCTTGGTTTGAAAAGATGCTCAGAGGGAGGATGAACAGGCAATTTTATATTCTCATCATAAGACGTTACCGCTCTTCTGCTTGCCTGCTGCAAACACAAAATAATACAAAGCAGTAGAGATCATCTCCGTGAGGTGGGACTTCATACTGTTTAAGTGGTCTACAGCTCCTGCATGCTGATCTCCGCTGTAGACAAAGCCCTTTAGATGGAAAAAAAAACTTTGCATATTGCAAATAGCTAAATTTTCATGAAGTAACCATTTTAGCCTTTCACTGCAAGTGTCCTGTCAAAGACACTTCTGATGTGAAGTTTGCAGGAAACCAGCAAAATGGTGTGTATGTTGAAGATGGAATAATATGGACATTATTAATGTTTCTTCATTAAATATCTCTAAAAACATTTTGAAACACTAGTTGTTTCCATGCAGATGACATGTATTATTACTATCACTTTTGTTCTTCCTTTCTCTTTTATTGTGGACTGTTTTAGCTCACACATTAGGCCTTGTTTTGCTTTAGACATAATTTCTGTGAAAGGCAACTTCAGTGTTGAAATCCACTGCCTGACAGCTTGGGATCCTTTTCCTGGGCCATTTGATGTTACTGGAATATTAGTAACACTAGCACCTTGTCACTGGGTTTTATAATTACCAGGTTTGCAGAAGGGAGACAGATGCATGGTCTTATGATCCTAGTTGTTAATATTCCACAAGAAGTTAAACTGTGAAAGGAATGACATGGGCAATTTCTGGGCTATATGGTAACACATGCCTCTTTCATTTTTGTTTTCCAAGAACATTTTTTCAAGTGTAGTTGATGAGGAATGTATTGATACATTTAAATAGAAGTCAGACTGCTCTGTCAGTCCGAATCTGAGACAGCACTAGGTGTACGCTGTTTTTCTAATAGGAAGTCTCCTGTTTTCTATAAATAGGCATGTTTCAGTTCTGATTGTTCTGTGCTGAAATAACTGGCTAGATATCGAATTACTCTAAGTAGAAAACACAAATAATGGCAGGCATTCAGCCCCTCCTGAAAAATTGTTCCTAGCAGTTATCTGTTCTACTTCCTGGGCACTGGCTCAGGGGTCTGGGGGCCCTTTTTCCTTTTCTTCTCTTTGGTACATTCATATCGATCACTGCTGTGTCCTAAAGGCAAATGATACACAATGCAGCATATCCTTTCGACTCAGGGATCAAGTTCATCCCTGGCCAGGATGTGTAACAATAAACAAGGGAAGGAAATGAACTGCTTCTGAGAAATGGAGTTCCCTCCAGCTCCCTTTCAATTTTTACACAGCTAGGCATTGTGCTTTATATGTAATTATAATGATTTATTCAAAGGTGTTTACTAGTCAAAGGCATAACATCTTGCTTATCTGATAATTACATAGCTGGTGAGGTCATCGAGTAGGTTGTTAACACTGTCAGTCTTTTGCACTAAAATGAAGCATTTGCTTGTACATATCTTTAATGTTTCATTTGTTATCTGTGCCATTTTTATCTGTCTGCAGGTTTTTGTTTGTTTCTTTCACAAAGGAGCATATAGTGAATCTGTCTTGCCGAAATTTCACATGCCTTAATTATGTTTATACCATAATACTGCTTCTCGTAATGTTAAATTGAAGGTTTCTTTATAGTAATGGATGCAGCGGAACTGAAAATTCAACTCTTCAGCTTTGTTGCACTGCTTATAAACATTAAAAAGCTGATAGTTACTTTCATAGTCCTGGACCCATTCTGCACAATCAGTTCATTACTGTGCTTAATGTAAACAGAGTGGTAAATCTCCTTAACGGAAATCTTCACCCTGCTTGGCATTTGCAATTGCTATTGGGATCGGAAAAAATTACATTTTGGAGAGGGAAATCAGCCAAAATAAATATCTCTGTGGGCCATCAGTGGGACCAAATTCAGGGAGTAATCCAATAAAATTAGGAAGGTATCACAGATGGATAGCATAAAATGAAATAAAATGCATTTAATCTTCCCAGCCTTGGGACAAAGAACCAACCAACCAGTTCACTGAAATAGCTGTCCTGCAGAGAGCTTTGACTTAATGCAATACCCTGCCTTGGATGCTGTACAGCTGCTCTGGCTGCCCTTGCTGTTTGGAAGTTCTTCATTTCTAATTGTCATCCTGTCACTGAAATAGTTTACCCTTTAATGAACATATTCGGGGTGTCCTCAACAGACGTAATGATTCTGTTAATCTTTTGAGAGATGCCATCATCTCTAACTAGTCCAGATTATGAAGGCTGTATATGGAAGAAAACAAATAACCACTTCAGGGAGCTGACCAAGGTCATTTGAAGCTACACTGAAGTTTCTACACCACATCACTCTCTGTGATATGGGAAAACTCCACAATCTTCTAATCTGTGATGGTGTTTTTATTGGTGCAATTTAGTTTTCTCTCTTATTCCAGCAGCCATCTCTGACTCTGGTGTTGCTTGTTTCCTGATAATAGAATCCCATGGTCTCAAAGGTCAGCTTTGCCCCAGAAAGGAAGAATCGGAGCTAGCTCAGAAGCTACCTACTTGCTCAGTGAAACTTAATTCCCACTTATACACCAGGTCTAGATTTTGGCAATCCAGTGTCTAATATTTAGAAAGCTGCTACACCAAAATTCAGGCTAGAAAGTCCTGCTGTTTCCAATAGCCTGACCAATATTAGTTCCTGTAAAATTTATTACCAATTATAGAGGACCTCAGAAGTTCACACTGCATATCATGAATCTGCTTTGTAACTGTTCGTGTTGTGGAGTTCAGAAAAAAGAACAACTTAAAATGGCACCATGTTATCAAACTTTTTCATTTCTGAATGCTAAACAGATCAGACACCCGCGGACTGGACATCAGTAGGCAGGTATAGCAGGAGGTCCCAACTGTGAAATATCTGAATATGGTTCTGAAGTCTGAACTGTGATAGTGACTGATAGAAGAATAGATGTCTTTTTCCCTTCTGTCACCTGTAGCTGTTCATGTACTTAGTCCTCCAACTCCAGTTTGCTGTTCTTCAGGATTTGGCTCAAATAGGAATTTTTTGTTCAAACAGGAATTGCATGACATTTTCTTTCTCACTACATTTTTTTTTCTTTCCTGATAGGTGGTATAAGCCCTTGGGATCTTTTGATCTGCTTATCTTCCAGAAAAAATGATGGTACTGGCTGCATTCAAATAGATGACTTGCATCATCTAGAGTTATTCCAAAAGGTATGAGACTATTGTGTTATACTTTGTGGGAATGACAGGACAAGGCTAGCCCAAATTTTCAGCACTCACTCATAAAAAGAAAAGTATCTGATCCTCATTTTATACTGCAGCAGCACAGTTTAACAGCAAGTAAAAAGTTTTTTCAGGTTTCCTATCTACTGAGAAATAGTTGTTAGTTACCAGTGTTTCATTCTTTATATCACATCCAGTGATCAAAAGGAATTTCTCATTTGGACATAGTATGCTATTTTGGATGTAAGTATTTCAATGTGAATACTGAACATTTTTACAACTGAGTGTCAAGTTTTCCTTTTCTCTTCTTTAGCTTGAACTTTTGCATTCTTGGCCACCTTCAGCTGGCATGTCAGGCAGCAAAAGTGCCTACAGAAGTCAAAAACAAATTTAAGCAATTTACTCCATTGGAAAAAGAGAATTTAGAAATGGAGAGAAACAACTAGCCAATGCATGCAATGTTTCAGAATAAAAGCATAAAGAGAAGATAGCTGGACTAATTTAGGTTTCACATATTATATCAGTATTGAGTTTCATCTAATGTAATTGCTCCTTTGTAAACATAATTTAGGCACCTCTCCAGACAATGACAGTGCTCCTACAATTGACAATGTGTGAGCTGGACCGGTGTCCTTCTCCAGGGCCTTCATGGGAGTTCCTTGTTCTGGAACTGCAATCTGCTTATTCACAGCCCGAAGCATCAGTGGTGCCAATATTTCTTGGTATTTTCAGTAATTGTTTTTTTTTCACTTGGGTATTTTGTGGGCACAGTTTAGGTTACTTAGATATGCAAATATCTAAATAAGCACCTGACTTGTTGGTGAAAATATGTAGTGGAATTAAACTGAGGGCTTTGTTTGGAAAAATGTGACTGAACTATGCATAAAGCTTGGTTTACAATGGAACACATAATGGTAAGACCCAAAATTATAGTCTCTGAACTGAGAGACAGGGGAAAAAAGAGCTGCTTTTAAAAGGTATGTAGTTCAAGTATGAAGTTCATGAGGATGCAGAAAGCACTGTGTGTCCACAGAAGTTAGAGCTAGGAGCATGTACACTGGGGTTCTGTGGGACAGGATGCCTTATCTAAGTGTAACCAAAAGGAAAAGTTCCAGTTTGTTAGAAATATACATGCTTGGGATTCAGATCTCAGATCATAAAACACCCCAGGCTTGTGCAAACCGCTTTTTGCTTATTCTACCCATATTATCATATCTGAGCCTCTAATACTGTGCAATTTAATAACCCTTACAGCACTCAGCAATGTCCAGAAGTTTCACACATGAATAGCTAAGACATAAGGTGATCAAAGGAATTGTCCAAGTTCCCTCAGGAAATCTGCAGCACAGCAGGGACTTAAACCAGATGGCCCGTATCTCCGGATAACTTTAAATATTGGACTAACATTACTCGCTGTTGGCATGTCCATACCATGGTGCAACACAGTTCTTTGTAGTAGAGCCTAGATGTGGTTTAGCCAGGTTAGCTTACCATTCTTCCCAAGCACAGCAATTCAAGAGGCATAGGCTATTTCCATGCAGTGAGAGGCAGTGATTGATAACTGGCAGTGAACACAGAAGCTGCAGAAACTGGAATGGGGGCAGGGAAGGGGTGAAAACTCAGCAGCCAGGAGGAGAGCTGTAAGTCTAAAATTTTGTTTTGTGATGGGCCATGGAGGAAGAGCCCATACTTTAACTTCATTATCCCACATTACAGGAATGGCAAAGTTGTAATTCACTACTGACACTGGCAGGAGTTTTGCACATGAGGTGTCTCTGACAAATTGAACAGAAATCTATTGAAGGCTCCAGGAAAAAGAGCATTTTTCAGAATGAAATCACTAAAGCTTCTCTTTTTACATACAGGTAAATCTGCTTCCAGAAATCCAACATTTCCTTTGCAGAAAAGAGGGATTATGCCAGATAACAAAAACCTTTTCAGGTAACCTAATTTCTTCAAATCTGTGTATGTGATGATGGTCCTTTAACAGTTGTCACAGGAAGTCTCTGAAATTACACTGTCAGACTTAAAGTTCCTTTTTATTTTTAGTCATGAATGCATGGGGGGGGGAACGAAACAATTTCAGACACCACTTAAACAAATTACAGTCACACAGTATCTTCTTAGGCAAAGATACTGCCTTCTTTAGCCATTGCACACTGCAGAAATAATTTGGCTATAAGTCTCTTATTTTTGGACTGTTTTGTGTTAATATAGTATATTGGTGTTTACACTTCAAAGCCCTGGGTTCGGTGTAATATGTTTGTTCAGCTTTACAAAAATGTTGTGGCATGGAGAAGGAGTAGGAGCCAGAGTTTGGTTCCCATCCAGACATAGTTTACTGATAAAAAGCCTTTGTGTATTAAGATCATCAACCAGAAAAGTTTAAAGGTTATGGGCCCGTTGCCAGAGAATTCTAATTTACTATGGGTGAAATTCAGCTTTGAATAGAAACTGGAAAAAACTGTTGTGCACCATATTAGGTGTATCTAAACTACAAAGGGACAGATTCTGATCTCAGTTACACCACTAAATATCCAACATCAATGCTACTTTGGATTTATGATCTATTCGATATAAACTTTGCTTATAAATAATCTTGTCCTTTTTGGTTTTGTATTACAATAACAACCAACCCCACATTTATTCCATTAGTATTTAGCTTTGTTTGCAGAGAAATATACAAGATTGATTGGTCTGATCCCCTCTCCCCACCTTTCTTTTCACCTTTTATATATATGCTATATTTAGCACATACGGAAAGGATTCATTACATGTCATTTAACCATTTAGAAATCAGGTATCTTCTGCACCGGTATTCTAGTCTTCTCCTTGAGCCAGTGGAGAGATAGGGGAACCTTCAAACACTCATTTTATACTGAAATAGGTGTTTAAAATAGGTGTGTTGAATTACCCTCTGCAGGTACTTACTGCCCAAATACCTGTCACCATGGACTGTAAATGAAGCCTAGATGAGTAGCTTAGATTAAATACCTGACACTTGGATGCTTGACTGAAGTTGAGTTTAGGTGGCTCCTAACCTAAGCATACCATATTTTCCCTTTTAATTTTTTACTGTTTCATCTAAAGATTGATTGATATTTAAAACTTACATGAAGTGTTTCCCTTAAAGAACTTATGTTGAGGGTCAGTTTAAATTCGACATTTCCATTTTCCTGGTGCAGTAAAATGTCAAAATGGATCATCAGGAACATGCAGTATAAGGAACACCTATCCAGGTCCCATGAGGATTCTTTATCATGAAGTCATATAATAGCAGATAAGTGGTATATTCTGTTCCAGCTGAGTTTGAAGTATGTCTTCAGTGATGACTAGTGCCTTGATTTGCTTGCACTGGAAAGTGAATTAGAAAGTATTTTGATATAGTACCAGTTTCAGACAAACCTGAGCAGATTTCCAAAAATTTAAAGCACTTCAGGAACTGGTAGTTCCTTCTCATGTTGCAACAGAGTGCCTTTAAAAAACATTGGTTTGCCGTGCTACTTGGAGAAAGGCCAGTTGCGGTAGTTTTATTATTTTGCTACCACAAAACCACAAGCACAAGAGGCACTCACCACACACAGAGCTTTCCTCTTAAAATATGCACATTTGCACTGGTGTCCATAAACTGTGGTACAAGTCACTGTGTATGCGGTCTGTTAAGCTGTCTGGTGTTTTCACTTCGTTAGGGAAGGGCCATTTGCAAACATCGTATTCCATACTTATATTATTAGTGCTTTCCTGGAATTCTTGGAAAAAAGTTAGAAAAGCCATTCTGACTGATGCTGAAATTCCATTGAAATCAAAGTAGTATGCGTGCTTGGAAGAAGGGGTCTGAGTCCTACCCACTGAGTAATGGAGGATTGTTCTAGCAGTCTGCTGAAGGACTGTCACATAGAAAAAGGTCCACTCCTCACATTTCAGTTACCAGTAAAAAAGATTTTGAACCCAAATTAACTGTAGTGGTTTAAAGTTTAAAAAACAAAAAACTAAAAATCCGTCTCTTAAATCTAGGTGTCTGCACTTCAGTGTGTGGCCTAGGGGCCAAGATAGCTGTTTCAAGGCAAGGGTCTCATGTCACTTGAGTTGCCATGGAGAGTCCAGGATGCCCAGTAGGATGGGCAGATTTGGCACAAAACCTGTGTCTTTCTGGTCCAGCAGGTGGAGGCTCAGAGCAATATCCTATGGTGTCTTAGATGGCAGTCGGTGCCTATCTGTGGCTTCTATGATTCTATGTTACCTGAATTTAACACTTGGTATCTAAGTTCCCAAAATTAACAGAAGTACATTTCAGACTGACCAAGCCCAAAAAGAGCATTTACTTTCAGCTGAATTGCTCCATTCTGGCTGTAGAGACTACACTAACATCCACTGAGAGGACTGGGAACTTAGATGGTGGCACACAGGGGGTTGTCTTTATATAGACCAGACCTCAAAGTGTCTCAATCCAGAAATTAATCCCTTTCAGTATTACTGGATATGTGACATCTAATTTACTATTAGTGAAATTTACCCATAGAAGGTGAAATTAGAATCAGAAGGGTAAATAATTTGATTTCAGGTTAAGAGGAAAAAAGGCAAACTTTAAAAATTAAAGCAAACATCTACATAGAGCCAAGATTTCAGATCCTCTCCTCCCATTTATCTAATAAAGTCAGCTCTTTTCCCTTCTTTCTCTGACAGACATTTCTTCCCAACTGCAAAGTTGCCAATTATTAGAATTTGTCTGATCCTCAGTTTTAAAATTATTGGGGGAATGAATGCTTTTCATCAGTATTTTCCCCACAGAATTTTGTTTCCTTTCAAATCAGTCACGTACTTTCACTCTTGTGTGTTTGAGTCAACAGGGCTGCTCTGTAATTCTTGTTAAAGAGGATCAGTTGGTTTGTTATTACTGTGTTTGTCATTTAGTCAGCCCCCCAAGGAGCCAAGCAATTTCCTGTAAAAGTGAAAACACAAAGTTTCTGTTTTAAGAATTATGTGATCTAATTAAAGGCACGCTGAGTTGTAGAAAGAAATTTCAGGCAGCAAGATGGAGAGGATGGCATTACTGGATTTACTGTGGGTATGACACTGTTGATATTGATAAGCAGTGGGTATGAGAGTAAAGGTTATTTCTAAAAAAAATGTTATTGCATTTGTTGTTGTAGAACTCTTAAGCTGCTAGGTTTTGTATTTAAGAGAGCATGCCCCTTCTCATATCCCTGTTGTATCAACACAGGAAAGACAATGAGTTGTAGAAAATACCAGGTCAGTGTTTGTTTCTTTGCTTTGTTTCTTTAATGGAAAAATCTTTTTGTCACTCTGAAAATTCAGACTGGTTCTATCTGTATGGGGGGAAAAATTACACACATACCAGTGATGACTCCTCTTTAGGAGACAGGAGAGAAGCTGGGAAGAGAAAAAAAGTTAGGAAAGACAGACTGGAGGAATAATTTAGAGGAGCAAAAAAGGCAAAAATATTTGATGTGTGTGAAGAGATGAAAGCAGTTGCTGGGGGATGAGTGCATGTGACAGTGGGTTTGTGATGAAGCATAAGAATGATAATGGATCCTAAAATTCAGTATGGAAGACTCTGAGAAGTGCTTGCTGCTCAGTCTTGAGAAGATTTGTTTTGCTCCTGCTTTTGCATGGCATTTGGCCCAGTTTTTTAATCAGGTTCCTGAAGTCTTCTCACTGTTTGGGACTTGGGCCATGAGAAGGTCTGACATGGCTATTGAATGACCAAGGAAGGCTCCTGGCATTTATTGCTTAGGTCAGCAAAGGCTGCAGCTGTTGCATGGATCTGTGAATGAAGTCTTCCTGCAAGCAACGCAAACCTAGAAGGCCTCTGAAGTTGGACAGTGACTGGCAAAGAGATTTCAGGTGCTTTTATTCAGTGTCCCAACACCGATGTGGTTACAACTTGACTTGGCTGTCTCCTGCCTTCAGCTGAGAGATGGGGAGGACTAAAGTCCACAATGTCAGCAGAACTGCCCAGCCTCAGTTTAGGGCACAGGAAAGGTCCTGATGCATGCAGAACAAATACACTCTTTGGCAGGTTTTGCCTGGGGAAGCAGCGGGAACGCTTACAGCACTGCCTCCCTAATTTTTCTGTTCCATAAGCAGTCCAGGCTAGTCTGTCTTCCACACAGGCACTTGTCTTGCTTCATCACTTCCAGGGCCCAGCCTGTGCCATGCGTAGCTGTTTCCTCTACCCATCCAGCTCACCAATTCTTTTTACAGTAATACTTCTGCTGTAAGCCTCCCTTCTGCATTTGTTTTTAGTGTCACTAGTGCAGTGACTTTATAAGTGCCTGCCAGCATTGCGTGCTCACTTGGTCATCTATGGGGCTGGCCAATGGTGTTAATCACATAGAAGGTCTTGGGATAAGCACGACCACAATGAAACTGGGTGGGAGGGAGAGCTACAATAATCCAGATGTGTGACTGTGTTCTCACTATGTGATATATTTACTGTCTGGTGCTAACCCCACTTCAGCTTTCCTCTCCCCCTACCTAGCAAATCTGCCCTACCTGTCCCCGGTGTCCCTGGGTTACTCTGGAGTCAGTGGGAAGCGTGAAGTGAGGGGGGGAAGCAAAGCCTCATTGTGCCACCTATGTATGTAGGAGAGAAATCCTAGATTAAATTTATTTTCTGTTGTAATAATTCAACACCTCTGTGACAGAAACATGCTTCTTCATAGGGCAATGCGGTTTTTTTGCCAGCTGGCCCTTGTAAATGTCTGTACACCAGTTGTGATCAGTTTTGTGCCTATCACCTTTCTGCTACTGAAGTTGCTAAGAGTCTCAAGAATGGCCAATAAAATCAGAATCTGATTTTTTTTTTTTGAGTTAATTTCATTATGAACTATGTGGGGCAGGATTTTCTTTGTTTTACAACAAGGTCAGATCTCAGATAGGAAAAAAATGTACTTCTGAAATAAACAATATGAGGAAACTGAAAAAGAAGAAAAACAGCTAAATGAATATGAATTACTTGGCCTATACCATTCTCTATTCTCTATTCTCTATTCTATATTCTTCTCTATTCTATGCTGTTAATAGTACAGAATTCTAGTTGCGGTTCTAATCATGTAACTGAGCAACTGAATTGCTTTTTCCAGAGTTTTATAGCTTATCTGTAAATATAAGTTATAGTATAAAGGCTTCTGCACATGGAAGAAGCAGCCCTTCTGGAATACGTTGAACACTCTCCCACCCCTGTCTTTTAACCATGAGGATGCTTTAGGCATGAAGAAGCCAACACTGTATTTAATAAATATTGTTTTCCATGCACCTGCCAAACAGAGAAGCAAAAACCATGGTAAATTAATAATTGAAGCTGAAGCTGTATTTGCTGGTGTTTTTAAAGAGGAAAATAAACAACACATACATTTCAAAATTACACGCTACCATCATTTTGTCTTTATAACTCTGAAACTTCATGGGTGTTCAGTGCATTCCAATTCACAGTTTAAATTCCTTTCCCTCTACATCTGATTTACTATAAACCTTTTTTTAAATACTAAATATACTTTAGATAGTTTAAATGCCTAGAAATGTCTAGTGGTTTGAAATTTCTCCATTCTAAATATTCCAGGTGACTTGCTTTGAGATTAACTGTATTACAGAGGGAGGGATCACTGCATCTTTTGATGTCCTTTTAAGGACAGCTAGATTAATAGTCATTAGTGGGTAGCATATTGAACCTGTGGCAATGTGCACATCACAAATGAAGCTTATAACACGTCAGAACCATCACAAGAGTGTTAAGTATCAAGAAAGAAACCATATTCCTGTGAAATCAATGGAAATTTTGCCAGGACTTCACTGGGCTCCAGGATTGCCCCTAGTCTTCCTAGCTTCCTTCAAATACCCAGCATCTGCTTTGAGTTTCACAGCTGCCCTTTTCTAAATGCATAGTTTATTAAACTGAGTGTTAAAGGTTCTCTCTCTTTCTTTAGCAACCTCAAGGCATAATGTGTAAACCATAGGAGAGTACTTATCTTTGTTTCAGAGTCTTTTCATCTGATAGGTCAAATGGATAACAGGAGGCAATTAAATGGAATAGGTCTGCTTTCTGTGACAAGTCTGCAATGACCTCAAGGCATGTAATGGCAGTAGTTCAACTGAAATCATCCATCCTCCAAAGTCAACACTGAAAAATGAAAAAATGCACTTTTAATGTTTGTTACTTTCGTGGTAATGCAGCTCAGAGCAGGTTTCTATACATGACTGAGCAAAAGGTACGGGATAGTAGGCTTTTTTTTGACCAAAATCCTCTAGTCCCAGAAGTGCTCGAAAGTCTGCCTAAGACTCCATGAAAACTTTTTAAACATCTCCCGATGTGAAGCAATCTTTGCAGCTGTTTAACACACCTTTCCAACCTACAAAGGCTGGAAAATTGCCCAGCTGTAAATACCAGTAGAGGACCAGGTTGTAGCAATGAAGCCTGCCCAGTCTGTTTCAGAAATAAGCTCTTTGTGCTCCAGCATCCCACATCAGTCAGGCAGATGCATGACCCCAGCACAGGATGCAATATGAAGTTCTTCTAACACTGAGATGCCCTGTCAGAGAGCAAGCCTGCAAGCCGGGCAGAGAGGACTTGTTATCAGTCCTTCCTGAATATTGTGCTGCAGAAACTGCTGAGAAATGATGTGAGGTGATTGTCATTCTCCTTTTTCCTGAGAGAATTTAGGCTCCTGCTAGAGACAGACGACCACTATGTAAATCTAAGAAGAAGTTCAGAAGGCTTCTATGAAGACAGAAAGTTTCTTGTGTACTTTCAGGACTAATGGACTTTCATGATCTGAAGTGATGTTTTTCCTCTTAAAAAGAAAAGCAATTGGATGAAGATTCTTCAAGTACAAATGTGTCCAGCTTACAATGTCCTTTATGAAAGAAATGAACAATGTGCTGGGCTCAGGACAAAGCCCAGCACCTCAGTTGCGTTTCATCTGTCTCTAGCCTTGTGCTTCATTAAACAACTATTTGTCCTTGCACCATGTTTGAAGTGTGTAAAATATAGCCCATTTGATCTATTGAGCCTATTTGAGTTAATATTTAAGAAACAAAACCATATCATAACCCTCCTTGTAAGAACAAAGGATAATATAAAAGGAAGGATAAAGAGAACACATTCTCATTCATCATCTGTTTCCTCTTCTTTCAATTGAGTGTTACTCAGTTCAGCCTGTAGGGTCTTCTGCTGAATTCACTACCTTTGCAGATCACCAGATGTTCCTGTTAACCTAAGCATTCCATTTACCACCAGTCCACGTGGCCGCAACCGAGTCAACACTGACCTGGCTTTGCTCCAGGAAGTCTTAATTTGTCCAAATGTACTTCTAGCTATCGGTAAACCTTTTGCTCAGCCACACGTTGTAACTCTTAAATCAGCTATTCTTTATTGCATGTGGGTTGGATCTCATGTTACACTTCAGAACTCTGAGCCAAAGACAAGTAAATAACTTGGGAGCCAGAGATGGGGGGAGAGGGAGCAAGAAGTCATAGCTGTGTAAAATACTTGAAAGGCCTCATTAGATGTCAGTGTAGCTGCTGCATTAGATATCAGTTGTTGTCAACTATCTGTTTGACTCCGTGGTACTTTGAGAGATTGCAGTCGACAGAACAATATCTACCGCCAGTTCATGTGACAAAGAGGTGCTTAATTGTTTTGATCTAGAGGTGTTGACTTGCTTTGGTGGATCTTAGACCTCCCTTTTACATGTGCCCCCCAGCTGTTCCTGTGTCTTAGATCTGTTTTACCCACTGCTGTGGTTAGAGGGCTAATGTGTGAATTCAGCTGAGAACTTGTAGTGGCTTCCTTACCCATCGAAATGGTATCATGGAGAACACTATAGCCAGAGGTAAAGTGGTGCTGTTTCTCGGTGTTTTCAATGGTACCGTTTCAGAGATGTCAGCGTAAGAAACATTCTTCAAGCCAGAATTTCTAGGAAGTGAAGCATTTATTTTTTTTTAAGTGAAAGCGGGTGTCCAGCCTTAGGTCCTTTGCTGTACACCAGATCATCACAAATGGTGGCAGCAAAAGCTACTTGAAACAGAGCAGCTGCTCCTCGGGAAAACCAGCAGTTTGTGTAGCCTTTCAATTACTGCATAGCCACTTTAATAGGCAAAATATTATTCTCTAATTTACATCTTTTTTTTTTTCTTTTGATCTTTAGAGTCTGTTACTGAGAAATTACTGATACTAAGATCTGGATTTGTGAAAGAGGGGACGTAATCTGGACGTGACACTAGGGTGCTGGGACTCTTCCTAACTTGGTTTCCCAGGCTGCCTGACACACATCAGCTGCTGAGCCTGCTTCACCTCTTCTATTATAAAATGTTGATGTTATTTATGTGCTTCAAAAGGACTAGTTAATTAACAACAGCTTGTAGAGTGATTTCAAGATGGAAAAACATGGCAATTACAGAAAACAGTAAAGGCACTGCAGGCTTATTTTCATTGATGGTAATGTTGATTAACAAATTTACAGCTCTAATGAACAGTCTTACTGCTTTCGAGTGCAAGACCAGGTGAAGAGTTGCCATGAGAACTGCTGCAGCTGAGTGTGCTGCAGTTCAGTGCTACTGACATCTCTTTATTATTATGATAATTGAATTCATTGATTACCAGGAGTAGATTTACCAAAGTGATGGACTGTCACTCCCTCATTAGCTCTGCCTGGATGATATAAATGCTGTGCATCATCTCAAAGGAGCGAGCACCTTGTGACAGGCTCACTCCCCTTTCTCCTTCTTCCAGCCACCTTGCTGTGGGCTGGCTGCCAGGTGAATCCTAACACAAAACCAACAGAGATGGGTAAGGCACCGTACAAACAGGATGCTCTATAGCATGAGGAATAATTTACAAGCACTGCCCCTTTTTATGTTCTCTATGTTAATCACCAACACCCTCAATTTGTTTAACATTTTCTTCTTCAAGAGATGGCAGGCTTCCATTTTTTAATGTTGAGGCATTTTGCAATGACTTAGGGGAATACTAAGGGTCTTCTACCTTGTAGTTTCAGAATTACAGAACACTTCTTTTTTTCATCTGTCCCTAATAATTTTTTTTTTGTTATATCCAGCTCCACTAAATGGTCCACTGGGTAGTGAGAAATAAATTAATGTCAAAGTAATCTTTTCTATTTCCCTAAAACAGCTAAAACTCTCATTTAAGAGGGGTAGGTATAGGTACAAACCCGATCTCATTCTTTTCAAATTCTGTCTTCTGAATTAATACTATACGTCTTGCTTGTTCCCTTAGCAACACAATTAAAATAATATTTTAAAAAGGAAAAGACGCTCTCCTTTCTATTGAGTAATGAGCTGAACCCTCCTCTGTGCTTCTGTGTTCTTATTTTCAGTGAAATAATTGCTTTCTTTTAAATAAGGTAATTAGGTTTTGCGCATTCCTGTTTTCTCAATGTTATGCTTATTTTAACTAAAGCAATTGCTGAAAAATGTGGACCTTTGACATAATTTGGCTTACAGATGATCAGCTGAGAGGAGATCTATCATTCTTGTTATTTGCATGGTTCTGTTAGTAGTGTCATGTAGCTGCAGCCTAGTGTAAAAGGTGTATATGTTATAGGGAGCTTGTTCTGGAAGCACAGTTCTGCCTCCTTTCAGCTGTGTGCTGTAGGCACCAAGGTAGGACAACCTGTCTCTCTCTCATCTGCCCCCCTAGGCAGCCTTGGCAAGGGGGTAGCTTGGATTGCTGTCATGGGATTAACTGGATTTCGCGTGACTTTGATGCCACTCATGGTCAACAGATCAGTATCTGGCTTTTTGAAGATCTAGGCCATGAGATTTGAAGTCCAGGGTCTGACATTGCTGGGCTGTTCCTGATGGATGTGTGACATGCGACAGTGCCAAGATACAGGGGAGCAGGGCTTGGCTCCATAACTCCATAGACGGATGCAACAGCAGAGGTCTGTGTCTTGCCTTTTTACCAGTGTGAGGCTAAATCAGAAAAAGATTTCTGAAGCTATCTGTGCACTGTGGAGGGCCTTTATGTGTTTTAATTGTTTGAATTCTGGTTTTGCCTGAACACCAAAGATGTATGATCAAACTTTACACTCTGGAAATCATTTGCAGCTGCAAGTAAGTAGCTTAGTTTTCTTGCATAGTCAGTGAAAAAACAGACCCTTTCAGAGAGCAGTTTAGAACTGGTATTTCTCTTAGTGCTCCAAGGACTGGTCTCTCTCTCTCTATTGCCTAAAGACAAAGCCTAAAAATACTGTTTTGCCAATGTAAGCACTTCAGTTAGGTAACTAAAGCGATATATAGGAGTAGTTGCAGTGAGACCATTACAAATTGCCATGGTGGAGTGCCATTGTCTCTTTACAGGTGGAAATTGCCATGGTGAAATGCCGCTGTGTCTTTACAGGGCAGAAATGGAAGAAAAAACATTTGATTTATGCTCCCTGTGCATATTCAGAAGGAAATCTTCTATGTAAATGACTTAATGGGAGTTTACTGGCTTATTCCTGTTCTCATTGGACAGCCAAGTAGGCAGAGAGTAATCTGTTTTGTCTCTGTACCATGAACAAACAGGTAGTCACTTACAAAGTCCAAATCACTTATAATGCGTAACACAACACAGAAATGCCAATGAGAGTATAATCTGAACCTGAGCTGCTATATTAATAAAAGTCTGGTTTTGATTAATAAAGCCTTTAATCCTGCTAAAGGGTGCATGTAAGGCAAAAGATCAGGTTCATTTTAGATCCCAGTTTAGCTTGGAAGGCTGAACTGAGCTGATTTGATGAACAGCCGATAAACACAGACAATCACAATGTCATTTTAGCAGGATCTGAATATGAAAATGAATAGTACTTTTCCTTGAAAGGCTGCTCACAGCTCATCACCAGAAATACAGCTTTCATTTCATGCATCAAAGTGAAGAGTGCATGCATTAAAGGAGAAGCTATACAAATAAATTCATAACATTAGTGCGATGCAGTATGTCATTAAAAAGATAAGTAATAAGGTTTGGGAATATTGTGAACAGCTTGACTTTTCTCTGACGATTACTTAAGAACTTGAAATGTGAGGTGTGTTAGAGTTAATGGAAACCACCCTACATGAAATAATGACATAACATAAGGGTCTGTGCCTTTTTATCAGCACGGTAAAAGTAGAAAATACATGCCACCCATTGACTGATCTCACATCACAATATTTTGATTACTGTTAATAGTCACATGCCTCAGTAATCTTGAGGACTCTGATACATCAGTCCTGCTCTCACCGTGTTCGCTGGCAGAACTAAGCCTCCCATAGATTTCAGTAACTAGAAAATGTAGCCTTAGACAGTGAACCTCAAAACAAGGATATGTGGTTATTTACTGAGCTGTCTATGTGATTACTGTGGCTAAATCCCTTGGTACTTAGTCAAATAATTTTTTAACCCCATTAATTGTAATCAGGGCTACGTGAGAGACAAAGTTTTGGTATCCTATATTTAGAAAGAAAGGATTTCTGTTAAAAAAGGGGGAAGAGGATGTTTTTTGTATGCAGCACTCATGCACTCACCTGTGAAGTGGGAGTTGCAGCTAAGCCCCTGAGCTTGCAGCTGGAAGGGGGTGCTTTTGGATGTAAAGCTCTCTGCTACCAGATCCAAAAAGGGCTATAGTCTCAGCAGTTGTTAATTTACATTTTTGACATGCTGGCAGCTCTTCTCTACCTATTATGTTTTGCACATTTTATCCTTAACAGCAGGAGTCGACTGCTGCTTTCAATGCTCCTCTGACTTTCCTTCTTATCCCTTTGGTACTTTTTCAGACCTGCAGCTCCCAGTCGTCACCCCGGAGTGCTCTGGCCAGCCTGGGCTGTCAAGGGCCAGCGCCGCAAGCAACGTGGCCCAGGGGGGAGAAAGGACTGAGAAGACACGTGCTGCCCGTCTGCGGCACTGGTGGAAGCAGAGCACCAGCACACAGCTGTAAGCTAACAATACCCCACCCTCAGACACCGCCAGGGCTTCATTGTGCTTCTTCTTGGGAGTCAGGGATGCAGAATATGGCAAGAGGGGAGCATTTGGATGCATTGCACCTCTTTTATTTGCATAATGTTTGTTCCTGTGCTAGCCAAGCTTGAACGTTTTGTGTGTGAACAGCTGAGTCTTTATGTTGAGGGCACTGAAATGCCTAAAAAGATAGATACAGACCCAGAGATACCCCTGAATGTTTAGGTCTCAGAACGGCTGAGCTATTTCCTGCTCCCATCCCTGCCATGCGCCTACCACAGACACACATACATAGTCCTTTGCACAGAGACCCTCCCTTAAGTGAAGAACCAAGTACTTGAGAACTGACTGTCCAAGTGCTGCTTCCTGTGTTACAGTATCTCACAAATTTTGTGCTCTGAGGACCTACCATTCTGCAGGGGGAAGAAAAAGGTCTCTTTAAGATAGATATTATTAGACTCCCTTAACAGATAGCAAAATTGAGGTCTGGAAAGGCCACATATTGCCAAAGATTACACAGAAATGGGAAGAAATGTGTCTTTTACCAGTAATCAGTCTTGGAGACCCGTAATTTTTACAGTCATCTCATTGCATTCGCTGTGAGGTAGATTGATACCCTGAGATTTTAACAGGCAGAATAATTACTACATTTGTGAATATACCCAAGTATAGCTCAGATTTCCCCAAGTAATGAGCTTTTAAATAACAGATTTTTTCCCATAGGTTTGTTTTTTTCTGTCCTGTTTGTGTGGCTGATTCTTTTTTGCGTGGGCTGTGGGATCTGTAAACCAGTATCTAGAGTGCCATGTCACTTCCTAGACAAGGTTAGCTTTCATAATTCTTTTATGTTTAGCTGATTTATTATGGGTTATTCCTAGGTGTCATGGTCTTTCATAGTGTTCGGAATTAGATTTTTATGACTTTTATTAGAGAAAGCATGCAGTACCACATGTTTGTGTCCCTTTATTACGTTGAAGAAAGGGCTAACAATAGTGCAGTCTTTCCATGGGGTTGGCTGGATTTTTTTCTGAATTCAATACAGATCAGTATTAAATCTAGATACCTTGACTATGCACTTCTGTTATTTAAACTGCTTGGATTTCTTTAATGTTTTTATCTTCACGCTGAATGTCCTGTGTCTGCAACAATTACAATATGCCCACAATGTATTTATCCATACATACTTTCAAATATAACTCCCTCCTAACATAGTTGCTTTCTATGCATGGAAATTAAGATTTAAAAATACTGAAAGCAATAAAAATACTTGACATAAAGCTTTGTTACAGTCTGCTTGGTTTCATTTACTGTGTTGCTTAACACAGGAGAAAAAAGGCTAATACCCTATTTCTGCTAATTTCACTAATTCACTATTTTCTTATATCTCAATTTCCTCATTTGCAAAAGCACTTCATTAATGCTATGTACTTTTATTACTTTCCAGGAATCAAGTGTCAACTACACCAGCCCACAAGGACATCCTTAAAGCTCAAGACCTTTCTGTCATCATCAAAGCATATGTGCTTGTGACATCCTTAACACCTCTGCGGGCGTTCATTCATTCAACCGCCACTGTCTGGCATCCACCCAAGAAGAAGCACTTTTCTGTAAAGGTAAAATGTTTAATTTCCTAATTTTTCCATCTTTCAGGCAAAGTTCAGAAACGGAAAGCTAGATAATATCTTTCTTCTCTTTTACCCCTTCTTTATTTGCAGTTCCCAGCTGACAGTGAATATTCTCCTAATGTACAGCTTTCATTTCTCGGAAGCAGTGGGGTTTGCTTCATGAAGCAGGGAAGATTTGCCCTGTGCAGTGGGGGTTATGAAGGACCCTGGGATTTGCTTGCCTCAGAAACCATTTTTATTGGTGACATTTGGCAGGAGCTGCAAGGTTGGAGTTTTCGTAAAGCACAGCAGTGGGGGTACTGTCATGCAGTAATGTTTTTTTGTCCGGATATTGACAGTGCTGTAAAAAAAGAAAGTAAATATTTAAAATGGTTTGTTTAGGATTCCTTTTTAGGTGCAGTAAAACAGAATGGAAGAGGGTCAGGGGACTTCTAAATAAGGGGAAAGAAGTATACCATGTAGAGGGTGGGCCTCCAATGGTCTTGGATTTATAAAGAAAGATGTTTCACATGTGCCTTAATAGGATTAACTCTGAACATTTCCAAGTACTTTGAGAAACCCCTCTCTCTCGACATCAAGTTTGCTGAACAGTCCTATGGATTTCCAAACATGCCTTCCCATTCCTTTGTTCTTTCAGCAAGGAACTGTGCTTGCAACACAGCAGGTCTTCAAGAAGGAATTGCAGTTCTGCGGCTGCTCCTTTCATTTTTCCTTTTGAGGGAATAAGTTGACAAAGTAGCAGTGATTTCTTGAGGTCCTGTAGATCAGCTCCTGCAGCAGCCATCTGAGGATGGGTGCGCTTTGCCCATGTAGTCCTCTTGGGGTAGGAGCAGGTCTTGTCTGAATATTGTGGTGTCACTGTCAGGAGTCCTGATGATGCCAGCCATTTGGTGTGTTCTACAATTTTAGCTCTCTCAAAGTTAAGTGCCTAGTCTAAGCTCTTTATCTAATTCTAGTTATTGGAGAAACAGACACCTCTAGAGAACAAATCATCCCACCCAATTTAGACTCTAATTTTGGAATGAGATGAGTTTCCTGCTAAAAGTGTCTGCTTCCTTCCATGGGCTATGACATTTTTAGAGAACATGCCAAATTCTAGATTGCCAAAAATTAGGAGAGATGAACCTGTTTCTCTTTCTTTTCTCCTCTTGGAAGCTGTGGAAGCCCATGGAAATATGTTATTTTGCCATCTATTTTCCTCTGTTTACATTTAGGAAGGCTAATGGTCACTCGCTTTCAAATCTTGGGGTTCAGTTTTGTTTTATGTTTATTAAAATAGCACAATGTCCAGCAGCATCTCTATTGCAGCTGAAGTAGGGACATACTTTAAAGGCTAGCAGTCATTAGTAATTGTGATATGGCTCTGTAAAATAATTCCCACTGAGGGAAGTCTGCTGAATAGGGTGCCAGCCACCATTTACAGAGTACTTTGGCAGCTGAAGAAGCAATAAAAATGATAGATAGAAGCAGCAACACATCTACAGTAGTTCCAATCTGGTTACTGCTGCTGTGCTGTTATATCTTCCACAGCTTTAGGCAGACTTGTCAGAATGGCAAGGAATAAACAAAAAATAGGCACCACGGAAAGCACATTTGTAGTGATGTATAGATTGAAATGCAAATTAAAAAATGATGGCAAGTGGGGTGCATAAGACTGTCTCTCAGCATAAACAGCATGCCCTATAAAGAACCTGGGAGGAGTCAGGGAGTTTCCAGGAGAATTGAGACACTGGGAATTCATGGAATGGCCAGAGAGCAGTACTGGGACAATCAAAGAGAGGCTTTTGTGCTTGGTGCAGAGGCATCAGACAGGAGATCATCAGTCAGAAAACAATACTTAGGAAACTGTTTGAATTCAATCATTGATATCCTTTGGGATGAGATTACATAAAGTTTCTCGTGAACATCACGAAAAACATCATGAAGCTGTGGCTTCTTTCCAGTGGGACGTACAGTGCCAGCAGAGTGGTCTCCTCTCCCAAAGTAGGCAGTAGAACTGTGGCATTTGTACCACCCAAGGAACCTGATCCAGAAAGCTCCTAAGCTTTCCATTTCTGCCATCTCTATTGTGTAGTACAGAAAACTGTTTGTTACATTGTGAAGCTCAGCCTCTCAATGGTCAATAATGGCAGAAAGGTTCTCTAAGACCTGTTCTTCTGCTGATTGACAGAATACCTGTGGGTGTCACTGGGGAGTGAACATAGCTATAGAAGAGACTTTGGTCGGGAAAAATTTCCTGGTGTTTGATGTGTTTTTCCCCAAGAGCAGCTGACTGAATTATTATTTTTTTTTAATGAACAGATGAGAATAATTTTAATCTGCTGCATTGCCATCATAGATGTCCTGCTTTCAGTAATGTTCCACAATAATTTAGAGACCTCCTCAGTGTATATATGCCTCTGGTCAGCAAATTTTCTCATACCAGTATGATTAAACTATTATTGATGACAATTGTGGTTAACTTGGTTACAACATTACTATCACAAAATCAGTATGTTAAGTTTAAAATTTGATCCCCTATGTACAGGAACTCTTTAAGGTTGCTACAAGTAGCCAGAATGTGGTGTATAGGAAAGAGAGATTTTGAAGAAAACTAGAGATGGGGTACCAGATGATATCAAATGATTAAGAAAAAATGTGTAAAGAAAAACAGAAGTTTCATTAATTTAATAATACTGTACTTCCCACTGCTGCTTTGTTAGTAAACTACTATAAATGATTTTTACAACTCAGATTCACTTATCTTAATCATAGTGGCAAGGCTTCAGAATGACTCCTCAAATAAGCATCGGCCAAATGGCAGTTCAGGAACAGTTCAAGTGTGTTTTGCTCACCAGCTGCCAGGTTTTCTCTGGATTGTACATATTTTAGTATCTCAGTTGAGAAAGAAAGGGAAGCTAAATCCTGTGCTGGCAGGAGGATTTTGTGTAGTCAAGGAGTGACAAAAGTGCGACTACATTTGGGCCCCTGTTGGGATGATGCAGGAAATGCAGGGGAGAGAATGGCTTTCTGCCACACAAATGTTTTGATATGAGACTTGCATAATAGCCTTATTTCCTTGAGGAAATTTGGAAACCCCTTATTTAGACCATCTGTGCTTTGAAAAACTAATAATAAAATAGAAGCTTTCTATTTTGCATATGGTACCAATTAAGGGATGGGCCTCTGTCAACGTATGCAATAATTCCCTTTGTGTTAATTGACATTATGCGTGTGTATTGAGCAGAAGGTTGGCCCCTGAATAATTTTCTGTTTTATAGAAACTAGTGTGCAAAACAGTCATTTATGATTCATTTTCTCAAGATTTAACACACTGCAAAGTGCTTCCTTTGCCCTGCCATTAACTTTTCCCAACCTGGTCCCATTTCTTAATGAAGGGATACACTTTCATAGACTTTAGTTGTGCCCACATCCCGTGTCACCTGCAAAGGGTCTTCTGTGCTGTCAGCATCTTCCCACGGCCCCCACTCTGGCTCATCTTGCTTTTGCTCTTCTAAAATAGACAGTCAGGTGCCTCCTGGATTTGAATATCTTGACTGGTGTTCTTGCATAACCCTCGGTACCCTCAGCTGAACCTCTGCTCTTAAGCGATTTTCCAGTTGTGCGGTGAAGTAAACATAATTTACCGTAGCAGTTTGCTGTTAAGATTGCTGTGGTGCAAGTCACTGTAACTCTTGCAGAAATTCCCTCTCTGTGTATTAAGCATTTGGAAACTTGAGTAAAGAGAAATATTTTTTATACTTAGCACATACGCAAATAAAACTGGACCTTTACCTACCCAGGAAATACATCTTTTAATATGACATGGAGGTTTGGCTTCGAGCCGAACACTGTGAAAATTAGGTTACAGTATTGCCCTCAAGTGGCCAGTTTTGATACTGCTTCAAGTAGTAGCCACAGATACTTAATGTAAGATAGAATGCAAACGTACACACAGATAAAGAGCAAAATGCTTAGAAACAGTAGAAGGGCTCACAATTTTTTCCTTTTGTTTTATTTTTTAATTGCTTGTTCTTGCCCTGTCACTTAGCAGGAGCAAATACAAAAGAAAATTATCATCAACTCTTAATCAATTAGATTGCAGAGTTATTTGGGAATAAAATAAAATTTGTTCATTTGGTTCTGTAAGAATTTAGCATATGCATTTCACTGATCTTGCAAGTAGCCTGTGTAGAGAATTAAATGCTGTAATGCTCCTCTTCCTGGGAGACTGAGCATAACATAAATGCCATCTCTGTTTTCTGTCCTTATAGTACCTAGAGCCCTATAATTTCTCTTTTCACTGATATAAGAATGAAAGTCTGTCTGGACTGGGGGAGATCAAAGACATCTTAGTCTGACATTCTATTTCTGGCAACAACCAGGCAAGAAACCATCATGAAACTGTGTAACAGGACAAGCATAAAGTGGTACTCATTCCTAGGTGGACTATAGCCATTTCTGGTAACCTGCAAGGATAGAAACACAAAACTGGAAGTGAAATATATGTTTTTATGTTTAATAACATCCAGTGGACTTTTATGCCATGCAATTCTCTATTAATACTCTCCATGAATGCTTTTGATCTTCCCAATGTTTTGCAGCAATGAGAATCTACAGATTATTTATGTTGCTTGAGAAAGAATGTTTGTTTGCTTTAAAATTTCTACCTGATTACTTAATTTCATATCACTAATTCTTGTCTTAAGAGAAAGAATGGGTAGTTCTTCCTTCTTTACCTTCTCCATGTCTGTGCCAAACTGTCATGCAGTGCACAAATAATGTTAAAGTTCTTCTTGGAGTTCTCTTCTGCTCTTCACATTATGAACATCCCAGTTCAGCTAGTGAGAGCTTAGACTGATTATTCATTATAATGTGGTTATGTCATAAGTAAGTCTTTACACTGTTATCCAGGCCCTTGGCTTTCTGCTTTTCTCCTGGTCCCCAGAACCTCTTGCTCTGGCTGTTCAATCTGGGCAGCTCTGTAAGCATGCCCCTTTGTGACTCCCAACTTCCCTAGTCCTACCTACCATTATCCTGATTTTTCTTCTCATCTTTCCCTTTTTGCTTTCCAGCTTCCCTTAGTCAAGCTGATCCGCCTTTTCCTTTCACAGTGAGCTGGGAAATGGTACTGAATCATCTTTAGTTTTCCACTAAGAAGTCAATGCAGTGTTGGGAAACTGTTAGGATCTAATTTAGTAGGTCCTAACAGGAACTAATTTAGTAGTTGCTGAAGCTAGTAAGTGGCTTTTTGTCTTTGGGCTTAGTCTTAAGAGCAAAGATCTTCAGAGGAAACCTTTCTCAGATGGCCTTTTCTCCTCCATGTAAATAAGTTATAAAAGCTTTAAGGGATACAAGGTTTTTTTTGTCCTGAACTATTAATTAAGATCTCTTTGAAAAAATCTTATGGAAAGAAAAACATACACATAAGTGGGAAATTTACTGTATAAAATAGCTGAATAATACTGTGATATCCTCCTTCATCAAAAGTCATGTTAAAGCTGCAGCCAAATGACACATCATAACAATAAATCAGGGGTTGAATAAACAGACCTACCTAAAGCTAATACCATAAACTTATGATAAATTACTGCACTGTTTTCTCTGTGATGTATTCTGGAACCATTTTTTTGATTATGGGTACATTTTTTTCCCATTACATGTCTTATGACTTTTTCTATACACTGTAATCTGTGGAGAGGTCTGCCTATAGTAGCAGGCAATATAGGAAATAGCTTTATTGCAAAATATGTTTTTTCTGGCCTTCTGTGTAGAATCAGTCTGTATTCTTCTAGACATCTTAGATATTTAGATACCTCCATACCTATAGTTAAAAAGATTCTTGTTTGTGTGCAAAAGAGTATTTTTGTATCTATGAACAACCGCTTACACCCAAAAGTATTTGGACGTGGTGAAGAGATTTCATCAAATATAGCTCCAGTAAGAAGAATGACTGTACAAAAATGAACTGAGAGTACACAGCCTACACGGAAAGTCATCAGAGATTGATTGAATTGATTCAAGTGAAAACATCCTCAGCTATTTTCAAGGAGAGGCAATTACCTTAAGTCTTTTGAGACCCCAAAGATCCAATTGATCAGAAAGAGTGCAACAGCTCCAATGCATGGCAGAACAAGCTGGAGAGGACACCCTTTCTTACTACAAAAAGGGTAATTTCTTGAAACCAAAGGTCGTGCTTTCAGATATGACCCTGGTAATTTTATCTGCCATCTAGTTTTGAAGGCTACAACTAGGAACCAGCAAGGTTCTTTCAAAATCTATTCACACAAATCCTGCAAAGTATGATGCACCAAATCCCAAAATGTAAACCTCAAAATTACCCTGAAATACTGAATGTCCCTAATGGCCTCTTATCTTCCATCTCCTTGCCTCTTGGGTAAGTTCAGAGCTCAGCTAAAGCTCAGCCAAAGGTGAGACACCTCTGCAGGAAAAAATGTATGAGTTCACATTGTTTAACCAAAATCAGGATAGAAGTGTCTAATTGTTGATACGTAATTAACTGGCAACCAGTAACAATAACTGGTTATAATAACATCAATTTCAGTAACAGAACAGGTATGATACTGTGACAGAGTAAAAAATGTTAATAAACATCGCACATTTCTAAACATCCTTCTATAAATACCCTGTGAAGCTGTAGTCACACCCACCCACTCACTCACATTTACCCAGACCCTGTCCCACAGCCAGCAGGGGCTACAAACACAGCCCCCCTCTCCTGGAATGCAGCTTTCCTTCTTGCATGAACCTCAGCTTGGACAAGTGGGGGCTCCAGCTCTTGTGTGTGCCTGTTTCACAGGTACCCATGTAGGACCCATGCCCATCCTTACATCCTGGAACTCCCTGCAGTCTCTAGAGCCGCTGTGATACAGCTGACTTCTGGCAGTGCCTGACCAGGTTTTGACTGCTGCTGTTTCCACCCCAAAGCCTCTCCCCCCGCTGCAAATTTCCATGCTGCTTTTATATTATTTCCCAAGCTCACTCCTTCCTTGTTTCAAAAGTAATTTCCTGGTTACTGTTTAACCTTGTTGTTGATCGCCTTCCTCTTTATCATGATAAGTTTGGGACAAACATCCTCCCAGACAGTTCTGTATATTCCAGGCACACAGTTTTTGTTGTCCATGGATGGGCTGTGTTAACACTCCCACGGTATATCTCATACCTGTCTTAAGTGTCTCATTTAGATTCCCTGTACAGTCACTGGAGGAACAGAGCAGTTTTAGATTGCAATTAATGTCACTGCTTTGAGGTGCCTGCCTAAGGATGGCATAAATCATGTTCTTCAAGTGTCTGTGTTCTGCAGCGAGGAATAAAAGGAATCTAGACATTTAACTCATACAGAAACATGAGCCATGTAGTCTTGTAGGGTGGGATTCCTCTACAGGTTTTGACACCGGAGTGAATTGTCTTCATGTGAGTGGTGCCTCTGAACACCTGTTACAATCAACAGAAAGTTAATCAATGCCGTCAGTGAAGGCAGGTGTTTTAAATTTGCATTTATTGCCATTCCTAAGGTTAGTTAAGGAAAATCTTTCTTGTTTGTCTCATCAGAAAGCAAGACTGTGCCAGGACCCAGCTAGAAGACAATCTCAGAAAGATCACTACACTTCATTTTTATACTCTTTCTCAGGGCAGGCCTCAGCTGACCATTGAGCTTGTTGCCCCAGGCTGCCCCAACATCTCTCCTAAGAAATTCATTTGCAGAAAAATTGCCAGAGGAAAATCCTCTCAAGGGAATTTACTACAGTCACTATAACATCCAGCCCTGTGGGTGCCACACTTTTCCACTCTCCTGTAGTCCCCATGGTTATGTACAGGAAGCTTGCAAATCAGAATTCCTTTATCAATTAAATTGCATTTTTTCATTGTGTCAGGCCTTTAACTGATGGTTCAGTGTATTTCTGAGGAGCCAAAGGGATCCATGTCACTGAGATCATAAACTTTATTTTAATGACTGTAGATTTTAAAAAGTGGATGTCAAAGTGGGTTGAGAAAAAGTGCTGTAAAATTAATACTGAGTTAGCCAAATCTTTTTTTTTTTTTTTTCCAGTGGCTTATCCTAAAGCAAAAGTAGTTATCAGTGAGAGAAAGGTCAATGAGTTAAAATTAATCTTAATAATATTTCTAGTTCATTCCGTCTTTACAGAAAATATGTGCTTGATCCGTGAAATTTTACTGCATTTACACGCTCTGTAAGGCATTACATAAATATGTGGAACATACCTCCAACTGTATGCATCCAGAATGTAGATGAACATCTTCAAGATCCTGAGAAGTCTTGCAATTCTGTATACAATGGTGTCATTGTACAAAATATGTGTGCATGTCTGCGTTAAGTTTTACAGCCTACTAAAATTTAATCCCTATTTCTCTGCTTAAAAATTTGCCAGCCAGAGGTCAGCTTTCTCCCAGACTAAATTCCTGTGATTGCCACCAGTTTTTCTCATTCTGTCCTCTTTTCACAATTCGATGCTGCTTTTAATCACGTTAAATCAATAATGAGATTGAATGTTGCTGGGTATGTAGTCTGTTTCCTCTGAAGGTGAGAGAACCAGCATCAGTGGCAATCATCTGAAGAAACCTTCAGCTCAGTTGAACACAAATATTTATATATCTTTTTTGGGCACACTCAGAAGAACCTGCTGTTGCTGCAAGTTTTCACACTAACCACTTTGTCGTAATTCATACACTTTACTTTTTCCCTATCAGTTGCTGAGAATCCTATAGAATCTGTAGGAGTCAAACCTAACCTGAACTGTTTAAAATAGGACTTTTTTCATTAATTGGAATTTAACCTGAAGTATTTGTCTCTTGTCTCCGTTGGTCCTGAACCAGCCTGACTAAATATTTATGTTCAGTCATTGGCTTAAAATAAACATTGTCCTAAAACCTGATATCCCCTAATGAGAACCTGTTGAGTAATGTTTCTTTTCTAGCCTGGCTAAAGAGGGCTGTAACTAAAATGCAGCACCTTGGAGAAGCCAGTTGTATTTTAATGCCTGTTGTGTTGGAAAGTTGGCTATTATAGCCAACAGCATGCTCTGAGTGCAAATAAGGCAAATCAGCCTGTCTTTCATCAGTTCTTACTAGAAATATATGCACTGTATATCTTTTGTGTTGGGGTGCTTAGGAATTGATTTACGGCGAGGAACAAATGAGGTAGTGGGGCTTTTTTGTCCCTCATTCCCTTCCTTCCAGTAATACCATCTCTCCTTATAAAATTCTGCAACTCCTTATATTTCCTGTACAGCAAAATAACACAGCTTCTCACTTAGCCCCTTAATAACCACTGCAGATTTTGGAGATTAGAGAAAAGTTGCAAGCCAGTGTAGCAGGAATGTGAGTGATGTACAGGATCTGGGAGAGATTCTGGAAATAGTTGCCAAAGTCAGCTGAAGAACCACTGAGTAGTCCCACCTTGGTGAGATGAGTCTTCATTTTAACTTTTTTATTTCACATGAACAGTATAATTAACTGGTTTTGGCCTGAATAAGGAACTGAAATGGGACAATTTCACTCAGAGATAAATCTAAATCAGAACTGATCTGAAAAATGTGGAGCTTCTTGTTGTTAACCTTTGTACTGCTCTGCAGGAGAAACACAGCTTTGGTGATATTAGACCTTGGGAAACATGGATTCCCTTTTATCCTGTTGTGGCAATGAAATGGGAGTGGGATCTGAGGATTTGCATAATCTCTCTCTAAATAGCAGCTCCGAGGCTTTTTTGCCCTGGAGACTCATGGAATTGCGGTACACATGGAAAACTTTCTACAGCATAAAAATATAGTGTGATGTAATTCAAAATTTCAACATGATGCAAATATCCAAAGGGCAGAGTTGAGGCTATATGTGCAACTTTTGCTTTGCAGTTTCCTGGCAGTCCAGATTTAATCTTATAACTTTAGTTATATATACTGTTGTCATTTTTTTCCTACTGGCATTTTAAATATTTTAATCAAAAGGAGGAGAAAAAGTCCCAGGCACTTCAAACCTTCAGCCCAGACCTCTGCATGGGGGACATTTATTTTATTCAGTAAAGCCTGGGAAGGGAACCACTTGTTAGAATAAAACCAGAGGTGCTAAGAACAGGAAGACAGGCTGATCAGCTTCCTACCCACCAGTTATTTACCAGCAAAACCGAATGGAGTTACTGGAACTAAAGAGAGAAAAAAGCAAAGGGGGATCAGTGTTAGCTGCATACTCGAGTATTTCCCATGGCTGGTGGTAGGCAATGATACAATATCTTTTGAAAAGGGAAGTGGAAAGTGCTTGTTAGATTTAATGGCAATACGCTGCATGAAGAAACTGAAAGACATTCATTTATGCCAGTGCAGACTAGCATGCTTGGTAGTATTCAAGTTCACATGGGGAGGCTACAACACTGTCTAGAAAATTCCGTGGACTAGATTGCACAGAAGTATATTGTAAGATCTGCTGTCAGCACAGTGAATACTTCATAACACGTCACTAGTAATTAGCAGTGTACCCCAAGGATTCCTACTGGGTCCATTCTGGTTCAACATCTTTGTTAAATGTCTGAACCATGGGACAGAGTGTACCTTCTAATGACATAAAACTAGGAGTGGGGTTATGCTGCCATCCAGAGTGACCTCAACAGACTGGGGAAATGGGCTGACAGGAAGCTCATGAGGTTCAACAAGGGAAAGCATGAAGTCCTGTATCTGGGAAGGAACAACCCCAGGCACTAGTACACTCTGGAAGTCAACCAGCTGGAAAACAGCTTTGAAGAAAAGGACCTAGGAGTCCTGGTGGACACTGAGGTGACCATCAGCCAGCAGTCTGCCCTTCTGGCACACGTGGAGTATTGTGTCAAGTTCTGGGCTCTCTAGTACAAGAGGAATGTGGAGGGAGTCCTGGAAATAATCTGATATTTTTCTTTTCTGAATATCAATGCAAAACATGTTTTATGTGTACTTTATGTGCTTTATCTCTGAAGGTAGTACTTTTTTACTATGTAAATGTATCTGTTTGGCAATATAATAGTACTAAATTATTTGATAGTTTTACGTAGTTCAGACATTAATTGGGTTCTGTGCCTTGTGATTACTCTAATGGAAATATGGTTCAAAGGCAGTGCCTTTCTTAGCACAGAGGACTCTGATGTAACAAAACCTGCCTGTATCCCACTCTTCACTGGGTCTCTGTGTTGCTTCAGTTGCGGCCCTGAATCTCTATCTGAAGTGGTGGGATGGGTAAATTCTCATGAGCGCTGAAAGCAGCTGAGGGCCGTGTTGTGCAGGCCAATGAATATGCCACTAGGAGGATTCACAAGTCTGAAATCCTCAGGATGTGCAAGAGTTCAATCAAAACACAGGCTGCAGTGGCTTTTCATTTCTTCAACATCTTTATTCTATATTCTATTTACAGCTTGTTAACCTGAGGTAAGGATTCTTAGTCAAGGTCAAGTGGGATAGCCCTAGGGACAGGACGTTAACAAGAGAGAAGGCTTTTACTTTGAGTGTGTTATTACTGCTGAAGAAATAGGTGTTTGTGGTTTCCATTGCCTAGAACCAGTTGACAGCCAAAGGGTTTATCAAAGTGCACTCAGACTGTGAGCAACATTTTTGAAAACCATTAATACAGTGTTTGTTTCTGATATTTATTAAAAAGAAAATGTCATACTCTACTAGTATGCTGCACAGAGCTTTTCATGCCACTTTCCTGTGCAAATGAATAAGAACTGAAGTTGACTTTCTAAGGCAATTTTTACTTCTACCAGTTTTTTAATTTATGATCTTAAACACTGATTTAATTGTAAGTGTTCAAAAATATATGCAATCTCTTTCACAGCTGCAAAGGTTTTTTGAGATATTCTTCAAAAGCAGTTCTCCCCAACAAGCTTTCAACAACATGAAGGAAGCTATAAGCAAACTTCTACTTATAACTGAGGTCTTCAGTGAATCATCTGCCTCAGGACCAAATTCTTTCAATCAGTAAGTGACTTGCAGTGGTCATTGCTATGCTGTTGTCCAGATAGCTCCTTAAAACAGAATAAAAGTTGTAGAGGATACATGACTCCTAAAATAAAATAAAAAAAACCACCTCTATTTCATACTTCCTTATAAAGTGAGGATGTGCTACATTTAGGGAGTCAAACTCTTCAAAATCCACAGTGCTTCTAGTTTGTGAAATGTTATAATGAATACTTAGGACCAGATGCTGTGTCCCGATGAAGTGTTTCAGGCAGCACAAATGATCAAAAATCACTCACAATTGGGCTAGTCATAACATATAAAGCTGAATTTCCCTTCAGTGAGCCTTCTGTCATATGTCAAATATTTAATGTTAGAGTGGCCCAAATGGTTCAGAGCTGGCTGCGGCAGGCAATCTGAACAAGAGACACTGTAGAATACTTTATGAAATGTACCTTATAAAATATACCTAGGCAGCAACAGTGACATTCTGTGGGTGTTAAATCATTGTAATCACTTCTATAGAGTGTTACAGTTCTTACACATAAATCAACCTTTATTATGTAATATTTTTATTAATTAAAACTAGTATTTGTCCTATATATGTTATGTCACATCCCTGACATTTTTATGATAAATACTAAGTACATTACTATTTATTACATTTATATGTTTTATAAAGCTATTTGAGAACCCAGGTGTTTTAGTAGCAGTAATATAAAGCTCATTATTTGACTTGCGCACGTTGGGAATAAAGATTACATTGTGAGTGGAGAGAGTAGTAAGGAGGGGAGGAGTGTAACAGGGATGGAGCTATTGTGACAGTGGTCCAAACTCTAACATTTTCTTACCAATGGGATCTCTTGCTTATGTAACCCAAGGCTTGCTTAGAGCCCCTGGCCCATGCCTTCAAATGTCCCCATAGCTGCACCACAACTCTTGCTTCCGTAAGCCCAGAGAGTTTCATCATCTATTGCCCTCCAAAACTTTTGCAGGACCTCATTCTCATCAGGAGACATTTCCTCCTCCAATGCAGTTCACCTCCCTCACTGGTTTAAAAGTCAACCATATAAATACTTTAATATAGCACTGCTTTCATCTGCTCACAATCTGGCTCCATCTATGTCTAATGCTGCTGGTTCTTCTGAGAAATTTTATTTAGTCTGTATGCCATACTCTCTCTTGACCTACATGTATATGTTCTTGTGGGCATTCTCTGGACCTGTATCTGAATGTCATTGTACCACATATAGGGACATGGTTTAGTGGTGGGCTTGGCAGTGTTAGGTTAACGGTTGTACTTGATGATCTTAAAGGTCTTTTACAATCTAAATGATTCTGTGATTCTATGTTTCACAACAGTACCTAACCTCACTAAATCTGATTCCTGTTATATTTCTGTATTTCAGATGCAGCCAATGCTTTCAAATGCTAACCTTTGACATTGGATTTGGCACCTCCATATACCCAGTAGTTCTTGAGGTGAGAAAATTACACGGGTTATTGCTTGACACAAAAAACACCAAAAAGAACACAGCAGTGAACCCTCTTTGAAAGGTATCCTTGAATCTCTGTGAAATGTACAAATACATTAATATTAATTTTGCCTAAAAATGGAGAGTTGCTGTGAGAGAAACCAGCTCTTAAGGGACAGAGTTCCTGTGGTGAAGTTCAACACACCATTGAGTGTGCAAACCTTTCTGTTTTAGCATTAAAGGCCTATCACCACAACTGAATATCAGTGAAACAAAATCCATAGGAAGAATTGCATGAAAGTAGCGTTAGGTATTAACTGTGCCAGAACAAAGGTGAAGGGAGGAAGTTAAAATACCGCAACCGGCTTTTAATACAAATTGAAGTTCTCCATGAATTGTATTGTACTTTAGTTCATGACCTGCTTCGACCTCCACTGTGCTGCCTTCTTTCTGCATGGTCCTCAAGTCCCTCAGAAAGCAGAGAAATGTGACCTATGGCATAAACTCCCTCTGGCAGTTTTGTGCCACTCCTGCTTCAGAACAGTCTGGCCAGAAACAAAAGTTGTACTGCTTTCCAGCTACTTCTCATTCCCCCTGTATATACATATGAATATGTGTGTATACCTGGGTATATATAATCTTTGTCTATGTCGATGACACGCAAAAGGAAAAAAAAAATCAGTAAATATATCCCAGGAAATTACAGGGAACACTTTTAAAACTCATCCTCAGTTAAAATCTGTTCAATTTTCTAGTAACAACAGTGCAGTCTATCTCTCCATCCTTCACCAAAAAAAATAAAATCCTTTGAACACAAAGAACAAATGGACACATAAAAGAAAGCTTGCACAATTGAAAAAATCCATGAAGACAATATCCTTAATTAGTCTGACAAGACTTGTTTAACTAGTATAAGAAATTTGACACGTCATAACAATTTAATAATTGTATACTAGGCTGTTAAAAAATTCTCCCAGGAGCTCCTTAAAAAAAAACTAAACAAAAAGCATAATATTTACTTGCCTGTATAGTATTCTCAGCAATCATCCATAATCCATAAGTGTACAGTAAATCAGTAGGGTTTAATAGTTTTGTTATGAATATACAAATGACTCTAAAAGCTAACACTTGATAATTACTATGACATTTGACTCTGAATAGTATCCCTTGGAAACTGTAGTATGCACATGTCCCATGCAGCTTAAAGTTATATTTGTGTTTATGTTAAAATACTAATTTATTAATATGTTATAAGCATGAGTTTATTCATTGTGTTTATAGATTGAAAAAGATACTTTAATCTGTAGTAAATCCTAAATACCTGAGTTTTGCAAAAGTTATGTTAACATATAAGCTGACATATTTTATTCTTTTAACTTTTTTTTTATCAAATTTCAAATCAAACACATGGGAAAAAAGCTCTCACATTAAAATGCAATGTTGCAGTCTGTCCACTGGAGGTCAGCAAACATTGTGGTGTGTAGTTCTGACAGAAAATGTGATAAGGTATTTGCTATATTATAATCCTGTCTTTTTTATTGGGGGTATTACATCTTTCTTTTTTTTTTTATAAATAGTTCATTTGGTATACTTGGTTATGAGAAGACTGGAATTGATATTCAACCTATAAATTCTTATATTATTTTCCAATAGGTGCATGAAAACTTTGACTTTCAAGATGACGATGAATCAAACATTCAGGACCAAACTTTCAAAGAATTTCTTTTTGAAGATACTTTTAAATTTCTCTTATCTAATGAATCCTCAACATCCAGTTTCATAGAAGCTTTACAAAAAATATATGGAACAACTGTGAACAAGGTAGTTCATCCCACCTATTTCTTCTTATTAACTATACTTCATTATAAATTGTATACCTTTCTGAAATTGTTGGTGCCAACTCATACAATGAAGAATTTGTTTAATCAAAACTCTCTGTTACTCAATTCTGGGGAATAAAACTGTAATTGTAATCAACAACTGAATTTTCTTTTATAAAAATTCTACTCTCAAATTATGTCATTCCACAAAGTACAGTACTTTCCCCACCATTTTTAAATGGTCTTTATAATATACAAGTCTGTGTGTTTTCATAAACCTAGAATTAATTAACTCAGACAAGTAGATTCATGAGCATCAGAATTAAATACTGTTTCCTACAATTTTGTGTCTTATTCTGAGTGCAACAATTACAATTTTTTGCATTTATAGGATCTGTATAAAGTTTACATCACTAGTGAAAGCTATTTCTGACAAGCTGGGATCTCGTTTAGCAGTATTTATCTCAGTCTGGGCACTTTTAAGAGTGCATTTCTGAGGAGCCTCCTGCTTGCAAGGGACTAAATTATCCATGTGACTTGTGCCTCTCAGACAGGTGTGACTAAAACAGAGTCACGGGTTCTAAATTTATGACAGGATAAAGTAGGAAGCTGAAAAC
This sequence comes from Tringa tobata, assembly GCA_033628505.1. Classification (NCBI taxonomy): domain Eukaryota; kingdom Metazoa; phylum Chordata; class Aves; order Charadriiformes; family Scolopacidae; genus Tringa; species Tringa tobata. The sequence continues at coordinate 6,641,586 of JAHREE010000367.1, forward strand.
ATACACATACAATATGATTACCTATGTCTGTGTTCCTCAGGAGACCAGCCCTCATTTCAAACTGTCTATATCATTGCCTAGACTTTATGCAATCTCTTCCATGGTAGTTTCTTTGGGCACTTTTCTACACAAAGCTAATGCACAGCCTACTTTATTCTAGACTGAGAAATGGGATGAGCTATCAAGGAACTGGCTTGACATGACTTTGGATGAGGTTAGGGAAAGTTGAGAGCTGTTGTAACTTGTTCCTTTGATCACCAAAGGGATTGGGGCCTAATGAAAGCACGTTGCTTTCCATGTGATTCCACCAGAATATGCTGCCGTTTCCTTCACAGGATGGAACTTACCACAGAGAAGATGAGCAATGTTTGTCTTTAGAAGAGATAAACTCAATGATTACTTTCATAAAGGAGCTGAAGAGTCTTGGACAATTTGAACTGGTAACATAAACAGGGTTTTGTTGTATTGCATATATATTTTATGTAAATCTCTTAACATTTCTCCTTCATTACCATTCTTTGCTGGCTTTGGCATATGTATTTGGCTGGATGGACAGGGAAGCAGGGAGGTAGAGGTTATGCTGATTTTATTTTGGAGGATTTTTTGAATTTAAATTAAAAGAAATAAAACAGAGAATTTGAGTTGAGAATTCATTGAAAAGGACATCTAAAGCAGAAACAGACCAGAAAAAAACATGTAAGGAAAAGGAGGAAAATTATTTAAATGACTAATGAGTTGGTAAGAAAATACAATGGTAATGAAGCAAAGCAGCAAAGCAGATGTGAATGAAGAACTGGAGACAGTACAAAACTGAGATCATGACCACAGAATAGATATAGACGAAAAAGTGGCAAAAAAGCAGGTGAAAAATGTAATATGTCATCTTCTCCACAATTCAAGTATGTTCATTTTTGGAGAACAATAGAGATTCAGGAATAACAGTCAGTGTCTGTGTATAGGCATGGCAGTTAATGAGGGAAATTATGACTACTGGGGAAATAAAAAAGATTTGCAACTGGATCTGTTGTTCAGAAAGTCTGTATGATATCAGGATTTCTTCTGTATCTCCTGGGTGAGTATCAGAGTTGGAGACTGGTGAGACTTTCTGAAGAGGGATTCTGTTGAATGGATTTGGAAGTCAAATCAGAGGCAAAGACATTAGCCTTCCACATCAATACTAATAATCCTGATTTGCAAGGCTGGGCAAGACAGTCGTTTTCTACACACTTGGGAAAGAGCATTAATATATATCCATCTTTATGGTATATACACTGTCTTGTGATCATTTCTCACTGCTTTGCATTTTACAAATATTATAATGCATAGTCTCTAATCAGTGTCTCTCTTCTCAGCTTTTCCCTTCTGCTGCACCCGAGATTCAAACTTTACTGCGTGACCTTTATCACGTGGTAGACCCGATGAGGCGGCTTGGTTCAGTCCTGACTGTGCATTGGTTGCTTTCCAGTTTACTTGAACAATTCCAGATCATGAATAAAGAGGCACATCCTAACCTTTCAGAATGGTGAGATAACTATTACATGATGTGTTGAGAGTAGTTTCTCAAATTGTATTGATTGAAGTAGCTCCAGTAAGCATCATATAGCTTAATCCTTCAGTAGATGTAGATGGGCTTATGATGTTTGAGATGAAGGTCCGTCATTCTATCATGGAGCACTGTCAGCCATTTTGCCATTAGAGATGTAGCTAGGTTTCTACATAGGACAGTTTTGTCCCTTTGCTTCTCTTTCTAATGCAGAGGGCTCTGGCTTAAAAAAATTAATTGGAGCTATGGTAATTTTTTGTCTAATAAATGTGAAGTCAATTAGATAGGTTGTTTCTGAACAACTGGAAACTCAAAATTAGGAGTGCTTACCAGGATTAAGACTGTCTTTTAATTTATTCACCAATTAAAAACAAAACTGTAAAGAAAATATAAAGTTTCAGGGGAAGATTTTTCCAAAAGGAACTAATAATTTTGAGTGGCTCTAAATTTTCTGTCCAACAAGAGACAAGTCAAAGAGCATAATACTCTGAGAATGTCATTTTAACTCTTTATGAAAAGCTGGAAAAATATTGTAATGACAAGGTTAGATCCACTGAGCTTCTGGCAAGAAATTTTAACTTTCAGAAGCAGGGAAGGAGAAAGGAAGAAAGAAAACGGGGGAGGGAAGGAGAAAAGTTGTGGTATGCTATATTTTTAGTATAAAATTTGTGAAAATGTGTTTTCTGTACTTATTATCTCTCGGCTAATGACATTTCATACACATGTATGCCACACCTCTTTACTGACTACAGGCATATATGATTTTGCAAATAAAGGCTTGGGGACAGAGGTGCATCAGACAACGCGGGTGCTCCATTCCACTGAGTTTCAAGTTAAATGTGTGAATGACATTATTTTGTACATTTTGCTAAGAGAATGCCTTAATGACTATATAAGACGTTAAGTTTGTTCCTCATTGAATGGGCGTGACTTCAAGCAAGTCAATAGTCATCTGTATCTTTGTTTGCTTAGCTATAAAGTGGAGCTTAAACTTTACCACCCTGCTAGGTAACTGTTTATTAGTGTTTTGAAAAAAAGCAGTTCCATGAATGCGCTAAGTGTTATTGTTGTTACTGCCGGCCACTCCATGAAAAGTAACTCAAAGATGCAGCTGCTTGCATTCATGTGTAAGCCCCTGCCCTTTTGCCAAAATATTTAGGTTTGCATATCAAAGCATACCAACCTTTAGCAGCTTTCTGTTCTAATCTAAGCTGTGCCACTCACTCATTTCGAGCAAGTCCCTTGACGTTTTTTTTTTTCTTATTGTATGTGTATAAATATGTAGAAGTACTATGACCTTTCTCCAGGGCATAGGCCAGTGTGCTTCTTTGCACTGTGTTTTTTCTGCAATAGCTAAGCTAATAAAGCCATTCTGTTCATTCACTGTATAAAAATACCATATGTTTTAACATTGCTAAATCAATGATGCGTATGTCAGATATGCATGTAATTATACTTAATTGCAGGGAAGAAAGAGCTTAGTAGAGCTTACTCCCCAAGTAACTCAGGTATGCAGTCCAACCAGACAACATGCTTTATGGGAAAAATAGTGACTTCTGACTTAGGTCTTGTACAGTTATTCTGTTCACTGAGCATGAATCCATAAGATGGAGACAGGATTTAAAGAAGTTTCCTGGTCTTAACCCATTTCATCTACATGACTAGTATTGAAAACTTAAATGGTATTAGTGAACTCTCCGAATTCCTTCCACAGGAGAAGCAAGAAGAACTCTAGAAACTCATCTCAAACTATGATGCAATGGTTACAGCCTAGATGAGAATGACCACCTCAGATGTATTGGTATAAGATATGACAAAGTTAAGGAGTGATACTACCTACCATGTGCACTGAATTATTTGTTTGTTTGTGCACTATTTTTCAACTTTATGCAGTTTCAATTGATATGACTAAGAGTGACATCATTACTGTCTTTTAGAATAGGAGCTATGAAGTACAGTGACAAGTATGTTTGGCTGTGTCCACACAGCAGGGTAGCATGGGAGACAGATTAGTGAGAAAAGCTAACCCTTCTGTATTTGCGTAAGACAAAAGCCTAAGCAGGTCAATGAAAATGCAAATGCTTTTATGAAATAAAATTATATACTTGGAAAAGTGCTGGCCACACTGAGTAATCTGAGTATCTTTCTGTAAATACTGTAATTTGAGTATCTTTCTGCACTCACATTTCTGAATATTACATTTTGATACCCCCCTGTAATTGCATAGAGTTATTATATGTGTCTTAATGTTTTCTGATGATAATTACAATCCCTTTACAGAGTTGACATGTACAGATCACACCACTCTTTTGGAAGCTGGGGCCTTGCAGTGGTGGTGGCTGCCATACTTCAGAGTTTTTCTCTGGCTAAACCAAAGTCTGACATCTTATGGAGTTAATCTTATTTTCACCTTACTATAGGGTTTGGGACTGGGCAATCAAAAAGGAGCAGAGGAGAGAAAAAATATATTTGACAGGTGTTAGCCGTGACCTCCTTGGCAAGCAGAAAGGGAGGTGCAAAATTACTTATAACTTGGAAAACAAACTGTCTAATAGTTTATTAAGTGCCTCCTTTCAAGGAGGTCATGAATGTGCATGAAATTAGGGCGGTGTCTAGACACTACAAGCTCGAAACTACATTTTCATGCACACACAGAGACACACCGATCTGCCAGCTGGTTCTTTCCTTATCTCATTGAGATAATGCAGAAATCTCTGTTTTATTATTGGACAGTTTACCTTTTACCATAATTGACCTCAATATTGCTTTCAGCAGCTCCTGTTGGAACATTAGTGATAACTGATTGCACAGAACGATATTGCCACCTCCCTTCCTTGGTACAGAAAGTGACTTTGTGTCTTTCAAAATCCAAACTGAATGGGCAGCAGTACCTCGGAAGAAGCTGCTTTATGAGAATTTCTATGGAAAACACTGAGAGGAAAACAAGAAATGGTAATGGACCTCTGAAAAAATTCTATCAGTCAGTGGTCCAGTACATGGATTGGAGAGATACCTACTGCCTTTTTTCTACTATGGGCCCAAAATGCTATATGAAAGAAAAACATCTGTGGAGTTAGCAATATGAGCACCACTAACATGTTAATGAATTGTTGCAATCGATTTGTCTTTTTTCACTGAGGATTTATATATATATATACACACACATACACAGAGGACGTTGATCATGTGATATTTTTTTTTTATAATTAACAAACAAATCAAAACTCATAGCTGTTCCATTATAGGAATTCATGCTTCCTTTTCCCAGCAATTCAACTATCTTTTGAAATTTTTTTCTGGGTTGGTTTTTTTCATGTTATATGCTACCATTTATTAGAGAATGTGTGTTTTCTGTCACGTTCATTCAGGTAATATTGCTAATGCTGGGAACATGAATCCAGAAGGTTCATCTTTCCATGGAGAAAAATAAAATACCATGTGCCCCGGATTGCCATATAGAAATTTTTGAAAAATTTTCCATGGTTTCTGTTCCTTCCATTCACGTAGAAATATGTCTGCTATTCAATTGACAGGAATTCTTCTCAAGAAAATGCAAGTCCTAAGCGGCATCCTCCTTCTGAATTCAGGAAGAATCATGAAGGTAAGGGATCAGAGTAAGGTCTTTTATATGTGCTATGTTTTTCCTATTTGTACGACTTCTGATACCATGTATGATTTAGATTACATTGGTTTGCATTCCAGCTGGAAGGTTTTGGCTTACTACATATAAAATACCAGTTTCTTCCTTATCTGTTTAAGTTGTTCTGCTGAGCCCATGAGCAGTGTTCATGAGCCTAAAGCAAAGATCTCATGCTGAAAAGAATAAAAGTGCACACTATTTTTTATAATTGACACGAGAGTTCCTTCTTCTATAGGATTGTGAATCAGTCTTAGAGCAGAAAAATATTAATTGCTTCTGTTTATCTTTCAGCATTGCATTATTCCAGTAAGACTAAAGGAAGACAATGCAGTTATGGTAAGTCAGGGTCTTTCTAGACCACTAAGGGGGAAGAAGAGTGATTACTTGAACAAATTTCCTGGGGTTTACTACATAACCATTCAGTGAATGGAGTGCCTGTGGGCTGTTATGTTAAAAAAAAAGGATTTTTAAGTAGCAAGAATGTTTATGAATCACTCAATAATTGGGCTATTATGTTCAATAAGCCTCAAGCACAAAGTTAAACGTTGCTATGCATGCATATTAATGTCAGTATTCCAGTACTCATTGATCCCTTGCCACACTTCAGTAGACTTTTGCCCCTTATTTCCAAGAACTTTAGCATACATTTGTTCTTGTGGAATAACCTTTAAACTTGTATGGAGTTCAATCATTCTTGTGTAAGGCCAGTCTTCAGCTCAGTGGTGGAGTTTTAAAGAGCTGCTTAAGAGATGAAGAGTTTTTCTAAAATACCTGGTTGTAGGAATATTTAAAGATATGTAAAGATTTAAAGTATATTTGTCTTTGGTGGGAGCACTGCTTTCTGCTGCCTTCCTCACTGACACATCATCTGAGAAGCCACTTTATGAATGTTAAACAATTGCTCTCTGGTGGAAGGGCTTTTCTACTCATTTTCCCTCTGTTACTGATCTCATGGTGCCTCCAGGAACTCCTCTGTATTAGTCAGAGGCCAGAAAGGCTCCTGGACTGGTTGACTGGCATCACCTTTCTGATTGCTTGATATTTTATTTTGAAAATTCCTCCCATTTTTAAGCTACTAGTGAAATAACTTTTCTAGGTAAGGTATACAGGATCTGGACAACTGTTTATACTCATCTGCAGGATTTTAAAAAATATCTTCTGTGTGTCTACTTATAAGCCTCTATTTACCTACAAATCTAGTCCAAATTCTGTTCTTCCACTGGAATAACTTCCTTTACATTTTAAATCTATGCAAAAGAGTGCTGAAAGGGCCCTGCATTGTTTCTCAAGGCGGATATTTTGAGGTAGAAAAGGCCCACATAGAACTGTTTGCATCCTTTATGACCCTTATAAGCCATGTTTTAAGCTACAAGATTTTTCAGATATTATAGTAAAAGAGTTTCCTGGCTGGAGTATTTTCTGAAGTACCCAGTTTTAAGAACATACTAGAGAATATATGTGGAAAGCAAGTTTTGAATGTGTAATTATACTGTAAATCTGAATCCAATAGGTTGGATTAAAATATTTGTCAAAAGTGGGTTGCCAGCAAATAATTCTCATGAGTCATTTGGCAAACACTACAAAATAAAGGATACATTTGAGCAAATAGGATTTGATTGTGGAGATTTCATACACAGGCAAAGAGCTGGAATTTGTTGATTTAGGAATTTTAATAAAACATTCTTCCAGCTGTACTGCAAATGACCCTATGGGTCTAGATACCTACATGTGACTTGTTCTTATGAACAGTAAGAGTATGTCTTACTTATTTTGATTTTTATTGGCAATTACACATGTACATAAACCCTGTACACAGGCTGGTACCTAAGTAGGTTATGAATTTTGGCCTAACTCTTCTTTAAGTTTCAGTTAACCAACTGGAGACAGGATCTCTTAGACCTAATCCTTGCATTTTCAAAGGCTTACTCAGACTTTGAGTTTTGAGACTCTGACTAAAGTCGTTGGGCACCAAATGATTAAAATCCCTCCAAGGTCTAAAAATTTCTCTCAAGTGCTAATATAAACTCCATTAAGACCTTGCAGCAGGATTATCAGCGTCAGAGTGACCAGGTATTAAAAATCTTGCCACTGTACATGTTATCAATCATCTGCCAGAAGTTGCATGTTACTTAAAAATGTTCATACATTTCACAGTTTTTTCTTTGATGCCTTCTTGGAACAGATAAAGATACCCTATCTCATATCAGGCAGATCTTCACCAGTCCACAGCTGGACTTGAATCCTCAGTTTAACCCAAAGATCAAAGAATACTACGCAGAAGTCCCATTTGACATGGTGACAGTGAAGATAGGAGCAGAACCCTCTAACTGTCAATGCCAAGTACACCTTGATGAGAAGAAAGGTCCAAGGTATGAACGACAAAATGAGCATGAAAACTAAAATTGTCCTTAACTTTGGAAATATGTCAGAATATTACAGATTTTTTTTGTGTGTTTCTAAAAGCACAGAATACCTATAGATTAGTCACAGGAAAGTCAGAGGGAGTTCAGCACTCAGCTATTTGTATTTTTTGTCAAAGTTGTGAAGGCAACAGCAATATGTTCTCAAGCCATAATTAATCCTAGTTTTATGGAGTACACAGTTGCTAGCATCTCCCCCAGCTTCTCCACACAGTGACAGCATCAAAGCTGGGTTGGAACAGACCATTATTACACTGCACACAGCAGGCAGCAAAGAATTCGAGCTTTCATATCCAAGCTTTGATTTTGCACTGTGGCCTAAGCTACTGCTCTGCTGGGCTTGGTCCTTCAGCCAACAGTCTGCTTATGTGGGTCAGAGTAGGGCAGCTGGGATCAAAAGATGAAATAAGTTCAAGTTCACTCATTCAGAATGATTCATTTTCATCAGAATTATGAGAGATTGTCATAGAATCATAGAATCATTTAGGTTGGAAAAGACCCTTAATATCATCGAGTCCAACACTGCCAAGTCCACCACTAAACCATGTCCCCAGGTGCCATGTCTTATAAATACCAGGGCTGGTGACTCAATCGTTTCCCTGGGCAGCCTGTTCCAATGCTTGAAAACCCTTTTGTTAAAAGATATTTTTCCTAATATCCAATCTAATCCTCACCTGGTGCAACTTGAGGCCTTTTCCTCTCATCCTACCACTTGTTACCTGGGAGAAGAGACAGACACACCCCCCCCTCGCTACAACCTCCTTTCGGGTAGTTGTAGAGAGCGGTAAGGTCTCCCCTCAGCCTCCTTTTCTCCAGGCTAAACAACTTCAGTTCCCACAGTTGCTCCTCATAAGACCTGTTCTCCAGACCCCTCTCCAGCTTCATTGCCCTCCTCTGGACACGCTCCAGCACCTCAGTGTCTTTCCTGTAGTGAGGCGCCCAAAGCTGAACACAGCAGTTGAGGTGCTACTGCCACTGAAGCTGTTTTCACTAAATTTCATTGTCAGTATTTTGTCTTCCTGAAAGAACTTTTTTGTTTTGTTACAAATCTTACTTTACACTGCTTTTTATTTAAAATCATATGTATTTTGTAAGAGAAGGAAAACATTAGAAATAGAAGCCTCAAGGAGCAAGTAAAGTTTAGCTGCCATAGATAGAGTAAATATTTGTTTCTTTAGTGTTTATTCCACTTCTTTCCTGTTTGCCTCGCAGCATTGCTAACTACCCCCTCGGCCTTGGATTGAACAAAATCGTTGTTCTTGTAACAGATGATTCACAGCCTAGCCCTCAGGTTGTGAGCAGCTACAAAATCACCATTTATCGAGAAGACCGACCTAGCCTGCCTTTGTTTGATGACTACATGATGTGCGGGTTTGTGCAGGTATTGACTCTATATTCTTTTGCTACACAAAGTAATAGTGAATTTAACTGGTTTCTGTTCATCATATGGTATAAATTAGGGTATATGGGCCAAAGATCGTGTATAGTCAGTTTTGGTGAGATTAGAATCTGATGCTATAATTTTATGAAATACAGCATTTACACATTTTGGATATAAAAAGTAAGCCCAGGATAAGTACCTATTAGAGTTACCATGTATTTGAGAGCTCCGGGTTAATTAATCCTTACTTTGTTCAGCCAAAACCTTACCCATCAGAGAGCTGATGTTTTCTTGTGAGAAGACAGTCCTTCTGTATTTTGCAGTAGGCAGACTGCAGTTTTTGTAACTATCTATCTCTGACATTGGAAACATGGAAATCCTTTTACCAGGAAATATATTTATGATGACAGTGTGTTTATCAATGCTCAAGACAAATGCTGCTAAGCAAGTCGTGAATCAAAAAAGGTTTGTTCTAGAAGACCAACAAAAACAATGGAAAAAAACATCCTTTGGATGATTCTGAAGGAAGGGATGATTATCACTTACATCATATTTGTCCACACATAAGTTTGGGAATGCAAATAAATTACTCCTAACAAATAATAGTCCTTAAGAAGCAGTGGGTCTCTTGAATGAAAAAAAGGGTGAGAGCCTGTCTGATAGGGCTAGAAAGAGGCTGGGAAAGGGAAGCTCAGGCTAAATTAGACACAATATTGGCATAAAGATAATGAAATAAGCAGGGAAGTTTTCAGTTAGTGAGTCTATGGTGAAAAAGATATTCTTTGTAAGATAGAAAACCTGGGACACAGGCTGGAGCAGAGCTCTTTGGATTCCAAAGTTTGAGGACTAAATGTTGGTACTTGGTACAGTTGGCAAAGATAAGTCTGTCAATTCAAAGAGGAAAATGATATGGTAAATCATAATCAAGCGCAGTGCTTTTGTCTATGGGATTTTAGGTAGGTTAAAAAGTTTGGTGGGTTCATTCTAAATATTACAGCATCCTGGAGGAATTTCATCGCAATTAATTCTGTAACCAGGAAACAGGATTTTCAAAAGCATAGTGCTGAAGTTGTCATCCATGCTCATGTGAAATGTATAATCCTATCTTTATTTATCTTTATGAAGATCTTTATAAATCAATATATCCTTTTTGTAAAACTTATTTCCCTTTTCCAGTTTCTTTCTATATATTGCAGAAGAGATTGGGAGACTAGGGTGGGAGAAGGCAGAGCATTTTATGTGATGGGACAGATCAGGAGAGAATTTTTTTTATGTTTGTGGAGAAATAAACACTGGGGCTTAAAACAGGAGCCAAAGAGATTATAACTGTTGATAGTCAATTGTATGTTGACAATAATTATCTCAATCTGCAAATCAGAACTGTCAGAGAAAATGTATGTGGTAGTCATAGCTTACTGACTGCTGATCTGAATATCTGATTATGGCACTGTCTGGCCCTCTGCTTGTTCTTTGTCTCGTCTCTTACACTTATGAGCTCAAAAGGTCAAGAACCATCTTCTTGCTCTTTGTACTGGCTCAGCACTAGATCTAGTAGTTGCTACAGTGAAACAAGTAAGAGTAAATACATATAATACTTAAGATTTCAGTGGAGGTGTACAGCAACTTGCCTGACACCTTAGGTGTGAATTAGTATGAAAAGGAGAGCAGCAATAGGTTGAGCTTGAGTTATATTACTAGGAAAACACACTGGCTGGAAAAATGTGAGGAAACCTCCTCTTGTTGCCCAATTTGCGGCATATATCTGGGTGTAAGAACAGGAATTCAACCTCATACACATCCTCCCACACTAGAGTTTACACTGTTGTTAATGTTTTATGATCGCATTTTTGAGACTGAGTATGAATCTTTGAAGCCCTATGAAGGCAAAGAGATCTAGAATGATAAAAATGAAAAGTGTTTTAGAAGTTTCTTTTGATTGAGCTCGGTTTTCTGCTCATCTGTGAATAACTGCTCTCTAATTAATATAATTGTTCAGAGCTAGGGAGGACTTCAGGAGTTTAGAGTGAAAATGAGATGAAAAGCATTCTTGTGGTATCTAATGAGGGCTGTGAAAACAGAGTATGAGATTCTAAACTAACGTTTTTAGATATGTTAAAGGCAAACTTATCAGAGAGAGCAATTAAAAACAAATGAAGGCCGGAGTTGGAGATAGAAATGGCATTCTACAACATTCAAAAGCCTGCATTTTTTTCACCTTTTCCCTATTTGCTAGAACAGAAATTACGGCCATTTGCTTGAAGTGATGTTTTTTATCAATACGAAACTCAGGTTTTAAATAGTATCATTAAATTCTGCTTTTCATACCAGAGAACATTATTCGCTTTTGCAGGGTGGGTTAATACACCCTGATCAATGGCATGAATGCTTGTTCTCTTAGTAACAAGACACCTGTTTTAGGAGCAAAAGGATAAATACAGCGTGAACTGATGGAGTCTCCTTTGGACACTCGACTAGGCACAAGTGGGATCACACATGGGGAGAGAAAGGTCACTGACAGTGGTGTGGTCTTTCTCACAGAAGGCTTCAGTTAAAATTCTAATCCAGCAATTTTTTTTCCTGACTTTCTTTTATGTTTAATCCCATTAGGATATTCAGGTTTCACTGCAAGATGATACTGTAAGGAAGGTTACAATAAAAAGACAGAGTGCAGGATGCTGTTTCCAGTCTTCTAACAATCCTCATGCAGTTGAATAATCCTGGATTAATTTCAAAGCTATTGAGTTAAGAAGTGTGTGGTTCCAAGCTTTGCAGCCCCTAAAAGAGAAAAAAATATATCCCTCTCTACTTTTTGATAGCAGCTATAATGTCCTCATTAAAACCAAATTAGTAGGGGATAAACTGTGGCAGCACCATAGCACCTTCAGCAGCTTTGGGTGTCTTTTATTGTGTGTTCTGCATTCTCACACTATTGCTTGGACTGCAAATGGAGAGGTTATTGGTTTGTGCTTTAACTTAATTTTGTGCAATTATTGACAACATTCAAATTAAGTGTCCTTGAAAGAAGTGGTGCCATTTCATTATCACCTGTGGAGCTGTGATACCAAGATAGGCAGAATACAAAGCAAGTGGCAAAAAACGGTGAGCTCGTAAGACAGGGGTATCAGCATTACCCTCGAGTGAAAGATTCCAGACAACGTACACACTGTCATAAAGGACAAATATTTTATTCATTCTTGCACTATCCATTATCTTTAAAATGCAAACAAATTTATCTGTGCCTCACTTGAAATGTGTGGATGCTGCGTCTTTGATTGTTAATCTTTGCCTAGTTACAATCATGGAAAGTAACTGATGATGTGCTTAGGGAACCTTGTCTGATACCGTGAGCTTTTGTACCTATAGTGTCCTGCTGCCACGTTTCAGGTATTTTGTTGGGTTTTAGTTTGGTTTGGTGGTTTTTTTTTTTTGTATTTTAGTGGTACAGTTATTTATCTGGTTTTGCATTTCATTGTTAGTAATGGATAGCTATTATTATATTTTATAGCTGTAGTGTGTATCACTCTCTTTGTGCAACACTTTCCAGAATCAGTACAGTGCAGTGGGCTGTCCTACAGCTTTCTCAGGTCTGAGAGAATGGACTTACAGGAGGACAGCTTTAAAAACTTTCCTGATTTTTATAAACACCTTATTCTTAAGTACTATTATCTCTTTTATTTTTATAAACTCTTTTATCATATTCATTTCCTAGAGTTCAGATAGCATAAGAAGTCCAGCAAAGCTGACAATGAGGTACTGGAACAGCACAGTATCTCATTGGTGTGACACCAAATGGCTGCAATGCAGCTAGCAACAAGATGCCAGCAACAAGATGTTGAGTTCTCTTTCTGTCTGCTAAGCTTCCATAGATGAAAAAACAATTAAGACCTAGGCCTAATGTAATAATTTATTTAACTTTACTATAGTCTCTGAGGGATAGATGAGAAAACCCTTTAGAAGGAAGAAACCTTAAAAAAAAAAAGATGAGAATACTTATATTATTTCAGCTCAAGTTATAAATTTCCCAAGGAAAATAAAATATTTCTATTTCATTTTAAACTCCGTGCTATTACAGTTGAAATGCCTTTCATATCATACAGTACAATTAAAAACTGTCAATTACAGAAACATGAATTAACTCTTTGCTTAGTGCTTTCATGCAAAGATTTCAAAGAACCTTGCAAATATTAAATAAATTTAAAAAAAAAAAAAGCTTAGGAGAGAAACAAAGAACTTGTCCTGTAGAAAGAAAGGCTTGAAACATATTAGTCTCTTCTGTATTTCCCATTAGCTTCATTACACTCAGTGTGATCCCCATCACAGACCACCCATTTCTTCTGTCCTTAGGACACTGGGGATGCCATGTGCAGACTCAGGTTTTGAAGTGCTTGTTGTAGCAGCCACTGACCTTCTGGGCAATTCTGGGTTTGAGTGTCTTGCTTGCAAACACACAGAAAGCGCATCTCTGGAACTGAATATACAGCCTCATTGTATCAGCAACCAGACTCTATCCTATTTGCAGTTAGCTTACTTCCCTTTCAGAGAATAAAAGAATATCCATTATAGGAGCAATCATGCTTTGCATTATTTAGTCTTTTCAGATCTTGAGCAGATGAGAATTTTTCCAGTGGTTTTGAATTTTTCAGAAAACAACAAAAAATGCCCCAAACTTAAAACAAAAATAGTTTGAGTCCTTGGTTTTTTTCTGTGTTTTTTTTTTTTTTTAAAGCTTTCTGATTATGGAAAAAATGTAAAGAAAAGCATATTCATTCTTCAAAAGCAGATATTTTGATTCAAAGAGGGTTACTTGATGAAAAGAGATTAAAATTTGAAAATTGTATTTTATGACACAAATGACATAGCTGTTAAGTTTAAGATTTTAGCTATTGTGCAGTCCAGAATGGTAACTCTGTTTTCAAGGAGGGAGTGGCTGGGACAAGCAAAAAGCCCATTCATTATTAGATCTCAGATATTCAAGTCTATACTCTAAATTTTCTTCTGAAACACTGTTGAGAGCATAGCATGACAGTAATTTTTTCCAGGAGCAATGCCAACTTAAGCTTCCCTTTCCTTGCCTGCAGCTACTCGTGAACCAGATGGGAGAACTTTTTTTTTTTTCCCCTAAATGGACTAGTTTCTGGGATGAGGTTCCCAATCTCTGTGGACACAAGGGAAGGGGTAGGTGCAGGGGCAGGAGTGAACAGCCGAGCGGAGAAGAGTGTTAGTGGGTGCTGCTAAAGGCAGCTTTTGCTTTCTTTGTGGAAGAAATTCACATGGAGATTGGTTTAAAGCTCTCCTGAGTGAAAAGTTATAGTCGTGCAGAAAAAACCCAGACACCTGGTTTTAAATGAGCAGGAGCTTCATGTTTAGAAATTGTAGAAGTGATTTATGGGTGAAAACACAGAAAACACCTGAAGTACATTTGCATTGCTATTAATCTACTAAATAAAGCATAAATTATTTTGGGTTTTGTGTGCCTGCAATCCATTCACCAGGAAAGACAAAGCAGTATTCACATAACCTTGAGGAGCAAATATGTAGCAAACTGAATACATTGTTAAACTGGAGGCATTTCAGATGAAAGCCACAAAATGATTAGAGAGCTAGTACACAGAGAATGCCATAGAAAGAAAGGTGAGGGCTTATATCTTCAACTGCTGTATGTCAACGTAGTTCAATTAATTTCAGAGGAGCAATTCCAAAGTACAGTGATGGTATATCTGTCCTGACAGAAACACATGTCTAAATGCTCTTCCATTATATATGGCAGGCAATGTTAGTGAGTGAATTCACTTGCATAAAACTGCTGAAATTGTTAGTAATTTTCCCAAGTACTCATGGCCAAACAATAGCTCAGGAAAACCTAAAAACTATTTGAAGGGGGTTTTAAAATATTTAACGATAAAGGGACTGAACTAATTTGCAAGTAGAGGGTTAATTTCTTTGTCAATCTCAGAATAAAATATTTCGTAGAGTCAGCTTATTCTGGCTTTGTCAACATCTACACTATTGGGGAGAGAAGGCTGGCCACATTTTCTTAATTATAACAAAGACTTTTGTGATGATTTAAAGCATTGCTTTGTAGATGAGTCAGAGGAACAATTAAGCTTCGTGATGGATCTTCTTTACATTTATGTTGTTCTGAACTCCTTTTGGATCTTAGCATCAGAGATGTGGTTGTTAGGCTGGTACCTTGATCAGCGGGCAGTTTCTGCTGCTTTAAGGAAAGGTCTCAAAAGATTAATGGAGCACAGACCTGTCCTTTGGGGGAATTAATGTCATGCTCTGGGTTTTCTCTAGTAATCAAACAGTCATTTCTCTCACCTACACAGCTGATTTCATACATAGTCTACACTATCATCTGTTAATCAAGAGTTCCCACAATCACTGTTCACCATCAGACATCTGCTAGGCTCTGAACAGGCCATAGAGAGAAAATGGGCACAACTAGGCATAAGGTGGGAAGAACTAGCAAAAGGATGAGTTTGGCTGTGCTTTTATTTAGGTATCTTTTTCTCTAAGCATGGAATGAAAATTTGCTTTATAGTTTCATCTCATATCTCCAGTAGGCCGTGCCTGACTAGGACCGTCATCATACCCTCCAGCATTTTGGGGACGCCACATTACTGAGCCCGAACTTGGAGGCTCAGTTCCATGTTGGGTCCAGCTGCCTGGAGAAAAGTGTATAGTCTTCCAGTTTACTGCGTTTTGCTTACACTCCTAATTTTATATTAGTTGTGCTTAATCTTCTCTAGATAGCTACATTTCCTGTTTAACATATGATGCAAGATTAATACCAGATACCCTCCAGGAAAACTCTCCAGAAGTATGAGGCAGAGACTGAAGAGAGTGGATGTTTCCATGCAGCAGCTACATTTGTCATTATTACGATGGATTGTACATGGGAAATGGTGTGTTACACAGATCACTGACAGATAACTTGCCGCCAGTGCTTTAAGACAATCCATGTGAATGCTGATTTAGTGATTCAACAATTTTAAGCAAATAATGACTGGGATGATGCCAACGAACTAATTTTGTTTATGATCATTAACCAGAGAAAGTATTAGGTTGCTAAAATAATTAGTCCCTGAAGAGGTAGAATTTTTTAGGCCGCTTTCAGCCTTCATTTTTCCTATGCTCCCTTTCCTTGGGCAGCACTCCTGTAGTTAAGATCTTCCTAAATCAGGAAATATATCACTGTAAATCACCACTGAATTTATTGACACCAGCTAGTGATGTTTGTAGCACCTCCTACCTTGCCAGTGGAAAATTTAGTATCTCCTCTCCTTCCTTTCCATTTTTGGCATGTTTGCAGTTTAGCAGAGTCTTACTGGGAACATCCCACCATCCTAGACACTCGGTTAGGTGACTCCTGACTTGAACAGTTATTCTGCTATTATGCTGCCGTAGAAAAATGTCATTAGTATATCATTTTGTGAGGAAAAAAACCATAAAAGATAAAGCTCATTGACCTGACAGTGATTTTTTTGTGTGTTCAGGCTGTTCCCCCCCTTCATACTGATATCACCGCGTGGGTGTGCACAATACATTAAAGATACAGAAGATGAAGATCTGCCCAGGAAGTAGCCAAGCTGAAATTCATACATGCATGACTAAAAATGCTTGGTAGTCAAATTATGACCCCTGTCACTTCAAGTGGTGAACGCTGGTGGGGTGTATAATTGGACATTTAAGCCTGACAGATGCCTTGCAATACCTGTTCCCTAGGGTGCTGCAGAATGGGGAGATGCTAAGACAGATGCAGTGCTATGGATGCAGATTCTGTAGATACAGTGCTATCTCTGAGTCCATCAAGGACTGCTAGTACAGACTGGACTAGACCCAGGTTTTTCTGATTCCTTGCCTTTAACCACAGGACAGAAATGCCTTTTTAAATAATATCAGTGAACAATTGCGGGTGGCTGTGAAGGGAGACAGGCAACAGTAAATGCTGGGTAAGCAATTCAGTTCCTGGGAGAATACTGTTTTCTGGAAAAGCTTATCAGAAAAGCTGGTTTTATATCATTCTTGTTAACTATGGGGTTTT
Source organism: Tringa tobata (assembly GCA_033628505.1). Classification (NCBI taxonomy): domain Eukaryota; kingdom Metazoa; phylum Chordata; class Aves; order Charadriiformes; family Scolopacidae; genus Tringa; species Tringa tobata. The sequence goes on from JAHREE010000367.1 coordinate 6,658,617, forward strand.
TGTTTGCACTGAGTTATCAGGCAATCATCCCACATATTTAGAATTGATTTTTGCTTATGCTCCTATTTTTGCTTTTATTTTAGATGATTTCAGTATAGTACACCACTGGAATCAATTACATTTGCTAGAGAACTGGTAGCGGTAACTTCTGCAGAAGACTCCATGGAGCATAGACTTTTTTGTGCTTATTCTTGTTTCCTCTCCCTGCCCTCCAAAGTGATTTCTCCATGCATTTCTGCATTGTGGCCCAGCTTGGGCAGGAGGGGTACAGCTTGATGGATGGAGGGAAAAGAGGGAGCCATGTGCTCAAATCACCTCAGCGAGACCAGCCTAGAGGCTGAGTGGTTGGGGAGAATTCTGGCCCAGCCTGACTTCCCACAGAAGGGTTGCTTCCTTCTGGCTGCCCCTGCCTACAGGAGGGCACCACTGGAGCCGGACCCTGGGCAGGCAGAGGCAGCTCTGAGCGTGCAGCTCTGAGCCAGGTACTCTTGAGATGTACCCTGTGTACTGTACTAGTAATATCACCTCATGAAGGCACCTGAGATCTCTGGAGGGGAACAGATGATGGATGTACTTGCGGATTCTCAGTCACCCTCTAACAGCTGTTGTTTTTCCTTGGTTCCACAGGGTACCTAGCTTTAGCTATCTCATTCACCAAGCTCTTGCTTTCAGACTTTGCACTGCCTACAGTAGCTGTACTTAATTAGCGTAATCAGAGTGTAGCCCATAGTTTTTCCATGCTTCCATTTCTAACTGTGCAATATAAGGATAAAAGAATTAACTACTCAGTATAAGTGTAAAGCCTTACAAATCTTTGGATGAGCCACCTAAGTATGAGAACTGCAAAGTAGGAGTTAGGCAGTTCTCCTTTACCAGCTCCAGGAATTGCAATGACACGCTTAAAAGTACAATAATAGAAGGGAGTGGGGAGGAAGAAAAGGTCATCCAAAGTTTCTGAAGCCTCGCTGAAATATTTAGATTATGTTTTGGGTAAATAGCTGTGTCAGTGTTTGCATTCTGTAATGTGCCTGATTCATGGAGAGAAAGTTCATTAATTAGAAATAACTTGCACTGTATGACAGCACACAAGGTGTTACAATCATGATCAGGTGATCAGACTGTCATTTTATAAGTCACAGACAAATCAGTACATGCACATGGGCAAAGTATTTGCAAAATATATGTTGCGCATGCATCTGTGGTTTTTTTTTAATGAATGGTCATTGCAGTTTGTACTGGAGCAAAAGTTATTGTTATAAGGTTAAATTTCAGTAGCTTTGTGTGACATACCAGGGCTCTGTGGTGCCTCAGTTACATTTTTTTGTGAATGATGGCATTTGTTAAATTGCTGACGTGACGGTAGAGTGCTGTGGAGCTACTTGTGCTGGCTGTGGGCAAGCTGGTGCAAGTGTAGGTAACACAGAAGGTGCCAGTGCTGCGTGGCACTCAGGCTCCATGTTAATATGGTGACATGGCTTCTGGTACCTGAGCTTATTCTGTCTGCAAGATTTTCCGTCTTGCTCATAGACACATTGTGAGGTGTGCATGGTAAAACTGTCTAAAGCCAAGTTTAAAGCACACAAAAGTTGCATGTTGCTTAGTGCACAGTTGTGCAAGTACACCTCGGCCCTTCCAGTTCTAAGAATCTCCAAGCAGACTGTCATTTGGATTTAGTAACAGCTTCTGTACCAATTTTTGTGATGTGTATAGTAGTAAAAGAAGAGAAAAATATCCTTAATCCAAGCCCTTTGAAAAGGGACAAGACTCCAACTGACTTCAATGTACTTTGGGTCTGACCTAACTAGACTTATTTTGTCAGCATGTTGGGTCAAAAAATGAGTCTGCAGAAAAAAAAAGCTTGCCTACCATCACATCTCCAGAAATAATAGCTGTGCTTTGATCATCTCAGCTTTTGATACTGGTGGAAACTGGTAACATTTTGCCATTAGAAAGCTGTGATATGAGGTAGAGGGTATAGGCTGTTATGTAGATGATACAAGGGGAAGACTAATAAGTCATAGTAATTACGCGATAACTCTTCAGAGTAATTTGTCCTGTCTTTTAATGGTAATTTTGTAATTGTGATTTGGTAAAATAAAAGCAAAAAGGGTAGTTCTGCAAGTCAGCCATATGGCACAATAGAACAATGGAGATTAAAGTGATTTATTGCTGCACTGCATAAAGGCTATCACCTCTTCTGGCCCACAATGCATATTTGAAATTCAGATCGTTTTTCCTGTGCATTATGTTGGTAGAGAGGATGGGACATAACTGAAATCCTGCTGTGAGTTTCTGGCAGAGAGGTTTGACCATTTTTGTTCTCATTGAAAGAGCCAAGGATGCTGTGGCACCAAGAACGGATTTCTTACTCAGGCTGCCACATGAAAGCCGGGAAATTGGATAATCCCATGTCTCAGTGAATACTTGAAACAAAACTGAGACTTAAAAGTTTTATAACAATATGGAGCAGTTCTTGCATTCTGGGCTTGTCCCAGATAAAACAGAAAATACTCTCCCTTCTTTAGAAGCTTGAGAAATAGCATGGTTTGTGGACTGGAAAAATATAGAAGTCAGAAATAGTTGCACCTAGTCACAGAGCCATACATGTTTCATAGTTTCATCTATGAAAAATTGCGAAAAGTCAGAATCTAACTTCCTTTCTCAAAGTTCAAGAGGCAAATAAGGAAATCAGTGTTCTTGATTGTTTTACTTTGCTCCTCAGTAGTTTCTTCTTGTAGAATGTTCTTAATTGAGATCCAAAATACGAAGTTGTTTAACTTCTTGGACAGTTAGTCAGATTCTTTTCTGTATAGAGTTGTAAACAGTTTTTACTTTTAAAGAGTGCTGGTATTGGCCTATGTTGCACCTAACTAAGACAATAAAAGTTTTTTGCGTAGCTAGTCATAGTTTAATTGGTCTGATTTTGTGTTTATTTAACAACTTGATAAAAACCAGTAAAATTAATCACTGAAAAGAATTTACCATGCAAGGCGAGCCTAATGTTTGAAGGACAAGCTTCTGCCAAAGTCAGGAAGCCAATCGGCTACTGCTCCTGTTCTTTTTGGAATCAAAAGGATAGATATAAAAAACAACCACCAATATAAGACAAAAAAGAGACTCAGATTTGGTACATTTTGCTATATAAGTGTCTTCACTGAGAAAATCAGGTTCACAGTACATATCCATTGCTATTTCTTTAGCTGTAAAATTGTCTGCATCCTACAGAGAGCTGTTATTCTCTTTACCTAACCCTCTACAGTTTGTGTTTCAAAGCTGAAATCCAGGCCATTCACTATTGACAGTTCAATTACTGTATTCTTTTCAGTTCACCTCATACACTGATCTCAAATTCATCAGAAAATGTGAAATAGCCTGTTGAATTTTCCCCTTGATGATACCACAATAGATGTGAAAGAAGAGCCTTCAGCCTGAGGTTTCCTAAGTGTTAACAGATCATGAAAATTGGCAACAACTGTTGTGCCGACTATCATAATCTGCAAGAGGAGGGCCAGCAATTCCACAGTGATGAGAAGAGAGTGCTTGGTGTTTGAGCTGTGGTCACATTTGCCTTTCAAGTCATTTGGGCCTCCATAACACACTTTGTGGGAGAAGAAAGCTAATGCAGCTGCCTTTGCTAATCAGTCAGTATGAGCCAGCCCCTCGGGGAGGCAGGCAAAGGCAGATACATACTGAGACACACAATCCTTGCTGATTAACAGTGAAAGCTGGTAAAGTTACTCTCTAAGCCTGTCTGCCCCATCAGCTCCAGAAATGTAATTTAGATGATTATCTACGTGCCCATTAAACCTTGTGACCCATCGCTAGTCTGTTTGAAGTTTGCCTGCTTAAACTTGCTAATAGGAAGAATAGAAGGATTAACTCAGAGGTCATGAAATAAGAGAGCAGCAAAGAAGATGACAAAGGAGCAGAGGAAAACTTCCTACTACATGTATTTGATAAGGAGAAAGAACTGCAGTACCACGATCATCTCAGCAGATATTGTTACTTTATGGAGCAAGTCAGCCATCTGGAATTCAGGCTATTTAATACTTTTGTGTGTGCTTTCAAACTATTTTGTTTAGCTGCACAAATAAAATGTGCTACCTGTGTGATAAATGTTGTCAAGTTAGGTGTTTACAGAACATAATGCAACATGTCGTAAAAGAGCATGGAATGACTGATGTATGATAAGAGTTACTGATTTTGCTCAGGGTTAGAATGTGTAGGTATAAACAAGGAAGTACTTAATTTAAATCAGTCACATCAGAGTAGTCACAGTCAGGTCAGAATCAAGGCCAGCCTTGTTCCCTTTAGGGTGAGAATCTCCAGCCATTACAGGTGCTTGTGAGCTTAAAAGATTATCAATGAAAAGCTTACCCACTAAATCTGTTTTTTAATTAGTCAAATCTGAAGTAAATATAAACATTTATAATTACCTGCATAAATTAGTCACAGAGTGTTGCAATAAAAATGGTGACCGATTAAAACTAAATTTGTAGAGAAAAAGTGGGATTCATTGCAGAAAACAGAATGGAATACGTGAGTACCTCAATAAGGGTGTTCTGGGGGTCTGACTAGTTACTGGAAGAAAATGAGCTTGAACTTTAAATAGAGTCTGAAGGTCATTTACCTACTTTTGAATATACCGCCCCTCTTGGAATGAATCCTTGCCCTTTTGCTAAAGACATAGTCAACCTACTTGCTGAAAAAAAAATGGTTGGGGGCATATTTCACTGCATTTCAAAGAAGACAAAACCATTTCACTACTGCTATGTCTGGATCCCTAGGTTTTGTAGTATGAGATCTCTTTATAAAGAATTATTGTAGTCTGCTTCCCAATACTTTTGGTACATTTATTTATTTGATTTTGGTTGATACAGTTATGATTAAATATATTTCTATTTATCATTTTATTGTGTTGAACCAACAATATTTTCCAGCTGGAGTCTCTGTACATCTCAGAGATGTACATCTCCTTTCATTTACATGCACAGCTCTCTATGAGAGAGACAGCAATATGCTCATGGGGAAAAAATAGAACAGCGTTCAATGCTGGGGCAATTCATTTTGGATCTTGAGACTTTTATTTTTTTCAGTGTTTTTAGAAATTTGTGTGTATGTGTGGCTGATACTGGAAAGTCAGATACTGCTCTGAAGCTGATGCCTATACTTTGTAATAAAATGCATCAATTTTAAAATTCCATGGTAAGAATTGTCATGAAGCTGCCTTGCATCTTAATCTGGTTGAAAGTATTCAACATTAGTGTCAACCACAGTTGGGATCTTCACTCTGAAACTGCGAGCCTTCATGTGTTGACCACACTGGCAGTGGTTCTTACCTTGAAAAATATATTTTTCAAAAAGTTTTAGGAAGGAAACAAACTTCTATTGCAGATCCTGAGGCTTCCATTGAGTGGTATGTGCTCAGCTGCTTGCAACCAGACTGCTTCAGAGGACAGAAGTTATTCATAAATCTCATTCCATCCATGATGTCTGAAAAATAAAGTAGATGCCAATATCTGCTGGAAAGCCTTGTAGAAAACAGATCAAAGGCTTCTGGAGTTTATTTAAGAAAGACCAGTTGTGAGTGGCTTAATGTTTGAGCGTGGCATGAAAAGTGAAACAGCCATGACAATGAGCCACCGTACATAGAAGTCCTCTGGGCTTCAGGAAAGAATTTGAGTAATATGTGATACAGGTGGGCTGGTGTCTCACCCTGTCATTCTGTTACCCCTTGGCCTGTAAATGAGCATTTCCCCCTCTGTCTAACCCTCTGAAAAAGGGGGAAAATTCTGCTCAAAGAGATTCAGTTACACACAGTGAAATGCCCTCTGAATATAGGTTGTCTTCTATAGGTCATGTGGTTTAAAGGGTCTATGAATCTGTGTAATTCATTTAACCTGTGGCCAGTGCTCTGGCTACCATTTTTACTTTGAGAGTTTCTTAAAATGAATCACACCCTTCAGTCTATCCCTGTTCCAGGTGCGAGAAACTGGCTTGTTTTTAATTAGAATCATCTGTTTTATTTATGCATACCCCTCCTATGTTCTGCAGGATGCATTAATTTATAAAATACTCGGAGACAGCTGCAGAATCCCTCAGCTCTTACCAGTGATAGGTTGGAATACAAATAGTGCCTGTGCTCTCTGATGAAACCATCACTCTTATGTTTTAGGGATTCTTTTCTGTTTGTTTTTGTTCCATTATTTTCTTCTTCCTTCAGACATTCCCCATGTTACTGTGTTTTCAGCATGGATGGCAAGTACAACAGCAAAAAGAATAAAAGTCTTAGAAGAACCCCAAAAAGGGTTAAAATTTTAAAGAAGTGGCTATCCTGTATCTGAAGGTGGACCCTACTCCTCAGCCAGCTCTGTTTATTGACCTTAATGGGATATAAAGGCACAAGCCCTTTCCTAGCCATACTATGCTCTGCTGGGAGAAGGGTTTAGGACTCTTCCAGTCACTCAGACCTCTTAGCCTGAGTTCCTTCGAGAAAAATAAATGCTTCAGCAGGGAAGTTCCCAACTATTGCTTCTTTAGAAATGAAATCCCTTTAGAAAAAGGCAGAGGAACTTACTAGGAACTGCCATGTGAAAAGGATCCAAGGAGAAAGGGAACAAGGATCAATTGGCTTGATGCGAACTTCTTGTCACATCAGAAACTCAGTATCAGGTCTCATCCCAAGCTGCAGAACCCAGAGACTGGGACTATGCATACTTGCCAGTTCTGTGTAAGTGCTTAGTATGCTGAATATCTTTTTTACACCTTAATTCACCCAAGCGGCACTAGATACCTATGTTTCAGTACCTTTACCAAACCCTGAATGTTTTTGGCTGGTCACCTGATAGGTTAAGATCCCATGACCTGTTGTTGCTATATGAATTTCTTCTATGAAGCATGTTGTCATAACTCAAAAACTCTACTGATACTTCTTCTTTTCTCTGTCTCCATTGTGTTATACCTTTGCTGGTCCAACAGACTAGTGTTTTTCATGGTATTAAGCTATAGATGAAAACAAAAAAAAGGAAAAATTTCTTGAGGATTTGTCTTCTTGTAATTAAAATAAAAACATTCATAAGTACAATTATTATGTAGTTTGCCAGCATTATCAGAGATGCAGTGCTTGAAAGAAAGGTTGCACAATTTTTGTTTAGTGGTTGCTGCTGCTTTTTTTTTTTTTTGAGACAGACCTTTGACACTTCAGAATTTTATTGTGAGAGGGTGGATGTGATGGAAATTGGTTATAATGTTACCAAAAATCTCTAAGAGCTGCCAAGTAAATTCTAGGCAAAAGGGAATGCTAATAGAATGCAGGAACTGAACAACAATATGGTGACAGCAAAAAGGCACAGAAAATACTTGAGGAGAGCTCTAATCCCCATGACTTGATGAGGTTTCAGAGGGAAAACATGGAGATTTAGTGCATTTTTCTGCAAAGGAGTATGCACGCTTAACTTCACACACTGTGGACATTTCCACTGAAGTCAGTGGGATAACTTGTTCTGAATAATACCATATGTCTCCATCTTTGCAGGCCCAAAGTCTTAAGCAGAATTTATTAAGTCTGGGATGTGTATAATTGTATCCATGTTCACATTTGTCCAGTGCTAAAACAGGACAGTCAGTACTTATTCCTAAAACAGAAACATACTTGTAGTGCCTATCAGTGCTCATGACTTCTGTCTTCTTTTTGCTCTTTTTCATGATGCCATGCTTTGATATTTATGAAAAATGACACTGATCTTTAGAAAGGAAAAAATAAATGCTCTATTTCAATTTATGTGAATTATGACATTAGTAATTCAGAGAAGCAAATTCGGTGATTAGCCAGAGCTGTTGATAAATATCAAGGAGTTGCTTATATATGTATGAGGCCTGAATCATCTCTTCTGAACTAGTTTTACACTGGTATTTCCTGAAGTCTTTACAAATTGATGGAACATCATAATCTGCTAGAATAATCAGAATTAACAGAGAAGAAATATAATCTCTTATACTTTCTTCCTTTTTGTCTTTCTGTCTGTGTGTCCATCAGTAATATTTGTTCCCATTGTTTGAGCAAATGTTTGTGGAAAATGTCTGTTAGTTCCACTGTTGATGTCTCTTTCACAATGAAAAAAAATGCTAGTTTTTATTGGCTGGTGAAGTCATAAAGTTTGAGGAAATGTTTTGGGGGAAAACAGGCCAAAAGACATGTCATTTCAGAAAGTACATCTTGTGGATGTACAGTGTGTGTGTCCTCAGTTCCCACCAGGCCAGAGTCTTGGTAAGTAGGACAAGTAATCAAAGGACAGAGAGAAAATTGAATTTGTATGTTTTGTGCTGGAGTGGCTGAGCTTTTACCTTCTGAGCATCATACCTGGGTAACTACTCAGATCTTAGGTTGTGAATATCTTTTCCACTCATTTAGGAACAGAGTAACAAAGTACTCTACTAGCTCTAGTTACCTTGCGTGTACCTTTAAAATTTCTCCTTAAAAATATTATATATTAAAAATGTGCTCAAGTATTCTGTAGCTGTTTTACTCAAAGCAAAAAAGTCTATTCAATTAAAGCTTTAGCTGATCAAGTGATAATTGAAGCATTTTTTATTTTCAATAGTAAAATGCCTTAAAATATTACACAGTGCACATTATGTATTGTGGCAAATATGATTTTGTTTTGAGCTCAACATGAGTTCAACACGAATTTTCATTTGTAAGAAATCTGCAAGATATTCACTTTTGTTATCAAATCAACCACTCCTCTTACTGTTCCTTTTTGTTTGCAGTTAAATACTTTAAGTTTTCCCTCTGCCAAACCTTTATATTCTTTGCAATGCGTGAGTTGACAAGCCTAACCTAGGAGTAAACACCTGAAATCCTCTAACTGATTGTGCAAGAAGAGAAGAAGCTAAACTGAGGTCTTCATGAGGATCTGGAAATCCCATGATAAAATTTGAGGAAAAAATATGCAGCAAGTATTCTGTATTTGCAGTGGATCTTAGGAAAACATCAAAAAAGTGCAGATACATGATGCAGGACTGTCTTTTAATCTTTGCATTAAAATCTTAGGACATGACTCTTCCATTCTTTAAAGGGTGCGGAGCCATTTAGAGCAGTTTTGGTTTTTTTTTAAGCTAAAATTCAAATCTTGTGGCTGAAAACTTGAAATCTAAATGAAAGTTCTAGGCAGGGCCAGTCACGAGCAGAGTCCCTGCCTATGGATGTACAAGATAGGTCTCTGCAGCGTGCATGCTCTATATCACTAAACAAATGGCAGGAACATATGACTGAAGAATTTATTTGTGTTTCAGTAACCTTGAGATCAAAATACTCTAGATGGGTTACAGTGACCAAAGGAAAGCATTACAGTTGTCTATACAAGCAGCAAATTCACTGAAGAGAGTAGCCATGTGAGAGCAATGTCTACAGCAGTAGATCTCAGTCCCTGGCAGGTGCACTTACGCTGGTATTTCAGTATTTTATTTCTGGTATTCAAAGCTTCTTGTCTGTGATAACCTCTGCCACTGCTGCTCCCTATTCATTTGTGCGTTCAGTCTCCCACTGTAATATTCTGACTGCTACAGAGGGTGGAGAAACTAAAGTTCATCTTCAGAGCAAAATTAACAAAATAAAATTAATAACAGTACAAGATTATAGTGCTTTGTTTCTCCTGCCTGAAGTTTTATAGGACTTAATTTTTTTTTTCTTTCTCCCTCCTTTTTTGTTTCAACTTTCTCACTTTTGTCATTTCCTTTGAGAATTCTGCTGTGTTTTGTTAGGAGGATGTATATAGGTTGACGGAATGAGGTTGCAATTTGCTCTGGATGAGCTGGTGCTCTTAGGCATCCACCTCTCCTTAGGGAGCAAGTACAACATTCATCAGCTCACTCACTGCCAAAGTTTGCACACAGGTTTCACTCTGAGAAACCTTCCAGTTCCCCAGGTGGATGAGGAAAGTAGGTGTCAGTAAAACTTTCAAACTTGCAAATAAATTGGGTGTGTCCAAAGCAGAACTGGAAGATGACTACAAAAGACTGTCAGGTCGTCTAGGTCGGGGGGTGAAGCCCAGAATAGAGTGAACACCTGCACTGATGTCCTTTTCCCCTGGTTGATGACAGGATTACTGCGTTTTTAAGTATTGCACCAAATCATTGAGCACTTTAGGGGCTGTTGGTGAACCACGTACCAAGGACTTTGAGAGCTGGGATGTAAGGACATGGTCTGTGAATCCCTGGCTGGGCAGTTACATTGGTTGCCCAATTTGCTGGATGGTGCATAAAGTACTTGTACAGAGGGAACTGTTCTGCTTCCTTGCACCCGAGCCCAGGGAGGGCTTCTCCACAGCTTTTTTGGCAGGGAGCTAAGACTCAGCATTTTGTCCCCGGCCCACTCTTTCCCAATAAACATAGAGAATGGACCATAAGCATTTAGAAACAGGCAATTCCCAGTACTGCTTACTCTCACACACGGACAGAGAGCAGCTGATGGCACAAGGCAATGCCACTTGCCAAAAAACCTTTAAGGGAAAAATGTAAAAGATGTTTATATTTTCAGATATATTGCATGCTTTATGTAGACATTATGAAGTGGTTTACTGTAATCAGTAATAAACTTGCGTGGTTTTTTTCTTAAGTTGTTTTATATTTTTCATATTTTATTGTTGCAAATGAGGACTGAGCTTGCATTCAGCTGTTGCTGTGCCACTCTGGCGTAACCCCACCGAAGTAACTGAAGCTATTGTAACTGAGTACAGACTGCAGGCTTGTGCATTTTGCAAAGCATCTGGAAACTTTGGTGGATCGGAGCCAAAACCGTAACTCATTGTTATTGCTCTGATTATGTGATGATTTTATGACATATAATATCCCATTTTCTTAACAGCAGTCTTTTAAATGGAAACCTCTGGGAACTGATATATTTCTGTCTCTAACTTTTGTTTGTTGCTAGCTTGGGTAAAGGTGTTTAATTGAAGACCAGGTAAAATGTATTTGTTAGACTTTGAATCCAGTGCTTGAATATGACAAACTTTTAACACATTACATAAGCAGTTCAGGCATTCTCGTCAGCTTCCAAAACAGGGCTGAGGGCATCATAACACACCTGACCTTAAATTAGAAAAAGTCATGGAGGACCGAACTATTCATTCACTCTCTGAAAGACTGAGATACTCCCCTTATAATATAATTATATTGTATTTACCACCACCGTCTGGGTGCAGCCTGCCAGCCAGCTCTGACTCACCGCACAGACCACTTGTCTAGACCATAGTGCATCAGTTTCTCTAGGAGGAGGCTGTAGGAAATTGTATTGAAAGCCATAGATAAATCCAGGTAAACAATGTCCACTGCTCGCCCCACATCAACTGGGTAGGTTACTTTGTTATAGAAGGTGATCAGGTTTGTCAAGCACTATTTACCCTTGTTGAATCCATGCGGGCTTTTCCCAGTCATGTGCTTCATTTGACTTCTGATAGCTCCCAGGAGGGTTCATTCCATAACTTTCCCAGGGACTGAAGTAAAACTGATGGGCTGATAACTTCCTGGATCCTCCTTTAAGCCCTTCTTGTAGATGGGAGTGATGTTAGCCTTCTTCCAGTCTTCTGGGGCATCCCCCGGTCTCACAACTTCTCAAATATTATGGAGAGTGGCCACAAAACTATGTCAGCCAGCTCTCTTAACACCCTTAGGTGGATAATGTCAGGGCCCACCAATTTGTAGGGGTCAAGCTCCTGTAATTGTTTACATACAAACTCTTCCTTCACTGGTGGTGGGTCTGTGTTTGCATCAAGCTGGAATTTTGTTCTAAGGACTGGTACCCAACAGTACTGGTAAAGACAGAGGTAAAGAAAGTGTTAAGGACCTCTGCCTAATTCACCTCTCCTGTTTAACAGCAGGCCAATATTTTCCTTCTGTTTCTGTTTGTTGTTTGTGTACCTGAGGAACTCTTTCTTGTAATTTTTGACATGTCTGGCCAGTTTCAATTCAAGCTGAGATTTTGCTTTTCTAACTGCATCTCTGCGCACCCTGCCAATGCCTTTGTAGTTCTCAATGGGTATTAGTCTGCTTTTCCATCTCTGGTACACTTTTATTTTGGTTTTGAGCAGACTCAGAAGCTCACAGTTAAGCCAAGGGGGTCTCTTGCTCCACCCACTTCCCTTACCTTTTAGATGAACTGGTTTTGTGCTTCCAGGAGAACATTCTTGAAAAAACTCCCAGCACTCACTAGCTCCTTTATCCTCCATGGAAGCTTCCCAACAAATCCCTCTCAACTGAGCCCTGAGCAAGCTGAACTATCTTTCACCAACAGTTTAGTCCAAAAGATAATTACAAATTTTAACATCTGCTTGATACTTCAAATATTTTGTCTTTGATAAAATGAGTGGAATTTTCCTTGCCTTTGATCTCTTATATTGCTGGGTGATGGATTGAGGTACTGGGGTGATGGATTGGTGGTTCTCTGCTACCTTAAATATCATGGAATTTTTCACAATGAGAACGATCAGCCATTGCAATAATCTCCCCAGAGAAGTGGTGGACTCCCCAACACTGGACACTTTTAAGACTCCACAGTTCAGTGAAGCATATTGGGCACGTTTTGAGTCAGAATCCATCCTGTAATTGGTTGTTTTTTTCTGTTATTCCTGTGGACACAGCTTTTCCACCTCCTTTTTGCGTGTGCGCGCCGCAGGGAGCAGAGCATCTAGCAGAATTTCACCTGTCTTTGAAGGTCTGAGTTAACTGTAGCACTTGCACTTTGCTAGATACCCGACAGTACTTTGGGCCTGCCAGCTGGTGATCTGGTATACGAGTGGATATAAGCAATTAGCAGGGACCCCGGTTCTTGCTGGGGATCGGACTTGCTGTCTGTATATCCTGCCCGTGACTGCAGCTGGGTTTCAGCATCTGGACCTTTGGCACTCTAAGGCAGGAGCATCGTCTGACGAGCCAGACTGCAGCTCCCCACTCACCAAGCTAGAAACTGTGCCAAGTTTGCCTTAATCTAAAGCTAAATATGAGACAAGAGATATCCTAGTATTCTCATATGGAGAACTTCAGAGGGAGCACATTCACTAATACTGTTTTTCTGTTCTTATACATTTTATTTCTTTATCATTCTTATTTACAATTTTGTAAACTGCTGTTTATTTCCATTACATTCAAATAAAAATTAGTCTTGCTTCTCTACCATTACTCTGACATTTTGAAGGAGAGAGTTCATTAAGGTCCAAAGGATACCATGTACTCCCTCATATCACATTTAATCAAAAAATCCACTCAGAAGAATTTGACTCTTAATCATTCATGTAAAAGTAACTGGGGTTAGTAATAAGTACCCTATTTGAATTTGTATTTTTAAAATATTTATAATTGAAATGCGCAAAAATAATCTGGAGTTCTCTGTTATCAGGTCTCCTGGTTAAATATGCTTTTTGGTTTAAAATTCTGAATTCACCTCTTTCTGAATCCTTCATGTGCTTATTCATGCCAGTGTCTCTCCTCTGCACTGGTTTTAATTAACTTTATAGTTGCAGATCTGTAGAGAATTGCTTTTTGCCCTGTAAATTAATTCCTTTCTAATAGCAGTTAGTTATAGATCCATCTACGAAACAAAGGAAGGTCCTATAAAGAAGAAACAATAAATGGAAAACAGATATTTGGCAAAGAACATTATTGCTCGTTCCTTTCACCCATTGCTGTTTCTAAGCATTTCATGAGTAATAGATTATGTGGCTTCTCCCAGACTTTCTCAGCTATATTGTGGAATGCCCTTCACTGGGAGACTTTAAGTGAGATCAGAAAACTGCCGGTAAACTTGATCTTGCCTCAGTATGGGAGGATGAACTAGGCGACCTTACGGGTATCTTTGCTCGTGGGTTTCTTTCCTGCTTTGCATGTCTGTGATTCTTACAACTCAGACTCCTTTTGTAAAAAACTGTGCTGTGCTGCATATAGTTAAGCCTAAACTGGAAACTAAATGGAACTGCTAATGATTTGCTCTATCTGTGTTTCATATATCTGAACATAAGAGCTTTTTCTCTTTCCATTCAGTTTTAAAGCAGTGAAACAAGAGAGAAGTGAATTTAGAGACTTCTTATTGCCAGAAATCTTGCTCACAAATGCTTTGCTCTGAAAAGATAAAGGTCAAGAGGGTTTGAAACCAGGATATTCCTTGCCAACGGAGCAATTTAGGAAGCAATTATTTGTAGCTAATACAGTTTGGGATGGATTCCATCATTAGAACAATGAGACTTTTCCCCTGTTTTTGATCCAGTAAACATTCTGTTACAGAGCTATGTAACCATACATATGGACATTAGGGAAATGAAGGCAGAATTTGAAAAAGGAAGTCACTGAATTGAAGACAAACTCATGATACAGATTTTAACTCAAAATGAAGGAGGGCTCAAGAATAAAGGCTTCATTTATGATTGCTGAAGAATTATGGTGCTGTTGGAGGTCAACAGAACTGTGGTGTTATAATATACATAAAAGTATAAAAAGAAAGCACGCAATTACTTTAATCCATAGTTCAAAGCAAGCTATTATGTCTACTTAGTTTAAATTAATGAATTGTGATGTAGTAGAAAACAAAGACGTTTTCAGGCAACATATTTTGCTTGCTAGCAAAGTGGTCTCAAACCATATATTGCTGCTCTAATGCTTTTCCAGACATTCAGCTTAATATTAATCAATAAATTTTCCAGAAATCTTTTTTTCATATTGGGTTCATAACACCAAATGGAAAAGATAAGCAAAAGCATTTTGTTTGAAATAATCTTTTCTATCTGAAGATAACTGTTGTGTACGGGTATGCAAAGCTATATATTGCCACAAGAGGTAAAGTTCTAATTAACTTCATTTTTACAGCATGGTCATAGGAAGCATTTAACACTTTTTCTACATTTCTGGTCAATTGTCCACAATGAAAGCAAATTACTAATTTTTTTCCTGTTCAGATAAAATGTTTCCTCTGATATTGGTGGTAATTTGAACTGAAAAGAAGATACACTTGCTGAACAAAACATGTTTTGGCCACACATCTCCTACTGTATCTCAGTCAAAGTCCTATGGAATGGTCAATGTCCAAGGACACAAAAAGAGGTAAAACATCTGTTCCAAAATAAATATGGAAAACTACTTTAGGGGACATTTATGTCTATTAACATCAGCTGTGTCACATATGTTAAACTTATACTAAGCTCTAGTGTGCTGAACAAAGACAGGGTATGTAAAGCTCTGTTCTTTTGAAACAACAGAACAGAAATAGGACAGAAACGAGACAGTAAAAAAGCAGCTGCAAAGAGAAGACCTGTGACCACATATGAATACTGAAATGATGACTTTTTCGATTTTAATGATGCTACATTCCTCATCTCGGAGACATGTATTAGCACATAGGTACCAGAAGAACTGAACATATCTTGTCAAGATGTTTTTTAATTTATTAGATACAGAATCTATCTGGTTGTTTCTGAAAATAAAATTTGGACTGTGGTTGCATACACCCTTGTGCATCATTAAGCAGGAGCATGTTAGGCTGCCGTTTTTCATTTTGTAACACTGTGTTACAGATTTTACCTACACGCACTCCACTCTGCCTTACTGACGCTTTAATCCAGTGAAACAGGGCTCAAGGCTTCCTTATTAGTAATAAGTAAAAGATCAAACGGTCTCAATTATTGAGACTATGCTTGGTCTAGCCACCAAAAATGTTGATTTTAATGATGAAAATGATTGTTTATCATATTTTAAGCCTAGATAAGACTTCAAAAATAACCGCAGAAGTCTAAACATGTCAACTCAGTCCTTTTGTGTGGGAAGATCTTGCTGACAAAAGCTATGGAACGCCAAAATAGCAGCAAGCTACATTATGCAATTTTGGTATTTGGTCCAGATAGGTGAAATTGCAATGTCCTTAGCCAAGGCACATTTTCAGAGACCTCTTCAGGCGCAAACCCAGAAAAGCAGAGTCAATACATCACCCACACCTTTTTTAATAATTCTTTCCACCACGGCTTAGGTTGGGAGAGAAACTCTTTATTCCCTGTTCTGTGGGTATGACAGAGTTTGAATGCCTGACAAGTCAAATTAAGGTGAGGCATTATAGACCAGGCTCTGTCTGAAAGGTTTATTAATAAAGACAGAGGCCTCTGCTAGAAAGAACAGTGTATCAGAAAAAGAAAATGGAGCACTGTATTTGTTTTATTCTACTTCAATAATTGTGTGTTTTGTGGATGTTTTCAGCAAAAAGCAGACGAACAACCGAGTCATGGTTTAAAAGTATATCATACTCAATAGGAATTTGATTATTTCTTTTCTGGTTTACAATAAATTAAAATAATAATCATCAGCTTTAGACACGAGCCCAGAAAAACATGTAAATCAACCGAAAAAGAAATATAAAAGAGTATCATCTCTTCAGAATGCATTTTGTTGTTCCCTTTGAAAACAAGATATTGAAAATAGCACAGTTTTCAGTGTAGACTCAAAGCTCTGTTTTTCATTTTTGTGACTTATTGCCCACTATTAACTGTTTCCAAAGCCCTTTTAAAGCTCAGATGTTCTTTGACTGCTTCTGCTACAGATTGTGAAAGAAATTGCTGTATATTGCGGCCTGTTAAGTTTTATATTTGGTTTGCTGTAAAATTGAATATTAACAGTATCTTCTGCTGCCTACTCTTTTGACAGTAGAAAAGATGAGGATAGTAGTGTGGATTCCCTCCGTGCTTCGTAGCAGACTTAAAAGAAATTTGTTTGATGATGAGTTGCCAGAGAGCTGACATGGTACCTGAAGAGCTACCGTGTGCATTTCTAAAGGGTGGTCTGGTAGTTGATGGCTTATGTTGACCCTCTCTGTACCAAATATTTTGCTCAGTCCCCACTCTGCAAAAATGAAAATATGGTGGTGGGATGGAAGGGAAAGCCCTCTGTGACCTGAGAAGCTTTCTCAGTCTGTACACTGGGGATGGGATCTGTCTTACCTAACTTCTGTTTTCAACAATATAGAGCTCTACAGCTGAGCTTGTTCCTTTGGATGCCTTTATAGTCAGCTGGGAAAAATCGGCAGTTTTAAAGCACAGCTCAGCTGATCTGTTTTGAATATCTGTTTACGTTGTCTGGATGGCTTAGCTGTAAAGATGTAGTGTCTGTATTTCAGCTGTTAATATTTGATCAGACGAAACCTATCCTGTGTAACTTGCATCCTGAGCAATCCTGATAAAATATGTGTGACAACTCATGCATGCGAAGTTACACGGATCTCGTATTCACAGGAGGCAGGGAATGTGGTGCAAACTCCTTTAGCAGGATGTTGGTTGCATCCACTATCACATGAGATAGACATAGATCAAACCTGCTATCGTAACTGTGGTGCCACTTTGTGACTACTGAGTATCTGAAGATGGATATGGTGTTCAGAAGTTAAAGACTTGTGGGGTGCTGGATATTCTGGAGACATATATTTCAGTGGAACAAAAGCACGTGTTCCTAAATGATTTGACCTCTGTTGGATCTGACTCTTTACTCACTGAAAATTCCTAAAACTCTTACTAGTACAGCATCAATTCATTACAGCGCTAATATGATTTTTAAATAAAGGTTTGTTTTGGAAAAGGAAGTGAAAAAAGAGAAAAGGAAAAAAAAAGATGACTGGTGATGAAGGAAATTGAACAGTGAAACCACTTTTCCCATAATAATTTTATTTGAAAGTATAAATTTGTGGGTTTCTTTACTTTTTCTTTATGTGCCTTGAGGCTTTACCCTTCATCCAGGGTTTTATCATCTGTTAGGAATGCAATTTATAATTTAAGTAAACAATGGTGAAATAAACCCACCAATGATAAGACTGAAGGTTATGTCTTTACTCTCTATGAAATAAAAATTCAAAGTGTTCACCCCTCACCTTATGAAGTTATAAAGCTTTGCTCCAGTTACATACTTTTGTGGCTGTTCCCTACCTTTAGGTGTGAAACACTTTATAACTTGTTCAAAAACAGTTGGAATATTGAAGCTGATCTGTAAATATTATGATTTGCTTTTATTATTTTGTAATAGAATAATATGAACACACAGCAAATTACCATACAGTATAGAGGTTCAAAAATGCACTTTTCATTCTTCTGAGTTCTCAAATCCCAGCCTGCCAATCTGGGCGCTTTCAAAAGTGTTCCTTAACCTACAAATACCAAGCTTGAAAGTAAGTAAGGATCATCTGGAAAAGTTGTCTTCCTGAAAAGAGGAAAGAAATAGATGGTGTGTAAGTCTTAGGGGTAGGTGTCCATCAAAATGGAAAGAGCACATCATACACTTAATTTTGGATGTGTTTTTGACCCTTTCACTTGCTGAGCAAATGCTGGACTTTAAGAAGCTTGGAAACTTAATTTGTAGCGATAAGGATCTCGATTAATTCCATTCCTCTTGATAGGAGCGTTGACTTCCTGTTAACTCTTCATGGGAGCTTCTGTGTTGGGGGAATACTTACAGTAAGTTCCCTCTGTGGCAAACGGGCACTGTTCAGGTTCCTCCAGAAGACTATCAACTTTGGCATGATCCAAATCAACTTTTGGAGGTGCTGCTCAACTTTTGGAGGTGCTGCTCTCCATCCTTTCACTAAAGTTGGCTTCATCTGCTGTCTCATAAATTACATGGCACCTTTAAACAGGAATATGGGACAAAGCATCAATTTACATGCCAAGACCTTAATGATAAAAAGCTCTTCTGTCAATACTTAGTCTCTGTCATAAAATGTTATAGTTAAAGATTTAATACAACTTTGGATTACATAGTCATCCTAAATATGTCCATATTTACCTCAATTCCTTATGTATGTAGTATATTTGAAGATCCCCTGAACAAAATAGCGAGAGGTATTCATCCCTGTACAAATCTGAGCATCTCTCTCAGATGCTAAAGTTAGAGCACCTCAGTCCTCAGCAAAGCAAATGGAGAAAGGCAATCCTCTAGGGAGTGAGCTGGAGAACCTAACCCACGCCATCCAGATGTTCCAGAAAACAGCTCTTCTCTCAAAGTCAATAGCAACCCTATTCTTTCCCTTCTCAAGGATCAGAGATCATGTTCACTTTAAAACCAGAAGTATAGTTTAGGTGATGATGAGACAAAATACATTTACTGAGGTTGTACTCTACCTTTCCACAATTTTTGCAGACTGTCTTGCAGCTTCAGAAAAGACCTGTGAGTTTCCTGGCTAATATCTGTGAAAGGGGGCTCTTACAATTAATAGAGTACAGAAAGAAGTCTCTGTGCCTTTAACACCAGCAATTGCAGGAATGGAAGTGGTTGTTCCTGTGCTGAGCATTTTGTTCTCAACCCAGCACTGCTATGAGTGCTCAACCTTAAACATGGGAACCTAAAGCAGGGAGGTGTGAATGGGAATTGTATGCATGTGCTTAGCGAGAACTGGCTCTTACCCCACCTGCTTGCTTCATCTGCTGCCACTGGACTGGGAATTCTTGTCACATCTCAGCTCTCCGTCCTGCTAAGGGAATCACATCTATTAAACTGCAGAAATACTGTTATTTAGTTACTCCTCATAAGAAAGAGATGATTGTCTGGAGCAAGCAGTTCTGGGGAGTAAAAATACAAAGAGCCTACCCCTCTGTTATCTGCACAGCTGCTACATGTAGCTTTCCATCCACAGGCTGTTGATTAATTTACTGGGCCATGTTTTAAAATGGAGCGAGACGTGTTTGTTTGATACTCTTACTGTTTAGGAGGCTTTGCTTGTAGTGACTGATTGCTAAGCCCTTTGCTGTAACTACAGATATGTTTGCTATAGATTTTTTTTTCTTAATTTATGTTTTTGTAATGGTTCGTGTTATTGCTAGTCTCTAATAAATAGCATTTGGTGTCATGCTACACAATTCAGAAAACTACTATATAATATTTTTAAAGGTTGTTCTGCAAATGTAGCTACCATGTCCAATCTCTTAATGAAGACAGAAGCTGATATAAATGAATACATATTTTGAGTTCGGTATTGCTAAAAATATCTTGTCTTTATAGACTAGAACTGTGACTGATAACCAAACTTAATCATAAACTCCAAGTAAGTGCTAAATTAGTTGTTTAGTTGAAGCTGCAAATTATCTAAGTAGGAGTTAAAATACTAGTAACATCAAATAGAGGACTTGTCAAACTTGCAAATACTGAAATAGAACTTCATGACATTAGGTATTGTGCAGCTGGTTAAATTAGGAATTCTATTTACAACTCATAGTAAAAATTGTTTTTTTAATCTATGAAACAGTTGCCTAAAGTGGAGCAGAATCCTCATGCCAGACAAGCCTCTACTTTACAGTTAGTTTCTCTTTATCCCACTGGAGATTTTTCACTTAAACCACTAGCTGCACTCCCATCAATCAGTACATAAAGGATTTGAATTTGCATCTCCTACATCTCAGCACTACTCATTAGGCGCTTAGAGATTATAGAGACCTTTAGCTATGTTTTCCACTGGTTTTAGCCTGGCATATAAATTCCCAGAATATTTACTAATTAGCCTCTGCTGACAAAATTAGAGGAATACCTACTTCTAACTTGAATCTCAGCACCGTCAGGTCTCAGATGACTGTGTGCATGCCAAGGTACAGCATAAAGAGCCCTTAGGGCACATTTGGCCTTCAGCACTTACCTTCTGAGAAGAGGCTGAGGGAGATGATGGTCTTTTTTAACCCATAGTGTGGTTTTCAGGGAGAGTTAATAGCAGCTTTCCAATATCTAAGAGAAGGTTGCCAAGATGAGGGAGCCAAGCTCTTTCAGAAAGAGACGCACAGCAGAAAAAGAGCTGGTGGTCGTGAATTGAAACAGGACATTTTCTGGCTGGGAATATGTAAGAGAATATTTCTCACTTTGAGGACAGTCAAGTGATGCAGACTGCAGAGGGGGCTTGTGCAGACTCCATCCTTGGAGGTTTTCAAGACCAGAATGGACAAAACAACCTCAGAAACCTGGTCTGATCTCATAGCTGAGTCTGCGTAGAACAAGGGGTTAGGTTAGAGACTGGAATGATTTTGTGATTCTGTGAACTGTATGGAAGAAGATGCACATTTTTGAGAGGCATAAAACAAATCAGATATGCTCTTTGACTGTGGCAAATCATTATGATGTGAAAGATTCAAAGCAATATATGTTAGTTTATATTAATGATTAGGGTGTATTTTCATTTTGAAATTCTACCATTTGTCATCTGAAGTAACGAATATAATTTACAAAATATGAAGAGTGTTACAACTGTAACTTATAAAACACAGATGAACATACCACAGCCTCAAGGTAACCCAGTTCTTGCTTTATAAGCCAGAAATACTTGTGGGAGCATCATAATGTTCCAGAGCACTACACTGTGCAAACAGATCTTTGCTTTTAGTTGACAGATGTGGAGCAAAAACATATGGTCAAACAACCCCTTAAACACTGCACATGTGGATATTGCGAGGGGCAAGTTATTCCAGATAAAATCACTATAAAGTTGTGATCAGCATGCTTTTGCTCCATTTGTCATTTTTCTTACAGTATATCATGATTTGACATCATATTTTTCGATACCATTACTGTCTGTGTGAGGAAAGCTTCAAATAAGGAGCTTATACTTCAGAAAAGAAGGACAAGCAGATCTGAAGAATTGCTCTGTTGGAAAAAACATGTTTGTAAGCTGTATCTGGTAGGGTACAAAAATGAGTATTTGGGGCACTTACACCTTGTATTAGCTCCTGGCATTTGAGTCATTCACTGTTCAGCATTGTGAAAGGATAGAGGTTACTTTTGGAAGTCATTGTATTTGCTGTGGAGAGGTACTCGTTAGCCGCATAGGCCTTTGAGATAATTGCGCTGAACAGCTGCCACTGAGGTCAATTAGAAGACAGGGGAAAAAAATGTTTTGGGAAACGTCCAACTTCTTGTAAAAACTGGTTATGAACGGCACGCTGCCAGTGGACCACCAGCACTCATAAATAATGATAGCACCTCTTTCGTTTGGCTTTAACTCAGAACTAACTTCACAACTTCAGTCAGTTACTGGGGGGTGAGAAAAGCAGAAGAGGAATGAGACAGCTTTTTTTCTTTTCAAGAGATGCCTTACAGCACATCCAAGTCTCATTTACATGGAGTTTTGCTTTTGCCCTCTGATACAGGGAAGGGGTATATACTGTTTTACCAGGAGAAAGTGGAGTCATCCTCAAGCCATTGAACTTGGCAACATGAAGGTCATTTGGAGTTTCTTTGTGTCTGGGTTTTCATAGCTCCATTGAGGTACTTTGTTGGACCTGCACACCTTTACATTCCCCAGTATGTTAGATGCTGAAGTTCATCAGCCAAAAAGAAACTTAATCACCATAATCTCTGTGTGGTGGTCCATTAAGATCAGTCTTTGTATGGACATTTGCAGTGCAAATTTTTAAGCTACAGTTTATATTTGCTATGTGTCTTTTTAGTGCACTCTATATGAAAATAGTAATACAGTGCTTTCAGACTAGCAGTCAATCTTGAGTTGTTTCCCCCTATGTAATGCTTTCAACATAAGACAAATTTAATATTGCAAAATAGAGGCATTTTGAAGTATTTCCTAGTATTTTTTTAGCGATTGCAAACAATTATGTAAGCAATTCTATTCAGTTGTCATAACATGGCACATCTAGACAGGCCTGTACCCTAAGAAACTCATTTGCCATTTATATAACCCAGATTCTTCTCTTTTCCCTTTCCTCCTCCTTTTTTCAAGCTTTCTCACTCTCTTCCTCATGTTACTAACATGAAAAGAAAATAACTAAAAAGAAATAGTAAGTTATCAAACGTAAATACTTTCCTAGAAGTATCCTCCCCTGATTCAGTCATGCAGAACTGCCATTTTTATGAGAGACGGGGGTATTAGCAGCTGGAGGGTAAAGATCAGTATGGCAGAACTGGCACATCAAGATTACTCCACATCTGTGTATTTCTATAAAGAAAGACTGTAAAGTTTATGCAGCTTCTACTGTTGTTGAATGATAAAAAGGCTGTAGAAAGGATGTGGAAGGAGGGAATTTAAAAGAAGTAAATGTAAAATGACAACATCCTTGCACTAATACTTAATTTAACCTTTGTTAAATTACTATCATGTATCTAATACAGATTACAGTGTACTGTATATAATGGTATCTAATGAGTGCTATATCATACTATACTGTAACCTAATATTTGCTGGAAAAAGTCCCTTCCATTATCTCAGTCCTTTTGTCTGTAGTACATCCTCTAAGTCTGATTTGAAGTGGAAATGTTTTAGTTTTCCACAACAGCCAAGTCTGCAGCAAGGCCAGGGTCTCAGTGTCCACATTAAGTTCTGGCCCCGCCTTTGCCACCTGGAAGAGAATTCACGCTGGAGGGAATCTGAGCTGTGTGTTTGGTTCAG
This sequence comes from Tringa tobata, assembly GCA_033628505.1. Classification (NCBI taxonomy): domain Eukaryota; kingdom Metazoa; phylum Chordata; class Aves; order Charadriiformes; family Scolopacidae; genus Tringa; species Tringa tobata. The sequence goes on from JAHREE010000367.1 coordinate 6,682,000, forward strand.
GATTTGTAGGGGTTTTGCTGAGTTACTACTGGGCAAACACTCTGAGTGAAATTCCTATTGCAAGATATCCAGTATCTTACCTAGGAAGCGTAAGAAGATTAAAAATAGCTGGTTAAAAAACAGGAGTATGGGCAGGCCAAGAGAAATCCATCAGCTAGACTGTTCATCTGTCTAGGCAAAAATATTTAAACAATAAGATAATATTCAATCCATGGTTTCAGAGCTGCTCAGGGGGCATTGCCTGTAATCAAATAATCCTATCACTCAGGAAAGCAATGTGAATTATAATGTGGGAGGGTTTGCTATGGGATGTGAATGTATCCATGCCTACTTTGCTGAAGGAAAAACTTGTTCCACACCTCCAGAAACCTAACTTTACAGCAATTCATTTTATTAGTGGACACAAGAAAGTTAAACATAAAATGCCTCACAGGCTGACTCAAAATACATAGGAAAGGTGGAGGAGTCCTTAGCTCTATCCAGAGTTATTTCTTTGAAGTGCTGAATCTTGGTGAGTGTAGGTTGGGTCACTGCCTGGGCCTGGAACATTGCCCAGATCCTGGTGTAGCCTCTGTCCTTGCAAGAAAAACAGTAGTTAATGTGTTTCTGACATTTTGGGGGGAACAACCTGAGTCATTTTGATCTGGTTATGTCTGTAGTGCTGCACTGGCTGCATTATCTGCCTCCTCGGTGCTCCCCAGACCTGAAGCGAATCACAGAAATCTTCCAGACGTCTCTCTATTAGGAAGAGTAAATTACTATATAAAACTATTTGTGTAGGTCAGGCGAACTAGGGTGATTAATAAGCTGTAATTAACTGCCTTAAAACATTGTTGAGGGAGCCTAATTTTTGATTTTTAAGGTTTTTTTCTGTTTTCACTGTGCTTCATCTCTGTGCTAATGCGACCTCAGTATTGACCAAAGCAAAGCTTCAGCTCAGCATCACTTAACGTGCCTCGTGCAGTAGAATAAACATTGTCACTAAGCCCATTATTCAGTTTTCAGAAGTAATTAGTTGGTTTTTGTGAGGGGGGCCTTGTTCAACTAGTGGCTGCTTGATTAGCTGAATGAAAAGGACATGCAGTAGTAAATTACTGCGAGCAGGCTGTTGGAGAAAGCGGGTGAATTCTAACTTCAATCTGCTCATTTGGCACTAACTGCATGCAATCTGTTTCTGCCCATGTGTGAAAGCTACCTGCATGCAGTCTGCTCTTCGGTAAGCCATCAAGCTGTAAGGAGACTGCACTTTCAGTCTGCTATGCACCAGAAGGCAAACCTTTAATCAGCATCTTTTGAAAAAGATCATGATTAATAAAAATCCGTGAAATTCACTTCTGCAATTATAGCAGCAAGTGTGCTGCAAATTCATTAGAGTCAATGTTGACCCCATTATAGTTTAGAAAATAAATTACTCCATGGCCAGTTTTTTAGGTGTTCTATGAAAACAGATTTGCCTGTCTTACTTCTGTCTCCCAGCTGTGTATATTAAATGAGTATCTGGGGATATGTAAAATTTAGTGCTGGACATAGCTATTAGACAGCAAGGAAAATATTCTAACTCAAAGGTTCTTTTGAATGAAATATGTATTGATTTTCAAAGACAAATCAGTCCTTCATTACTTCATTTTTTTCATGGTAAGCCACAGTGTGGTTAAAGGGAAGCATAAATGATAACCAGATACTGTCTATAAATACATTTATCTTTTCTCTTTTGATACAGTCTTCATTATATGCATTGTCCAAGAAACTTTAATCTTGAATGTTGTTGACTGATTTCTTTTTAAGTATTGTATTTTTACTGAAGCTTTTAACTCAAGAGGAAGAAAGGAAAAAAAAAACAAACCTCACCACTCCTTAAATCTTTACATTCTCTCACTCTCTTTCATATATATGGAGTTAAAGTCATAGTATTCCCTTCTGCACTACCATAGGCTTATAAAAAACCTTCAGACTATAAGTATCTTCAATTTTAATTATGGATAGTGTGGAATGGAGACCTATCCAGGCACTGTTCATCTGTCTTGGACCTTTGCACTGAGACTTTCTCTAGTGTCATTTACACATTCCTAGTTTTAGTCCTCACATTTCTTTGCGCATGCAACAAGGCTCTAAACTTTACATCAGTAATATATTTTTCATAAAGTGTTTGTTGGTTACAATTAGAAAGATTTGCGTAAATTCTGTCCTTGCTAAAGATGTGCCCCCTCAAGATCTTTGAGCCTGTCTTAATGTCTTAAAAAGAGAAGGGTCTGATATTTGGCCAGAAAAGCCTCAGAGGTGGACCCTTTATCAGAGGTAGGCCCTTCATCAAATGCCACTTTAAGAAAAGAGCCAAATACAGAATGGTGAGGTGGCTGCGTGTGGGAATGCCAGCCGCTACAACCTGTCTCCCACTGAGGTGCCAGCAAAGCACGAGGTGCTAGGGATCATCCCTGCCCTGAACGGGGAAATTGCAACCAGCACACATCTATTTCATGTGCCTCTTTTGTTCTTGGTGAGGTTTCAGGTGGGGAGCAGTAGGCTCTGAAGTGACCTTCCACAGGATGGACATCCACAGGCTCAGGTCTGGTCCCACGATACACCTCAGTGTCCCTCTGGCCATCTATACCTGGGTGATATTTTTCAGTGAAGAGTGGGTATTGAGCAGGCAAACCATTTGTGCCACTCTCACTGGAGAGCAAGCATAGGTCCCCACTTCAAGAAGGACAGGGAACTGCTGGACAGGGTACAGCAGAGGGCTAAAAAGATGATAAGGGGCCTGGAACATCTCTCTTACAAGGAAAGGCTGAGGGACTTGGCTATTTTTAGTCTGGAGAAGATAAGACTGAGGGACGATCTCATCAATGCCTATAAATACTTAAAGGGTGGGTATCAGGAGGATGAGGTCAGTCTTTTTTCAGTGGTGCCCAGCGACAGGACAAGAAGAAATGGGCACAAACTTGAACATAAGGAGTTCCATCTAAACACGAGGAGGAACTTCTTTACTTTGAGGGTGGCAGAGCCCTGGAAGAGGCTGCCCAGGGAGGTGGTGGAGTCTCCATCTCTGGAGACATTCAAAACTTGCCAGGACGTGTTCCTGTGCAGCCTGCTTTAGGTGGGCCTGCTTTGGTAGGAGTGTTGGACTAGATGATCTCCATAAGTCCCTTCCGACCCCATAGCATTCTGTGATTCTGTTATTCTGTGATTCTGTCCTCTCACCAGGGGTATTGATTTTTGAAGAGGAGGGTGTTTGGCTCTAGGGAGCTGACTTGAATGACTCTGGTTTTCAACACAGCTGCTCTCAGTATCTGTCCCTGTGTGTTCTCTGGGACACCATTAAAGCCAGGCAACATCAAAGTGCATGGCTGCACAAAGCTGGCCGTGTGCTTGGGCTCTTCAAACATGTGCGTCAGTGCAGACTGTAAATATACAAAGGGAAATACCTCCTGTTGTCCACCAGATTCAAGCATGCTTTCCATTAGAGTGAAGCCTCCACACATATGTAGACTCTGTCTTTACATGAAAGGCAGGAACTTGCTGGGTTTTTTGGCATTGTTCGGGAAAACAGTTTCAGAAGTCTTCCACTTGGTGTTTTGAGCCTCTGTTAGTGGCTTCCTCAGTGTTCCGCAGACCACGCACGACTGATGTGTTTTCCAAAACCTAGTATGCCACAGAAAACAATTTCTGTATAAAACAGGGTGTGCACTAATTCCTTAAACAAAAAACATTTTAATTCACCATGCAGCCAACATAACATAAGTAGAGTAATAAACTTCTCTTGCTTTCTTGATGAATGTTTAGTCCATTTATTATTTCCTTACCTTTGTTTTTTTCTACTTTCCCAAGGTAACAAAGTTCTTGAAATCTTGCTGTCAGTCCATCTATGGCTCAATAATACCTTTTTAATCCTTTGGGCCAAATTAAACTCAATTTAGACTAAGAAAGGAAATCCCAACATTCAAATTTTTTTTTTCTCATGAGAAGAAAAAAGAAGCAAGATCAGTGCTTTTATTGAACTGAACGTGCAGAACTTAGTTCTTTTTGCTTGGCAGTTACCAGCTTGCTATTTATCATTAATATTTTGCTGAAAAAAAACCCAGTATTGAATTCCTTTTCTCATGTTCAGGGAATGTGCGGGAGAATCCATGGCAATCAGTTGGGAAGAGAGAGGTTTAAGCATCCTGAGGCCTAGGGAAACACGCCATGCCCAAGCAGTATAACTGGACTCCTTGTGCATTGCGCAGGGAGTGTTAACGAGGTAAAGCTTTCAGGGGAAGTTTTATTTTATTACTATTTTTAGTAGAACATCTGAAAAACTGGGGGAAGAAAGCACACAGAAAAAAGTGTCTGGGTGCAACCCTTTTTAAAATTTGAAATAGAAGAATTCAGATTGTAAAAATAAGATTCTATATGAGCCAGTGTGGTGATTAGGGAGTCAGATGTATTGCCCCACAGAAAATCATATGAAAGGAATGTGTTTTAAGTGTGCCTTTCTCTGAGAGTCACACATCCAGTCTTGGATTACAGGAGAGCCTGTCCTCCACTTTGAATTGCCCCATGCTCTCTCAGGGAGTTAAGTACCTACTTCAGTAGGTCCTTTTTCAGGTAACAGTTTACAGGGAGCCTGGTTCTCCCTCCATCCAGTTTCACCCTGTGTTCTTTACACACATCAAGCCTGTGGGTGGAGCAGGTTCAAGGCTCTTTACAAGTCAGCATTTAACTGTATGTGCAAAGCAAATGCAAACAGCTTCCTTGGGAGAAACTGAGACAGAACTGCCCAGAAGAGCCTATAGGCAACTGACTGGAGGGAAAGACGTTGGGAGCCTGAACTGAAATCTCTGCTGCAGATTAGTCAAAAGAGGGCCTTTAAACTGTCTTTGCTATATCACAGGGAAATGTTCGACCAGGGAAATACCAGTTAGTGCTTTGTGCACTGCACACTCCGGGTGGCACGTCCTGAGAACGCCTATCAGATCAAGCACTGTTGGCAAAGGGATTTTTGAATTCTGTTAGGGGTAAAGGGGCTGACTAACATAGCTCTGCTGAGTGGTTTTGCCTGTGCCCACTAGAAGAAACCTAGGCACTTAGGAGAATGGTGGCAACTGAGTGAGTGTTTAGAGACGATACATTACAGGAGTAAATAGTGTTGGATGGAGGTCCAAGTCATCTGCGGAAGCTGATAAAGAAAATAAGAGGCGGGGTTGTGAATTGGACCCAAACATCCTAAATCTCTCCTTGGAATCTTAACATCCTTGTGCCCCAAGCTCTAAATAAATTTAATAGCTGTTCTTGCAAGGTCTACAGTACTATGTGCTAAAAGTAAGAAAGAAGTATGGGGTATGGAACACCCCAAAACACTGAGTTCAAATCTGCAAGCTTTACTTCCTGTGAAAAACAGCTTTTTACAAGTAGCTTTAGCAGATGGACTCAGTCCTCGGCTAACATGTTTTTTTTTCAATGCATTGCATTCATTTTCAGAGTATTTCAATTTCAGAATTCATGAACAATAATGTTTTTCAACTCATTCTTTCTCTCATACCTTTTCATACATTCTGAATGTAGTGATTACCTTTCAGTCTGAGAAGTCCTGCTGTGTTCAGCATAGCTGTGATATAAAGGTCTTTAGTCTAAAATCAAAGGGACAGAGTCTGGAGTTCAAGTGCTTCTTGCACGTAGGAACGTGTAGAGTATAGATCTGTCTGCAATATGAACCATGATTGCCATATATCCTGAACATGGGAGAGTAGAAGAGAATGCTCCTCAAAAATAGCCACAAGGCAGTGGGATTTCCCAGGTAATACAGTACATTTTTAGCCTAATTACCAGGGAAAACAGTCAGGGCCATATCAGTGCTTTATTGAGAGAGAACCATAAACACCTTTGATTATCACATAAAATATTTAGTTCTTACACTGTCAAAGCACGTGGTTTTTAAGGCTATTCCCCATTTTCAGATAGTGGACTTGGTGAAATTCAGGTCAATTTGCATTCAGAGCTTGCACTGGGAAAAGACAGAGGGAAAGAGGAGGACTAAGTGAGAATCCAAAACTAATGCAGCTCTTAAAGTCTCCAGGACAACATTACTGTCTGACTTTTTAAACTAAAAAACCACCAGAACCTAAAATAGCCTCTTTTTATCTGCTATCCCTTGTTCCTGCTTTATCTAAATTTTGAGGGAGGAAGAAACACTAAATTCTTTTCATTCCTTTTTTGTCTTGCTTTGCATTTTTCGTTTATAAAGGATACAAGCTGGAAATTGTCACTATTCTTCCTTGGGAAAAATGTCGTTAGTTGCTTTAGGAAAACATGTTTGCTAAGAAAGCAGTTGAAAAATCCATGCAGATGTTAGCTTCAATTTTTGAAAAAAAAAAAAAAAAAAAAAGCTGTAATTATCCTTAGGTGCGGTTTGAAATATTTTCCAAAACTTATGATTGCAATATTTTATTCTTAATGTGGTTGGATTTCACATTCAGTCGTCTTACTTCAACTAATTCTGCTGCATCTCTGAGCTCTTCAGAATTATAATTCACAAGTCCCTGCTAGACTAAGAGTCATCCTTTTTAGCCCTTGAGAATATTTTCATTCTATGGTTCACAAATGCCGAACTTTGAACTATTGACTATTTGGGAGCAGAAAGGCAGATAGAGAGTCTAGCTGAAATCGTATGGAATATCAAACTTGATGTAAAAAGGAACGGAATCAAAATCCTTCATAGATTGAAGGGATTCTTTTATATTCTCCACGCACATAAAAGATATTAAAATAGTGGTATGAAACTTGCAATATTTGCTCTTTATAAGTAGTGCTTATTTCTCAAAACAGTTTCTTAGCTTTCTATGAGGTTAGCATTCTCAGTGCAGAGGAAGTCACTTTGCATCTGCTTTAGTGTCAAGATGAAATTTATTTGCCCATATAATCCGTATGGGATTTGAGGCAGTTGCCTTTGTAGAGAGGCACCTACTTGGATTTTCAAAAGCTTTTTAGCAGATAGTAAAGATATGGTGTAGATACGACATTCTTCTGTCGCAGGTTTGTGATTGAGAGAGAAAAATCCTGAAATTCACGGTATGCTTGTATTCTTAAGACAAAATAAGAAGAACTGTAGCAACAACATGAATAGAGTTAGTAAGAACTTGAAAGCAATTTAGACTGATGGCTGCACTTTGTCCACATTTCAAACTGTCTCTGATGTCTCCACCATGCCTTGACAATATGGCCAGCATCTCAGCTTTTCATATCATTCCCTGTCTCCTACTGATGTCTGTGCACTGCATGTTCCAACACTGTGAGTGCCCAGACTCCTTTTCTAAAGTGTTTTTATAGCCCCTACCAGATCCCCATGGAACTTAGCATCACATAGTCTTTTAATGTGTTTTTTTTTGACAGTGCCTTTGGGGTCACTGGGGAAATATTATCCCATTTTTGCAGATGGAACACATTAGGTTCCTTACAAAACACAGTGGTGGCAATTTCTTTCCTTTAAAACATAGCTGCAACACACGGACACATTACTCCATCAGTTCAACGCATTAATCCTATATTCTCTGTTTAATGGATTTGTGTGTCTTTTGATGTAGGCAATGTCTTCATCTATGTCTTAGACAGTGCTTGATGAATAATAATAGTCATTGTTTCCCAGCCAAAAGCAGTAGTGAACTGAAATTTCTGGGGAGACTGCCTCTCTCCTTGTGAGAGCTTTCTAGTCCTATTTCGTACACCCAGGAGTTTCAGTTCAATCTAGTTAATTTGGGTGTTGGACTGAAGCAGCCTGAACCTCTGAATCTTTGGAGGTTCATCTATCACTGAATAATGCAGCCGGACAGAGGGAGGCAGTTGAATAGAAGTCAATATGCCAACTGTTCCTTCATTTATTACTGCCATATTAATAAAGTTGATAGAGTGGAACTAATCCATCTGCTCACAATTTATTCCCTAGTAATAAGATACAATTTCACTATTTCATGAGCTCATTCTTTGACTAATTTTATTAGAATTCCTTCCATAGCATCATTTTTAATCACTTTTCATCCAGTTTTAGTTATGTGTAAAATAGTAGAAAAAGATGGACTAAAGAGAGATGAAAGGATTTCGTGAGAAACTTGGGTCAGCTTAAATAGAACCAGATCAAATAAAGTTAAGTCAGCGAGCCTGCAAAGGCCAACAGAAAAGGGTTCAAAATTACCTCTTTCACAGGAAGCTTTGTTCTGTCATGTCTGAAACGTAAACAGTCAAAAGAAATAAGGCAGCACCGGCAGCATCATGAGACGAGTCAGGGCTGTGGTGCTGTGGAGGAGGCAGCTGAGTGACCTGCCAGGCTGATGGGCAAAGCTGGCCAAAGGACTACAGGGTCAGAACTCCATGGATGGAGAGGTCTCCTCCCTTCTCATCCACCTTTAACTCATCTACTTGTTCCCAGACACGTGTGGGTTCTGGATGTTAAAAAGATGCAGGGTTTTGGCTACCTGTTGGTTGTATGCAATGCTAAAATGTATTTCTGTGAGCTCTAGTTATGTTTCCCTTGTTGTTCAGTTTAAAACATTCTGATATGCTAATCCTTTATTAGTCTGGTAGGGGTAGTCTGCAGTGATTTGAGCTGGGTGCGTTTTCAGGCATGAGTACCTAAGCAGAAATTGCATGTCTTTTGAGGCATTGAACTCACCATCCCCATTGATCGCTAGGGCTTTTAATACAAATGCAAGAAGGCTTTTACTGAGAAAGCTGAGCATGGAGCCTACACGCAGGCATCCTGGGTGGGAGTTTCAAAAGCATTCCATTCGTTAACATAAGTCTGCTTCCACTGAAAATGATAATTTTAGTAACAGCTTTGAATGGACAGAGTTGGGTTATTCCAGAAAAAATCTGAAAATCCTACTTTCCTATTTTAAAATTTCTTTTTGAGCTGATAGGTAGCAGCATCTGTAGATGCTAAAAGTAACTTTATTTTTGATATATGGTGCTCTGTTACTGCTGGAGCACTGACTGTTCAGATGCACACAGGTGGACGATTTATCCCTATTCGATATGACTTCTTCTAGGAAAGCTGTGGGCTTCTTACCTTCTCTCCTTTTAACTGCTTGCAGCTTGGTGGAAGCTTAGGGGGTTATTCTGTAGGCAACTACTCTAATTTCAGAGTAATCGTTCTTTCATTAGGGTGGTTGTAGTAAAAAGGTACAACAGGAATTAAAAATCCATTAATAGTTAAGTTAGATCTCTTAATCTAAAGCATAGCTGCAACTACAATAGTATTGTATATATGACATTCATTCCATGATATTAGCTGCATGAGCGTGGATGATCTTTATAATGCTTTGGATCTCTCTCTCTCTCTCACACCCACACACATCAATATGGTCTTAAAATCGCTATGGTTTTTTTAATATTATGTACACCTGAGTGAAATTATGTATGTATATGTATATGCATATAATTGAGAGGAAATACAGTGTGGTTGTTGACAGCTGAGCTAAACAAACAAAAGTCTTATTAAATCTGTCACCTGGACTGTAAATAAATGAAATGACATATGCATTAATAGCTCCAAATTAATAATTTGAAAAAAATGTAAATTAGCAGGCTGAAAATTCTGCATGATCTCTTAAAGGCTAAAACTTTATGAAGAATCAAGTTCACTGTGGTGTGTTTAGAACAAAAACAATTCTCATTTCACACAGCAGATGGACTCCAGAAATGTTCACTCTCTAAGTATCAACTGATGTTGACTGAAAGCTATCTAGATGTACAGAGGAAAGCTTTATTCCTCTTTTATTTGCTGGTATCCAGAAAATCTTCTGTGAAGATAAAAGAAAGTTTACTAATAAAATGCCAAACCAATCTTATAAAGAGTCGATTCTAACTGTGCACTGAAGTACATAATGCAGGGGATTTTTTCTTTTGATTCTAGTCCAGACATTTCAAGGGTCGTTTTATGTCTGCCTTCTAAAAATGAAGGTTTGCAGGGAGAACAGACACAGACACAGAGCTATCATTTAAGTTTACATGTCTGGCTCTCGTCTTTGCCATGAGTGATCTTTTGTAAACATACTTAAGATCACAAGATGTTTCATCTTTGGGCAAGACAAGAATGTCATGTCACTGCAGCACCTGAAGAAAACTTTAAGAAATCTGCAGGCAGTTAGAAAAGCCCTTAATGAGCCGTACATTGGTGGAGCTGTGGTAAATCTGTAGCCGCCGCAGGTTCATTTTGCACATTATATTAATATGTCAATGATTATAAAGGATTAGTCTCCCCCAAAAGTAAAGATGAAACAAATAAGGCTTGTTCAGTGCTTCACAGTCTCTCATGACCCTGTAGTTTGAGATGTGAGTTACATATTAAACATAAGCAGTGTCTTTTAAAATTCATGGCTTGCATGTCTTTGAAAAGACAACGAAGTCAAAGGGAATCAGTGATGTAGACTGACCTGCAGATTGATTGTGATTAGTAATAAACCAGCCACGTGAGACTGTTGTTAATGATATTGTCCAAAGAATGCAATTAAAACCAAGTTTTGTTTGTTTAAACACATACCCTGGGCAGAGGTATGAACAAGAAAATCCCTGTTAAGTTATTTTATGGCACTATGTTGAGAGCAATGGCAGCACATTCAGGAATTTCGAGCTTTCTTGTGAAGTCCTGTCCAAATTGTTTTACTGCAAAGTAGGAGCTTTCTGATAGTAATGTTAGTTGAAGTAATACTGTCAAATAGCTGTACAGTGTGTCCAGACCCAGAGGCTCCAAGACAACATCACAGTTTAACACTAAAAGATACCATGCCATTCATTTTGTCATAGCAGCTTTCCTTAGTTATAGAGCATTAAGCAGAGAACAGGACAACTGTACAAAAGAACCCGCACATATTTACCATTTCTCTGACTTTTTGTGAACAAAAATGACCTTAACCCTTTGAAGTCAGTGGGAAGATTTCTTTTCTACTCCCCCCCCCCCCCCCCCCATGGAATT
>JAHREE010000367.1:6702109-6740173 GCA_033628505.1 Tringa tobata
CTTCAGAAGATGTAATCTCAAAGGACAAGTATATCAAATAGGGAAGAATAACTTCTGTTTATAAAGTGAAGATTGCCAAGAGGTGTCTAATGAGGCCAGGTCTGGAGTTTGCAGTATCTGGCAACAAGAGGCTATATCGTTTTAATGTATGACACAGCTTCCAAGTGGAACTGGAAAACCTGGCTTTTTGTAGAAAAATCATTCAAAATTTGTAACAACCAAATGATATCTTAATCCTGGCAGTGAACATTTTCCTAACACATGTGGGAGCAATTGCAAATTCCCAGCTAAAGCAGCAACATCTCTTTTTCTTAAATAAGTTAAATTTTCAGAGAAGACAAGCAATGGCGTTTCCTCTCAGAAGAAAACTCAAAACTTCTGCATAAGTAAGGCAGCGTCTTACACTGCTCTTGTGTGTCCTTTTAAAAATAATTTGCTTTTGTTTTTCATAAATGGAGCTAAAAGAAAAAGAAAAAATATGTCTACAGGCTATTCAGGGAAAAAAAAAATTGTAGTCTTAGGGTGCCAAATAGACACCAAATGTAAAAGTAAACTAGTCATCAATCAAGAAACTATCTTTAGCATCAGCTTAGGTTAAATATTTAAATTTTGAGTTGTCACTTTAGAATATTTTTTTTTGTATGGATAATTGTTTTGCACACTAGAAAAACTTTGATTTTGATCTTGAAAGCAAAATATGTGTATTTGTGGCTACGACAATGGGAAAGGTTGAATAAAAACAACAGAGGCTGAAAGAAGAAACAAACCTATCAAATTAAGTGAACAGCCTTTATTGGTTAAAACTTTCAACTTTAGGCTAATATTTTTTAAATACAAGTTAAACACTCCTAAAGAATCCTTTTTAAAGTTTATTTCTCTTCATGCCATTTTAGGAGAGCCGTTTTGGGAGTACTGGCAATGTTTAATTTCATATCTTAAGCAGAAGATTTATGTATGCAACTGATAAACTGCTCTAACGAGCCAAAAATTCAGTTTACTTTCACTCTTCCTGTGAAAACCTCCTACTTACAAGCTTTCATAAAACTTCGTTTTTACCAATTTTAATTTGCGAGTAAACTACCAGCAGCTCTCTCTCTCCTTCTCTTTTATGTTGAATTGTAGGTAGACGTTCCCTTCCTGGTAGAGCCTATGTTAACTCATTTAGCTGAAGCACCACAAAACACAGGCTGATTGAAATGGTGCTGAAAGCAACAGGGAAAAAGCAATTTATAATTGCAATAGAAAATAAGCTTTGTTTCCAGGTTAATATTGGTTGTTTGCAGTTTTTCACTGTTAATTGTCTTCTTTTACATATGAGATTTATTTAATCTTTTAACACAATTTTATTTTTGAAGGTTAAGAATGCATTAACTAACTGCTGGAAGTTACAGTAGGAAAAGTTTATAATAACTGGATTGAAAATGCATAAATTTACATGCATCATTGAAAAAAATCTATGTAAATATAAAACCTGCAACTATTCTGTTAGTGTTAAATGTCAGTGCTTCCTATAAACATGAGTTTGACTCCTGAAAACCTTGTTCACTGTTTTTTTTACATTTGCCAGTAACCTTTAGCATATGCCAAAATTGATCTATTTTTTTCTTAATATACATAGCTATTGAATACAAACCCAACTATTTGAAAGAAGTTTTTCAAAAGGTACTTATCACTTTCAGTTGCCAAAATTTAAACTTTTATTATTCAGATGTTTCAGCTCCTCAATATTCATTTTATATAGTTCTACTTTTCTAATTTATTAGCTAAAACCAGATCAGCTCATAAATGTATGGGATGTTAAGAAAAAAATTCTATAAAATGTGGGATCTCAGATGTTGTAGACATTGCCAGAACTTTTATGTATATGGTTTGAAAGAAAAATTACAATGTCAGGAAAAAAACTGCCCAGTTTTCATAAAATTTTTAAATATAAACCATTGCCCAACCCAACTTTCAGGTCATTTATGAAGAATTCCACAGCAGTGGTCAGTGCCCAGGCTTTTGTTTAGCTTCAGTCTGCTATTATTTGCTCCAAATTAAATACAGGTGTAGCTGAGGGTGGGGTGAGCATCTTCTCCGTGGGGCCAAAGTAGCAGCAGCTGTGCAGGCTACACACCTGGGATAGCACCGTAGGACACATTCTGCCTTTAAATGTACCAGTGTGGGCTCCCGTACAAACAATTCTTGATGCTTTTATTAGGAAGGACTTCTTTATCTGCTGAGACAACCCAGCCTGCTACTTAACAAAACATTTTTTCTTGGGACTTTTGCTCAGTGGAAGGGCAGGCTGCCTCCCTGGAAATTCCCTTGCTCCTGAGGTAGCAGCTGACTCTCCCAAGGCCGCTGGGATGCTGCAGGGTTGCTCCACTCAGCCTCCCACTCGGTCCCTGGCCAGATAAAGGTCGATAGGCAGCAGCCTTGGTTTTTTGCTGTGGTTTCTTGTGTAGCAATCTGTTACAGGCAGTGAAGTGCACCCAGCTAGCTGCCGAGCTGCTCTCTGTCTCTGACTGTCACAAACTCTAAGGCTGGGTCTACTCTGCAAACATTTGCTTTTGGAGCCATTTGCTGGTCTGCGGTGAGAAGCCCGGCTGTGCTAGCAAAGCCTGATTGCATTGACATACAGACCTGGGGGCCTCTGTGCTCTTCCTTGTGTAATGCCTTTAATCAGAGAAAAAGCAAGTTTTTCTGGCAGAGTGACATAGACACCAGGAGATATTGTCAGGATGGTGCGCTTGTATGGGCTAGAAAAAGTGTTTCTTGCCTTGATCTGAATATAAAGGCTACTCAAAAGGTTTCTATCTTTCTTCAGAAGTTAAATGCCTCAAACATCCACTAGAGTTTTGGAAATTAATAGCTTTAGAAAACCAAAATAATAAAACCATTCAACCTTAGGTAAGAGATGCCAAAAACCTACCAATTTTTGGTAATCCCACTTCATGCTCCTAATCTGCAAAATCATTTTTTGGCTCTAATGAATCACATAGGTTATTCATCTCACCTAACTTTCACTTTCTAAAATGTATATGTGTAGTCTGGGACAGTCCTCTGAATTCTCACAAATTAAAGAAATCAGTATTTTCTAGGGAAAACCATCCTCTCTTTTGCTTCATTTTTCTATCAAGGAGCTCTCAAAGTCTTGCTCGCTTTCTTTTTGCATTCAGCCTCTTCACCCCCTTTCCCTTTCTGATATCCCTTCTGTGGAGAAAGGACAAGCTGCTACTAGAAAAGCAACATGAACTGAGAAATGAAGCCACAAACAACTGTCAAATTTGAGCATCCACAGCTCTTTCTGGGAAAGGAAAAACTCCCACCCTGGCTAAATGAAAAGGACATAACACAGAGGAAAGAAATACTCTCTTCAAAGGGCTGGGGAGCATTTAATTTAGGGAAAACTCCCATGACAGAATACTCAAAAATATCTCACTTGCTGTATAATAAAGCTGCTCACAAAAATACAGAGGAGGTGCTGACATCCCGTTGCTGTTTTCCAGGGCAGTGGATTGTCCCTTGCCTCAGCTGCTCTGACAACAGGACCTGTGACTGGAGGGAAATAACGTGGCAGCCCCACGGCTGCCGATACTCTGTGCTGGCCAAGCCTGAGCTCCAGCGCTGTGTGGAGGGCAGAAAGGTATGTAACAGATTTTGCATTTTAACTTGTATGTATTTACCTGGCTATTTAGTGTCCTGGAGCTTTAAAAACAATGTTGTGATTGATGTGTAGGAAAAATCCCTTTTCATTATAACTGGGAAAAGATTTGGATGGAAAATCCACAGGAGCGAAAACCAACCATTATCCATAATTTAGCCTCATATGCAGACACAGTTGCCTGCTTCCATTTCACATGGGAGCTTAGGTCACACCAGTGGAGTTTCAAGACCTAGGTGGTTACCAGTTAGACCTGCAGTGAGTATATAAGACTTGTAAATGGAGGATGGATTTGCATTGTTGTCACAGTCTTGTCTCACACTTGACATGCAAGTTGGGTTTCTTCTGCTGCATACCTAATGCATGGCGTTGCTTGTGCACACTAATCTTAACAAGTCTTCTTGCACATTCTTTTCTTGTAGTGAAGCTTCTAAGGTGATTGCTTGGAAATACAAGGTCTCCTTAATAAGCATGCTATGACTGTAAAACTGTTGAGAGAGAGCTCTGATCTGAGGCTCAGGTACCTTACTGAGGATACAAGTATCCAGAAAGTAAGTAATTAATTGTTATAAAGATTTTTATAGTGCATTGTCTAGGTAACAAAAGAGTAACTAGAAGTGGCATTTTGATAAATCTGAGAGTATTTCTATATAGAAAAATGCAAAAAGAATAGACTTTCAATTAACATTTCCTCCTTCTTTTCTGGTTGTTTCTTATCCTGCAAAAAGTCCTTCATTGGCATTTGGCTTTATTTCTGCCTGTGGTTTTCTCCATTACTATAGAGCTGTGGGTTTCTCCGTTACTGTAGAGCTGTGGGTTTCTCCTAGCATATTTTTCCTAAAAAAAATAGGTTTGTATGACAAAGGAGAGACTTGACCTGGTCCTCATGTACAAAACAAGCACGTTTGGATTGACCACAGAAAAAATACAGAAGAATTTCATAGCTTTGCTTTGGTCTTTAATTTCTGTAGACATCAGACTACTTCAATAAGCCAACACCCTTTGGTCAGACAATTGAAGGACAGCAGAGAAACAATATGCCACCATGGCAGGGGATTGCCAGGGGATTGCTGGGAGGATTATGCTGACATTCCCACCTCCTGAACCCGACCACTCACATTCACCAGTCTCAAACAGTTCAGCATTTGTTAAGGGTCCATTTAAACCAAGTATATAAAATGAATGTTTGTGAGTTTAATTCAATTCCACTATGTTGTGACCCTCTGGGATCACTGGTCTATTCTAGTGTCAGATGAGAGCCAGATCCTATGTGATCTACATTAACACCATGCAAGAAAATTTTCTGTAAAACTAATTACACTTGTTTCTCATTCTTCATCTTTTGCAAAAGTCTTCCTTCATTGTCTGATAACCTTCACTGCTCAGTAGAATTCTGCTGAATCACTCCTATTACTATTGCACAGATGTCCGTTTAACTGGTTTATTCCCTTTAAGTCATCACTCTAACACATGTTCCCCTTTTGGTATATTTCTTCCGTATCTTTCTGGCTGATGTCATTTTTGTCATGACTTTGCAGTGATTTTAACTTTGTGTGGCATTTTGCAACAGCATTTTTTGCTTCTTTCACCAAATAAATAAATGTAGAGCCTGGACCAACTCCCTTGTGTCAGTAGGACTTAAGAACTAACAGAGACTTTCTTCACACCTAAGTCAGATGAATAAAAATGGTCCTCTGCTTGGTTGATAAGGTCCTGATTCCACTTGTGATTAAGGCTAACTTTAATACTACTTTACACACTCTATGCAATGCAGTAGAAAAAATATTTTTTTCAGATTCTCACTGAAAGGGATTTATGCCTGTCAGTTGTTTAAGCAACCTGAGTCTTTTATAAGAGAGCTGTTGAGTAGCCAGCAAGATATAATTCTTGTGAACAAATACATTTTTATTACACAAGAAACTTTGATAACAATCTATAAATATTTGTATTTCCTAATTTGTGCTATTAGTTTCAAACCATTCTATACCTTGTCTTTAAGCACCACAGAGATCACTGACTTATTAAACTAATGACATCATAGTTTCCATAATAAAATATTCAGAAGGTTTCAACACTGGAAATGTAAGAAGACTGGAAAAAAAAAAAAAGCACGAGTGCAAAATATAAGGGCAAAAATCATCAACCCAAGTGAGGACACTGAGATGATCTAAAATGCTGTTTGATTTCTATTGTCATTTGCTGAAGTTAGCTAAGAAAAATGCAACTCACTCATGTGTCCACTTCTCAAAATGGGCTCAACTAACCCATGTGCCTCTGTATTCTGGGATTTTTCAGTATGCCACCACACTGAATATTCAGCTTGTGTAACTCTGGTCTCTGGAATTCAAAATCCTTTACGATGGAGTCATGTATCATGATCTACATCTGAATTCTTGCTCAAAGTTTATTCTGAACTAAGGCAATAAAACCTCCATACGCCCTACATAATTACCAATCCTTCCTCTGGAAAGCAGAGACATATATGTCTGTAGCGTCTTTGGGTCATATGACATCATATCTTCCATCAAAACACTAACAGCCTTCTATGACTGATTTTCACTTGTGAATACCTTCATAAAAAATTCAGTCATGCAAGATTTCACCAGGAATCACAGGTAAAGCAGGTCGTGACTTTTGTATTCACTAGGCTAAGTCTCTGATTTTTGTCCTAGAAAAAATATAATTTGATTTCAGGATTATGGCCTGCTGGCTTTGCTTTTTACAATTAAAAACATCATGATAAGACATTATAAACAACATAAGTGTCTGTTATTATGTCTTTTAAATTGGAGGTGTAAATCTCTATGCAGCTGTCAAATTCCAACTATGATAACTGCAGGCTGTTTTCTTGTGCTCCCCTGTTAGTTTTACATGGAAAAAAAAAAAGCAAAAGCAGAAGAAAAAAGCCTACTTATGTTTCTACTTCTAATGAATGTGAAGGGAAGCATGTAACAGTTAACCACTGCTGTGCTTTGTCCCTCGTCTGCGTGCTCTTTAGCAACTGATGAAATAAGATGAAAAATGAATGCTCTTTTTGGCTGAAATCCAGAACATGTAAGATCTACTGTACCTTTATGTACAATCATTCTGGTTTTCTCCTGTTTCACAGAACAACAGTAAAATGCAACACTCAGATATTTCTCTTACTCATTAATTTCTTTTATGCATTTCTCAATGTTTCTGAAATATGTTTATGGTCACCCAAACAGAGACCATCTTTCTTAACTGCATCATAAACAAGCCTTCAAAAATGCTTTCTAATTTGTTTTCAGACTCCAGGCAGCTTTCATGTCATATCAAAATTGATTTGTTTTTCAGAGCTCATCTCTAAAATTATCATCTCCTTTCTCTACAGCAGAAAATAATTTTCTCTGGCTATGACTTGCAATTGATTTCACATCATCATTAACTGTTATTTTAATTTGTGTGCATATAAAACTGTGTTTGAGCTAAGTTGTTTCTGTTTCATAAAAAATGTAAGACCACCTGTAGTGAAACAATAACACTCATATTGGTGGAGACATGAGAAAGGATATACATTGACAAAAACAGTTTATGAGGCCTTATTTTGCTTTATGATGTGTTAGCCAGACTAGTCAGTCATATGTTTGTATTTCAGACACAGTAAATAGGAAAATTTTGAAGTGTTGAGGCTAAGGTGATTCTGGCTGAGTAGATTTTCATTCAGTCAACTTTTAATACCTACAGTCCTTTTTTTCCTCCATTTTAAACTCTAAGGGTACTGAGATGCAGGCTGTGTTGCTCTTAGGGAACTCCACATATATGTCCTAACTGAATCAAAGAAATAAGCAATCATAATAAAAATATTATATTGGCTCAAGAAAATCCTCCGTAACTGTGGTTAATGAGTTTTTGCTGTAAGATTTATACAATTCTATTAAGATATGAAGCTTTGATTTTTGTACAAGAACTTTAAAAACTGGCGAAGGAAAAGGGGTTGTAACAGGTAATTATTTATCCAATTAGCAGCATATAGAAAGCTGGCCTCAATAGCAGGGGGGATATGTATTTTGTTTATCATCGAGAAATACTACTCAGAGTTTAGTCTTATAAGAAAGTACCATTGAGTCATGTGTAATTAAGAACAGGAAATATGAAAATGCAATATTTGCTGAAGTACTTAAAATTCAGCTGTTAAAACAGGAATTTTAACTTATAATTTCTTAATAATATTTTAAAGTTAAGTAGTGTTTTGGACTTACAGGTGTTTAAATTTCCTAAGTGTGGTTAATTTATAATGATAGGTCTGGTTAAGAAGTGAATTCCACTATGCTTACACAATCTTTTAAAGCCTGTAAGCTATAATGGAATTTTTCACACCAAACATTTGCAACAGAAGACACTGAAAACATCTGTCGGCATGAAAGTGTTGTTCTTTGTCTGGTAAAATTACAGACTTACGTATGCCTGATCCTTTAGCCATCCTGCAGACAAATCCCCCATTGACCTGAACAGTACATGACTAAGCCTGTGCCAGACTGTAAAGGAATTTTCATATTCTATACACCTGAGCCATCATTTTGCTCATTATTGTCATAGAGCTAAATACAGAATCATCCCCAGAGCCCCTGGTTCAAATTAAATTAAATACCACATGGTGCATACAACTATAGTAAGTTCATGCAACTGTATAGAAATAAATGTGGCCATAGCTACCACACGTTCCATTACATTGAACGATTATTCTAATTCATCAAAGCTCTTGGGTTAGTTGAAGGACGTAAGGTTTCTTCCTGGGGCTAAACACCACTTATTTTAGCCTTTGAGTCTTCCAAGCATTTGCTGAAAATGAAGTTAACTTGAAAAAGGTAGATGCTTTGAAAGATGCTTTCCGATGGCCTGCATACCACAAGAAAATGTGCTTGGCCAGCTCTGCAAAAGGGCAGTTTGAAAAGCAGGTAGGATTACCTACAAATGTCTTCTTCTTCCACCTAGATATTTTTTTTTTTTGAGAGAAGAAAAAGAAGAATTTGTTTCTATTTTCAGGTTTTACACATCTCACGACATTGGTTGGTTGCAGATGAGGTCTTCATGACTGGGTGCTCTTGTGTGTGCAGATTTGTCATGCTATACATCCACCAGCCTGGGATGCATTGGGTTGCAAAGAATGCACGCCCATCTTTCTAGCTGAGATCTTCTCTCCACTTACAGGATTGCCTTCCCTTCAAAATCCCAGCACACACAGCCTCCACGGTGTGACTGCTGATACCCTTCCTGTCATGACTGCAAGCAGACCTCAGAGCTCTCTCTCAGGGCTAGAGGGCAGGGACCATAGGTTTCACACACTGCAGCCCTAGTTTTAATGACATCTCTTTCAACAATGCTGGATTTTCACGGTGGAAAAAAGTAGCTGGAGTTAAACAGATTTGCATGATTCCAGTGATGCAGTCCTGTTATGGACTTGAGTAGTCAAAGACCTCTTGACTGAAAGCTAATATTGTTGTTATAATTGACAGACATCTTTGAAGAGAACCTACAATTCTGATCTGGTTTTCTGTCCGACCACAAGTCCTTTTTGGCTTATTTCTCTCTTCCTCACTTACATCAAGTCTTAACTATTCTCTTAGCAGACTTGTTTCTGAGAGTTCAGGTTAATTTCCCCAGTGAAACAACCTGTATTCCTCACCACTGTGATGTTGCCATCTGTCTCACCCTGCTCAGCCACACCTTCTCCTAGGAATAAGTATACATTCCCAGATGGACACCCAGACACTCAATAGCATTAGCTGTCTGATCTTATTTCCTGTCCTTCTGCTTTTCCTCCACATAACAAACTCACTTAAGAGTGAAAATGAAGATGTTCTGAGACTCGGAACTTACTCCTTCAGAGATGGGCTGTCTGCAGTCTTGTCAGTCTTGTGATAATATTTTGAGAAGTACACCTGGGCCCTGGCAGTTATGTATTTTGTGCAGTTACACTGACTGCTCTAAAGGAATCTGTTCTGACTCTTCATGTTCACCCCATTTATCTTCTCAGAACATCAGGGAAACAACAGTAATATTATTCCAAGGCCCATCTGATATTTTCATATGGTATATATTTAGAATGACACTTCACACTTAAATTCCTAGAGAATACACAGTGTTGGCAAAACTAGACATCTGTGCATCATGTTCATTGGCCTTGGCCATGGTTCTTCTCTCCTTTTTTTTCCATGAAAGGTGTTGTTCTGCTATTAGAATTTGGTGGTGGATGTGAGCAAACCAAATCCAGTTAGAAGGAGAAAATATCTGTCAGAATCTTAGTCACAGTAGAATGAAGAGTGAGATAAAAATGCCACATCTCCAAATCAGTGTAATTAATAGCTGAATATGCTCCTTTGCAATTAGAAAACCCCACGTGCAGTGATAAGAAAATGGTATCATATGTTTATAGATGAGAAACAATCTAGTGTGTTCTATCAACTACTCTATGTGTGTAACTCGGTAGAGCCTGTTTGTTATTCTGCTAATGATGTTCTGTGTTTTTACAGAAATGTTCTCACCCACATTGCAAGTTAATGATATCCTTGCCTGCTAATATCTGAGAACTGCTTTTTAAATAGATACACATCTACATACTACAGTGGTGGACTTATGAAATGGAGATTAAAGAGACATGGATATAGACAGACTGGAGAGATTAGGAGATTTTGCAAGTTAAAAGAATTGTTTAAAACCTCAAGTTAACCTACTTTAGAACTAGGACATATTGTAAGCATGGACTGTCTTCCTAATTGTAAATGATTGTATGCGTGTTTGTGTCTGCCACAGAGAGGAAAAGAGAATATCCAACCAGTCCTTCCAAGGATCCTTGACTTCTCTGAGTCATGTTGTGCTTGGTTTAAAGAGGTTTCTTCTGACACAGTGTGAAAAGAGTTGGAAAACCCCTTGCGTGTGAGGGAAGGGTTTGTACAGCACCTGTTTAAGAATTTACTCTGTGAAGCAGCTTTGAGAGGTCCAAGACAGGATGTGAAAGGGCCTCCATATGTTTGATGCTCTTGTTTTGTTTGCTACCATGCATAATCTACCAAGGGTTTCTTTGCAGCCCACAATGGGCAAGGCATGGGATGTTCAAGTCCTTGTCAAGCCTGTTCTTGGCCCTTGTACCAGGTCAGGGAATGTTAATCTGAAACTGTTTCTGTTTTGTGAGAACTGTTGTGGTTTATTTTTACTCACAATAGGTTCATAGTGGGAACTGGAATCAGTCCTTAAAACTGTGACATTCCTGAAGGGAACAGATAAATAGAGATGTATTAGATGAGAGAAGATGCTTTCACCATGTAAAATGCCTAAGAGAAGCTTTGGAAATGTACTCTTAAACACGTGATCTTGTGCAGTCTGAATTCCGTTTGCAGAACCAAATATTTAAGGTGGAAGTGGTAAAGCATCGAATCCCAAATCAAATTTAAAAAAAACCAAACAACAAAACCCCAATTTACAGGGTGCCAACTACCCTGAGTGCCAGAGGAGGTAGGAGAAGCAGCACACTGCTGTGCAGAAAACAGGTCTCTTACTGTGTTATGGCTCTATGGGGTTTCTGACTCCCAGTTTTACATTTATGCTCCTCTATGTGAGTTTCTGGCTGAGATGATTGCGGTAATAACTGATTACGCACACACTTTCAGCGGGAAACCACAGTGAAGCTGGGTTCTCTTCCCCCTTGGACTCTTGTCATTTCTAATGTGTTCTCTTCAGCAGGAGGAAATGCCAGTCCTATCCACTAAAAATAGGGCAATTACATTTAAAAAACCCACACATTAAGTTCTGTGGTCTCCCCATATGGGGATGTTTGATTTGTCAGGGGAGTCACAGAATGAGTAGGAGCAAGCCCAAATTTGACTTCTTCAGTCATTTGCAAGTTCAGAGTAGCCCAGTGAAGACTACTGATACTTGAAGTTCTTCTGTCATTCTAACAGCTCTTCTAACTCCCTTCAGGTCACGATGCTTCCTGGTGGCCACGTCACACATGCCAGGACTCTATTCAGATTATCTGCCACCAAAATAACCTCCCTTTTTTCCCCCTCTGAAATTGCAGAAAAATCATCTCTCTCCAAATAAGGCAGCAGCTGCATTCAGTGTGTTTGTATCCCTTTGGTGGAAATTCTCGTGAATCACATTTATGGAAGACAGACATTAACCAAGACGTGCTGTGTAGGAACAAACCACATGAAAAACTGGAGGAACAAAAGCAGGAAGTTGAAAGAAAACATGAGAGGTTCTGTAATAGCAGTTGCAAATAAACATAAACTTAAGGAAAATACAGGACTAACTGTGCAGCTGTAGCCATCTATAACCTGTACTTTTCATCTTTGAAACACATAATATAGCTTTTTGTTAATCAGATCACACAGATTTTGCTAAAGGAGAACTTTAGTATTGAGGTATCAGGGCTGGAGAACTGGCAGCTCACAGAGATATTTCTTGAACATTATGAGAAGGGTTTAAAAGCCTCCAGACAGGCTTTTCTTAGCTTTTGGGTTTTGGAGTGTACATCTTCTAAGTCATATCTTTTTTTCTATCCAAAGATTCTTTTTATAGGTGACTCAACTAACAGAGGGATGATGTACTATCTAATAGAAAGAGTGAATAAGACTCTTCAGGAATGGCAAAAGACTCATGATGTTAAATGTTATCATAATATCAACGAGGGGAAAACCTTTATCAGTTATTCCTACTACCCCCAGTTTTGGATGAATGCAAACCAGAGACCAACTTTTGAAAAAGCACTAGAACAGCTGCTGCAGAGGTACCGTACAAACTCTATCGCTGGCTTGTTTGTATTCTCTTTCTGTTCACAAATGTGTTTAACACATTTGACAATTAAAGTCAGTAAACAATTAAACATAACGTGTGCAGACCGTATTGTGTGGTTGAAAAATAGTAGAAAATGACATCAGACCTCTGATCAGGATGCCAGATACACATCGCTGAAATGCAGTGCAGTACAGTTAAAATGTTTGCCATCTGTTTTAAGGCAACATGTGTTGTTTTTCCTCTCTGGGTTTCAGATCACGTCCCCTGGAGAATACAGACCAGACCGTATTAATTGTAGGTGGCGTTCAGTGGCTTAATTCCAATCACCTGCAAATTATCCAAAAGGTGTTGAACAGGTAATGTTATGTGCTTGGCGTTATTCCAAGCCTTGATATGATAAATTATGAGAAACAACTTAACCAGAAATTTTAAATACAAACATTTCATTTGCTTTCTCATGAGTGTACACTTAATGGACTTGGAAAACATAAAAATGAAGTGTCATTTGATGTGTCTGTTGAGTAAATTGTGTATCTTTTCTTTTTACTTTATTTGTGAAACAGGGAAAATCTATCAAATATCCTGGTAATTATCAAATCCATAGGGATGGGCTTTCACCTCCCAGTGGATGGAATACATTCTCTATCACAGGTAAGCTGCAGTATATTTAGAGTGCATTTTTATGGAAGACCGTCATTTCAGAAATAATTTTGCTGTCTGGTCAAAATATGTTGCAACCTCTGATGAGCAAGCTTTAAATGGATCAGAGAAAGAATACTGTTTATATTTGCTCATACGGCTTGCTGATGCAGATTCAAACCGATTTGCCTCATTTCATGGATTCCACTGCAATCAGAGCGCCGTGTGAGATGCCATGCTCAGTCAGACGTCCCAAGAACCAGAAGAAGCTCCAACATTAATCCTGCTGCCAAAGCTGAGAAATCGAGCTGGGGATAGGCAGATTGCTCCTCGTACCACCTCGAGCACTGGCCCTCCCCAGGCTTCCTCCATGGTTACTGCTGGATCAGACTCACTGCTCTGGCTGCATTGCACAGCTCCCCATAAATCTATCGTAACCAACCTATGAAGCCAGAACATTACAGAGCAGCTGGAATGTGCCGGTGAATCTAGCCTGTTATTTGTATGTTAATCGGATGTTACAGTCAGTTTAAATCATCTCCAGGACCCTCAGAGCAACAGATGGGCTCGTTTCAATGTGCTGTGTAACTCATTCAATGCAGCGTTTTTACTTACAGTTTGGATGGTGGTTTTCTATTGAACATATACCAAGTGCGTGGATGCGACGGGGCTGGGAAGGGCTGGAGGGCAGAACGGAGTAAACGATGCCTCCCAGCGCTGCGTGTGAGGCTCCAGCTATTCACAGGTGTTGAAAAGAGAAAATTATTAGCTTTCATAGTTTACGTACAGCACTCCTATCACACCGAGAACTGGCACCCACGTCTTTTTGCAACCGTAACACACTGCTGTATTCAGCCTGTGGCTTACCGTCACTCTCCCCCTTCTTTTTGCTACAGAGACTGCCCTGTCAGATTTTGTCCATTCTTTCTTTCTAACTTAGTACTATCTATCAGCTTTGTCTTTACCAAATCTCTTATTATTTATTCCAACCATTTCCTTAATTTATCCAGATGACCAAATTAGGATACAGTAGGGAAATGGTTGGTCTCAACATGAAGAAATGTTGTTGTAGCTCCTGCCATGGCTTTCAGGGGAGTTCAGTCCTAGGAGGAAGAAGCAGAAGTTTGATCGAAGATAGGTGAGGCAAGGACAGAAAGAGTATTAAAGGCTTCCCAGGACTGCCTTTTTCTGTTTCCCATCCAGTAGTTTATAAAACTCCAAAAATCAACTACAGTACATAACTGACATTCTTTTTCCTTTCAATATTGGAATCATACGCCAAATTAGCCATGTGGTTTGGGTGCTCTGGACTTCTGGATTACCCCAGCTACTCTCAAAGCCCTTCTGTCTTCAGTGTCAAATCCACTGCCTTGGCAAATTTATGGCTAACCTTTTTTTCTATTCCTGGCCTTCCTGCAATATCTTGAGAAATAATAGTCTGTTCTTCAGTGTAACCATTTCTAAGATATTCATGGCCCTAAACTCCTTTTTAAGCAACAGTCTCAATGACTTTGATTTGAAGCTGAATTTTTCTTCTACAGGAACAATTTCACTATTTATTAAAGACAACTTTATAATAGGATTTTTTTTTCTGAATTACACCTCATATTAGTTAAGTATATATTAAAACCAGTTACCTAGTAATTATATTTAAAATAGCATTGAATTCTTTCTATGGAGGAAACTATGCAACTGTTGAAATGTAATTATAGTTACCACTAATTAATTTTAATTTAGGTCATATTGAAATCAACCTGATTTGTTCTGTAATTAAGCAAAAAAAAATAATTAAGATTTTCTTGTGACTATTTTTGTGCTGAAAAAACCATTCTAAGAAATTTCTGCAAAAATCTACAACAGTCTTGGAATAATAGCTACTTTCAAGAGGGAATTTACAGTAGTTCATTTCTGGAGTATAACATAATTGTTTTATTCAAAATGCAGTTTCGCTGTCCATTTCAGTAGCAGAATAAAATAACCCTTGAACAGTCATTCTGACAAGAAATTGCAATATTTTCTCTGAAATGCAGGCAGAAGTGCAAAACTTGTGGAATGAGAACTTGGTTATTCTGGATACAGCAAAAAATTTCGGCTATGAAGTTGTTGACACCTTTGTCATCACCATGGGACGTTACAAAGAATTCCTGCAAGGGAAGTGTGGCTGCCATTTCCATGAGGTAATAGTTGATGCTTATGTCATTCCCAGGTATTTTAAGAGATATTTTAACTGTCAGATGCCTAGAAACAAAAAGCTGTGCAATAGGGTTTGCATTAGTGACTCAAAGTTTGGCCTGAATAAAAACCATGGAGATAGCAGTTTGTATGGCTGCACTTGTTCCTCGCTGCTTCAAGTGCGATGAGGCCCGAGGATGGGCTGAACTGCTTGAAATAAAAACAAACATGCTTTTCTCCAAAGACAACCTGTATAAAAGGATGTTGCACAGCTTCCAGGTTCTTATATTATTTGCTGTGCATTATATATCTCTACTGCTTCTGCATGGACTCAATCTTTTTTGCCATAGCTCAGACTCACAGGTTTTTTTCTTAAGCCTTCCTAACTGAGTGGGTCAGCAGACTCTCATCAAACCAGAGGTACATTTAAAATGGAGCTTAAAATTGGAAGACAAATCTTGCTGATGTATACCTCTTTCCATATGTCTGAGAAAGAGTTACTTGGGATAGTTATAGTGACTGACTATACAACCAGAAATCTCATGCCCATAGTTCTGTTTTCTTTTTTATCTGAAGTCTATAGAAATCCTGTCTTCTGATTTATAACTGCTGGACTAGTGAAACAGGGACATAGTAAAATATATGAGCAGGGCAATTGAGAACGTATTCTTCTGTCCATTTGAAGTTCTGGAGAGGAATCTTCACAATATATTGCAAATGACATGGGTCCATGGATAAAATCAAAAATGAATAAGCAAACACATTATTATCTAGGCACAAAATCAGCCCAGAGGCTGCCAAACCAGTGAAAGTCAAGAGTCTGAAAAACAAGATATTTAAAGTTTTTCTGGTTTCCTTTAAGATGTATTTTGAGTACGTGGTATGTCTTTTTATAGTGAGTGTTCTTCCCCATCAGCAAAGGAGGAATCTGTTTTAGTTTGGGATTTCTTGTTCCTTATGTATAGCAAATGAAGAAATGCACCCCTGGTTTCATGCAGGCAAGCCTGAATGAAAACAGAGAGTATAATTTTTGAATAGACAAGTAAGCAGGTACCCTCTGCCATAAGGCTGATGACAGTCATTTTGCATATGATAGTTAAAGAACTGTCACCAAGGCCACCAGACTATTCCCGTAGCTTCCTACCAAGTCCTTCCTCCTACCCATGACACCAACTTGTATAAAGGGCCAGTTCACAGGTTCCCGTTTTGAGTGGTCAGTCTACTGAGAATACGAACATGTCTTTCATTGCCCATGAACATTACATTACTCCCTTTGGAAACCAGAAAAATCTTTCTGGAATAAATGAGACTCATATCTTTCCAGATGCTTAGCTCCTGATTCCCAATAAAAATTATTTCTTCAGTGAAAACTGGAATCATGCACTCATGGTATCCCCGTGCCTTAATTTCTTGCTAGATCTAAGGACAGAGAAGCCTTCTGGTACCTCTGTAGAAAAACTCATGTTTAGCACAGTAAGACATTGCCTGTGATGCTACCAGGATCTTCATTCTTAGGAGCTGAATCTGGGTTGTCTGTTTAACAAAAGACTGGGAAACTACCGCAATTTATTCCATTAAAATCTGTTTAAGACCATAAAACTTGAACTGTCATATCTTTCAGGAAGATTGCATTTCTTCTGCATGATCAAAAGAGAGATGACAGGTACAAGTTCTTTCATAGAATGAAATATACAATGAGAAAAATCGTTACCGAAAAGTTAAAACTGGAGGAAAAAAAAAGGATGCAATGAAAGATCTCTCTTTGACACTAAGAGTTAATGAATTTATGGCATTTCACAGTCAGCTGGGGGCTTTGAGCCAGTAAGAAGCTACTAGTTGGAAGGCATCTCAGGACTTCGGTAACTCACTAGAATAATGACACAAGCAATTGGATGTGTCATTTAGAAGACAGAACTCCACAAGTTAGTTCTTATGGAGAAAATTCTAGAACTTTTATTACAGTTATCAAAAGCGCATAGATATTTAAAAAGACTATCACCCACACAAGTGAAATGCTAGTCTTTTTCCAGCATGAATTTAGGAATTTGTTTTCTGTCAAAACATATTACTTCAAATAAGAGAGACCACCAAAAGTTTTCTGAATCTCTCAAGAGGAGGATAAAACCCCTTTGCTTATTTTGCCAAGTCATGCCTATTTTCCTGTAAGCCTCACTCCTGGCCAAGCCTGTTCCCACGACCTGGGCATGTGCAGGGTTAGCACAGAAGCTCTGTAGAGTTTCACAGGTACAAAGGTGGGCCATGACACCAAAAATGAAGGAGAAGCACTAATTTTTGCTGTGAAGAAATGTCAGGACAGTTGTGATATATTTTCCTTCAAGATCCAAAAAAAGCAAAGATCTAAAAATAAGGTTTCCTTCATCAGACACCCACAGTATACACTGGAAAACAAAATATACTGTGCCTAATTAAACCTAGGAGTAGTTTAAACAAACTGAAATTCAGTGGTGATGATAGTAAAATTCAAGCATAGGCTCCAGAGTGTCCTTGTGGTGTCTGCTGGCCAAGGACTAGCATAGCAAGCCTAACTATTTTCTTGTAGCCAGTAGATTATATTTAATTCTCTCAGCCACAGCAGTCACCTTTACATAAAGGAGAATAAAAAATTAATAACTATAAGGCTTTGATTTTTCTCCTTAAATATCACAGACAGAGATATAATATCAGAGAAGACAAATGCGTTCCCAAAAGAGAGTGGGGAGACAACCAGCTGCCACTGGTTGGGACTGTGTTCCAGTATGAGACTCACTGGGACTGAGCACAGGTTTGGGAGCGTTATCAGACCCCCCTGACCTCACATGCTCTGTGTCAGCCTCACAGCTGGTTTCTGCTTCAGGCTCCTCAACAGCTCACCTGTTTTCAGCCCATTGCCGTGGCCTCTGTCCTGCTTTGGGACCAAACAGAGCGGGTACGGTTAGTTAACCAATCCTTTAGTCTGCTCTGCTCAGTACATGAGGGAGGCATGAACACAGCTCAGAACAAATGGAGCTGAAAAGGAGGGAGTAAGTCACAGAGCAGATATTTCTGCAATGGATAAATAGTCCCGGGGAGTAAATGCCTCCCTCCATTTCACCCAGAAGTTATATTGACCCTTTTCTGTCTAGAACCCAGATGCTGGTGTCTTCATGGGTGGCTACCGATGCTCACCATTTCCACAGAGCATTTGAGTGAAACTTCAAAGTAAATATCTCAGATGCTTTGTATGGAACTGAGTGGAAAACAGCAGAGCAAGATCGGTCATCAGCATTTTTCATGCAGTCCTCCATCACGGGCAGATTTGACCCTACTTCTCTGCCTAAGGAATTTCAACAGAGAGTGTGTGTTTCTGGTGAGGATCAGGGGAGAATTTGGCTCATGGAGCTGTTGTTAATGAGGCCTGAGAGGCCATTGTGCCTGAAAGAGGCATAGCAGTGCTGAGGAGAATCCGCCAACCCCTCAAAATGAGACTTGATCCTTGAGGAAAGCAAAAAGAAAGTCCTTGGATGCTTTTGATACCTCGTTAGTTTTAACAGTTTTGTCATCAGTTTATTTCTGCATCCTGGCAAGTGGAGTTTCATCAGGTGCTGAAGCAGTTTGCACAAGGAAAATGGCATTTTGCCTCCAAGGATGGAGCCAAGAACACTGTGTAAAACCCAAGCACTTTTCATGTTTTATGAAACCAGATGAGATGGATTAAATCTACTGCTTTGTGCTTTCACTTTCTTTCTCTTAAATAGTGACCTCCTAAACTCCCAGGAGACAGGCACCCCTCTGTAATTGCCTTCTGAGCTAAAGCACAGCCGTGCGGGAATGGAGGGCTGGCCATTCTTTGCAGTCAGAAAACGTGAAATGAAATGCATCCAGCAGTTCTCATTGAGTTCTCGCTAGCTGGCCAAACAGAAATCTATTTCCCCTGATTTTCCTGATAAATTGAGTTCCCACCAACCCACTTCAGAGGGTCTCAGGTCACCCTGATAGCATAGAAATCTGCAGCTCTGTAGGCCCTACAATCTTTGCTCAGAATGCCAAGGGGTCTGGACTCACAAAGGGATTATATCAATCCGGGACAAATAATCTTGCATAATTCTGGCACTTTCTGACCTAAACATACTTCTAGTTCTGAAACTGAAAGAGGGGAAATTTAGATTAGATATTGAGAAGAAATTCTTTACTGTGAGGGTGGTGAGGCACTGGAACAGGTTGCCCAGAGAGGCTGTGGATGCCCCATCCCTGGAGGTGTTCAAGGCCAGGCTGAATGGGGTTTTGAGCAACCTGGTCTAGTGGGAGGTGTCCCTGCCCATGGCAGGGGGGTTGGAACTAGGTGATCTTTAAGATCCTTTCCAACCCAAACCATTCTACGATTATATGCACACATGCAAACCTATATTTTAATTACCTCATTCTTTACAAATGCTTATGGAGACATAGATTGGCCAGCAGTTATAAAGAACTTTATGGAACCTATTTTTTTATTCAGATTTATTTCCTTATTTAATGGCAATGAAATCATGGTCACAACATAGAAACTAGCAACCTTGGGATTTTGGTATCTTAATCAGTGGCTGGCTGCTGGATGAACATTAGATTGCATTCCTGGGAGATTATGCCTAACAGGAATGCAGTTTGGGTGATTGGTTCAAGGTGGCATCGTTCTGAAACACTTGTAAGATCTAAGGCACTAATTTAGAAAAATGAACCTGCAGTAATTGCATGAAAACAAGTAACAGCCCTTGGCTTAGCTGTATCAAATTGATCAGAGGATATATTAATTTTCTACATGGATAATTCCTGGTCTTTTTTTAGTTCTGCCAGCTCCCTCACAACCTCTCTGCCCAGTCTTTCAAGCCTTTGCATATGTTATTCCTTCACTCACATTTAATTTTGTATGTCTTGCTTCATTTATTATGAGCTTCATTACATATGAATATTGTTTCTGATTGTTCAGTGACAGTAAATTTACATTGTATTGCTAAAAAGCTAATATGCTTCTGCATAAATACATGCATCAATAAATGAAGTCTACTTTTTCAAGTGTCTGATGTGATTGATGTAGCAGGAAAACTGATGGGCATCAGAGCTATCAAGTCAGCATATATTTACTCTTTTAAAACTAAGTTAACCATTTGACTCCTTTTCTGCTTTCTGTGGATTTGCCAGTACTTGGGTTGGGGTCCTCTGTCCTGCATCTGTGCAAGATTCTCAGGTTTTGCCTTTGTTGAAGTTGCTTCATCAGTTAGATGAGAGAGTTCAGTGAGATGACACCTTCTGCACCTTATAGGAGACCACCCCCCACACAGTCATTAGGCTCCTGATAACTATACCTTTCACTTTCTCTCTCATTAGTCCCATGGATTTTTTGTCCCAGGGATAATTTGTTTATTCCACACAAATTGAACATGGTTATTCCAGAGTTTTATACATATTTGGGGGCCCAGCTAAGTTACTGAAGCCCATTGTGGTTATGTCAGTGTGATGCCCCAGGGAGAGGGATGTTAAATTGCACTTTTTGGAGAAACTTTTCGTCTCAACATGGAACTGGGCCAGGTTTGCATCAAGACCTGAGAGTGAGACATTCTCACAGGGCTCACAGCTGAGACACAGCACATGTTCCTCAACTGCTTGGGATCAGAGCAGGATTTAAATCTTCCTACAAGTCAGGGCTGTCCTGAGTTTATTTTTTCCCATGGTAAATATACAGACAAGCTGTTAAGTATCAATTTTGTTGTTCAGATAAATTGTCCCTAATGAAGAGAGTCTAATATACAAAAGCACTACAGAATCAGCCAACTGAGTATAATGGGCCTATGCATGTAGTTTTCAATGCTTAAGTGAATAAGGTTTTGCACTTTAATTAGTATGTAAACAGTTGGCTCACTAAAATACTGTTCGTGAGCAACTCGCAGCTCAAGGTAAGAGTATCAGGACCTGCTTTGTGGAGAACTGTCTCAGCATTTCTGTACACACAGCTGTGTGTCCTTCTAGGTGCAGGCAGAAAGCACTGACATATGTCACTTCTTTTGCAGGTGGTGAAATCCAATCCCTCTGAAGAAAGTCCACACATAACAATGACGTTATCAAGGCACTATACACTGGGGAAATATTTCGGCAGTCAAAGCAAACCATCACAACTGCAGGACTATGCAACAAATTCTCAGTCCCCATATCACGTCCGAGGTCCAATAAATCAAGTTTATTCTGAAATCCTTCTCAGCAGGCTGTGCAAGTAAGAGGGAGCTTGTCAGCGCATAGCCTTGCTGGGATGAAAGGCTGGGACTAGAGATGTGCCACTACCCGAGTGACAATCAAAAGACTGTGGTGAATTTATGACATGCTATTTATGACACGCTTCCTTGATTGGCTGCTCACCCACCAACAGAGTCTGGGACTTGTGGTGTTTCTCCTAAAACTTTATGAAATTGAGATATTCCCTAGCAACTCCATGGTGTCAAAATGGAAGATGGAGGGACGCAAGGGAGAGAAGAGGGGAAGTTACTTGAACTGTTGCCAAAGGCTAGAACAGCTGTGCATTAATGATAGTAAAGAGGAAGAAATATATACACTTGAACGATTTGGAAAGGACTGCTTTAGCTCTTCAGCACTATCTAGTTTTCTATTTATAGAGACACTGTAATGTTTGAATGTATTTAGAAACTGGCTACATTCCATTTTAAAGAGTTCTATTTTATGTGGATGTGTTCCCTTCCATAGCAAACCTTTTCTATTTAGACACTTGGTTTATACAATTTCAAAATGTCTATTAGCATTTCACTGATGACACCAAGTTTTGAACTCTAGTGTTTTTAGTGAAAACACACCCCTTCTTTGATGGAACAGATGTCTACTCTATTTTTTTCATATTCTAAAGCTAATATAGAGATAGATTACTCAAACTTGAGACCGATTATAGCTGTCTCGATGTAAGATGTAAATATAGCGAATATGTTAACAGAACCTTATTTATGGTCCCAGTTTAGGAGAGTGGCCATGTGCAGGAAGTCTTCTTAGATATGTGCTTCAGCATCTGTCGTGGCCTGTAAGCCAAGCAGATACTCTTCCCACATGGAAGGGCCATTTCTTTTATGATTTTGTATAAAATACTTGCCAATTTGTGAAGCCAGTACCACAAACAGAAGAAAAATTCCCTTTGCAAGAACACACAAGAACTTTGGGGTCTGTTTTTTAATCTGTCATGGCGAGCGTGTGATGCAATGTGATGGGAGCAGAATATACTGCCCACATCTCCTGCTTGGCTGGGACAAGACCTTCTCTGAACACTACTTCCGTGCTGTAGCCCAGCTACATCACCAGCGTTTGCAGATCTAGTCTGGGTGAAATCCCAGGGAGAGGCTTCACCACTGCAAGGGGGGACCAGTTTGCTGATCCCATGCCACCACGTTAACAGCACATTCAGTCACAGCTGTGGTGTCCTGATGGGAAACCAAACGTGGTCAAGGCTTAGCAGCCAGGTGTTGGTTTACTGGTGACAGAGAGCAAAGCCCCCTGACACTCTTCTCCCTACAAATTATCCAGTTATGGATTGTTATGAATGCAGTCGCAAAGCTGGGAATCAGGGCACCACTCTCTCCTACCATGCACTAGAGAAGGGAGTCAGAACCAGGTAAGCACGAGTCTAATGAAGGATCCACCCAGCTCTTTGGCATGCTTCCCCCTTCACAGTTCTATATATAATCTCCACTACCTTCTACTGCCTTTGGGAAAGGAAGCCTCCAGAAACATTAGAGAAGAAACAAACTACAGCACAGAACTAATCACCACTTTATTGGCCTTAGCAGCACACAGAGGGGCCGTCCTATACAGAAGTAGGACTAGAAATTCATAACACCACATTTAGGATTTGCCAAGGATCCTTAAACTCAACACAGTCTGTATCCTCAGCCAAAGTAGTGTGAATTCTTCCTCCTTCGGATAAGAAATGGGGAGGTACGATGGCAAATTGTCATGCAAAATGGAGTTTGCCTTCCTGAGATGATAGAAGGATCCTCGAGAAGAGGATATGGCATATCTAATTGAGGAGAGTTTCCACTATATTGACAAAGCTCCAAATTTAGGCAATGACATTACATTTAGTGAGACAGTGTGAATATTTCTGTTTCTCTATAATATGCTGCTGCTACGCTTACAGTAAATGTCCCTGAATTTCTATGTAAGGTTTTTGCTGGCATGGAGCTTTACATGAAGGACGGGTCAGGAACTGTGCATAAATGCTGAAAATGTCAGCATTTGGTTTCGAGCAATATGATTATCTAAGAAATGTAATTGTATGCAAATTTTGTAATATATAATCTTGGGTCTGGAACTCCAGGGCTGCACAACCTTAAAGTTGAGGGATTTAATATCATGTTATTAATATCACTAGATACAAAATGCAGCCAAATTTCTTTGGTATTAAGATGATCAATGACAGGTGTATTACAATTCTGCTTCTGTTAAGATGTTTTGTAGCTCATTTAAATCCACATGCTGTTAATGTTATTTTTGTGTACACAAATGTTTTTAAGGCATGAACTGGGTTTTTATGTTTTTGGTTTTTTTTTAATCAAAGCCTATTGCTGAGCCTCAGCTACAATGATGAAAAGGAAAGAGCTGACTGTTATACTTTAGCTGATATCAGCGAATGTGCAATTCATCACTTCTGATTTCACCACAAAATGGTTTACATGTGCTGTGCACCCAGATGTCTTAACGTTTTCCAAATCTTAATATTTTTCAAATGTATCAAGTTGAAATTTTCTTGTGTGTTTTCTATTTTTTACATGTCTATGTACATATATATGTCTGTACAAAGTTATTGGTAGAATTCACAAATTCATCTTTATTTAAACAAGTTCTTTGAATAAGCATTTTTCCAACACTATATATGATCCATGTAACCTTAGGAATAAACAAAGGGAATGCAGACCAGAACAGGTACCAAGGTACCTTTTTCATTACACTTTAAAATATATCTAGCATCTATAGATATGTGAAAGAAGAGAGCTGAGATTCACATGGAAGCATCACTCGCTCATACACATGAAAATATACAGATTAAGACAACAGAAGAACTATCATGTCTGAGTTCCAGTCAGAGCACATGTGTTGCTATCAATGTTTCACTTCAGAATTATCACATCTTCTGTGACATTTTTCCTGAATAAATATTAAAGTGTTCCCACTATATTTGCCACATAGGATTCTTTTGCCCATAAATTTACCTTAGTCCCAGCAAAGGACCTAGTTGTAAGGTGAGTCCCACCTCCTAATACAGACACGGATAGCCCTGGAACTGGTGGTAGGATTGAGATAATCAGGCTGGGGAACAAGCACTGTTTCCCGCTCAACATCTGCCCAGCAGCACCTGGAGTTCAGAGCAGAACCGGGGTATAGTTTAAGCTACAGGTAGAGAGACTGAAACTGTGCTGCAAAACATAAGTACCCTGGACATACAGAGCAGCAATCTCAGCTATTCTCGCATCCCTTTACACTTCAGCTGAAGCTGCAGCACGATGTACCAATGTCCATTGAGCTGCAACTCCTCGTCTCTCATATAACTCCATCAATGTTCCGCAGGGATTTGGTTTTTAGCCTTGCAGGGTAGGTGGCCACCATGATGAAGTCCTTCTCAGTGAGTATCTTTGGAATAAATGGCTATAACAGAAAAAGATTTCCCTGTTTGTAGAGAAATGCCTTGATAAGTCAGCTCTGTCATCAGAGATGCTATTTTTCGAATAGCCTTATTTGACAAGGAGCTGAAAGAATGAACTACAAATACCATTTTTATGCTTAGTGTTCATTCAAAAACGCTAATCTTTAGAACAATCTCTTTCACACCATTATATATAAGGCCTTCATTTTTCTCTTCTGTGACATATTAAAGGGACATCAAAGTCAATTTATTTGCTTAGTGGGTGGGGTAGTGGGGCATCCAATTACCTCAAGGTTGAAATAACCACTAATAGTTATGCTTCTGTTGCTATGCTGAGCCAAAGAGAATGCTTTGAAGAAGCAGATATGTGTGATATTAAGTTGACTGCAGTCCAGGGATCTTTCAGATTAGTTTTTTAGAGTAAAGCAATTTTTTAGAGGTGCAGCAAGCTATTTGGCATAGAGTCAAAGTGCAAAACAAGCCTCTGTAGGCTGACATGAAAAATACAGTCTTACCTTTTTGTTTGCCTGCTAGCCCTGCATCTGGCGTGTTTTACCTCGCTGTTATGGCTATCTGTAGCTGCTCTATTCCACACCAGCCTTGCTTTCAGATGACCTGAGAAGTTTCTTTTTGATCTTAGAAGCAACTTTTGGAAATCTGAGAGATGACTCTTGCAGATTCAGGACGAATCTTCAAAATATCAATGTTATTACCCTAATGTTTTTGTCAGTTCTAACAGCAAAAGACCGACTGAGTACAGCATGGGTAGAGCATGCCTCTTCTCCAGGGCGGTGATTTTCTCTGATGAATTTAAGGCAGCTGTGTTGTGGTAAATACTTAGTGTGCACTAGCACTTAGCTCTTCATGGAGCTTCCCTTTACTGAGCCAAACTCCATCTTTCAAACTTCTGTGTAAATCTTCAAAATGCCACAATAGTCAGACTTTAATGCAGGCACAGCTGTGTATTGGTGCTAGTACATATCCAGCTGTATTTACTGGTGCCTTCACGTTATCCTGCATGGAAAAGCCCTGACTAGACAGCAAAAAGATGCTATGCACTTTAACCTTGCTTGCCTGTGGTTTAGTGGTACTAAAAATAGCGTTATGTGTGTCAATCTAGGCCAGAACCTAGAGCCAGGTGTCCTAGAAAACTCCTCAAGTCATTAACCTGAAGGGCGAGATAGGCCCATAGGATCACAACAGGGGCTCCTGAAGCACCAGCGTCTGTTGCAATGGACTTCTCCGGTCTCTAGGTTCTCCCATTCATCTGGCTGCTTGGCCTCAGCAGCTGTGGGCAGCCCTTCCTGCAATCCCTCAAGCACACTCGACGACCTTGGCAGGGTACACCTGGTTAAGTAGCCCTGAACTGAAGATAAATTGTGTGTTTAAATGAAATCTGAACTGAGGTCTTTGTGAAAGATAGCACCTCCACAGCATCTCCTTGACTTCCTCTAGAACTGAACTACTCTAATGAGGAGCAGAATTCCATCCCTTTCAGCTGAATCTCAGATAACAAAGGGTCTTTTCTCAACTTTTGACATACTTTTTTCCCACTGCTTGCTTGCATGAAATAAAGGGAGGGATCATCTCTGCACGCTCCCACTTAACAGAGTGAGATGAGCTGCGGTCGCACAGTCACTCTCATATACCTCATCACGGGGACAAATTTCCCATGGCAGATGGTGTTCCCAATATCGTGATTTTATTTTTTCCTGTCTTGAGCACCACCAGCCCCAGTGCTCCTCTCAGGAAGCCCAGCAGATCCCTGGTGAAGACAACTGCAGAACTAAAATCCTTGAGAAAGGAATCAAAATGCCTCAGGCACCTTTTGGTGAAGTCAGGGCAGTTACAAAGAGCTCACTACAGAACAAGAGGGCGGAATGAAAGTTGTCAGGAGCCCTTTAAAGTCAGTGAATTCTGTGGGATATTGCCAGGGCTTGAAGACCAGATCTGTGTTTGGCAGAGTTTCTCACTTGCTATGTTCTGAAAACGTCTTTTATCTTTTCTTTTGTACTTGTCATTATCCACTTCCATATTTCTGCTATGATTCTCTAGGATTAAGGAGCTTAAAGTAATATTATTGCTCTGCCTGATAATGACTATGCAGCCTCCCCACATGGTAGTCAAGTTGTCTTATAAATCAGAGAAGTTTTATTATTTCTGCAGGGCTTTTTTTTCCCTTTACTTCCATACGCCAGCTCTAAAAATTTTGTATATTTACAGTTAATCATCTATGGTTTTAGTTATAATAGCTTCAATTCCTCCAACATATTCAAAGAAACCTGCTGATCCCTTTTTATCCTAATAGGACAGAAAACCATGAAAACCTGACCTTGCAAGTCATTAGACAAAGCAGAACCCAGCATGATCTAGCCCACAACTGGCTTCCTTTACAATACAGAATCAGAATCACATCTTCATATATAATAACGTGATGTTGTCTCTTACTAAAGGTTTTACTGGAGTGATTACAATTTGAACATGATTTGTGTGGTCTCATGGGGTTTTTTTTCATCTCAGGGCCTTTGTTAAACTCTCTTTACAGCAAATGGCATCTATTAGCTACTGTAAAATCGTGTTTCAACATGCTTTGTGTGCTGTGTCCTGCCCAGTTATGCTCAGATACATACATACAAGGGGATTTACTGCTGATGGCAAAAGGTTAAATCATAATCAGTCTTACTGCTCCACCCATCACTGATCCCTAAATTCCACATTGCGTCATTTCCGAGCAGTAACAAGGAGAGAGGGTCTAGTAACCCCGTAACGCTGGCTGTCTGCGTGGCTCCTCAGTCTCTAGATCAGTTCAGTGCCGAAGCCCTGACGGAGCTGTCAAAATAGCACACCTTCAGCTATGACATGCATACAACAGAGCCTGCAGACGTACTCAAAACACGCCTGTTGGGCCACGCTCAGCCTGGAAGTCAAGGATGACAACTTGTAGAGACTACCTATTTTCAGGCACCAGAACCTGGGTTCCTCCTTAACTCTAGATATGTAACTGAGGCATTTTAATTATGAGTGTGGTCACACTAAGCTTCTTTGTACTCATCACAGAAAGACAAAGATCTGAATTATTCTCTAGAGGTGTCTATTACTTCTACAATATGGCAGACAGTACAGGGAACCTAAAGCAAGTCTCAGAATCGTCTGATAGGTGCCTAAAGTTTTGAGTGATGAATGTCAGCTCAACAAGAGGAGTGGCTGTGGGATTCATTGTGCAAGTAGAAGATGTTTTTGCAACCCCACTCTGCTCGTTTAGACCAGGAAGTTGATCACAAGCCCACCATCACCACCAGGACATGTTCCCCAACATGGCCTAGGGTGGTACATTCTCAGCATCTGCTCCTGGAGCTGCTTGGTTGTTTAACAGTGTGCTGGATCAGCAGGAAGCCAGGCCTGCGGGTAAACTGGTGAGCAGAACATTTAATGGTAGTATGGGATATGCAGGTTTAAGACCCTTTGTTTTGAAAAACGAAGAACAAATCTCTGTCAACTGCCTTACAAGGGGGCTGGGTGGATGTTTCTCTTTCCGTCAGAAAAGCCAAGTTGACAGGTACTTAACTCCAGAAAATATTAGAGATTATTTCTCAAGTTTAGAAACCAGATCAGAGAGAGGTACCTGCTTTGTATCTGAGAGCTCCAGCTCCTGGCTCTTATGCCTGTACTAGAAGCACATGCTGAGCCTAAGCAATTTAGGGGCTGCTGACTCCACTATGCAGTAAAAGCATCAAATAGGTGTTAAAAACCTGAGCCAAATGCCTTGGTCACATAGCCCATTTTGGGTCTATGAAGAATTTATTGCCCTGAGCATCTCTCCACGCCTCACACACAGAAAGAGACCCCCAGCATCACTGCCATGGTTTATAGCTGTTCATGTAATTGCTCTCTAACACACTTCACTCAGTACAGGCTGGAAGAGACCTTTGTGAATTAAAGCATGTAAACTAATCTGGGCAATCTCAGATTATGTGAGCTGGGGGGCTGTTAGATAGCAACTATGCCAGCAGGTGAATGGTAGCATCCCTGAAGACATAAAGGGGAAAGGCAAAGGATGAGCTGACAGTCTCTCCACAAGTGAGCTGCAGACAGCAAGGGCATCTTTCCCTGCTGAAGTCCTGTTGAGGGACTTGTCCTGCAGCTCCTGGGGTTTGAATGTCTGCCGCCAAAGCAATACTGTTAAATTAATATGAATAAATACCTGCTACAAATACAAGTGTGTAAATGAGACAAAAAGGGTCAAAATCAGGAACTTCTAAATGTCCAGTAACCATATCTAACTGTGCCTAGGGCGTCCTGAGGGACTATAATGAGTCTATAAATCAAGTTAGCACCTGCTCCTCACACTTTTCTTAATTAAAAGTCAGTAGAGATGCAAGTGATTTTAATGAGTGACCTGTGGCTCTGCAGGAGCCAGTTTGGAGTGGAGGCTGCCTCGACAATGACACAGTTGCCACAAGGCAATTACCCCACTTTGTGTCTGGCACATCACCTCCAGTGCTGCTCCAGCCCGGGCAATCGGGTTTTTTCCTAGGATTTCTTCCTGGGGCTTTCTGAGGGACAGAGTATCAAGCATTTGTTGATACAACCATTATTTGTCCCCCCAAGTTCACAGTTGTTTCTAGTTTGGACAGATGACCTTCAGAAAAAGCTGTGTTTCGACTGCAGGAGGTCAATTCAGGTGAGCTCACCCCACTGTAAGGTCTCAGTGCTCAAACAACAGAACCACCATTGGAACTGGAGAGTATGGTCCTGCAGCTACTGGGAGAGAGTCACTGCAGTGGCACACCACAATTTTCCACAGACAAAGCAACTGAGGACTTGGCACCAGCCAAAGGCAGCACTTGCACATCTAGTAAGACTTCCCTTGTCCTGGAGAGGCACTCCCTGCTGTGGGCTTCCTTCCATTTCTTCCATTTGGGAAAGCCAGGCTTAGCCTCACTCTCTCCACCACAACCAAGGCTCTGCCTCCTCCTGGGGCTTAGAGAAGCTGGGATGATCCTGCCATTTTCCTTCACCCCAGCCACACATTTTCTGCGATGTTTGTAAGTGAAAACACCACGCTGGGGGTTCGTTTCCTGGTTCAAAGTTGTTGCTGTCCCTGCTGGGTAAAGGCTTTCTACACAGAGCGTAGAGGATCTGGGTAAGGAAAACTGATGGGGAGAAAAATCCATTGGCACATTTAAGGTTTTGACAGTAATTTAGCCACAGACAAGTTGCTGAAGTGAAAAGTATGGCTAATGTCCAAGTGGCAGCTCACTTCAATATAAAATGAAAGAAAAATCAAGGCTTGATTTACAAGGGCTCTGGTAAAAATGCTATGACACAGCACTGGTAGATTTTTCCCTATTTGTGTCTTAAAATCTTTCACCAAGTCCTAGCCTTATTTTTTTAGTTTCAGATGTAATATTTGCAGATATTTTCTCACCACATAACAATATTAATGGCAGTGCAAGCTATGCTCAATAGAGAGAAACCTAAGGTCCAATCCTGGCTTGTTTGTGCATGATAGGAAGGAAAATAAGATATCCAGCAGTAGTGCTCAGTGTCTTTCCAGGCTATTATTGACAGATTTAGAGACAACTACTGTGAAAGTGTCTAAGCGAATGCCCTGTCACGGTCACATATTCAGCTGCTGTTAATGGACCAGCTTCCTGGATCCATAAATGTTTTATAGCCATCTAGACAAGAATGTAGATAATGCTGTTTGGTATTATTGTCTTGCACACAGTTCTGACGTGGACACACTACCTGGGTCCTTTTCCTCATTCCTCCAACTGTTCACATTTTTTTATTTAAAAAGATCCCCAGAAAGACCTTCCAGATAGCTAGAAAACAACAAACCTCTGCAGCCCAAAGTTCTACAGATTTGCTCATGTTTTACTTGGATGCACACACTGCTCTGTATGAACCTGACTGCATGCAACCAATTTATGGGCTGTCCTGGCTCATCTCGACAAGTCCTGCAAATAGATAACTCCCATTCTATTACAAAGGAATTACCAGCCTTTTCCTTTTTCCTGCCTTTCATTGAATACACCTTTTTAAAACTTTTCAGGCTTTCTTTTCCACTTCCATC
Source organism: Tringa tobata (assembly GCA_033628505.1). NCBI lineage: Eukaryota > Metazoa > Chordata > Aves > Charadriiformes > Scolopacidae > Tringa > Tringa tobata. The sequence continues at coordinate 6,733,046 of JAHREE010000367.1, forward strand.
ATTTTGCCTTACTTCTTGTGGAGTCCCACGCTTTCCATCTCCCCCTCCCCTTGTCTGTGGACAGTTGATCAAGCTCATTTTCCTGGTTTCCACAGACCACCTTAGCCTGCTGACTACTGTTCAGTCCTCAGCTGGTGAAGTTGTGGTCTCCATCAGTTTTATTTTGCTGGACAAATGGTGAAGGCTTTGTGGTCAGAGAGAGATCTACAGATGACTTGCAATGACCTCCATATTTCAGCAAGCCTCTGGACTCAGCATGCCTCTCCTGAGCTAAGACTCCTGTCTACAACCAGGGCCCACTGCATGAATAAAATCTCTTAGAAGTTAAAGTTGTGAGAAGATGAAAACTTAAGTAAGGTGGGAACGCACCTTCACTTTTCCACGTTCTCTTACAAGAGCTATCTCTTCCTTTGTCTCCTCTGTTTTTTTCGCCAGCACGTGAATTTCATCAAATCTTTTTTCTCTTAGAAATGTGTCCTACCTACCCTTTTATCTTCCATCCCCTGTGCCCATATAGGTGAAATTACATGCTGTATTTACACAGCCATGTTCCCCTTTTCACTTGGTCCTAATGCGGTGACAGCGTACTAAAGGAAGGAAAGTTTTGTGTTGGTGGAGACCCCTGACTTAAATAGGTGGAGCTGTATTCCTGTAACATAGCAGATTCGGGATTTTGGTGAGTAAATTGCACCAACTCTCACACTCACACGTGTGTAAGTGGTCTCAGGAGTCTCACTGTAAAGCAGTCTACCTTGTAACACATCACCTCGGCATACAGCTTTAAGTGTCTTAAAGCCTGGTTCTATAAAAAAAGTCGTTTCCATAGCTCCTGGCTGCTTTCTGAAACTCGCAGATTCTGCAGCTAGGGAGTAGTTTTACATCTGATTATTTTTTTTAAAAACTAGTTTGGTTATTTTTATAAGGCAGGTAAATTTAAAGTTAATATACAGCCCCTCTATAGCCACAAATAATACAATGAAACTTTGTCCTCCAATATTGCTGCAGGGATCTGATCCAGTAGACACTTACTGTTAAGTTTATATGACACAAATATAGTCTGATATAGTTTGATTCAGCAGACATCGATTTTTCTGCTTTATTTATACTGTATAGATAGCACCTTTTATTCCTTGAAAGTAGTCACAGCTATAAAATAGAGACCATATGGAATATTTGCAAGCTCTGGGATTTTTTTTTTTATAATCAGATCTGAGAATATGTTCCTCTCCATTTTGAATACATATGATTCACTTAACATTTTGTACTTAGGCTTCCCTTCTAACGATGCTGCATTAGTTTTTGCCATTGCCAGTTTCTATAACAGTACTAGTCATCTTTATTGGTAAAGATAAGTGAAAATTATTTACATTCTGTCCTTCAAATTCAGTTTATATTTTTGTTTTCACTTTGTCAGTGTATTTTTACCACGCAATTTCTATGTTTACCAGAATGAGAACTTAAATGGAGCCGTTTTTGTTGGCATTGCTAATGATAACATTTTCAATCTCAAATGTAAAAATAAAAATAATACATCAGTGCTTTAAAAGTATGATAATGACATAAAATTTGTGACAGCTACAATAAAACAAAGTATGTTGAGTTCACTTACATATATTTTTGCACCTGAATCACACACTCAAACTTGCTCTGCAATTGTGAAAGCTTTTAAATCAGATGTGTCCATTAAGCTGGACTTCAAAACACAAGCCAACTATCACCAAGTCAGTCTGCAAATCTTTCCTGTTGAATCACCCAGATTACTGGCCAGCAGACTATGGTAGCCTGAGGGTTAGGTAGACAAGAAGTGCACAGAGATACTGAATTTGCATGATAACCAAGTCTGCTCTCTAATAATAAAAATAGAAATCCTTATCGCTTTCCTCCCCTTTGCTCCAACAGATATTAAAGAAGCGTGACAAGCCTTGGAAAACACAAGATGAGGTGAAGGTAGTGACAGTCATTTCCAGAAAACAGGCTCATTTTCCCTTCTTTTTTTTGGTGTTTGAGCAGGACTGTTGTATATCATCGTGGTGTTTGTTCACGAATGAATGGATTCTCTTGGGACCCCTGTGGATAACACCCACCAGGGTGCGCCTGAAGAGGGTGTATGTTCCATTAAAACACAGATAATGAGATGTCTGACACTGGAAAGCAATTCTAAGTAACCATATATAGCTTAGACTCAAATTTCATAGTCCAGAAGTATTTCCTAATCACTTCTGTAGAAATAGCCATAGATGTAATTAAAAAAAAAAATCAGCAACAGTAATGAAGCAGCTGCTAGGCTCTCACACGCAAAAGTACCAAGCACAGCTGGAGCAGAGTGATGAGATGGAGCAAATTTTACTGCAACTTCTAAGGACACCTAGGAAATAAAATAAATTAATATTTATACAAATGAGAAATTAAAAGGCTTGATGGTCCTACCGGATGTCCTTCACTAGCTAAAGGGCAGGAAAATTCTGAATCGTGAGATAATTACATTTTCTGAGCAATAACAAGGGTTGAAAGTATTTGCTACGAGCATATTGAGACTATAAAAATATGTCTAATTTCTAGACAGAAGAAGTCATTAACTTGGTGTTGAAGTTGCAAATAAATTGTTCATTCAAGAGGGAAATTTAATACTGCGTGCACTATTAAAAACAGATATTTATGGCACCTCAGCACTTAATTTTACAGCTGCATTTGTGAGCTCCTTTAAGCTTCATCTGGGGAATCTTTTGCAGGAACTGCAACTGGCAAGAGTTCCCAGCTCCCCGGACAGCAGTCCTGCCTCTGTAGCATGGGCGAGGAACGGTAGGGAGGTTGCCCAGCTCCACTCTTGGGGTCAGGATTAGCCACCGCACTTTGAAGGAGCTGAGACTCTTCCTTCAGAGCTGCTGGTGTTTATGGAGTCCTGGCATCACCTGCACCCTCCAGGGCAGCATTGGACCATATACCTCCTGGTTGATTCTTCTAGCAAAGACTAACTGGCTGTACTAGCTCCTGAATGGGGTTGGTGTAGAGGGTACCCTGCCCTGCTCTCCAGGATAAATCCCAAGGCATCTTTACTACTGCCCATGCCATGCTAAGGGATACTCCCCTCTGCTTTCAGGAGTAGGGGAAATTGTAGATGCCCCATTTCCACTGGTGGTCACCAGAGATTTTTTGCAGTTGTTGAACCGCTCAAACATCTCAAAAGACAAGAGTCAAAGTAAGTTTTCAAATAAATTATCATTAGCACAATAAGGAACTACCTGCAGGAAGGGCATAAAACCGCGAAAAACAACCCCAAACAACCTAAACTGTTCCCTTTTATCCCCATTGGTCTTAAATTTCGCATGATTTAGGTCTATGCTGTTACAAGGTTGCTGAGATGTCAAGCCCCAGCCACTTTGATAACTCGCCAGTTTAGCAGAGAGTTCAATTAGTTGGGGACAGCCTAAACCCTGTAGACTTTGGCTTCTTGCCTGCGGCTACACACATTTTAAACCACAACCACCCGGCCTTATGCAGCAGTGGATAAATATCACAGCTGCAGGGACATAGGGGTGAGATTTCCAAAGCTGAAAGACTCTCTGTGACAATGGTGCAAAAAGGTTTAAGTGGGTTCAAATACCCTAGAACCAGGCCCAGCCAAAAAAAGCATGTTAGAGAGAAAGAAGGAGGGGATCACTAAGGCGAGGAAATAAGAAGGTGGCTCAGGAAACAGGTAACATGTAACACTGATTTAGTAAGACTCAGTCAGATTCAAGGAAGGATTTGATGTTTATCAGCTAACCCAATCAGAAATTCTGGAAGTGTTATAAAATCTCCTGCTTCAAGGCAACCTGTGACCTTTTGACATTAAAATGATTTGTTATAAAATAACAGATTACCTTCTCATTAGGGAGTTTCTTGCACCTTCATTTTTAACATCTGTTGTGCTCATTATCAGTGAAGAGAGACGATTTTATATGGGCTTTGTGTTACAAAGAATCACAGAATGATATGGGGTTGGAAGGGACCTCTGGAGATCATCTAGTCCAAGCCCCCTGCCAGAGCAGGTCCTCCTAGAGCAGCTTACACAGGAACATGTCCCGACAGGTTTTGAGTGTCTCCAGAGAAGGAGACTCCACCACCTCTCTGGGCAGCCTGTTACAGCGCTCTGCGAGCCTCAAAGTAAAGAAGTTCCTCCTCATGTTTAGATGGAACTTCATATGTTCAAGTTTGTGCCCATTTCCTCTTGTCCTGTCACTGGGCACCACTGGAAAAAGACTGGCCCCATTCTCTTGACACCCATCCTTTAAGAACATAACTGCATGAATTTTATTTTATTTTCATCAATGAGAAAGTTCTAAGTGGGAAGAAGGCAAGATGTGAAGCAAGGATTATTGAGGGCCTAAAGGAAAAATACCAAGGTAGAAAAGATTAAATTAATGCACTGAAACAGGCAAGATCATTGAAATTGGGAGAAAAGTTGGGGAAAGGATGATTTGAACCCCACGCTTGCGATTCTTTAAAGGTTGTCAGATAACTTGAAAGGCTACGAACTTGAAAAATTAGGCCATTCATTTGTTCCTTTCACCACCACATCACAGGTAGCAGGTGACTACTGTGCTTGTCAACACACCACCATTCCCTCCCATTTCTTCCTAAGCTTCCTCCTTTCAAAACTGGCCTTGCAGGTAGATTGCACACGTATGGTGCACGTACTCTGATGACTGGACCAAACGCTTTATGGGTTAGACACGCCTTGGTACCTCAATGAATGAGAATATAATAAATTGAGTGACGACTTCGTGTTATGACTATTACAGAGTAGATTATTCTGCTTCTATTGTTATCCTCACTCAAAGGATAACTAACTCATTAAAGAATTGGCAGTCAAAAAATGAGGTCCTAATTATGGATTTGATGATGATGATGTGCACCTGACTCCAGCAAATTAAAAATCTTTCTGAATCTCAGTTGTCTCATCACAGGATGGCAGTAGTTCTGTATGTGTGAATCATGTCACTATTATATGAGATATAACAAAATTGTTGCTCCAAAAGAGTTGTGTGGAAAGTGTTGATGCAAGTCAGCAGCTGGGGTAGGAACAGGAGCTGAGTTGCACTGTTCTAAGGGGTGCAACTTCCCCCTCTTCATCTACCTGTTGTATGCCTAAAATACAGCCACCTGCCTGGGAACGTGCTGCTTCTGTGCACACAATAAATGTGCACACACACACATATGCGTGTGCACACACACACACAGAGTACCTTATCCTGCCTATCTCAGGAGTTTATCTATAAAGGTTCCACATACAGCAACAAAGCAATGGTCCTACACTCAGAGGAGTCTGATTTTAAAACTAAATAAGGAAGACTTCCCCTCTCCACTAAATTCACTTGGGTTCTTCTACACACTTGAGTTACTGGTTTTCACCAAACTCCTTAATTACCTCCTAGAAGTCCTGCGACTCCAGCCAGTAACACCAATCCTCCTCTAATACCTTTTATGTGCAAAACAAAAAATAGAAGGTTTAAATAATGCTGCTTTAAGTATGATGGAAAACATAAAGCAAATTTTCTGTCAGTGAAAGATTTCATTTTTCATAATCTCATGTCTCCTAGAGCATTTCCTGTCCTCCTGAAAACAACCATGGAAATTCATTGATGGCATAAAGGTGCCTTGTTATCAAATACAATTTTACTACTAATTTTCATTTTTAGTCATAAGTAGGTTGTGGGTGAAATCAGAATTAAAAAGGGGATTTTTTTCCCACATCTTCCACACCCCTCTTAGTTATGCTTTGAAGCCTTATCAGCATTCCCTTGACACATTTTGCTTAATATTGGTATGCCAAAAGCATCTCTCTGGAGGAACTCTAGAAAATACCTACATTTAGACTGTCCAGGTCAGAGAACAGAATTTGCTCGCAGCACTTCAGAAGAAACCCGTATCTACTTCCAGGATCCTCCAAAACATGAGCAGATCTCAAGCATTCGTGTAAATATTGGTAAGTCCAGGACACTGTCTCCAGATTTGCAACCGCAAGGAAGAGCAGACTCTAAAGTCAATCTGAGTTTTCTCCCCCCTAGCCCTGGCTTTCTGGTGGCACATCACCAGTAGCCGTAGATGGCCAGGAGATCTGCTCAGCAATTGCTTCAGCAACTGTCACTGGAGTTATGGGCTCCAGAAAACTTGCTTGGAGGCTACATTCACTTTCTTCTGGATTTTTGGTAAGGAACGGAAGGGATTCTCCATTTTTTACATATCCATGCACATAGATAATGCTGTTCTGTATACTGTGTTGTACAACTATTATAAAGATAATATTAAGGGGTAGCTTTGGAACCATTACACATTTGTGAGGTCTGCTTGTCAGGTCTCTATCTGCTACCGTGTTGTTACTGCAGGCACTTTAATTGTTGTCCTGGTCGTTTGTGAACTCAGCATGCCAGGTCTAAGTTAGCAACAGACACGCGTGCTTGCAGGCTATACATACTAAGATGAAAAATAACCCTGAAAACAGCAATAATGTTAAACTTCTGGACAAGAGGCAGGCGGGATCTTGGGGGACTATGTATGGGGGAAGGGGCATCTCTCTTTTCCTGACTTCCCTTCCACCGCCAGCCTGAGCTTGTCAAAAGCCTAAGACTCACCTGCTGAGGGGTCCCCTCACAGAGAGATGCTGCAGAGCGTGGGGGCACCGCAGCAGGGATGTAAGGACCCCAGCCCTGAAGTCCGGTGTCTCACTGTGTATCCCTCCTCACACCCTTTCTCTCGGAGGGTAGGGTACTCTCACAGCCCCCACCCTCTGCTCGGCTGCCTCCGCTTCGCTGGGGAGCGGGACGGGACCACGGCTCGGTCCAGCCCTTCCCCGCTGCCAGAGCACGGTGTCTCACACCTGGGCACCGAGGAGGAAGGGAGCGGGGCAGAGGAAAGGGGCAGGGGACGTCTGGGCTGGGTCAGGCCTCCCAAGGGGCGTTTGCAGGTGCTGCAGTGGGGTGCTGTGGGTTCCCAGTAACCCTGGCGGGGTGGGGAGCTGCCATACAGCTGCGATATGGGGGCATTGCCCCCAGCTACGTGACTGATAAGTGAGCTCACAGCAGCGCGCAGCCGCCGGCGGAGTGGCAGCGACCTTTACACCGGCTTCAAGGCTCTGCTGGTACCAGCCTG
>JAHREE010000367.1:6745101-6792549 GCA_033628505.1 Tringa tobata
CAGCGGGCGGGGGTGCGGGGGTCCGTCGGGGCGGGCGCGGGTCCCGGCGGCGGAGCCGTGCGGAGGGAGCGCCGTCGAGCCGGGCGGTTACCGCGTCCGCCCCGGGAGGCTGACACAGGTACGCGAAATGCCCCCAGCTGACAAAACCCGGCCGTTGTCTTTCCAAAAACTTATTGTTGCTTATTGTGATTTTTGCTTAACGCGTCGGCGGATGACAGTGCCTGCAACTGGATCCACTTAGCTGTGTCGAAATGTTGTTATTCTTAGACTGAGGTTGGCTTTATCCCCTTATGTCATAATTACTAAACGAGTGGGATAATGACACATAGTATTTCGAAAAGGTCACTTGATTGCAGGTAAAAGTCTGCTCGCGGCTCCACACGCAACGTGAATTGCTTTAAAATGTGTCGTATGTGCTCAATTAGGTGCTCAGCACAGCAAGACCAAAGCTTCTTTCCCAGCGCGAACTAACAATGGAGTTGCTGAAATTTTCACTGAAATAGGGGCATTTTGTTTGTATCAAATGGCGGTATCAAAGGTCTCGATCCTGCAGGTTTCTTTTGAACACTTCTCTCAAGGATTTTGGTGCAGCCATTGATGGGAACCTAAGAATCGTAGAACTGCACTTTGTGTTTGTGCAATCTGTGCTTTGTCCTACAATGCAACAGTGAAAAAACCCCAAATGTTAACCGTGAAAATGTAGAATGAGCAATAAAAAATGATGCATGTTCCAAAAAAGGAAAAGGAGAAAGAAAACGAGGGAGCAGTTCACCCCGCTATAGGTAGCCATATGTATTGTGTGTTAGTCCTTCTGTCCAATGGGAAGGACTATTCCTGCAGACCCATAAATGAGCAGCACTGCTAACCCACAGGGCTTCCCTACTGCATCCCATGGGAGCATTGTATGATGGTACCAGCACCACAGACTAACACGAGCCAGAGAAACAAACAGGAACTTTCCTGCCTGTGAGCAGAAACTTGGAAGACTAGAAATGACAAATTGGTTTTACAAAGGTGGAAAATTAGTACGGTGAAATTTTAGCTGCAATTAATGCCCAGTCATTGATTTTCAGTTTGCTTGCAGAGTATACCTTGCTTAACGTGGTTTAAAGATCTGTGCCACGTTATGCCAGATCTCCCAGAGAGCAGGACTGGCAGGTCCCTTCATGATTCTTCTGAGATATAGTATAACAGTTTTATACTGCTGTCTTTCCCATGGCCAGCTGATTCTAGGAAAAGCACATGGTCTAAATATCCTTCTGCCATCCTGATTTCCGCTTGGTTTAAGATTCTTGGGGCTGTTTGCAACCTTTGTGAATGAGAACAACCTCAATGTTTGCTAAACTTAGCATGAGGTAAGTTCTGGCCCAATACCAAAGTAATCCGGGATGGTGACAGTTTCAAGTTCCTCCTCCGAGATCTGAACTAACCTTGTCTTCTTCTTCAAATCAATGTGAATAGTGAAAAGCAGAGTGGAGAGTAAGGGGTGTGGGGTGTGGTTTGTTTCGATTTTTATTTTATTATTAAAACTTAACTGGCTTGAAAGTTTCTGTGGCAAATAAAGTTCCCAACCGGATTTAGAAAGGAGTTACCAAAAATCGCATGGTGCAAGCAGCCAGAAACGGCACCATTAACAGCATGGTTGTGTGAAGAGGTCCTTAAGTCTTTTTTGGATGTGATTATCCACTGCTTTAAAGAAGGTAACTCTACAGACCTGAGCTGTGATGACTTTTAACTCGTTAACTGTTCCCTTTCAATAATAGCCTGGCTTGCAAAACGGCTTTCTAAGGCTGGGCCAGGAAGGTAACGAGGGGGAGTTATGAGGTAACGCGTTGGTGCCTTGCTTTGTAGGCACGAAGGAGACGGCCTTCATTTACGCCGTGACGTCAGCGGGCCTCGTGCACTCGGTGACGCGGTCGTGCAGCGCGGGAAACATGACGGAGTGCTCCTGCGACACCAGCCTGCGGCACGGCGGCTCGGCCAGCGAGGGCTGGCACTGGGGCGGCTGCTCCGACGATATCCACTACGGAATGGCCTTCAGCAGAAAGTTCCTGGACGTGCCCATCAAGAACCTGACGGGCAAGAGCGGGAGCGGGCTGGCGGCCATGAACCGGCACAACAACGAGGCCGGGAGGCAGGTACGTGTCACCGCCGGGAAGCGGCAGCAGCCGCTTCTTCACCTTCGTTGACCAAATGGCATCAACCAAAGGAGGCCTGTCCTTGGCCATGGGGCCAATGGCGGGAACAGCACTAACGTCACCAAAGCAGATGGGTACAAACTCGGAATCAGAGCTGGTTTTAACTAACTAACCAAACTCCACAGGCTGAAATAAAATCCGCAAAACAAGATTTGGATCTGGAGCGCTAATCAGAGTATCATAAATGGGTATTTGATGTTCTGTAACAAACTTGAAATGGTCTTTTTATCAGCATGATACATTAGGAGTTTTTTCACTGCTTATTCTATTATTATCAGGAACCTGCACTTTTAATTCTCTCTAATACTGAATGAGCAGGCAGACTGGACACAAGGCATCGTTACCCATCCACAGTCTGGGGTCCGTGGCCGAGAGCAGAAATCTAAAATCATTCAGAGAGGAAACTGAGAGTTAATCTTTTATTTTAAAATATGGGATGAAAACGATACCTCTATTTCAGAGTAGCCCGCTGGTTAGGGCACTCCTCAGAGAAGTGAGAGGAGATTGGCTTCAGATAACTCTTCTTCCGCCCAAAGGACTTCAAACCCATAGTGGCAGAAGAAATGTGTGTGTAGGTGTGTGACATTGGGTCCTTCTGTCCTGTTCTGCAGAGGATGATAAATTGGGGCAGACACAGCCAATATAGGGAGATGTGAGTCTGTAATCTAGTGCTTGGGGCTTACATCTGGAATGGCAGAGACTTGGATTCTGGTTCTTGCTTTAAAATTACTTTCTCTGCTTTACCTTGGAGTTTTTAACTTTGTAAGTGTTTAATGGCTCTCTCTGGCCCCATAATACTTTAAATCTGTTCTGCTCAGTGACACAGCTATAACTAAAGAAAAGAAATGGAGACCCTCTGGTTTTTGACTACACATACTGATGGACTCCATTGTAACTCAGTAATTTCCTGTAGCCAAAGCAGCGTCAGTGGGTTTTACCGTGGAAGTGTAGGGAAGAGGACTGCAAGGCTCCAGAAAAACTTTGAAGAGAGGGATGTGATTTCTGTGTTTAGGTGGCAGTGACACAGGTCTTCTCTTTGATAACCTACTCTCTTTTCTGCCTTTAGCTTTATGTTAGCAGCAGCAGTAGTTTGCTGTCCTTTTGTCTTCAGTGATGGTGTTGACTTATGGTCTTCCCGTACCATCCTTGCACTCATCCATCACTCATTGCTGCAGGTGTGACAGCACAACTGCCCAGGGTCTCACACTGTGAGCTCTACCAAGGAACCCTTCAGCTTTGAATAAACACACACACACACACAGAGCCTAGGAGAGAAACTTCTCTTTCGGTGTTGCTTTCTTTAAAGTTAGATTGGTTCCCTGATCTCATCTATAGCGGTCACACTGACCTATGTCATGAGGACAGGACTGACTGGCAAAGGAGCAGAGTGCATTCAGCCAAGATAACGTATTTTCAAACAGTGAGCTACAGATACAAGGGGTTGGAGGATGTGGTTAAGCAAGTCTTCATTTCAATGAATAGTATTTTTGACAGGATCCAGGTCGATCTTAGTTGATGGTTAGATGCATGAAAATCTAACAGATTCTAAGTCCACATCTTTACTGTCATGCAACTGCAGTTGCATGATGTTCTATTTTGCAGTATCTTCTATTGCTATTCATGTTGAATGGCACCTATTACTATACCTGATTTCATAAAACCAGGCTGGCTGTCGGTTTCCAGGAATGTGGTAGAATCTGACCCAACAAGATCCATTAGGACCTTTTGGGATTTTTCATGATTCTGAGCTCTCCAATAAGGCACTCAAAGTACATTGTCACAGGCTTATTTGGTGCGCACGATACATACACTCCTTCCTTTTCCAAGACACTGTGTTTTTAAAAAAAACCCATCCACTGCAAGCCTGAAAGGCCAGAAGATCCTTATTTCACTGTTTTTCTATCAATGGTGTATTTGTTGTTCATTATCTTGGAAGAAAATATGCAGAGTATTTAGTCAGCTTCCGTGCATAAATATTTTGTAACTTAATGGCAAACTGTAGGATAAAGCAAATATTTTGACCACTGTCCAGACTGAAAGAGAATGTTTATTGTTGGTACTTTGGATTTCTAGCAGCAATATTAGCTGAAGTAAAGTTTAGCAGAACTCTTCATTTTTGTAGTTTCAAAATCCTTAACTAGGAGATGTAGGAAAATGTTGACCTTCATGTTTTGGGGCTTACAAAAAGGATGTTTTGCAATATATTTTGGTACCTTATGACCTTTTGTGATAAATACTATCATGTTCCTGATTCCGTGTCTTGCAAGAGCAGCCTTCCAGGGACAATACTTCTGTGTTTGTTTGGAGTTACTAATGGAACTGGTATGTGAAGAATTATCTTATTCCTTTCCCAGTTCCATATAAAATGTTATTATACATTTCTATATCTCATAGTTGAATCCAAGATATATAATTTTTAAGACATTAAGGGTCCTTTGACTGAGTTTTCCACTGTTTAGAATACTAACCTGAACCTCAGAAGATCCAGATTTCATTCTTCATTTTGCCAGAAGATAAATGTTCATGGTCTTTTATCATTGTAATGATCAGTGTACTTAGATGTGCATATGTGAGTTGAGCACCTCTGTTCCTTATATAAAAGGACTCAGGCACTATGGGCACTAATACTAATATTATTGTATTAGTATGTTTTTACTGATGGAAGAATTTTGCTCAGTTTTCCACTTCTGGTTAACTTATTTGATCGGCAAGACTTGTGTTGAATTAGCTTGGCTCATCAGAGAGTTCATTTTTGCCAATACTTGTGGGTTGGCAACAAACCTATCAACAGCCTGCAACTGTTCTTAGGTGCTGTACCTTCTGTAGGACATGTGCTTCTCTTCATGAATAGTCCTATTAGTTCTACCAGTGGCTTGAATTAGGCTGTTTGATTACAAGCACTGATTCCCATTGCAAAACAACTACTAGCAGCCCCTGTCTCACAGCTGAGAACAGTGCCTGCAAACAGAGGGCTTAGCTTGGAGATATTAAGCATTAATTGACATTAAGGGGTATGCTAATTGTGGCTCTCCTTCACTGCAGACCAATCTCTGCTTTCTGCCCACCTGCCTGTTGTAGCCACACATTCCCAGCCTACGCTGTTCCCTCTGTTAATTGCTTTGGAATAGTGAAAGGAAGTCAGTTTAAAAATGATCTTTTTTTCAGGTTAATTTTTAACGCAGACCAGTGTTCAGCACTGTATCCAGTTCATCACCTAACCCTCTTGTTGTGCTAGTACCACCAGGGCTGAGGGCAGTGAGTGGCAATAGGGGCAAGAGGAACTGCTCAGGTGAGCTTGTGGCTGAACACAACACTCGTGGATCCAGCTCAGTTCCACGCTGATCGTTTCTCACAAGCAGTCAGTCAGTTTCATGACCAGCCTAAGAAAACTGAAAACCTGTCCCAGCTTGCACAGGACATGTCTATCCATCGTGTTTCTGTAACAGTGCTCCTCTGAAGTTCTCTGTGCAATTTTGTTCCTTAGGGGGAATCCTCTCGCAATTTCATGAGTAACTGAAAAGATTCACCACGTGACTCTAAAGGTGTGAAACTGAGCACTGGTTGGGGAGTCAATCTGGAAGTCACGCTCCCAGTAACTCTGTGTGCTGGTGAGACACAGGTGTGTGTTGCAGCCATGTCCCACCAGAAGGCTGCGTTGACTCTATAGGCACCATCTTAGGTTTGCTTGCAAGAAAACAGCAAGACAAGATTCCTGGTCCTTAAATTTTGCCAGACGTTCAACTATGGGAATTTGTTCATTAAAGTTCACATGGCAGCCTGAGATCCAGTGACTGTTTTGTGATCAGCCAAAGCAAGATGTCAGCTCCCTGTTCTAGCAGAAGAGGCAATCCAAATTATGTTGGAGTTCCAACCTGAAAGTTTGCCCATCCTAGAGCTGGGAATCAATAGCCGGGGGTTATGCACAATTGTGATGGCACCATAAATCATTCTAAAGACACCATAAAACAGAGCGCATCAAAGATTCATCTGAGAATCCTGAGCAACACAGAACAAAACCACGAATGTTTGTAACTGCTATGGATGTTCTCAAGGCTTCTGCCCTCAATCACATTTGTAGTTCTTGCATTCGTCTGATTGTCCATATGCTGCATCTTTATATTTTGATATCAACCTGAGTCTGCAGCATCAATTTCTGCTCCTGTTTAGAAACTCTGTCTCCCTTTAGTTTTCATTAATTCATTCTCGGAGAAAGACTGCGAGTGTCATCTGCTGGGCTACTTGCCCACATGGAAGTAGCTCACCCTTAGCCCCTAGCAGACATGTCTAGTGCTTCCTCTGGCAATTTCTGGATCTTTCTGCCTCATCCAGATTTTACTATGCCTGATTTTAGCAGTCTTGGAAAGACACTTTTTTCCCCAAGTCAAATTGTATATATTTCCCCTATCGTTTCTTCCCTAGTTAGTACCCTGTCATAGTGCCACGAAAGCAAGGATTACATTTGTAACCTTATAAATCTTACAGCATAATGTGATTTCAAACTACTTTGAGATTCTAGTTACTTGCCTTGATACAAATAATTAATCATTAGAAATTGGAAATTCTATTAAATCCCTTCTGTTTGTAAATTGTCTGTAAAGTTTGTCTTTTGACCTCATGTTTCTCTTTTCCTTGTCATTTTATTAGGCTATTTGTATTCTGTCAAAGACTTTCTGTATTTGGATCTCAGAATCTTATCTGCCTCAATCACTGTTACATCTTAACAATGCACATTCTGACTACCCAGTGATTGAACCCTTATTGATAGGTTCTTGAGATAGGAGCACAAGGTCAAGTCTGTCTATGAAACAGAAACTAGCCTATGAAGGAGAGAAGATAAGCATCTACAAGAAGTACTGCCAGTTGGTTTGCCACTGAAAAGGGTCTGTGTGTGCTCGAGGGTGAGGGTCTGCTTGTTGCAGCATTCTTTGTTTCTTCCAGGATAGGGAAAAATCTCCAATCCCACAAGCAATATATGGCCGCTGAAAATATCTCCATTACTGGTGCATCACTTCAGCAGGGTTAGTTTGCACAGGCTCATGGCTCTTCTGGGTCAGGGCATACACCTGCTCTGCCTTGCTAATAGTTCTTTGAATGCCTTGCTCTGGAGTAACCTCTACCAACAAATAGGTCCTGTTCATTCACCAAAGATGTGACTCCAAGCAAACACTTTGGTCATGTGTATTTTTAATAATGTTTGTAGAGTTATATGCAAATACCAACTCGGGCTTGTGTCAATACCTTTAGGGCAGAACGTGCCAGGAATCCTCAACTCCCACTGAAATCAATGGATTTAACCGTGTAGGACTCACCCCAAACTTCAGTCACCACATTCACCATGATGAAAAGTCCCAGTTTCACACACAGGGTTGAAACAGCTCTTTTTGTCTTCTCCATGCCTTGACTAGCTCTGAAGCTTTGAGGATGGCAATTTTGCTGCCCGAGCTACAAATAAGCAGGGACTTGAGTTTATTTCTGGTCCTGCATAGGGTCAGTAGGGCTCAGTAGGATTTCAGGGCTCTGATCTCACTGTAGAATCAAGGCTTAGGAACAGGCACAAATGAAACTACTTTCTCAGGGAAAAGCAGAGAAGAGTATTAGATAGATTTCTCTTTTTTTTCTTCCCTACGACAGTTTGAGAAAGACATAGATTGACACTGGTTAATATGTGGGGGGGCTGTGGGATAAGTGAAGGTTTAGAGTGAAGTTTAATAAACATCATGAAATTGGGGAATGGGGGACTGGAGAGGGTGTCTTCCCCATTTTGTGGGAAATAGTGGTTCCTCCACAGAGGGATAATTTGAATCTGTACTGTCCTTGCTGCATGAGAAGTTTCAAGAGAAAATCCTGTGAGTTAATTTAAAATTTACACTTTCTGTTACATTTCCCAATTGCCCTGATTGTGGAAATTAAATATGGGGAGAAAGGTTAGTCAAATGGAAGTTGGTAACATGGGCTTTCCATACTATTAACCATAGGCCCATGTTTATGGTTGGACTAGATGATCTTTAAGGTCCCTTTCAACCCCGACGATTCTATGATTCTATGTGAGTCTATAGAATGGCTCCAGAAAGTATGTTAATGGAAAGGTAAAACAAAACAAAACAAAAATTATGATACCTTGTCCTTTTGCTGTTATCTGTGCACGTGACAATTTTTCTGTGCACTTTTCCAAACTCTAATATGAGATGTGTCATGAGTCTAATTGTAAAATTTTATTTGCTATAACTATTAGATATTCCAGAAGGCAGTATTATACTGATTATTTGCTAACTATTTAAGTTGTATTCCCAGATAAAAGTAAGTTGCTGCTTGTTTACAGATTCCAGTTCTTTGAGGCTTGGTCTCCTATAAACTGAGCCAAAATTCTTGCGTGCTGCAAAAGCTTAACGCAGGCTGCAGAGTCCCACTGTTGGTCAGACAGTTCTTGTTTAGCCCAGTGCTTGGGCGAGGAAAAGTAGCCCACCTAAGGGTATTTTAATATTGGTCATAACTGTGGAAATGTTTGCTAAAACATTGGAAGTTGTAATATGAATGCAACTATCAAATTGTGTGAAATAGAGCCATTATGCAACTGGAAACATTAGAAAGCCATGATAATACTACTATGCCTAAGTTACGAGAAAAGGGCTTGATCCTGTAATTTAGAAGCACCTGAGATTTACTCCAGAATACCAGAATTGAAGATATGCCTGCTGAGCTGTAGCAGCTCCTTGGATAGACTTTCTCTAGAGCCCAGAGACGTGAGCATCTTCCTGATCTTCCAACCTAGGTCAGCCCCGAGGCTCCTCCAGGCTGTACCCTTGTGCTGCTGCAGGTGCGGAGCCACCCTGCTCCCACAGACACTGTTCTGCAACCTAAAGCCATTCTCCTGGCCTTACTTACAGATTGTCTTCTGAATGTTTGGTGGTCTTGATGGTAGCCTCAGGGCACCCTTAAAAGTTGTTATAGACCTCCCCAGTAAATGTCTTCCAATGTAGGAACAGTGCCGTCACCTCCCCTATCCCTGCTTCCCCTCCTGCTATTCCCCACAAGGGCTGTTTGCATTCCCGTGGTGGGAGGAGTGACACAGGACCTGTCGTTTCAGGTCTTTAGGATGCTCCAGAATGAAAAGCTGGCCAGAAATACAAGCTTTCGTTATTGTGATTCAATATTGCTATGTTATCGTCGTTGCAAAGCGCAAATGCAGAGCATTTCTGAAGGTCAGGCTTCTCATAGCTCTAAACCTGATTCCTAACATGCATCCTCCCGTGCTCTGGCTTCCCCAGCACTGAAATGGCAATGGCAGCGGTAATATTAAATACTTAGAGACCTCTGTGTTCCTGATGTCAGGCAGCATTCCTGATGACTGAAAGGCCACGTCCAAATGTCGTTCTCCCTTTGCTTTCAGGCTGTAGCAAAGCTGATGTCAGTGGATTGCCGTTGTCACGGTGTGTCTGGGTCCTGCGCTGTGAAAACCTGTTGGAAAACAATGCCCTCCTTTGAAAAGATCGGCCGGTTTTTAAAGGATAAGTATGAAAACAGCATACAGATATCAGACAGACTGAAAAAAAAGCTACGCAGGAAAGAGAAAAGCCAGCGAAAAATACCGATCGGGAAAGAAGACCTGCTGTATGTCAACAAATCGCCCAATTACTGTGTCGAAGACCAAAAACTGGGGATCCCTGGGACGCAGGGAAGGGAGTGTAACCGCACCTCGGAGGGCTCCGACGGCTGCAACCTGCTGTGCTGTGGGCGCGGGTACAACACCCACGTCGTCAGGCACGTGGAACGCTGCGAGTGCAAGTTCGTCTGGTGCTGCTACGTGCGCTGCCGGAGGTGCGAGACCATGACCGACGTGCACACCTGCAAATAAATGGGGTTAAGTACAGAAAACATGGCCAAACCGTCCCGCGCTGTTTGGCACAGGCAACGAGGCAGCAGTGACTCTTACCGTGCGGGATGGCAGGGGGATCGGCCTCGGGGGGGAATGGCTGTTGCCAAACAACGGGTAGTCCAAGCCTTTGTCCCGTGAAAAAGCAACCGAGTGAACAGCAGCCTGCACACGGGGACAGCTAAAACAACAAAAAAGCACTCCCGATGACCCATTTGGACATGTAACTAACTCCATGAGCAGGGACAGACACTAAACTTTCCAAGTCTTTAATAGACACGATGTCGTGAAGATCCATGTGGTCGGTGGGTACAGTGGAGAAAACTCAAGATCTCGTTAGCTAGAGACTGAAGAGTTAAGAGGGCGTGTAAGACACGTTAGGTATAATCCTTATGTCTGTATTTTTGAAACTGGGACTAGAAGGTCCATTTCTGCAAGCTTTAGGAAAAAAAAACCCAAAACCCGAAACAAACGAAGATGGGGAAATGTTCTGCTGTTGACCATGAAGCACTTGCTTTGCAGCTGCTTTGCATACGGAGGAGGGTCCATCAACATGGAGCAAGCTGTGTCCAGAGAAGAGGGTCTGGATCTCAGCTTGGTGAATGTGAACAGCGTACCAAATAACAGCCTTGGGAGTTTTTATAGGTTGTCTTTCAAACGCACAGAGGACGAGTCTGAGGAGGGAGAGAAATACACTTTACTATTTGAAGGAAATAAATTCCTTTGCAGGCATTTCCTCAGTAGCTGAACACACAATTTTCGAGTCAGCCAGTCCTCACTCCACTCTTGGACTGGATGCAATAACCTGCCACGTTCAACCATCTTGCTGGTGGTTCACCATCATTTCCACAATTAACCATACAAGATTCAGCCCAAAGAAATCTGCCATAAAGTGAAAGTTTTTTTAAAACATTGCTTTCTCTTCTAGAAGCAGCAGCTAGAACTTTTCATTAGGTTGCATCCTAAGTAAGTTCAATGCACAATGTAATTTGTGGATTGGCTCACACCACTAAAACATTCAAAGCGGTATTAATAACATTTTCTCCCCCATCATATGTTGGCTCAATGTTATTTTACATCTGTGAAAGGTTGTTTATTTTTATGCAATGATTTAATGCCTGGCTTAAAAAGCATCATGTGAAAGGATTTCTGTTGTTTAAATGTGCAAAGACCTATTTTTGATAAGACAAGAAAGTTTATATTTTGTAAATATTTAAATTATGCAAGTTATGTAAAAGGTTTCCAAAACTAATGTGATAAGATTACAGCCTTGACATTTGTTGGTTAGATGTTTGTTACTATTGTAGTAGCCTTTAATTAATTTTTTTATTTGCATGTGCAGGGGGAAATTAGAGAATTACATAAATGTTCTTTTTTTTACCATCAGGGTGGTTATAACTATTGCAGTTAATACACACTGATGAGAAACGCTTACTATGATTTTCTAAATGATCAGCTAATTAATATTCTGTATACTTTTCTTTGCTTCTTTTAAATCCATTTTACAAACAGAGAAATCCTGGCTCCAGCAGTAAGTGCAGAACTCCCACTGACATCAAGGGGACTTGCAAGGGTTTGCAATCCCTTAACTTGTTCCAAACTGGCAGTCAGTTTTTAGAAAGAAACCAACTTAGACAGCTTGGTTGAGGCTTTCAAAGTTACTTTGAGGAATTAATTTTCTAGCTGTCAATTATTTTCCCATGAAAGATGGTGACCAGACTCCCTGTCACTCTTTACTGGATGTGTAGGTCAGGAAGAAGCAAACAAAATCTTCTGTGTTGTGGTACTTCACTGCCATATGTGGTGTATCTTAGGAACATCAGTTCAGCAACCACAAAGTCCTTTGTCTGCTGGGAATTTTGGACCTTCCCTTCACATTTGGCCCGTCTGTCTCCATTGACCTAGCCAGATAATTATCCTGCAGCCACAAAATCTGCTGTCTATGGGAAGGGAGCTGAGTATACCATTTGCTGTCACAGGAAGATTCAACGCCCTCCATGTGAAAACTGGTATGGGGAGGACACAACCTGGTGGAAGACCCTGAAGAAAGGGTTGCAAACCCCAGGTTGTTCCTATCTTCCAGCAATGAAAATAAACCCACAGTCTCCAGAGGCCATACTACAGCACCCATCAGCAGCACAGATGGGACATGCTGCTGGTCACTGTTGATATGAAGGTGTTGTAGAGACCACCCCGTCTCCCTCTCTCTGAATCTGCCCTATGTCAAGCTGGTGGCAGAGGTAAGTGCCTTGGTGCCTGACGTGTGGCTGCTCCTAGCAGTGCCCCCACTGAGTTTGGTGGCGACGTCACCACTGTTTTGCTGTTGCGGGGCTCCAGCAGGAACCAGCTGCTGAGAGTTCAAGGTGGAGGCCAAGATCTTCTCTTGAAGCAGCCCTGATCTGTACCTTATCTTTTACTGGACCTAGAGGTTCTTCCGTGCCTGATCTGTAAAGTAAGAAAAATTACCAATGCACTGCTCAGCATGCCTTAACTTCTGGCAGGGTAGAAGATAGGGAGAAAATGGTCCTGGACTCCTGGGTCTAAGGTGGGATTTGCCCAGGAGAAAAATCTTAGTAGGCTGTTTCTGTGGGTTTGAAGGGGAAGGGCACTCCCACCAGTATTGCACGGAGACACGGGGGCAGTCATGGTGCAGCCAGCACAGCCAGGCTGTCTCGTGCCTGCTTGACTAGCCAGTGTGTGAGGCTCTGGTATTACTGAGAGGTCATCTAGTGCCAACAAAATATCTTTTTGTTCTTAAATGTTGTTAATAAAAGATTATTTTTTTTCTGGTTTATGGGGGGGAAAGAGTTTATTTTTTTTCAAACAGTGACAAAAGGCAGCAAAGACAAGTGGCAACATGCGTGGTTTATGGAAGCTACAATGACGAAGCCAACAAGGTAACAGGGGTTTGAAGCTTCACTGGCAGCAGAAAGATCCATCTTGCCTCTGAGAAGCTGAAGAAAGGTCTTTCATGGGGGGGTGGCATTAGCCTTTCTGCACCAAGGGCAGAGCACGGGTGAGAGCAATATATGTGTCTGAGGGGCTGCTCTTCACTTTCCTGCTGCACCAGCATCGGGGGCTTGGAGGGACAAGCAGAAGCAAAGCTGAGTACACTCGGGAGACTGGAGCAGGAGCCCCTCTCTTTACCTAACACAGTTGAAATTGCAGTTTAAATTAAGCTCCATTGTAACTTGTCTAAGTTACATCCATAAAACTAGTTCTGGATGGGCAGCATCTGTAAAAGCCATCCTGGATCAGGATGTTGTTTTGTAGTGGCACCAGGGCTAAAGACATCTATTGCAGTATTTATTCCACAAAGCTGCCTTTGCTTCTTCCACACTCTGGAAAAGCTCTCTTTGGGTGAGACTGAGAGGGAGAACCATCTGTAAGACAGCATGCCTCCGCTTTCAAAGAGGAGCCTACGTATGACATATGTGGCTCAGCTACTTCTGTGGGCATATGGCACTGGAATGAATTTAATTCTCTCAGTCGAATAGGGTGGGTTTGTTTTTTTTTCCCAGTGCTGGGACTGGAGGCTCAAGGTTGTTGACTTTGAAAACGGAGTCTTATAATACTTTTGTATAGCTTTGCAATAATACATACTTTCTCCTTCAAAGTAGCTACATGTGTGCTTATCTGAGCAAGTGAGATTAGAAAAAAAATTGGAAAGAAATTCACAGTTTGAGTGGGGGAGAGGTCTTATCTCAGTCCTGTTCCCTCCCAGTGCCCTTTTGTGCATGGAGCAGCAGTTTGCGAAAAGTAGCAAACCTATGAAAAATGCCACAAGTTTACTTTTTGAAGAAAGGATAATTATAACCTCTTCTGAAAGTGAAAAAGATATGTGCCATTTTGAAAACAGAAATGCATGTGCACTCCTGTGCTGCATATTTTAAAAGAGCAAAGTTTTGTTGTTGGCTGCAGCGCTGACATACCCAGAGGAGTCTCTGCAGGAATACAGCTGGTCAGCCTGTCCACACGCCAGCCTGTGCACGCATCGGCCACTGAAGGACACCGTCTTGTCCTTGCCTGTTGGAGGTCCCTTGTCAAAGGATGGGTAGTAAATGGAGATTGTCTCCATCGCTATCAAAACGTCTTTGGGCTGGGCAGCACTTTTCATGAGTGACAAGTATGTAAAACATATGTGTAAGGTAAGCAGCAACAATTAGCATAAGTCATTAGAGGAAATGGTGTTTAAAGGACATCCACTTTGGCTGGGGTTTCTGACAGAGTGGAGACGGCTGATTTCATCGAAGGATGAGGTTTCACAAGACAGCAAGCTCGACTTTAGGGTGGCACCTCATAGATCAAAACTGTCATGGCTAGGTCATGTGAAGTGCTGGAGCCACACCAACTCATTCTGCTGGCTAAAATTTATGAAAAGCATGTAAAAGGATCATCCCACTGTGTCAGACCTCATGCCAAATGAGGCACTGTTTGTCTGAGCCTGCTAACTTATGGTAGATATTACACAGGGTAGAATATCAGGAAGTATCAGAGTGGAAAAAGTGTTATTATTTGTTCTAGATAATCTGCCAAAAGGGCTAATTATGAATCCTCTCCTTATTGTATCCCATCTGTCCTGCCAGGTCATCTGGAGTCCCCAGATCCTGTAGCAGTAGTAATGGTGAATGCAGTACCATAACTTATTTCACGCAAGGGTTTGCAACAGCTGTTTTTAGGATTTTACACACACAATTTTTACTGTTAGCAGATCTGCACAGGCAGAAAATAGCTAACAATACCTAACTCAGAAACAGGGCTTCACACCCATATGTCGATTGAGCATCACTAAGGAGGGTAATAGTAGTAGTATTCTGACTATAAATGGGAAACTGGGGAGACATTACTTGCTCAAAATCACTTGCAAAAGCAGTGGTGGACCTAGGTTTTAAAAAAAAATAATCAAAAACCAACAAAAAGTATGGGCAGGTCTCCTGATCATCAATGTAATGCTTTGGTTACCTGGTCACTTATTTGTTTCTCAGCCTGTGTATTTTGAAAACTGTCATCTGCCAGGTGGGACTATATGGTAACCATCCCAGTTGTGACTACTGGGCAAGTCCTGCTACAGCACCCAGTACAGTTTTTCAAGAACAGGCAAAGACTAAAATAATCAGTTGGCTAAAACTGCATTTCCTAAACATGGCCTTCTATGGTTTGTATTTCTGGAAGTCAAATATGTTGGAGCACCTCTGCTACGAGGACACACTGAGGGAGCTGGGGTTGTCCAGCCTGGAGAAAAGGAGGCTTCGGGGAGACCTAATAGTGGCCTTCCAGTACCTGAGAGGGGCCTACAGGAAGGCTGGAGACAGTCTGTTTACAAAGGCCTGCAATGACAGAACCAGGGGTAATGGCTTTAAACTGGAGAAGAGCAGATTTAGATTAGAAATTAGGAATAAATTCTTTACTATGAGGGTGGTGGAGCACTGGAACAGATTGCCAAGGGAGGTGGTTGAGGCCCAACAAGGCCATGGGCAACCTGGTCTAGTTGGGGGTGTCCCTGCTGACTGAGAGGGGGGTCGGACTAGATGACCTTTGAAGGTCCCTTCCAGCCCAGATAATTCTATCATTCTATGATTCTATGCTTTTTTCCTCACACATAAATGAGAAATTCATCCTGAAGGGAATGGTGCTCGTGAACTCCATGTTAATGCTGCAGATAATTAATGCTAAAATACCTACGACCGTCCCAGACTCTGCAGTTACACTGAACCGACAACTGTGTAATTCCACAGGTAGTTCTGTTAAATAACTAATGGTTTACTCAGCGGAGAATGAAATGGGAATTAATCCTCTCTGGCCACTGTGTCAGCTCTGCAGGGCTGGAAGTACAGTGGCAGATAAGAACAGGAGGCTGCAATTCGTTTCACAGCCAGCAGATAACGCTGACTGGTGATCCCAATTGGCCCAGCCTGGAATTTGGGTGCCAGGGCTGACGGTGGATGGATAGGCTTTGGTGGAGGGGAGCTATCGCTTTGTTTGCACAGCAAAGAGGTGTAACAAATAAAGTGTCTAGAAGAGTGAAGGCAGACACACGCGTGGAGTTTAGATGCACTAGTTGAACTGGAGGAAGATAGAATGATTCATTGCAGGGTAGTGCCACACATCGTATGAAACGTTCTGCTGAACCTGAGCCTGCAAGCAGGAGCACAGCTTGGCACAGCCTAAAAGATCAGAAGGTTTTGCCACATCATTTTCCTCTCAGCTTTCCTATGTTTATGACTATACAGAGTAATTTTAAATGACCTGTGCATTTTCCTTGTTAATACTTCAAGAATCATCAGCCTACCATCCATTTTTTGTGTATATATATATATATTTTAATATCAAGTTATGTGTGTATTAGGTTGCCTTAATTAAAATGTTGAAACTTCTGATTGGGTAAGACTTCTATAATCATATCCCCCAAAGCCCTAAAAATTTGTATTTGATCGTGGAGCAGAGTGAAACACATTTCATGAGCATTTCTGTTTTCTAGAGAGAAAGCATGACACCACACAAGGGGTTAAAACCAGACCACGGTATTATTTATGTGGATGATGATTTACCCTCTGTGCTGAAAGGTACATTGTGCCTCGTGTCAGTAGCACAGAAACCAGCTGACAACTGAAACAATGTCCCATTCTTCTGCATGGACCAATCTGCCCCATAATCTAGGAAATTAATTTGACATTCTATTGTGTCTCAGTATGTGCTAAATAATATTTTGACGTTAAACATACCAAGTTTTTAGAGGATCTATATATCATTAAGAGAATCAACGTGCAGAGGAACACAACGGTGAGATACTATTCAATCCCAGTTCAAGATGTGCTATTTGGGTTTTTAAAAAAACAATTTTGGCTAGTCATTGCTGATTATGCCAATGGCAGCAAAACCAGAAGTTAAACTTAGAGAATGAAGTTGTTAAGTTTCATACTTGCTGATTTTGGAGCTTTTGGCTGTAGTTGTCCACCAGGCTGGCTGAGCTCAGGCTCCCTACCCCCTGCCCTGACCCCAGCCTGTCGATCAGTTCAATGGCACGGTCCACAGAAACTCCCCAAACAATAGATTTGGCTCTCTTTGGAGCAGTAAACTGCAGCAAGGACGTGGAAGTAAGAACGGAGGGAGGTGACCAGGAGTGGCAGGTCCTTGAGCTGATTGGGCTGCCAGCATCAGAATATTGTCCAACTGTGGTTTCAAACGTCACGTGCATTGAAAACTCCAGGCTTTTAACGTAAAACAAACCAACAAAACCAAAACCCACACAGCACAAATGGAGAGTATTTGACAAAAATTCTGCAGACAAAGCAGCTAGTGAAATAAACCCATTTTAGTGATTTCTATGCAGGAGATTTAGGTAGAACCAAACCTTTGGACTATGCAATGCTACAACCACCGCCTGGTGAAGTTTTATGACCCCTCACAATTTGCTAACATAGAAGCCCTCTCAGGAAAACAAGCAAGCCATGTACATTAAGAAGGGTTGATGCTTCAGGGCAGCCACATTTTCCATCGATCAATGATGTTATGGCAGTACAACTGCAACTACCCGCTTTAAAAAGCCCTCCTTGCTTTTGGTCACTCAGGACCAAAGAGCACTAAGGCAGGAGAGAACAGTACCCCACTTTCTGCTGAGACCATACTTGGCACAATATAATGTTGACCACTTAAATCACCTTGAAATATTAGTTGGGCTCAGTGGGGTTTTTTCCTGTCTGCTGATTGTGCCATTAACTGCAATAGTCAGAAACCACTCTAAACCTCTGGCGCTGCAGTGCAAGATCAGCAAGAGGAACAGAATTAACCATTTGCTTTGGGCTGCTTCCAGGGATCAGAAATCTCCCCCAGAGGATGAAGTGATTTCTGTGCATTTTACACAGAAGACAACGTAGCTGGACTACTACAGTGCTCTACACCGATCCCTACCTCTCTCCATACATATTCTAAAGCCCTGAAAGTTTTCATTTCTATGTACTTCAAAAGATAAGAAGCACAAATGTTCATTTTTAATACACTACAAAACACAAGGTGTAGTTATCTACATTGTTTGTAAGGTGCTTTTAAGGCACCTCTGAGGACTAAGATATAAAAGTCATAAATCAAGACATTTTTCCACCAAGTTTTCCAATGGGAAGGATGATTCAGCTGCCAAGATCTGGGAATATGAGGCTGTACTGATAATGACAATGGTGGAATATTCAAGGCCGAAGAAGATAATTAGTCAGAGAGGATTGCTGCAGCATTTGGTAGGAAAAAAACATTTGCAGACTGTATTTCACAGAAGACAGCACTCCCTTCCACTGCCATTCATCAAACTCAAAGAGGAGACATGGTTCCTCCTCAGCTGGGAGTGCCTTCTTCCATGTCAATGAGGTTGTAGCTGTATCCTGCTACGGACAACACCCTAAGAAAGGAACAGGTCTTTTTGAAGGAACAGGCAATTAGAGCATATAGTGACTTATAAAGGATAAATGCAAGATAAAAGGAACTGGGCTGCATGCTCTAGAAAGGAAAAGGTAGGGCCAGGAAGAATGTAAAGGAAATCTAGAAGGAGAGTCATCAATTTTTAACTTCCAAAGAAGTAATCATTAATTTTCAGCAAAGACTATTTGGATGGTACATGAGACAACCAAACTGGATGGATAGTTAAGCACAGGAAGAGATGTCTGAGGAGCCTGTTTTAACCTGAGCATATAAAGGATGTGTTAGATTGGAAACGTCACAAAACATCTCAAGTAGAGCACATTCTCTCTTGCCATTCTTCATTTTTTCACCTGCAGGGAGGCAGGAGCAGGAGGTGGCCGAGCCCAGGTGCCTGTGCCCTGTGAGAAGCAGGGTCCCTCCTATCCCTAGTATCCCCGTGGCATCACCGAACAGGCCAGGACCTATTCTTGCACCTTCCTGCTTTGGCCTCAAAGTTCCCATCCAGCCTCCCAAGTTTCTTTTCCAATTTTCTTAGCCAGGCCTCTTGTATGAAGGCTAGGGTATGGCCTTAGCTTGGCCTTACGACCTAAAATTGAAGATGATTTAATCAATAAAAAAAATGGCTTGGTATCCACCTTAGCCATGAGCCAAGTTTTTTAACCATGAGGTTAAAAGAGTCAAAATACATTTACTTAATTTAGATTGAAAAAAAGGCACACATTTAAAATATACAAGGGCTAAAAGAGGTTTCCCTTCAGTCTTATTTCCTCTCCATTTCATTTCATGGAAGAAATCTGAACTTTTTAACTTGATGATAGATGAAATATTCATTGGCATTCAAAACCAAAAGAATGAAGACAAAATTATGAATGCTGAGAAATGCTTTTTCTCTTAAGCTCCTGCCAAGAATTAATTTCAAAATTATTTTTATATTATTCTGGATAGCAGCATAACCAATACTGGCATATACATCAATAAAATTGCATTTCTGTGAAAATTCCAGGACTTAACAGAATTAGTTTTCTACAATAGCCTGATGTTATGAAATAGCAGTTATTTTCCAATTGATCAAAGCAGGGGGGCTTACTTTGATGAAAAAATATACACGATTTTGACATGTCCTCCTACACGAGAAAATCTGAAAGATTTAACAAAAGCAGTTTCACTGTATAAGGTGCATTTATTGCTGTTCTACATTAAACTTGAGGGAAAACCACATTATCTAACAAGCTAGTTAAACATACAGAACAACTCAATCCAGTCTTAACTCTGTTATCACAGGTTATTTATTTGACTTAACAAGGTAAATCCAAATATTGCTTGAAATTTTTAGTGCACAGAATTAAAGTTGTCCGAGAAGACATCAACAATAACAGTATTTTGAGTGCCACTGGGTGGATTCCTGAAAAATACCTTGTGGCATTTGTCCCACAGTACTAGCTAGAAGTTTTTGGGTATTATACCAGAACTCATGACAAAGCTCCAAAAGATTACACCTAGTTCTGTGTCAGCCGACACCACCAGTGACACCGTACTAACTCAGCTTCAGCAAAAGTTCAAGCTGGCCCCACTTTAAAGAAACCGAAGTTTCCAAAGACAGCAGTGTTTTCTCACAACTCTCACACAAGCTAAAGAATAAGGGCACTTCAACTTGGTACATTTTCTTCCATTAAAAAAAAAAAAAAAATAAGAGGAAGGAAACATTGTCGGTTAAGTTTAAATGTCACACATTGCACAACCCAAGATACAAGGCTTTTTTACATCTCACCATAAGAACAAATTGCCTCAGCTCACATTAGATGTAAAATAGGTGGCGTACACAATTGTGTACCCTGAAACAACTCTCACTGGAAGGCAGAGACTGTTTTCTAACAGGCTCTTTGTGATGGGGAAAGTTATCCTGATGTTAGAACTAAAAGAGGAAGCTATTCTGTTATGCACATTTAATACGTGACTGGCCACTAGAGCTGAACAGCCATAGGTAGAATCGATGTTGAAGCAGCAGTACAAGAACTGCAATAAAAACTGAAAGAGTTAGGAACAGTACTGCTGCTTAACATCTCTACGTCTCTCCCACAAAGCAAACATTTTAGAGTTAACTACAAATCCTTCCAAGCTGTTTTTAAATATCACACATGCTATTTATATATTTACTTTTATTCTCCCCCCAATAAAAATAATTTTTATTGTGCTTCTCATGGCGTATCTTGTTACGCTACCATGTAGTCTTCCTTTGCTGATTATTCAGTTTTGATGGGGGACTACAAAATAAATTTCAGGAGCACTTGGTATTAAGAGTAACCAAATAGCTTTAATAAAAAGTGATGCTGCCATTAAAAAGGCAGAAGATTAAAAAAAATTAAAGCTCTTTATTAACTTATCACTAAAATCTACAATATTCCACAAAGGTTACATACAGCAACATTACGCTGTTAAGAGGACAGTACAACATTTGTAAGGACCTGTTTATTATCTGCATATGCAATTTATTAGCCAGTTGAGCTATAAGATGTTACTTACCACAGGCAAACTACTGTGCTTTGAAGAAACCTGCATAGAAATGATTTGATGTTTCTTTTATTTTGGACATATTTACAAAAAGAACTTCTATGTGTGTTAGCAATAAATAATCCCAATATTCAAAATGTCAGTGCTCATGCACACACCGACAAGATGGTTGCATGCTTTAAAAATATTATTTACAGTACAGTCTCCTTCATAGCCCTCTCCCTAATAATAGCAGAAAGTGCGTTTTCTTCCATATTCTTTCTTCTTTCGTTTTCATTTAGTCTTGCTTCTGAGGGATACAGCCTTCCATCTCAACAACTTCTGGCCAGCCTTCATACTTGTTTGTGTCCTTGTTGTTCTTTATGTGCTACAAATAGAAAACATCAATCTATCATTAACATAAAGTCATTTATACTTTGGTTTAACTCACAGCTTTAAAAGACATTTTATTTACTTATTTTCAGGCCATGGACAAAGAAGACATCACTATTAGGCTCTTGTGCTTTCTATCAAATATAACAATCTCTCAGTATTCACCACAACGAAGCTAGCTTGCTCAGACAAGTGTATGCTAAAAACAGGGAAGTCATACTGGGAATACATTTTTAAAATTTATTATGGATGGTTAGGAAGAGAAACAAGCAAGGAAAAGACCAACTGCATTAAAACATGAACTATCAGGAAAAAATAAATAAGGATACTAAATTTATAAGGCACTGAAAACCAATAGTAAGACTTTAAAGAACTTTAATGTTTAATTTGATTCATTTATAAGATAAATGATCTCGTTGTTGGGATAATAAGATTTACCCCATCCAAGAATTTTTTTTTCCGATTTGTGAAATCACTAAAGAATCTTTTTTGTGCATTTAAGAGGAGGAGGCCAGGCAAAGAATAAATTTGAAAGTAACACTGTGTGCCACTACTGCACTAGATACTCAATCTTCCACAAATGCATGGTATATAAAATACATGTTATACCTTTATTAATATTAGAAAAGCGTTCAATTCCAGTAAGTTATAGAATCACAGACCTGTTCAAATGGACTTTTAGTCTTAATTCCTTTTCCACCACAGAAGACCCAGTTGTCTCTGAAGCCAAGGTTAGTAATAGATGTGCTTCCTAATTCAGCAATCAGTTTCCGTGCTTCTTCGTTAAGCCTTGAACAAAACAGAGGAGTTCAGTAGGTGAATAAAATATGTGCCCTTAGAGCTTTCACTGTTCAATGGACCATTCAGCTTTAATCTGATTAAATATAGTTTAAGTCAGTCAACATTGAGCAAGACCTACCTTTCAAAATCAGATAAGGCTAGTTCTGAAATCACCTGATCTAATAAGCACTGCTCTTTAATATTATAATCTCAAGGAACCAGCACACAAACCTATCGGTACACCAACAAAAGCCAAGAACCCTCTCCTCTGCGGATTTATATATACATCTCAAGTCCTGTTAGCAATTCTCCAAGCAACTACAAAAGTTAACCTTTAAAGTAAACATTGTTTGCAGGCTTAAGCTGAAGTCTCGATAAAGTAAAAGGTATTTCAGATTAGAAGAATGACCTAAATATATGAAAGAAGTTCTTGTCTGCTTGGGTCTAATTCAGAATGCTGCCCCACAGCACGGCTCAGTGCCTGCAGGTCCAAGGAGGGTAATTTTAGTATGGAAGGGAAAATGATTCTGTAAGGTAAGTTACCATTCCAAGACCTCCAAATAACAGCTCTTTACTTCCTTTCAGTTACTATATTTGCCCAATTACTAAACACCACACACAACTTCGGATTATTACTACTTGCTGAGATAAAGTTGTTTTGACTCACTTTTGCTAAAATTATGAAAATTATTAAGTAATTTGG
Source organism: Tringa tobata (assembly GCA_033628505.1). NCBI lineage: Eukaryota > Metazoa > Chordata > Aves > Charadriiformes > Scolopacidae > Tringa > Tringa tobata. The sequence continues at coordinate 6,767,939 of JAHREE010000367.1, forward strand.
AGGTTATTTGCACAACCCATAGTCCAAGATTTTAGAGCATTAGAGTGGCTTACAGTTAAAAAAAAAAATCAAAATAAAAATATTTCATCTTTTAAATATGATGGTTCTTCACAATTTTAATTATTTTCAAGAACTGGCATTTATAATTACTGTCAACCACCAGTGGTAAGGTTTTGGCTAATTATGTAATACCAGTAATAAGCAGTAGTCCCTGGCTGTCAGCATGAATAGGCCAAATTCACCTTCTTGTTTAGCTGGTATTGTATCTACATATAAGCTTTCAAAAACATCAGCTATGAGATGGTTATTGAAACAAACTAACTGTACTTACTATCTAAAACATCAAAGAAGAAAGGAAAAAGCAAAAAGAAAAGTAGTAAAACAAGTGAAAAAAACGACCGTAAGACCCAGCCTTGGCATAAAGAAACATTAATTTGGTTTCTTCTCCTGAAAGCAGCGAGTGTACAGACACTCAACTATTTCCTGCGCATATTGCACATTGCAAAGTCAGGACTTTGTCACAGGAAAGCTGCTCCTATATCAAAAAAATACACACAAGTTGTGGATAACAAACTGAAAAGAGGGGGAAAAAAAGTATACCGAACACATCAGCAGAACGTTAAATATTCTTAAAACAATAGAGGAAAAGGAAAAAAAACAACCCTTTTTATTTTCACTATGAAGAGCAATCCTTTGGATAGGATGACTTCAGTGAGAAGTAGATTACAACACAAATTTTACAGTATATTCTAGTATCTATTAAAGCCGACCAAAGTTGAGAAGGTTGGAAGATAATGCTGAAAGAACTAAAACCTCTTAGACTATGTCTACTTTAATAAATTAAATAATTTAATTTAATAAATGAAAAAGCTTTAGCATGGAACAGTCCAAACACTGAGGCCAAAAAGTGCAAGCTGCACACTAGTAACCCCTCAGACTTCAAAAGGAAGGATACAGGCAAGGCCTATTGGGAATGGGCTCTGCATTCCTGTAACCACCAAACTCTTCTCAGATCAACTCCAAGACATAGTGCTGGATGGAACAGATAGAATGAGCTATCAGCAATAGGAAAACCAAAACATCTCCAAAAAGACAGACTTCTCTGGCAGCGTACAATAAAAGAAAAAAAGAGGTGGGGACAAGTTCTAGGACAGCGGCTAGAAACTTGCAGGGTCTTCAGGAACTAGGGATGATAAGGGTATGTTTTTAAAAAAAGTACAATGCTTGACATAGCTACGAGTAAGCAGGTTGTTGGACTGACCATATGCCCTACATTTTTCCTCAAAGGAACAAAAAAGCCAGCAATAGCAATTGCTAATTAGCCAATTACTAACCTCTAGGCTTCAAATTTTCAAACACTTGGGATATTTCTGCTAAAGGGTCTAATTTAATATCTCATTTATTGTTTCTCTGTTGTTGGGATCACAAAAGTATACACCTAACAGTCCTCTGTGTAAATACATATATAACCCATTACACCCAGTTAGCTTTAATTTGATCCTTGTTGTCACCAAGTCACATCAACATAATAAAACTAAAACTGAAAGCACAGTTTCAAATCCATCATCTTGGAAAACCAAAACTTAATCAAAAGTGATTGTGTGATAAAGAATGCATTTTTTTCTAGTATAAAACAGCATTTAAAAGTTTAAGCAATATTTACTATATAAATCAATGACATACTTGGTTGCACCATCATCATATGTTCCCATTAACACTATCGTTCCATCCTGGATGGTCTTCAGAAAGTCAATAAATGGTGCCACATCTGAAAAGAGAGAGAACACAACACTGTTTAATAACACGCAACCATTCCGTATATAAACCCCTGCAATGCCTTCATGCAAAGACATTCCCTTTAAGAGTATCTGTAAATGTACTTAAAAAATCATAAAAAGATGCTCAGTGGGAGAAAGACAAAATGCATCAGAGAGAACTCTTTGATTTTACAGAAAGAGTTTCATCCGTACTGTGTAAAGACATAACCACCAGTAGGAACTACTCAGAGAACAAGTGTGTGTGATTAACCATACCATCCCCTCCCACCTCAACTATTTGTGCTTCTTTAAAGTTGCACTCTCCTCACAATTACAGAGGTAGAAGTGAAGCACTCCCTTAACTATCACCTTAAACTGCCACAGCAAATGGAGCCAGGAGAAGGGGGGAGGAAAAAAAAAAAATTAAAGAAGAAAGATATTTAAGTTGTTTGTCTCTAACCAGCTAAGGTAACTGCTCTTACCTCCTCCCCACATGTCAAAGAATTTAGTGTCTAATGGTTCTCCTGTTTTACCTGGAGAAAAAGAAATATTTGGTGTCATCAAATTTTGCTTCAAGTGGATACAAAATAAAAGAAAAAGCCCACAGCCTCTAAAACCAATAAAGAGAACTCACTTCATAATTTGCCTTTTTTTTTAAAAAAGTTCTTTTGGAAAAACAGATAGTACAACTATAGGTTGCCTTTAGCACCACATGGAAAGGAAGATAGATTAAAATTACACTGCATGTTTTGCTATAGACTGGAAATTCTTATTCAATTTAAACAGCCAGAACAAATAGAAGAAAACGGACAATGCAGTAATCTCATTAGCTTGCTTTTTTTTTCTGCTGTGCTCTCTATGAAGGCAGCGTTTGATGGAGGGTAGTTTTCTTTTGAAAACTATATATTATATAGTTTAAATACATTATACTTTAAATACATATACATATATTAAATACATATACTTTAAATACATTCAAAGTTTGGGAGACAGGGAGAAAGACTGGCAGCTATAGAATACAAAGCTAGGTATTTTGGTTCTGAACAGACTGAGACAATTTAGGAGGGCAAAATAGGATTAGGTATTGTTGGAGTCATGCTTTAGATGACATAAACCTGAGTGCAATCCAAAAATAACCTGAATTTATATTACAGTAAAAAGACACAGTGCTGTATCACTGCTATAAGGAATTGCATCCTACACATTAAGGATAAATCTGCCAGCCCTGATGTTCAGTTCAGCTTTCAAGGTGATGAAGGTAATGCACAGGTAAAATTTTCTGGTTTTAATAAAAGTTAGGAATCCTGAACACATCTACATAACATGATGTATTTAGGGACAAGATCTATAGATATGGAATAATTGCATATACCGATTTCAAGCAAGGAAATAATGAGCTGGTCTTTCCGTGTAGAAACAGAATTGTTAAACAAGTTTCACTGAAAAGAGATCAACAGAAGAATTTAGTCTACAAAGTTTTATCAGTGATGGCACCACACTAAGTCAAAAGTGGCAGCATTTATCTCATGTCCTTTTCCATTTTATATGTACATTAGGAATTTATCCGATGTATCACTGAGATAACATGGAATGCTGTGGTGACCATTTTTACTACACATTTTTAGAAACAAAAGCATACTGAGGTTTTCTACTTTCTAACAAAAAGGTATAAGTTCCAAGATCTAGTATTGTCTTGGTATAAATATGCTAAATGTTTCCTTTTCTCCTCGTGCTTGCCTTTTACCACCCCTTAGCATTTCACCTTAAATTTTGGAAACAATTTGAAAATGAAGACAATCTGCTCACTTAAAATGCCACTTACCATTGACCAAGGCCACATTTATTCCTCTGCCAACATTATTTTTAACTCCACTCATTAAACTGAAACAAAAGAAACAATTTTATTTTTAATAGGACAATTTTCTGATGTGAAATAGTTCTGATTTTTATATATGACCAATCAAATTTTAAAAGATACCTAGTTGAAGGACCTCACGTTCATAAGTACTTATATGAAACAAAATCTCCTTGAATTAATCTGAACGGAGAACCATAGACTGACTATCCCCAGTTGTATCCATTTAATTTGATCACTTAATCATCTTGGTTTCAAAGTATGTGTGTATATTTAAAGTGTCACAAAAAATAAAGTGCTATTAATGTACTTAAGAAGATTCCTTGCAATTAAAGAACCTGAAACAAATAATAATTTTAGGAGCTTAGCAGTCATGTAACCAACATTTAATGGCTTTTTTGTAAGTACATGAGGAACAAAAATGTATTAATGAGTTTAAAAGCTAACTGAACAAAATTAATTAGCTAACATAATTAAAAGCTAAGTGAATAAAATTAATATTACAGCATCACACTAAGAAACAAGAAATCCAAAGCAGTTAGCTACTTGTACCCGTAATAGGACACCTAAATCCAAGAAAAATAGTTAATACATAGACAGGACTTTATGAAAAAGTTGAATATAAGCTTGGAGTACGGTTACACATTCCAATAAAACCATCACAATCTGTAACAGCAACTACTTGGCCAAGCTTGGACTGGCAAGAGAGCTGGGAAGAAGAGATGTCCTGTGAAAAGGAAGCCCTTCAGAGCTGTAAAGAGGCGCTAAAGGGAATGTTAAGACTGTTGGGTAGGATGCTGTGCTGCCTTGGGCCATGGTGGGTGTACCCCTCCAGCAAGAGGGAGCTTCCAGACCTCCTCGTCCCTTTTCACTAGCACTGTATAAAGATAGATCTCTGTTCTGCTTCCAGGCCCCAAATATCCCAGCATTAGCATTTTGAAGGCAAAAGTAAAAGACAGAAGGAGAAATAGGAGTAAGAGTTGAAACAATTACATAAATTAAGGTAACAAGCCTTCAGCTGAGATTCAAGAAAGCACCTCAGTGTAAGCATATAGGTGCATGTATCTCGTTAATTACAAACACACTGTAACAGATCCTTTAAAATAAATTCTGATCAGGATTTCTTTATCTTCCCTAGGTTCCTCTAGGAAGGGGCTACAGATCTGTAAAATCCTGTTACACTCAAAACTTTTTTCACATTTCCTCTGCAATCATGTGATTTTCAGGTCACGTCTAAACATCCATTCTAAGCAACATTTTGAAGGAGTGCATCTTTACACACACAACTGAAACACCAGCTCTCTCATGTTAACTTCATAGCGGTTGGCTAGAAACAAGTAACGGTCTATTACTGAAGTATGACAAAAGTCTTCCCCTCTGATGCTATCTTGTACACCCAGGATGAAGAGAGAAGGCAAAATTTAGAGGAATGTCAAATTTAATAGACAACTATCAGGAACAGACTCAGTATTAGCTAGTTCAGAGAGGCCGTGAAAGTTAATGGTAACTCTTGGCACAGTGACTTCAGCTTTAAAGAACTAGTAATCAGATATGAGAGAGTTCATATTCTTCTGTTAGTCCTCTAAGTTATACCATCTGCCAAGAAATCTGATTAAAACTAAAACTCCAATTCAATAACTTCTGAAACAGAAGACTTGACATTTTCTGCTGAAATGCAGAATTTAGTTCTGGTGAATAAGGAACTCCAGAAGTATTCTGGCCACTGGAGAATCATTTCTTCTCTGATCATATGATTTTCATGTCATGTCTGAGCATCCTTTCTGAATAATAAAAACATATGGCAAATAAAGACTGAAAACATAAACGAAAAAAGGCAGTGAAGTTCTGAACACAATCCTTTGCTTATATAAAATTTAAGGGGCATTTGATTTACCAAAAAGAATGAGAACTTCCTTTTAATTTAGCTACAAAATTCTCTGTAAATAAATACCAGTCAAAAAATATCCTGGGTGACTAGATGCTGAAAATCCACATATACATAACAAAAGTTATGAGGGATTTCAGACAACACAAAAATCTTGCAAATATGAATACAAGAATTACTAGTTATTGAAGGAATGCAGTGGAACATTCTGCTAAAAGGTTACAGTGGCATAATCATTCAGCTTGTTTCTTAATAGAATTAAAACTGCATAGAGATGTTGCTAGTAAAGAAGTATAGCAATACCACCCTTTTTCTAAAAACCCGTGAAGTATTAACTATAATATTTAATAGTTTGATGATGGCTACGGTTTGTTCTTTCTAATTTGGATCATGTCCTTCCAATATAGGAGAACAAGGCTATTATACAGTAGAATTCTTATTTCACACCAAAATATCTATATAAGAGAAAAATTGCAAAATTAAATGCATTCTGAATTTGGGAGCACCTTTAGTGCTCCCATAAACCAAGTCACATCCTTATGTTTAATACACAGCAAAACCAACTATGTTGTAAATATCACTGACAAATTATGAAAACTTATCCCTGCTTCCTTGTCTTGGAAGTATGAAGAATACAAAGTAATCAGAAAAATGCATTTTGCAGGAGTGAGTTCACAAAATATCACTAAAAAAAAATAACTACTGAAAAGGAAGTAAGTTCTTCTAGAGCTCTGAGGTACTACTCTACACACTGGAGACTGCTTGTGCACCAAGTCACAAACACTACAGGCTGTAATGTGACAGCTTTCTCACAGGAGGGCAGTCGTTCCTCAGTTTTAGAATTCTTCCCACAATTTACAATCAACAAGTTATGGTAGCTTTTGGAAAAGAAATCAAACATCTTAGAAGCAAAGCAGGAGATATATATTATATTATATAAAATTAATCTCATTTTCTGGTAGACATTTAAATAGGCATTACAAGTCCTCCTCAGAAGGAATTCAGAAAGATTTTTGCCAAGGGAACTTGGACTAAAGACTCCAAGAGCTGTCCACTAAGGTGTGCACTAGTATTACAAGAATAATAGAGGACTACTTGTCAACAACTACTTCCTTTCCCTCACTTTCTTCAGTGAAATACCCAGTAGAGGATGTTTTGGTGTGTTTTTTGTTTGTTTTTTTTTGTTTTTTTTTTGTTGTTGTTTTTTGTTTGTTTGTTTGTTTTGACAGGAATAACAATTGCCCAGAGAAGTTGTGGATGCCCCATCCCTGGAAGTGTCCAAGGCCAGTCTGGATGTGGTTTTGAGCAATCTGGTCTAGTGGGAGGTGTCCCTGCCCATGGCACGTTGGTTGGAACTCTATAATCCTTAAGGTCCCTTCCAACCTGAACCATTCTACGATTCCATGATCTCTTCTTATTTAACCAGTGAGACATTAAAAAAAAAAAATAATACCAAATTAAAACCCCCAAAAAGCTATACAATCCTGAAGTTAAAATTTTGCTTGTGCTCACACAACTTTTAGTCAGTGAATCACCTCAAGTCTTCGCAGATACTAGGCTTCCTAGCAACCAGAAGGAGACAGTAGCAGTCTTTCTAACACCAATAAAAATACCACTCAGAGAGATTAGACAAGACTGTCCAAGGTCACAAAGCGAACCAGCGGTAAGAACAGAAAGCAGAACCCAGCAGCTTTTCATCCCTTCGTGCCAACAGTGCGCTCAAGCTCACTTCGCAAGCCCTCGCCGACCCTGCCGAGATGCTCTGCTGCAAACCCACTCCCACGCAAGCCAGCGAGCTGGAGCCAAGGGGGAAGGGCTTGAAACCAGAAGGGTACTCGTGTTTCTACTCGAAACATGAAGCGAGGAACCTGCACGTGTTTAGTTGTCAAGGAAAAGAAGCTCCCACTTTGACTTCGCTATGTCTTAATTGCTAGTTAGTGCTAAAAATATAATCTTATCTTCAAGATCATGTAAGACTCATCTTACAGAGTTAGAGAGTAAAGCGATGGAAAACATAAACCAATAGTTTTTATTCTCTTATAGATTAATGAACCTGTTTACTGTATTACATGAGGTTACGTTGTCCACAGTGAAGTTGCTGTTTGCTCTATAATTCATTAGTACCAACTGCTGTAGGTGCTGTCTGAACCACTCAGTACTGACAGCCTGGGCTGAGAAACAGCTACACTGGAGTAGTTTAAATGCAAACAGAAGACAAAGGTTTGTAAATGTGACTGATGTTTAAAAAAAACAAACAACAACAAACGACCTCCTGACAACGCTAACATAATGTCTCTTCTGACAAGTGACATGCAAAACTGAGTGGATAGATTACGTTATGCAAAGCTGCACATGCTGGGTGAAAATGAGCAGAACAACCTAAGAGCAAAGAAACAAAGTCTAAAAATAACTAAATAGTCCCATTATGGGGATTACTGAAAGGTATTCAGTTAAATACTCTAGGCACAGTATTATTGTTAATACTGTGTTAAAAATACAATTATTAGAAATACATAACTTAAGAACCAAACTGTTTCAAGCAGTTTCCTCACTTCACAATTACTTTAACTGTATTGACTTTAGTTAACATCAGCACAATTAAATAACTACTGATTACTAAAATACTATTTCTCCCTTTTGAAGTCATCCTTTAAAGAAAAATGGAAAACATTCTGACACTAGTACTATGGAAATAGTTTAAAAGATGACTTGCGAAAGAATTCTACAGCACAGTTTAAGCTGATGACATTAAGTTAGAAGTATCAAGAATAATTATTTAAAAATACAATTGTTCATTGAATTACTATTACAGGCACAAGAACAAGTTACTTGGAGGCAAGTTTGCATCTGACTTGACAAAATCTAACTAAACCTTAAGCCTGTAAATCTGAAATAAAGTGTAAGCCTGCATGTATTAAAATAGCGTACATTTATGAATTTACTGCAGAGAACTACGTGTGCTTCATCAGAGATTAAGTTACAAGGCAATATAATTTTTTGACGTGGGCAAACCATTGGTAAAACAAGACCTACAAAGAATCACTTAAACTTCTGATTTTTTGTACAAAGCGATCCTAGTCAGCATTTGAAAGAGATACTTAAAGAAAACAGGTAAAAAGACTTACACGTTATCTTCTACACAAATTTTAGGTCCAACTACATTTGCTGCTCCACTTGCCATTTTGAATGCAAAATGCTTTTCAGGACAAGCTTTAGAGATCCCACATTTGTACCTTGGCGGTTTTGTAGCTTTCAAAAGGAAATAAAATAGGATTTTAGAGACAACACCACAGGCACGTTAACAGAGAGGCATCAGTCAGTTTGCTGAAGGAATGCAAGGAAAAGAGCAAAGACAAACAGTATCTCACATCCACAGTTTCACAACAGCTTAACATAATCTAGGTTCCTCATTATTCTACTTCTTATTCTCACCCTGCTGCTTGCTCTGGGACTGTCATCAAAAGCCACAAGACAAAACTACAAGTGAAATGCTGGCAAAAAACAGGCTTAACCAGAAATTTAGGAAAATCAGGAAAAGAGGAAAATTAGTTTCTGATTGCATTTAGAATGTAATTAAGACTTTCTTAACTAAGAAAATTCAACAGTCTTTCTGTTATTGCCAAAAGCAAGTCACAGCAGTAACACATGCATATGAATACTCACAGTGTACAGCTGCATCCAGTGCTGATCTAGCTAAAATGCAAAAAAAAAGTTTTACAAGATGTTACTATTAAAGTTGTCACCCGCTAGAAAAGATCCTATAAAGTTAAAACCTTTCTGTACCCCTACAAAAACAGGCTGGTTGAAGTATCAAATACATCCAAACATTATGTTCCTATATAAAACATTAACCTTTACACAGTAGAGGAATGAAAGCGATGAGGGACTTATTACAAGAGTAGACTAAATATTTCATACAGAAAATAATACACACATTATATATGTATAATATACATAGAAAAATAATGAGAAGTACACACATTAGAAATAAAAACAGAATTCTTAAGTGTAAGAGTTTAAGACAGGCTTAAACCAAAATGAATTATGTTCTTGATCATGGCTCAACTAAATATTAATAGATGTCTGGAGAAAAAAGAGTCATCACTTACCAAATATGTGTCCTAAGTTTGCATCCATTTTTATTTCAAACACTTGAGATATGACATAAAATGTCAATAAAAATATCGCTACGACTACTACCAACTTGGCAGCACCTATTCAGAAGCAGAGAAAAGTTTCAAAAAAATTATCTGCAAATGATAACATTCAGTTTACCAAAATTAACTACACGAGAAAGATGTATCAGATTACATTAAGAGAAACTCAGAAACAGGATGATCACTTGTGGACTCGCTGAACGGAAGTAAACTGTGAGAAATAGACATTATAATGTAGGATTGCAACTGATCCAGCCCATCAGGTTACCATACCAAATACTTGGTGTAGCATTTCAGCTTTCTCCAGCTTCATGCTCGTCTTGACACCAGAGCACACCAACTCAGCTCAGCAGCCGGCACAAACCACAGACTCTCCTATGGAAATCCAGCTTAACAAAATGAACTAAGCTGACCTAACTGGCTGCTGTCCAAAGGGGAAATGCCCACTTTTCCCCATCCCACTTCCCTGTTCTTAGGCACGTGCACCCGTTTCCTCACTGTTCACAAAAACTCCTCTCTGTCTCCTCCCAATTGAGATATTTCTATTTTAATGTTTGGCCAAGACAGTAGGGAAGAGAGTAGGGATCTGTTCATACACTGTAGCTTGGCTTATCTCATCGGTCAGGTGTCAGCATTTTATTAAAAAAAATGCCCAGAAAACACCAAACAAACAAACAAAACCTCCTTTTCAACAAATTTAAATTAGTGACCATTAAAAAGCAAGGTTGAAATCTCAAGAGAGCTACTTTAAAAAGTAATAAAAAGCAGTACTTCTCCCTTTTAACATGTTGAACCTGCAGGTAGCTCTAAGTTTTACAAGCCTAACTTTCTCCAGTGCTGAGCAGCCAAACTACCTGCTGGGAGAAGAGCTGGAAGCACACAACCACAGCAATTCACATCTGAAATGGAAGCTCAGGTGTTTGTACTGCCGTGAACCCCGCCAGTTTTTAGCAAAATTTTCCATTAGATTTCTACAGAATACTCCACTTTTAGCTCATTGTAAAATACTGAGAGCAGAAGTTAGATGAGGAGGCATCTGATCAATATCCTGCCTTCCTGTCTCACCCTAGTATGTCAAACTGTATGGAAGAAGTAACCTTGCAGCATGCTTCTTTCTCAGATTGCCAGCCAAATAAATCCTTCAGAAAAAAACCCAAACTTATGTACTCCTGCAGATCTCAAACTGCTGCTGTGATGGGCTGTTCAGAAAACCTGAAAATAGACAGATTACTCAGCCTTCAGAGGGTTGAGAGATGTTAATCAATCCTTCCAAAAGGCTAAAAAAAGATCAGGGGATAGAAAAAGAAAAGGAAGATGAAGAAAGACATAGAACTTTTTTTGTTTGCTTGTAGTTCGGTTCTCCTCTCCCACTTTCCCTTTTCAGGTGTGTGAGCACATACATACTGTGTAAGAAAACACAGATGCAAACTTAATTTTAAAATATTATGCTGGAATTCCAGGGATTATTGCATTCGAAGCAAAGTGAACCATGTGTAAGCACCAGAGAAAACAGATGATCTGAACATACGTTAAGAAGCGGAGAAAAGGTTTTCAAAGCAACACTGCTTAAGAAGACAAGATGGCACCAGGTTTTGGAATGTGTGATCTAGCAAGTGGCACTTGGAGAGCATGGTATTTCAGCAGACAGTAGGTGTGATGAACGACAACTCAGCCCGAGCAGCAACCATCCCGTCCACTCCATATCCTTTCAACTGAACTGTGAGTGCTCCCTCTAAGAGAGAGGTATGAAATCTCCTAGAAAATTCTTTTGGCACTTGAACCAGAACCAGCCTGTTTGCCACAGGTTAAACATTCTATAGGAACTGCCATACCTTCTACCTTCTTTGTCTATGGGTTTTAGCAAGGAAAGCATTTAGGTGGAAGAAGAAAAAAAAAAAAAAAAAAGAAGAGAGATTTGGAAAAGTCATTTTCCAGGTGATTTAGTCATCCTCTAAAAATTGCAGCATTTTCCAGTCCTTTATCAGATGTTACTTTAGCAGATTGCTCCCAGTTATACATATTGAGGTTAATAAAACAACTTCAGTAGTGACAAAAATAATGACTAATTTAATGCATTAACAAGGTTAATGTGCAACTCTCCTGGAAAAAAAGGTGTTATTCTTTCCTAAAAGAGCCAACAGTTGCTTCTTCTGCAACAGAACGCTGCAGCTATTGATAAAAGTACAATGCATCAGAAACTCTAAACGCTTCCGATTGCCATACGGGCTATTCTCCTGCAAGGAAAAGTCTAGAATAATATTTTTTGGTAGTGTTATATTGGCAAAGATCTTATTTTTACAACCACTACACCTTCTGTCAAGTAAAATCAGTTGCTCAGACCCTGTACTACAGTAACTTACCTCTATGAAAAGGTTTTTTAGAGCTTTCAAACTCCCGGTAACCATTCAGAAAGTTTCAGGCACTATATTATAATGATACATAGCACTTTTGATTGGGGTGTAAGGCAGGGAAGAAATTGTTTAAGACATCAATTAGCCATTTCCTTATTCCTTTATCATCTTCCAGAATTAGCAGCCAAATTATGTCAAGTCATGGCACCTTAACCATCAGATCAGCTGAAGCGTTTTAAAGCAGCTGCTTGCTCTTAGAACCATCCCAAATTCCAAAATGAGTTTCATTAAACATTAATTAAATGGAAGAGCAATGCCTGTTATGCCACTCAAGCTTATTTTAAGATCTTATTGTCACAACTTGTTAGTGCTGTCTAAAGCATTCCTTTGACAAGTGACAAAAATCTGATTTTACTGACCATACTTACCTGCTATTCTCATGTTTAGTCTTCAGCCAGCTAATGATGCTACTGCATTAAAAAATAGCCACCTAGGGAAAAAGAAAAACACATAATTGTAGTTATAGCCAAATAAGCTCTTTTGTGATGAGTTAACAGCAAAAAACTCTAGATTTTCTAGCCTATAACATTAACGACAGTTAAGAAGAAGATTTAAGGTGGATTTCTGATGTACTGCTTTCATTTGTTACTCCACGAAGCAAGTGTTCTGAAAAAATATTAATTTAATCTCATCAAATCCACTATAAATTCTGTTCAACTGTCAACCCTTCAATCTGTGACATAATTATTTATCAGCACTGCATCTAAACAATCTTTGATTTCCTAAAGCTATGTGGTTAAAAGCCATCAGCTCCAGTTGCACTGCTTCAAGGTCCTAGCAACTTTTGGATGCAAGTTGTTACTTGGCAACATGACATAGCAAAGTACGCTTTAGAGAGAAAAAATTTAAGCATTTTGGCCTTTAGGATACTGCATAAACTGCATTCAATGGAACTGAAAGCAGGTTATTCTAATACTTTAATCTATTCATTACAGAAATGTAATAAACACAATGGTCACTTATCGCAGCATACAGAAGATTCATGTGATGGTCAATGCCGACATAAGCACCAACCCTAGAGCTGAGACTATTTCCAAATAAACTGAAAACCATTGCCTGTGAGCAAACACCACATAAGCACCCAAAAGATTCTTCTTGAGAAGAGCTCGCCACCACATAAAGTCAAACCAGACTCTGCTCAAAGGCTACCACCTCCTCCTCAAGCACTTCCTTGTCCCTGGGCTGTACCAAATCTTCTGCCCTCTGCCTGCAGAGCCAGACCATTGCTGCTGGCTCTGCATCATGGTCACCCTCAGCCATGGTGGGACCACGCTGCACTGAGCCTGGACACCTCCTGTCTCAAGTTTCTCCCTACTCCCAAGTCAAGAAGCACAGAGGAAAGATGACCACATACAGAGAACTTGGCACCCTCAGCACTGACATGGTATCTGTGCAAATTTGGTTCTGCAAACCTTGCAATCTTTACTAATGAAAGACTACATACCTATTAGAAACACATTAATTCATTTTAAAACATTAAGTAGATTAAGCACATAATTTTTTTTTAAATTAACTGAAGGAAGAACTTGCTTTAAAACAGTACACTACCTGAACTGTTCTATCTCATTTCTTCTCTTCTTATCATCCTAAGTAACAAAGAGCCCTCAATTACTTTTGAAAATACATGAGGCATTCAGACAAATAGCAGTCTTTAATCAGTACTTTCCTTCTGGACTAAAAAATAATAATCTATTTCTGAATTTGCATTTTGCTGTGTAACTACTTACATTTAATACAGCAAAAGAAAAACTATTGGTATTCAGGGATCTTGCTGGATCATCTACACCAAGGCCCAATTTGGGAACATTAGAACTATCCTTCTAATCCATCCCACACACCCATCACAAAAGCTACAGCATCCCTACGCTCTGCAGTCCTGTGCCATGATTTCAAGAACCAACAAAAACATGATCTTTAGAAATTATTTGAAAAGCTACTGTCATTAAGAATCAGGAAAACGCAAACCATTTGGAGAACACCACCACACAGGTCTCAGGGTCTACGCTAGGGAAGAAAATTGGATATTACACAAACAACCTTTTGCCTTCACTTAACTCAGTACGTGTAAGTTCAGTGACTTGTGTCCAGACCCTCTTTGCCAAAGACACGGTCATTGTGCTCTATTGCTTAAAGTTTCCAAGAAAATGTTTATCAGAGAAATAATTAGGAAAAACCACATATCAGTATAGAAATATTTATTTCTACTCCATAAGAATTTGAAAATATTTTTGGTTTTGAATGTTTTTGAACACTAAGGTTGTACTACAAGGGAAACCTCATGGCATATTGTGGACATAATATATCCATTATATTTAAAGCCACATATATTATATCCATATATAGTATCTTCTTTCAGTGAAAGGCTGGTTTTTATCTGTCTTATAAAAAAGCAAAAAGAATCTGCCAGTGCAAATAAACTCATTTTGTTTCAAAGTCTGTGGAACAGAATTATTCTAAGCTCTTTTCTCTCTCCTCCCCACCTCCGGAAATATATCAACATTAAAATAAACACCATCTGTAGTCTGAACAACCACAAGCTTGTTTGAAGTCAGCACTGGAAAAAAAAAAAAAAGTTTCTTCTTTTTGTTTTACTATAAACAAAACCACATAACAAATTCAAAGCATGAAAGCACGAATACCAACAAAACCTAAAAGCAGAAACTAAGTGAAACAATCACATGATCCCACTTTGCTGAATGCCTTTATCCCAAGAGCCCCATCCACTATTTGCTGCATTCAACAAATACACAACAGAGAAGATGCATTTTAAGTGTGAAAAGTTTTTGAATTAGAAAGAGTAAAAATTACTATATTATGCCTCAACTTGAAAGGAATTTTTAAAGTGATATAGAGATTCTTTTCCTAAACTACAGCATCCCCAAAAAATTGTGGGTTTTGATCTAGCGAATAAATACAGGAATGCTACAGTACAGATAAATGTTGTACAGCATTTTCCAGCTGCAACAGAATAATTTACAAGCGCCAAGTCCCTTCTCTATATGGTATTATCTTAGAATAGTTTTTAATTCAAGACAGAACAATAATAAAATAGGTCAGCCCATGAGCACTCATGAATGCTTATAGACCATTACTCCACATCTTTCATATCAGACCTCAAAACTGGAATTACAGAAGTGATACAAAAATGGATTTGGAATTTTTAAGAGTATGTATCTTCAAGACCCACCTGGATGCAGTCCTGACTAATGTACTCTGGGCAATCCCTGCTTTGGCAGAGGAGTCGGACTAGATGATCTCTAGAGGTCCCTTCCAACTCTGACAATTCCATGATTCCGTGTATTTTAGGATCATTTAAAAGACAAATAACACAGGACAACTGAGCCTGCTCAAGCTCAAATGCACAAAAACAGTAGCAACAAGATTCCTTTAAGAATGGGCTAAAAAACCCCAAGGACTATTTTTCTCCTGTTTGACATAAGATTCCATTAAGCGGGGACAGCAGAATTACAACCAAAGTATCTCCTTGACTTATGAATGTCCATTTATATAAATAACCACTTTATTACTATATTAACATATTTTTTCTCCGTCAGGCAGTAAAAACAAGGCTTGCATTTATCACTTACTAGTCAGAGTCCAAGGCAGGAGGTGCAGTTGATGGCAGGGTCTATAGGCAACCCCTGAAGATAACAGAACAAGTCTATACAGATAAGACAAAGGCCAAGGAAAGCACCACAAAGCAGGCAACGGAAGTGATCAACATCTACAAGTCACAAAGTAAAACGGCTGGTTTTGGTAAACATTATATTGTATGACTGTGAAACACAGATTTTCTTTTTCTTCCGATTGTTTTCTTAGTGCAGAACTTAAGAGGATTATCAGTCAAGGTCTAAAGCTTAGGCAGCAGAAAGGAACCAGAAAATCCCTAATATGCAGCATCAAGCGTCTTGAAACAAGAAGCTAAACCAGTGCCTTCAGATGCTGGTTTTCCTCTATATCAAGAGAAAGCAAGTTGTTACTCCCCAGGGTGGCCTACTGAAGGGAGATACAGCAAATTGCAGGTTTTCATCTATCACAGGCAGCAGTAAAGGTGTTTTAAGTCAGACAAATTCCAGTTACAACCAGCATAGTCAAATATCTGCACATGCATTTGTTCACAAGATGACTATCACCATGAATTTCAGCTATTCTATTAAACTTCCAATATCCCTACTTGTCAAAGGAATCTTGTGCAATTCTTCATGAGGCTGGAGGAGTATGCTCTCCTTTTCCTATGATCTCACTCAGTGCGAAAGATGGGGACATGTCTTTTCCCAGCAACAACCACATCTGTCCAAGAGCTTTCTGAACCCTGCTGCCTGTCATCGCCAGTTCGCGGGAGCCGGTGTTCAGGAGAAGAATCGGTGGCAAGACGTTCAGACCTCTCAACTATAGGAAGCCATACCCACATCCTGAATAAAGAGCAGAAAACTACTGAGAGGTTATGGTCTACAGGCCAGTAGATTCAGTAGCTGGTGGATACTTTTCTTATAAGGCTTCGATGACGCTAACCTTCAGCCAAGCTCCACCAGCCAGACAAGCTGGTCCAGCAAGATGGAAAAATTCCAATATGTAAAGCTGTGAAATACTGAGTAGCAGAAAACAAAGAAAAAGGGAATGCTTTGTTAAACTCACGTGGAAAGTTCTCTCTGAACTGACAGAACATGAGGGACTCAACAACAAGTTCAGAAGCTGCTCTTTCAGCACAGTCCAGTGCACGGCTTGCTCATTTCCCTCAGGAACAGGAAAGAAAAGGTAAGAGAGCTCACTGAACCAGAGAAGACAAGAAGTTACAGGTTATAAATCCTTTCTGAACACTGGCACATCATTGTCCAGTTCCCTGTTTGGAGTTGAGCATCTGTCCATGCAGAAAAAAGTTATTTATTCTGGATGCAAACTTCTAGGGAGTGGATATGTGGAAAGACAGTTGGGGGCTGAGGTTAGTGGTTGCCTTCTTTTTTTTTTTCCCACTCCACCCATCCTTGTGCATTGTATTTTGTCCCGAAGCATGGGCAATTTCCAGATGTTGTGATTTCCAGTGCCAGAGCCATTGCAAGCAATCCCGATGACAGCCCAAAATGCTATATGTAGTGTGCCATAATAAAAGTAGAAGAAAACCAGAAAACATCAGCTTACAACAAAAAACAGGAAGAGAGAAAAGGGCTTTCTCCAACTCTGCTCCGCTTATTAACTTGTGTGAGGATGACAGACTCAACACAAATCTGACAAATTTAGTACATATGTCCACATAGCTACTGCACATACTGTGATACATACCAAAACAACCTTCAATCAGCTTTTAAAAGTGACCAGTGTCTCTTGAGAGAACCCTGCCACGTACTTCACACAAGAAGTTCATAACAGAAGCCTCATTTAGGAAAACTATGAGCCCATAATCCTGCCAAGCAAATCATCATGTTTTATCAGAAGATATAAAATTTCTAACATGCCAGGATTGAGTTCTTTCCACTTTCACATCTTAGCTATGACGATCATCAAGCAAGTTCATAAGAATCAAGGCACAAGAGGAAATTCTATTGAAGCACGGAATGAAGTCACGATTTCAGTCCAAAGGTGAATGCAATTCAGTTTGCTTGGGCATTGGAATAGGCTGCCCAGGGAGGTGGTTGAGTCACCATCCCTGGATGTGTTTAAGAGACGATTAGATGCGGTGCTGAGGGATATGGTGTAGGGGAGGACTTTGTAGAGTAGGGTAGATGGTTGGACTCGATGATCCCAAGGGTCTCTTCCAACCTAGATGATTCTATGATCTTTACCAGCCTTGCTCAACAAAAAAAAAAAAAAAAAAAAAAAAAAAAAACACACGACGTAGGGCACATGTCACCCGGGCACAGCCTCTGCCCTATTCACCATGCACCAAAGCTTTGGCCGCTTGCAATGTAGTTCTGTTTATAAGGGGCTTTCAAACACAACTGTAATAAATGTTTGTTTTTATGGATAATAATGAAACATGCAGATTAGTCTACTTCGTTCCCAGGATAATAGTATTTTCATTAGCAATTTGATAGCGTGCGTAGATTATACTTATGAAACAAGCACACAAAAGCAAGCAAAGATTTGAGCCGAGAATTTACAAGGTCAATTTACAATTGTGAATTCTGACCTTATTAGATTAGAAATCCTTAGAAAAAGGACCCAAAATCAACAACGGTATTTAATAAACCAGAAAGTAATACAGTTCCAAACAGACATCCACCGCAGCAAAACCAGCAGCAGTAATGAAGAACAGGATCCGAGAGATTACAGCAGCGCTCTAATTCTGGGGTCAGCAACGTGGTACCGCTGCAAAAGCATTAACTGCTCATTGGGAACTGCACCCATAGCTTGGCTACGGGTGAAACTAAAAGCAATTATTCTGCTCTGCCTGAAAAAACAAAAATTACTCTGCTCTACCTGCTATCTAGACTTCTAACTGAGACTCATATGTAGGTTTTCTCCTAAATCTATCTTAAAGTATAATCCCCAAATGGTAGAAACTAGATAACAATTACATGACCTAAATACAATAACTAAGGGCTAAAAGAATCAGGTTTGCTTTGTAAGGAACTGTTAAAGCAAAGAGAGAAGTAAGGAATAGACACCTTGTCTCTTACCTCCAAGGTGTAACTTTAAAATTGTTTTAAAAGATGCTGAGATGGACTGTTCTCAATATCCACTCGCTGCTGCCTATCTATTTGTAGCTATAACGCTGCAGAAAAACAACTTTCTAGCTACAAGGATAAACAAGAAATATCAAAGGCGGCTGTAAATCATCATAAAAGTCTAGAAAAAATATGAAAGACGGGTTTTCTTAATGTAAGTAGTCTACAAGGTGTGAGTTAGTGTCCCCTTCAATATTAACCGCCTATTTCCACATTATTATATGCAAATCTGTACCAAGATATATAGTTCTATATCTGTATCAGTCTGATATGCTTTGAATTAAATTCAGAGGGAAATTTTTGCCCCCAAACAGAATTTAAACATTTGTATACTTTCAGAAACGGTCAAATAATGCTAATACCTGTTTTTATCTGTATTTACTATCTGTTAATATGAATACTAAGTACACAGTACTAGAACTAGATAAGCATTCAAAATTACTTAGTACTAAAAAGGGAGGGTGATAAAAAAGGCTTGAGCTTTTATTTTTATTTCTGAGTCATGAGTAGATTAGGACAATGTTTATTTTTTGCAGTACAAACAACCTTCCTCAATGATTAGCAGATAGATTTTTTTTCCGGTCAGAAAACAGCTCAAAAAAAAAAAAAAAAAAGGCCATTTTACCTTTTCATATTTTTTTTTCTTTCATTCATCTTTTACCTTTTTAACCTGGTAAAACGCAAACAGTGGAACAACATTTTCTTTAATCCAGTCTTTGTTAATAAATAATTTCAGTCTGTTGTTTCCAAGCAGTTCAGATCCATGGTGGTTTTCTACTCAAAATTACACAGTGGATTAGCCGTGTCAGGGACAGCATTAGATATTCTTATATGAGCTCTGGTTTTAAACCAGTGGTTGTGCCAACCTGAATTACATGCCATGGACCAAACAGCTGAGACAATTGAAATCATTCCATGACTAAATTTGAGCAGGAATCTAAGCTTCTACTATGATAATTTTATTCAAATACAAGATGTGTTTCCTCACCCAGATGATGGCTTATCCTTCTGCTAGATTATGCATAGTTTTTCCACCATGTTTACAAAATTCATTTAATTTGAAACTGGTGAAGGGCACACAGAGAAAAGAATTATATCTTTAAAAAACTAACTACTATAGTTCAATTTTTTTGTACGATCATGTACCATTTGTGTCCCCTGATCACAGAGGCTGTGACCCGAGTACTTGCTCCCTGCAGGCACTCCTATATCCACATGAATTCCTTGTGGTTATGGCAGGACTCCACATAGGCAAAAGGTTTGTCCACACAGAACCACATACAGGCTCACAGACACAGTTTGGTTTTTTTTCCTCCTTTGAGACAAATACTACCGTGAAGTATAATTATTAATTTTTTACAAAAATGGTATCACCTGAATTGTAGTCTTCCATGTGTAAAATTCAGCTTGGTATTCTGACAACACTGAATTAGACCCAAAGTATTTGCATGTTAAAGCAAGATTTTATTTAACTTCTATCAACGGAAAATGAAACCCAAATAAATTTAGCAAGTGAAACCCAGACTTATTCCAAAATTAAAAATAGGTAGTTCAGCTACCATTGCAGGTCCTATGTTGCAAATACTGCTATGTGGTTTCACTTCTACGAAAAGAAATACACACAAGAAGCTGTATTATGTCAGGGTGTTTTAATCCCTGATGTGCAAAACAAAAGTTCCCAAATGACTTGTCAAATCACTGACCAGACGAGCTTTTGCTAGTGGCATCAATCCAGTACTTTCACCTTAGGCAACACACAAACTAGTCAGTTTCAAACACAGAAAGATTCTCCTGAATCCTGGCAAGCCCGAGTACTGAGGCATTCTACCCACTGAGAATGAAACTCAATCCACGTTCCTTTTCCAAGTAAAACAACAACCAACACCAAAAAAAAAAAAAACAAAACAAAAAACTCAAACCTTACAGGCACCCAATCCATACTCTGAAGACTCTTTTCAAATATTACACAAAATTTGCTGGCCCACATATTTAAAAATGGGATTTAATTTACTGTCCCTAAAATCCATACTATTTATACACGATAAAAGTAAACTGTAGCCCTGTATTTCATAGGGTTGGATAAAATCACATTGAGAAATGCAGATAGATAAAATCCTCAAGGACAAATTGCTGAACCTTATTCACCCACTTGCTTTCCACCTTCACAGAGAAGTACATAAATCTCACAATAGAGATTTAAGAGAGCGAGGTTCAACATTTTCTTCTGTGAAATGATGAACAAAATATTTTGAAACTCAAGCACTGATGCAATTACCACCTGTTCAAAAGTTCAAACCCACTGATTTGTTCTCAGTTCTGTTTTTCAAGAAACAAATTACCACCTTGATTTTGTAAGACAGCAAAGTCTGTTCAGCCTTTCCACAACAGGAAGGAGTAAGTAAAGCTTCGCAACTCATTTATCTGCAAGATCACCAGGTCTCACTTGAAATAACGTGTTGCCAGAACCCAGTAGACATTTCATATGTACAACAGCTTTCACATCTTCGATCAAAAAATACCAAGCCTATTATCAGAATAATGCATCACTGCTGTGCATCTTATTCTGCCCTAACAGCAATTCTCAATGGAACTATCGTACAAAAAGATTATGGGTCTAAAGAACAATTAACATACATATAATTAATATGACAATATAAGCACACAGGACCACAGCAGAAATTTATTTGAGGCTATGGTTACGGCACATCACTTCACACTGGGGCCCATTCTGAATATCAAGCAAGCAAACAGAACAGGAAAGGAGCATTACAAATGCTTCCTCTACAGGTCCCAGTTTACTGCTGGAAGACCAATCTGTTTCTCTGCACTATTCTCCTCCCCAAGCACAACCAGACTCTAGATGGTAGGCTTTAAGACGTCAGAATGAGATGTCTCATCTTACGAGTGAGATTCATTGACCGCACAGACCACCACATCACCTCATCACAGAGCTGCACAGCGAGGCACGGGGCTCCTAGACACCCTGCCAGGCAGAGAGGATCAAGGGTGCCAACAGTAGCAAGGGACATCACACATTGCTGCTGCAAACAAAACCAACCAAACAAAAAAATACTACCAAGCATTTAAGCTTCTTTAACAAAAGCTCAGCGTGATCTGAGACTGCATATTGGAGAGGAGTTTTAATGCTTGTTCAGCAGCAAGTTGATCTCACCAGGAAGACAGGGTGTGCGAAGTGCTCCCAGGTGACAACTGGTCAGAGCACTGTTGATATCTGTCCCTCCTCTTGCTCTATGGGGTACAGAAACCACTGGTCCACCACAAGGCGCCTTCTCATCCACTCATCTCCCATGCAGATATGAGACTGCTGCTGGTGACTAATAACTTCTACGCTGCGTGAATCCTCAGAATCCAAACGCTCCTGTGGCACAGGCAAGTCATTGCTACTCGTCCACACTAGTGCTGGACAGGCCACCACTTGTGAACCATGAGGTGGAAGATGGTGAGAAACGGAGAGGAAGTCAGCCGGTCGCATGACCCTTAACAGCTCAAGAGTGACTCACTTCCAACTGAAGACACAAAGAGACCGCAACAACACCTGCAGTTTCTAGACTGGTTTCTAAGCTTCAAGGGATTAGAACAAAGATCCATAACCTACCTCGTGGCTGGGTGCAATCTTCCAGCAATCAGCACCAAACACATAAGCCATACCTAAGCAGAATTAATTTCACAGCAAAAAAAAAAAAAAAAAAAAAATTCTAGGGGTCAATATATTCTTTTTATATTTTTATGTGTATATATCTATACACTTTGTATACTTTAGTCAATTGGCACACATCCTACTCACTAAAATCCGACAGAGACACCTTCTATCCTTTGAGATTTTAAAATCTAAGGATCATCATAGGGATGATCATCATAAGGATCATCATTAAGTACACATAAACTAATTTGAGGAACAGCATCCCTCAGTGACTGAAATGTGCTTACCACAGTGAGCTTACCACCGAGACTCTATACACAGCCGACAGGAAGACACTGATATGTAACCACTGTATACTGTAACTCCTGATACCATGCCTCTCTGGGTCATACTGTTCTAAGAGAAAATCACTAATTATTACAGAAATTCCTGCAATAAACCCCTTCCTGCATCAACTCAAATGCAGCTCCAAAACTATTCAGTTGTCGCTGATGTTCAGCTGACCAGCAGGCAAACAGCCATGGCAGGTCCCTCAACCACCTCACCTGGTACTTGCAAGAATACCTGGGCTGATCCAAAAGCAGAACTGTCTGGGAGCCAGTCAGCAGCTTCCTGGCAGCAGCAGTACTAGCTCATACCAGCTTAAATGTTTGTGAAATGACAACTCAATTAACTGGTGGTACCAAAAGAGATAAAGGGAAAAGGCTTTTCTACCAGGAGATGGTTAGTTTCTCCTCAAGTAGAAGAAAACTGGAGAAAGGGTGGGAGAAGGGAAGAAAGCCAGTCAAAAGAAGAAAAGCAAGCCTTATGAATAGAAGGGAGACCGTAAGTGTCATCTATTTTGATGTTTTAAATTAAAATTTTAGCTGGACTCTCATGAGAGCTACCATGCACATTGTGCAACTTTCTGCCATTAAAACTTACTCAACAGCAATGCACGTTAAATGCAGCAGCTCTCTCTGTCCTGCTAAGTCTTCCAGAGCTTCTCCCCTCTCCCACAAAGTCTCTCCCATATCCTCTTGGCACTCAGCTCCCAACAAGAGCTGGAAAATATAAACTATTTTTGTATCACAGAAATATGTAGATGGAGAGCAAAAATAGTTGAACAATTCCAAAAGAGTAACTATTGCTAAGCCCTTTGGAAACTTAAATTTGACTAGATTTCAGAAAGCCTGGGCAAAAATACTACTTACTTGTTATCAATGACTTGGACTACTGGGTAGGGATAAGCTTTTGAAATTCACAGATAACACTGAGATGCAGACAGATGCAAACAAATTAAAGAGCAGATTTAGAACTACAAGTTATCAAAAATTTTTTTTTTTCTTAAGAAAAAAATAATCCCTAAGTCCTCTCAGGACACATATGCCATTAGGAAAAGCACGAGGAGGCTATACTTGGATTCATGGTTAGACATAGCATTTTAGATGAAGCAGGAAGCCAGGGGCACCTATTTATAGGTTACAGATGCTTTAACATCCATTCGAGTTGAAGATTCTGGTGCCAAGAAATGAGATTTCAAGCAGTAATACCAGTTTAAAGTTATTTCCTCATCACCGGTCTTTCATGTTGTCACTGAGCCTCATGCCTGGAGAAGCATGAAAATTTATGAGATAGGTGAGCTCACCTGCCACGTTGCTCCTGCCCCACTCACCACTTCTCCAGCCCAGGCCCCGTGACTTTGCTGGCTAGGGAAAGCTAACCTAGTAAAAGAGAATTAATGTAGTTTCTGCCAGATTAGCAGATGACAACTTTTAGGAGTGGTGGGAGGCACAGCACAGCAGCATCGGGCTGTTAGATTTGCTCAGCCATCTCACGAAGCCTCACTGCAAGACTCTAACTTAATTTCTGACACCATTGCAGATTACATTTTTCCAAAAGTAATCCTGAGAATTTATGGACAGTCTTGGTTTCAGATCAACGTGGGACTCCCAGAGGGATCCTTCTAAACTGGGAAACAAATTACAATAATTTCAGTGCTGCTGACAGGAAAACGATTGTCAGAGGGCTGCACAGCCAGCCACTGCCAGAGAAAACACACAGGTTTACAGTTATTATGCCTTAAATCCTAAACTTTCTCAGCAGATTTTAGTCGAGGTCTCAACACTAAACATATATATCACTTATATTAGGGCTCATGGAGATACTGATTGCTGATGTAAGCGGTAACTTACACGCACATGTCAACCTTCTGACCTCCCCGGGACTGCAGGTTTGAAAACC
>JAHREE010000367.1:6797195-6821668 GCA_033628505.1 Tringa tobata
GGGCGGCCGGTCGTGGCCGTGGGTGCCGGCCGAGGGGACGGCGGGGCCTCCCCGGGTGCCCCCCGGAGGGAGCGGGCAGGGGGCCGTCCCAGCTGGCCTGGCGCGGGCGGCTCCGGGCTACAGGTTTTTGGGTCGTTTAATGAAGGCTGATTATTCCACCCCCAAAAAATGCCTTCCGTGGGTACAGGCGCAGCCACCCGTCCACAGGGGTGCTCGGTGTGCCCGAGAGCCCGCCCGCTGTCCCGGGCCGGGAGGGGCTGGGAGGCTGCTTGCCTTGAGGTCTTCGTGCTTGTTTATTGTATATTTCAAACACCTCTCCCCCCCGCGCTCCCCAAACACATCGGAAGTCACCTTCTATGAGCCAACAGAAAAGGCGTTTTCTGCTTTAAAAAAGAAAAAACAAAAAACAACACCACAAAACAAACAAAAACCCCAAACTCCCACTTTTTTTAAAATATCTGATTAGTCAGACAGGGCTGATCTGTGTTACTGCGTAACAAGAAAATGTAATCCCCTTTTTTTTTTTTTTCCTTTCTTCCTGGCACTTTTTTCTCTCTAACCCCAGTATGAGTTGGCGTAGGGAGGGAGATGGGCTGGAAGGGCACAATTTTATTGTGTGGAAGAAGATTTTTGTTGGTCAAGCTCCTTCAGCTGGACAGAGAGTGCTGGGGCAGCCGACAGCCAGACACAGTCGATTCCGCTCCTGTCAAACCACAAAATGAGCATTTTTGCAACATCAGGGTGACACTTCCCCTAGCAGAGAACAAAGCCCCAGCTGAAATATAGGGCACATCACACATCGTCAAAGTCAGGTAGACAAAAGAAGGTTTCTGTGTCTTATTTTAACCACATCTTGTCAACAGATCTTTCTTTTAATGGATTTGAAATAACACACTTTGATACCAACTGCTCCTTGGTATGGGATGGTTATTTGAACATCAATCAAGTAATTTCTTTAGTAAATTCTCGCAACACATTGAAGTTTCAGCCGTACTGTAATCTCAAAATAAGCAGAGAAATACCCATTGGGAGCATTGCTCAAGGAAAAAAAAAAGTATAGCTTTTAATTCTAAATGATGATATAGTTATATTTTAGTTTGACACCTATTTCAGTGCTTAATATATGAAATTTCACTGTGTTCCCCTGATTACTTATTAGGTACTCTGTCTATATAACAGACTAGTAAGGTGAATGTGCTAAGGGAGGCTGGCTCCTTTGATAAGCCAATGTTTGCTATAGAAACAAATATTTTAAAAAGATTATGTAAATAGCAGTACCAAGTTATTAAATGAAGAAATAATATTACCTGCACAATACCATATCAAAATCAAAGAAATATATAGGGTGGGAATGGCTGCAATTAAATCCTGCTGATTATTTACCTGGCTGAAAGGGTGCCACACGTGGCAGCTGGAAGGACCCCAAAGAAGAGTTACACCAGCCCCCACAGTGTCTCAAGAAGGCTCAGAGTTCTTCTTCTCCCTATTTTGCTAACTTGTCTTATATTTTTTCTTTTCTTTTTCTCTATTTTTTTTTGTGGTGTAGTTTGCCTTATAATGAAATGGCTACAGCCATTAAGTAGAGGTCTTCCATAAGAAGTACAAATAATACCTGTCCCTGTGGGAGTTTATTTTGCTTTTTATTATTGTCTGTGATGAATTGACCATTTTTGTTTCTGTAGATTAAGAAATTCAGTGTGAAACAGAATGTGTTTCATAGCCACAGACGTTCTAAATGTTTCATGGTGACATAATGTGTTCTAAATTTACAATTTTTAAATCCAAATTGCTTATATTTATTTAAAACAATAAAACAACAAAATAGCTTGGTTTTATCCTGACCTGTTAAACTCTAAGAAAAATATATACCATAAACGTTTGTTTAGGAAACGTCAAAACCCAAAGTGTCTTAAGGATTCAGGTACATGGGGCCTGAACAAAGATGACCTTGTTGGCCTCGCTTGCATTTTTGACGAGTTTCTTTGCTCGTGTCTCAAGCATTTGACCTGAACTTACTTTCTTGTCTCTCGCACAACTGCTAATTTTTACTATGTGAAGTTATAACACTGCACTATGTTTGTTTTTTTTTTTCAACTGAAAATGAAAACATTTTCTTCATGTGGTTACAGGAAAGCTAAATGTGATGCATGCCTTATTTAGCATCTTGGGGCTAATGGGGATAAATGAAAACAACGCCAAATACAGAAGCAAACTCTTCCAGGTGTTTTATATTTAGGCTGTTGATTATTGCCTCTGGTAATAGATGTTCTGCTAATCAGTCATCAGTCTTGATTCTCAATTCTGGTATCAAAGCAATTCCTGGTGGCTTTTAAAACACTTTTTTCAAAGCACATTTTTTCAAAGCACTTTTTTTTCAAAGCACTTTTTTCCTGTAAGCCTAAACTTCGTGTTTATATTTTATAAACTAATACTTCTGCCCTAGTGGGTCTTGCCGTGGCGTTTTGAATGAGCCAGCCTTAGGCTGCTGGCAGAGACCCAGCTCTCCCAAACTTAGAATATCTGTGGCATAAAAGTTGCTTTTCTCAACACAGTAGCACAATCATAAGAAACGCTTATCTTTGTATTTGGTAGCGTCAGTATTACTGTGCTGTGTTAAATAAGATGCAACCCCTAAATATTATACAGAAAATAAATTAAAAAAAATGAAAAAAAATGAAGAAAAGAGAAGAAAGTGCTTGGAGGATGCTGCAGGCAGTTTGCCTTGAAGCAATTGGAAAATATGATTTTCACCAAGTTGTGAGTCTCTTAACTATAAATAGAAACAAATATGTGTAACCGCAACATGAATCCCACTTCTCTCTCCTCTCCTCTCCTGCCTCTTCCAAACATGCAAGAACATGTATGAAAAAATCTTCCTTAAAATGGTATGTTGTTAGCTTTCTACTGGTGTTACCAAGTTTTGTGTAAACAGTATGTATATGTGTCTGAAAGAGAATGTATTATTTAGTGTTTGCCCTATGATGTGGTAGGTATTTAAAATAGATACCTTCTCACTTTTGTGACTTCTGTCCCCGTTGCTCTCAGAACTTAATTTGCAAGCAGCCAAAATATCAGGTCTCTGGTATGAGAAGTCTGAATAGCAATGGATAGAAAGGATGGATAAAATTCTGAGTCCAGAGGATGGATCTGAACATCTCTAAACCTTTCTTGTCTGATACACTGCTCCTGATCGATATTTCACAGATAGCTCGTTTTTCTGCAATTTCAAAGTAAACTCCAAGTCCAGGCATTCCCAAATTTTCAGATTTTCTTTTTATTTATTTATTTAGGTCTATTTTTATTTCAAGTTAAGTGCATATGATTATAAAAGGAAATCTGTATGCAAGTGGCCAAAATTCCACTGGAGTCAGTATAATTGCAATTGGTAAAATAATGTCACATTTCGACCACAGGATTTCTTATTTCTTTTTCCTCCCTCTGAGTGCATCTAGTATTGTTTAACTCTTATAGACTGACAATAGGAGAGACCAAAGTCTTCTGCAAATTAAATATGCAGGAAAGATTAGAGGAAGCTTTCCTATATTGTTTGTTAAAGTACTTTAAATGTTATAAG
The DNA here is from genome assembly GCA_033628505.1 of Tringa tobata. Lineage (NCBI taxonomy): Eukaryota > Metazoa > Chordata > Aves > Charadriiformes > Scolopacidae > Tringa > Tringa tobata. Next base: position 6,800,770 of record JAHREE010000367.1, read on the forward strand.
GGCTATTCCTTGTGTATGATCTCATATTAATTCCTTATGAAATATAACAGGTTTTTTGTGAAATTAGGCAATTTGGTGCCAATGAGGACAGGTTATTCTGTCATTTAGACAGAAGAAGTGGAAGGTGGTAATTTTCTTTTGGCATATGGGACTCATAAATATTTGTGTTGACATCTGGTACACGGGTATTAGCGCAGGTGCAGTGAAATATTGCTGGCTTGAGGTCTTATAAGAAATGTGTAATGAGCTGAAGACCCGTGTGAGAACTGCACATAGTGATAAAGAGCAAAATGGCAGTCTTTTGCAAAACCTCCAGGATGTGGAAATCTTATGGTTCCCATATATGTCCTTATTGAATCTAAGCAGTCTCCCAAAGAACTTTGGAAGTCTTAAAAATCAGTGCTCTGTTTTTAGATGAATAGCATCTGAAGAACACTTCCAACTGAGGTTTTACCATTCAGATCAAGAACAGGCATCACCAGCTGGAAACTGTAGATGCTCTGAGACAGACACACTGCGGATGGTATTGCTCATGAGTTGCACTGTGAAAGGTCACACGCCCCACTCTGAACATCTTGCATTAGCATCAGAGTCCTTCTTTTCTGCACAATGAAGCTCCTCCAACTGCGACCCTTCCTCATAGGAAGCTATAAAGCTTGCTTTCGAGTTTGTTAATGCATCATTTCAGCAAGATATTGTTCCTGTGGGCCAGATCAGAAGCTTTCACCTTTCCCAAGGCATGCTCTATGCATCCCCTGCTGCTCTCTCACAATATCCAGTATCCATCCATTGTACCACCCCTGTTGTGTGAGCTATCCCGGGACATCACTGTGATCCCAATGAGATGCTGTAGCCCTGTGACTGCAGTCAGACCTCTAATTGCTCCTGTTGGTTCTCCATGCTGCATGCATTAATGTACAGGCACTTCAGATGGGCACCCAGTCGCGCTGATTTCCCAGGAAAGTTATGAGAGCTTTCCCCGTAATGCCATATTGTTGACATTTCCTTATTGATGTGCATTTGATTAAGTTGACCTCTTTCACCCTATTCTATTGATTACACATCACCCTGCACCATTTCCTTGCCAAACTGGTCCACCGCTTCCTTATATGATTGTATGTCCTCATCTCTTTCCCTTGTCATTCCTAGTTTAAACCTCTCTTCGCCACGTTGGCCTGCCATTTTGTCATGTGGATCCTGTTTCTTCCTAGCAATTCTTGACTCTCAGACAGGGTCCTCTAATCATAAAAATTGATGCCAGCTGCATGATGCCATCTAGTCCACTCCTCCTCAAGCCCTTCCTTTCTCTTCCCTGGTAGTTTCAAGGCGAAAAGCTTCTGGGTCATGCTCAGTGGCTGCCCCTGCTTTGCTGGACTGTGCTACCAGGGCACTCAGTCTATTTTGTAGGTGCAGATCCACAGATGGAGCAGGAACCTTCCTCCTGTTGCTAGAAGCCACAAGCCTCCAGCCTTTATCATAATTTTTTTCCTCCCACCTGTGTAACTGCATGAGGAATGTGCTCTGCGTTTCACAACACAGCTCAAGTGATGAGAGAGGAATTGATGGACAGTCTCTCCATGTCCACCCACACCTTGGTGCTTAATCAAGATAAAAATTCTTCCTGTCTTACCAACGCGTAAACATTGTCAATAGTTGTCATGTCTGTGCTTTTCTAGCAGGAAGGAAAGAATCCCATCTTGTGAAGAAACTCTCAGGATGGTGGGGCGAAAAGACAGGGCAACTCAGCAAATATCCGGAGGGTAGAGCCCCTACTCAGCTGGGCCCCTAGGTGCTACTATAATAAAAAACATTAAATCCCACGCATCCAGAAATAGAAAGCAGCCTGTGTAATTACAGATTCTGCCAGCTCACACAGTTGTCACCAGCATGGAATGACTGGACCCCGTCCTTCTGAGCCTCAAGTGATGAGTAAGATAAAAAGCGCAGAGACGTTGGTGATCACCCCGTCCCTACTATCATGCTTGGCTAGACCACAGAAAAGAAGTTGCATCCTTAGCTGTAGACTGATAGGCACATCCCTGAAGAGGGGATTCTAACTCTAACCACAGTGTTACAGAACTGGTAACAGAGGCATCTGACTGACTTAAGTGAAAAAGAAAGCTTGGACAGCAAACACACTTTGTGTGAAGCAGATCCAAATGCAGCTGGTTTTAAGCCAAAGGGTTTTACCTAGAGACCAGACTAGGCTGCATCGTTGCCCAGCTAGGACAAGCAGCTTGGCTCTAATGAAAGGATCCCTGGCAACTGTGGAAACTCCAGGAGCAGACACCTGGTGATGCAGCAGATCTTACGGCTCACCAGCCATAAGATCATACTGTAAAAAACGATCATTTCAAGGACCAGGAGATGCAGTACTCTGAGACTAAAATACTGAAGCTGTGACAGTTTGGGCACTGAGGTTAGATGGCATTACTTTACAGCTATGGGGCAAAGAACCAGAACTGTGAGAACTTCTGAAATTACTTGGCAGGTGTTGCTCCTCAGTTAACCCTTATGCCCGTCCATACTGTTCACTTGCCGTCTTCACACCGGTGTTATGCCTCTGTGGATCTCAGTGCTATTGCTGAGAGTCTCAAAGCAGCACAGTAACATTTATAGTGAATTGCAATCAGACTCTGGCTTTGCCTGCAGTTAACCAACTACTCAAAAGCTCATCACAATCCAGCTGGGGCAGAGGTTCAGCCTTGCTGAGTGATAAGGCAGATGCAGACGGGGGTTTCTGTTCATTTGGTCACAAGCATGGTGGTTTTCTGAGCTCAGCAGTTTAGGACCCAAAAAAAGTACTTCTCATTGATTACTTCCTCCTGCCACAGAGTTGACATGGCCACTGGAACTCAGCTGACTTTGAAGGAGGCTTACCTCAAATAGTCGAAGTAGTATGGTGTGGGAAGCAGCTGATTGTAACAACAGTCTCATTTAGCAAGAGACCTTGTCAGAACTGACACCTCCTGTTTGCAGCAGGACACTCGCTCCTTGTACATCAACACTTTTGACTGTTTCTCACGCTGCTGGGCTCAATACTGTACAAGTCTAATACCGTAAATATGGCTTTCCGTGAATTTGAAAAAACATACATTCCAATATGATGTAACTACAGATAGTTTAAATTTTAGTGCGAAAAATTACATTAGGAGAATGCTTGTTCTGTTTCATAGTAATGTGCTGTACAAACAGCACAGGAAAGAAAGAACTTGTGAGGTACAGGGAGATGCAGCTTTTAAGTAACCCAAGGGAGGCTCCCTTTGGTGCTGGGGTGTTTCCTACTCTGCTTTTGCTGGGTGTGTTCACCCAGTTTGTCAGGCTCGTGTTCATGTCTCAACTTAAATACTAGCTTGTGGATTGTCCAGACAGCAAAATCTCCTAGATCCTCCCCTAAAAATGAGAGGGACCCACCTTCACAAGAAAAGCCAGCTTCTTCGAACAAGAACTAACCTTTTTCTCCATCAGCCCATGCCCTGTCTTTCCAGCCTATGTCTCTGTAGGAAATTTCACCAGTTCTCAAGGATGTGAGACTGTACGTGTGCCTGCCCACGTAAGAGCACAAAATGGCCTGCAATTCTTCAGTAAAGTAGTAACACCCTTTTCTAGCAACACTGTCAAAACATAAGACAGAAGTTTTGTTTTTTACAAATTGTATTTTCCTGAATGTGTTTTTTTCCTTGTCTTCATTTTTGTTGGGTTTTTTTTGTTTTGTTTTGTTTTGTTTTTAATTTTAACAATATAGCTTGTCAAAAGGAAAATGTATTTAGTACTTTTTTTAAAAATAACCCAGGCAAGACTTGAATTCTAAACTTTTTTTACTTGCAATCAGTCTTTTATCCTGCAAACGGAAACACCATGAAATGAAAGGAAAATACTGGAGGAGTGAGAGTCTGTTATGCTGTTCTACAGTGAGGTTCTAGACAGGACATATTGAAGCTAAAGTCACTTGATTTACACTAGACAGAAGTGTTACTGGAACAGATTTGTGTTACAAACCATCCCTTTGATATACTTTTCTTCTTAAGGTACTGAGTTTCTTTTAGAAGTTCACTGAAGATGTTTCTCCCAATATTCTGGTTTAAATTATCCCTAAAATCCCTTTAGAATATGCCAACACTGTTGCTGGTTGATCAGATAAAGTAACACATAGTTTTTGTAGAATATTAGGAAGAATAGTGAAAGGGACCTTTAGTGGTCACCTAATGCATCTTCCCATTACAATCTGTAATATGTAAACCTTTCCTTACAACTGTTGCTTCATATTTGTATTATCTCCATCTGGTGATGGAGAATTTCATTTCCTTAAGTAATCATAGAATCCATACCATTCATACTGTAGATCCATACCATTACCTACCTGTGCTTATGACCCTGATGTCTAACCTAAACCTTCCTTGCAGTAGTGCAAACTCATTTCTTCCTCTCATCTACAGTGATGACAGAGAACTATGTATTTGCTTTCCCTTTGCTATTGGCCTTTTATGTGTCTGAAGACTTTTTTTTTCTGTTTTCTGTCAGCCTTCCCTAAATAAAACACTCATACTTCCTCTAGTCCTTGCTCACAGATCATGTTTTCCAGACTTTCAGTCTCCTTCTCTGGATTAAAATTTCTTTGAAATATGGTGGCCAAACCTCAACACAACATGAAATTATCTATGGCCCACAGTACACTTACATGATGTTTTCTTCCATTTTTGCCACAGCAATCTTGTTGACTGATGTTCAGCTGTGGCTGTGTATGACCCCTACATCCTCTTCTGAGCAGCTGCTACCCTGCAGAGAGTTTCAAGTCCTGTATTTATACAGCTGATTTCTCTAACTCTAAACTGTAGCCTGTCTTTTTTATATCATTTCTGCTATGTGTCAAGATCTTCCTGAATTTAATCCTGGTCTTAAAAGTCCTCACAGTCTTTTGCAGATTGGTTGTATCTGCTTATTTAACAATTAGATACCGCATCGTCTGGAGTGTTAATGGGAGTGGGGTTCTGTACTAGAACCAGGACAGACCACTGGGGATAGCACAGCGCAAAGGGGTTTTGGCATTACACAGCCCAGTGCAGGGTCTTTTTCTGTCAGTGTTGCACCCATGTCATAGCAGTTTTCTCTAAATCTTGTATGCCAAGACTGTTCCTGAAAATCTCGTGAAAGGCAGACTCCATAAACCTCTTACCATCAAGGTTTATGACATCTGCTGCTTTTCTGCTATCTACATGACCCGTTGCCTTCGTTAGCTCACTTACCTAAATAACTTTATTCTTCTTTAGCGTGATAGAGCCTCTGATGTTTGTCCGAGGAAAGACATTTGGTCTTCATGGTATTTGAAGTAACATTTCTCCTGCATTAATAGAATATTCATTGGTTTCGCAGCAATTAGGCAATACCTGCCCACCTAAACACAAAACACATTTATAGTCACAGAATGATTGTTAATTTACATATTACCATTTTAAATTGAAGTAACCAGAAAATCCTACACTTTTTGAAGCTGCTTTGGGGGGTGGGTGGGTTAGATTTTATTGTTTGTAGCACTATTACCAGCTGTCTAAGTGAACACAAACTGCTTAGAGAAACGTACACAAGGATTTCCATAGGAAATCTCCCCTCCCTTTTTTCAAGACTAATCTGGTATTAACGTGTATCTTTAATCAGAGGCAGGCCTCTACTTCAATTAATCGTGCAAGGGCTGTTCTCAACTCAAGAGCACTTACGGGCACATGAGAAATGTAGCTGTAGAGAGCAATTGATTATCTTTTGGTAGCAGCCTGCATCTCTTGAAACAATTCTTCTAACTGCGGCCTGAATGATGGAGCTGGAACTTAGATTTCAGCCAGAGGGAGGGGTTCCTGGAGTAAAACCTCAGAACCAAATGCCATTGCACGTTCAGAGTGCTTTGCTCATTAATCTGATCCTACCAAACCACGTGGGAGTACAAAGAAAAAAAAAAGAAAGAAAAGAAAATCCATGAAATAGCTTTATCTCCTTCCAGCAGTGAACAATCCGGCTAGAAAATTTCTGATGAAATATTTTCTCATCAGGATATGCCATTCATTGAAATCAAAATGTTCCACAAGAGAATTTCCATTTTTGACCAATTTCCAATGGAATCCAGGCAGGTTTCCAAGAAAACTGAGCCTGCCAGTTTGCCTGTCTGTCTTCTCAACAGCCCTTCTGGCAGGTTCTAGGGGATCTTGGGCTTACAGACTCCTCCGCTTCGGGGCTGACAGAGTGCTGAGAGCTGGGAAGGAAGGACCCACCAGTTTGTGGCTTCTTGGCAATCTTGATTCCCCAGACATGCAGGGGTCGAGGCTGACAGGCTGCCTCAGAGCTGAGGCATCATGCCATGAAAAGGCTCAACATTCCTTGGTTTCATTCCAAATTTTGAAATATTAAAATCTTCTACTGGAAAAAAAAAATAAAATCTGTATTTCTTCATGCTGTTCTAATGAGTCTGTATTCCTGATCAGAGCTTAATACTGCAAGATAGTGCATATCTATTTTTACAAGCTGTTATATAAAATGACACAGATATTAATGGGGCTCTGGCATGCTGACTGCACTTAGGCTTATAAATTATAAAGGTCACACCTGAGCATAAGACAAGGCAGTCATGCCCCTGGTGATGTGGTTACATACCACTGCTATTACTAACATTTTTATTCATAGTACTTAACAACTCATTAGTTCTTCCAATATATCCTTGAAGTACTAATAAGTAATATTCCATTTTAGAGGCAAAAAAATGATGTGGAAATGTTACTGGTTTCCTCAGAACCACAAAACTTATGAATATCATCAGGTTTACTATTGCACAGTACAGCATATTCCATTATGAGTCTTAGTTAACATAAAATATCTTCTTTTGGGCCTTAGATGATCATCCAGTTCTGTCTTCAGCCAATGAAAACAACACCTTCCCTGCCTGTTCTGTTCGCTCTTCACATAAGATATGTAAGACATGCTAGTCTTACAATCAAGGGACTTACAACCCTTATAGCTCAGCTCAGAGAGGGAGTACCTGACTGTTTCTTACCTACTTCCATGTGATTGCATTGCCTCTGTGATGGCATTAGCCTGACAACATGGCAATGTGACCTATGTACTGATTCTGCTGTTGGCTAAGGGATCTACAGGTAAAAGACGGTAGAAAACAGCTATGGAGATGGTGGTGACTTAAAAGCCACACCAGATTTTTCCAAAAGGGCTACTTGCTGTTCATGTTATTGATGGCTGGCTGGCATTTGCACACTAAAATGTTTGGTGAAAAGCGCCAACATCCCTTTCATGATGCACAATGTCAAATATAGAAAAATACACAATTAGAATTACTAAATGTAATGAAAACTACTAACAATCAGCTAAATTGGGGTAATGCGTGGCCTGCCAAATATTAGAGCCTCAGTCCAGAAAGACCTTTGGAAACTTGATGATTGGGCCAACAGAAACCTCATAAAGTTGTAAAGGGCAGTGCAAAGTTCTGCACCTGGAGCAGGAGAAGACGATGCACTGAGAGTTAACTGGCTGAGTAGCAGCACTGATGAAAAGGGCTGATGGTGGGGGTCACAGTGGATGCTAAGTTGAATATGAACCACTAACATGGCAAGGAGGTAGGAGCATGTGATGTGCAAGGCCTGAGGGAGTTTGTTTGGCCTGAAGAGAAAGCCAAGAGAGTAATCCAATTACTGGTTTAAACTCTCTAATGAGGGCGGGAGGATTTAAAGAGAAGATAGAGTTAGTCTCCTCTGAATTGCACTGCGAGCAGACAGGAGTCCACACTCAAAACCTGCAGCAAGGAAGATTTCAGTCAATAGACATGAAGCCCATAGAGAGATTAAGCGCAGTGGGAGAGACTGCCAAAAGAAGCTGTGGAACCTCCATCCTTGACAGTACTAAAAGCCTGGTTAGAGAAGGACCTGAGTATCTTAATCTAACTTTGAAATCAGCCGTGTGTTGTGCATTAGGTTGGACCAGGTGATCTAGAGCAGACCTCTCTGATCTAAATTATTCTGTGCTTCTGTGACTGTGCTCTCATGGTAAATAAGACAAACTGCATACTGGGCTCTATCAGGAGGACATTGATCAGTAGACCAGTGGGAGAATTTTCTAAAATTCTATTTTATTAACATTAAACACCATTATCTAGCTGAAACCAAGACCTCTGAAGTTTCTTTATTGCAAATAAACAGGATATCAGGGTAGGAAATACCGTGAAAAATCCTGTTACATTGTAATCATGATTTTTCCTGACCTTTTTCCCCCAAGTATATAGTACTAGCCACTGTCAAATACGGAGCGAAAGGGACCATTAGATTGACCTATCTTTTAAGGAAAATAGCAGTTCCATATTCCTAAAGAAAAGTGTACTGGCCTTTTCCACTTTCGTAGAATGTAAATATTTGCTGAAGGTAATAAGAACTGGACTGGACTGGACTGTCTTCCAGTCAACAGTCAGGGCTGGTGGATACAGCATGTTCAGATACAGCCTTTGAGGGAGCATCAAATCCTGGCGCTATGCAACATCTGTGAAAGTTTTCCTATTGACTTCAGTGGAGCAGGATTTCAAGCAGATGGTCTTAATGTGCCCACTTGTGAGACTGTAATACAAACAGTGGTGATTTACCAGTCATTTGACTGAAAATGTGAAGTATGTATATTTTAGAGAGTAAACGAAGCAAAAGGGTGTGGCTTGTATAAGGATAAATACGTTTTGGCAGAGATGAGGCATTGGATGGATTCACCTTTGACTATTTACCTAATACTCTTTACACACAATAAATGACTTGTAAAATAATCTTATTTTTGCTGTCATGCCAAATATACTATCATGTGATGAATATTTTGGGAAATCCTGACTCCTTTGAAGTCATGGCAAACTTCCCATTGCCTTTATTGGCCAACATCTTGTATGGACATGACTGTGTGAGGCACGTCAAATGAAATTTTAACAAATGTGACTGAGAGTTGCTGGCAGTATTATATCTAAGACCAAATTATCTGTTATATAGTGATGAAACTTTATTTCCTGCTAGTCAAACACCCAGTTATGTTAGGGAATAACAACTGCTATGCCATAGATGGAAAGCACAGAGCGACTGGGCAGCAGATGAAAGGCTGGTGTCTAAGCCTATCTCAAAGCTCAGGCTCCTCTTCCTGTCTGTTACAGCATTCTTAGACTAACCCACACTCAAGTTTCTTGCCTTAAAGATGACCTTATTCCTTGATTTTTTTTCCAAAATACTGGGTCCCCAATTTTATTCTCATTGACTTCAGAGTGAGCCGATTCACTCCCTCCGTGGATATACTTTCATCTGCTGTATTGGAATATTTCGCTTTTAATGAGCTATTTTTAAATGAAATCCCAAACTTTTATTTATACAAAACCTCTGGGTGGTTTTGACTCGATCTGAAATTTATGTGTCTTTGGGCTCCTGCTACTATTTGTCTTGGCTTTGACAGTTCTCATTTCTCTGTGTGTTGTAGTACTTGGGAACTCCATCGGTAACTATTCTTTCTCTTGCATAGTATTTTTCAGTTCTATAATCCAATGCTTCTCCAAGAGACAAAAAGGACATATTAGGTGCAAGAGCAAGAGAAGGAGTTAACTCCCTCCAGTCTTCTGCTTCACTCCATCAAGTACCCAGTCAGACAAAAAAACACACCTGAAAAGGCATTTTATACAAGAGAAGTTAAGTACAGGTCAATTTGGCACAGGGTGGAGAACCTCAGCCCACCCATAGAAGTCAGAGATACCAGTGTAAGATTAGCTACATCAATGCTCATCCTTTCTGACATGGCTTGCCAGTCTGGTATATTCCCTCAGACTATTTCCCTCAGACTTAACTGTCTGAGTTTAGTTCAGTTCATACACTGTCTAGATAGTTTCCAAGCTCTCTGAAATAATTTAAGAACTAAAGTCAGTTTATTTGCAATGTAAATGGTCATCACACCCCAGTAACACTGTGGTCTGGCATTATGACCGTACTGGCATCTTGACCACATTGGAAAACTGGTCTGAAGCACTGCTCGTCCAGGCACGCACACTCGTGCTTCACACCTTTTAGCAGTAGGCTGCTGCTTTTATGAATCGCCTTCTGAACTACTGCTTTTTTTGTCACTCGTCAAAGATTCCCAAGTGTCTGAGTCTCTGCATGTCCACAAATCCAGGCACTTCTCAAGTGCATGTGTGTGCTATAGCATATAGACACAGCACAAGAGGTTTATAGCATGTGGCCTGCTGTGCAACTGATTTGCACATGCACTGGAAGTAAGACGCAGTTTGGACACTGATTTTGCAGCACATGAGTTGAAGCTCAATCTGTGGGTGCTCAATAGCTCTAATGCGTCTGGGATACATCAGGCTCCATGCACGTGCAAATGTGCACGAGCTGTGCTAGTCTGGATGAAGATTAAGGGGTAGGGCAGGCAGAATTGAAAAGATGGCATCTTTCTCTGACTTCATCGGACTCACTAGCACAACGAGATGCTGTCCAACACATTCCTGCAGCATCACTAGTTTCAAACAACACAGATCCTTTCTCCAGGGCTGCAAGATGGTTTGTAATCAGAGGACCAGGGTGCTCATGGCTAAGGAAGACAACAAGAAATATTCTCATGTCAGCCTCAGACCTTGGTAAAGCCTGTGTAAAACTTCACAGTTATGGATTCAGAATTAATGGCTACACGTGAATTGTTACTTCATTAAAGCCTGTGGCAGTACAGCATGGCCATCCTCTCAACCTGGCTGGCCAAGACGGACATCTGCCACGTGATCAGAATGAAGAAGCTATGGTGTGTGTAGAGACACCAATGGGGCTATCTGCCTTACCTACTTAATGGCAAGTGTGTAGGAAACTCTCTCAGAAGTAGAACTGTGCTTCCTATAAGGACACAGTGCTATATCCTTTTATCCCAGTGCTTTGGGAGCTCTCTCATGCAGCACAAAGCGAGGAACAAAATGTAAGCCTGTAAATCAGGTGCCAACTCAATAAACCAAACTGAAAAAATTGGGCTTCATTGCTGAAAGAAGACAAACAGACAGCTAGTGCTGCAGCAGCAGCTAAAAACTAAAAGTAATTTTGTTTTATTCATATAAAAAACTGCCAAACTTGCCCACAGAGCTTCCCGATTCTGAGTAGGCTGAGTACACGCGTGTACGGTACAGTATTTTTCCACTGTAGTCACTTCCATTGTGTAGAGGGGCTGGTTTTGAATAAGCTGAGGAATAATAGAAGGTCTTACGACAAACTAATGATAGAATCATAGAATCATATGGGGTTGGAAGAGACCTCTGGAGATCATCTAGTCCAACCCCCCCCGCCAAAGTGGGTCCACCTAGAGCAGGTTGCACAGGAACTTGTCCAGGCAGGTTTTGAATGTCTCCAGAGAAGGAGACTCCACCACCTCTCTGGGCAGCTTGTTCCAGTGCTCTGCCACTCTCACAGTAAAGAAGTTCCTCCTCACATTTAGGTGGAACTTCTAAACTAATATGCTTATTGCTTAATATACTAAACTAATATACTTACTGCTTCTTTCTTCTCCCCTTTTACTGCCACAGACCTTTGAGTTCAGTAGGGATACTCACAACCACAGGAGATAATGCTTTCTGTTGCAGGTACAACTATTGCAACATCGGTAAATGTCATGTTATTTTCCTTGTTAGCTGGTAGAGTGAGCTATGAAGCATTATCAATTTGACCCTAACTAACGGCAGTGACTCGAGGTATGAAAGTCTGTACAGGTACAGGTTTTTCCACATTGTTTTGCCAAAGCACTTCAGCCGTGACGTAGAGCCTGTAAGCTGTTCTGATCCCGAGTCTGGGCTGAACTGAAACTGTCAGCTCCGATGATTTTTGTGATGCAATCACATGCATGAGATAGCTGCCTCAATTTTCACTTTAAACTACAGATTAAAAAATAAATCAGTTCAAATGCTACTGCAGCTTTAAGATCTTCAAGCTAAGGCCTTGAGAAAAGAAACATATCCAATTAATTTTTTGAAATTGTTTCTTGAAGAAAGGAGTATGGATATGGTGGTAACAGGTTACAGCATTTAACACTGTAGCCTTGACGTTTCTTATTAAATATTTAGCTGCCGGCAACTGTGTACTTCACAAGCACCTGTGAAAATGAAACCTGTTTTTGAGAACACAGGGTTGATACTCATAAAATAAAGATGAGGAGATGGAGCTTTTGAGAGCTAAAAGTTGGTGCTGATCTAAGTCTTTGTAGGAGTTTTACCCTACCCTAACAAATAGATGAAACATGGCAAATTAAGAATTATTTCTCTAATTCTTGCATTGAAGTGCTATTTTTTCCCCACAGGAATAATAATAAATATGGTAAATCTAGTAAATTGCCCAAGCACCCACAGAGCTTTTTTATTATGTAGTTATTATACACTACACTTCTCTATCCATATTTTGCTGCATCATATAGGAGCATTTAAATTTTGATTGTAAGGCCTGCTAACACTGAGTTGAACAAGGAATACTCTAAGCTGCTGAAAGGTAACCTTGGCAAAGACTGCTTCTCAGAGACAACCTACACAAGTCCATCTCTAGTTATTTCTGAGGACAGCAGTTTATTATTTTCTCTTCAGTACATTCAATCACTTGAATTCGTGATCACTTCAATTTTCCTGGTAAGGGCAGAAATACCAATTTAATGGCTGATTAAAATGGCTGTAGTCATCTTAAATGAAATCTGAAAAGAATAAAAAGTGGACGAACAAAACACTGATCACAAATAGCGACAATATTACATACTTGGTATTGTCATATTTAAGCAATAGAATAGAGTTTCTGCCTACATACCTAGAATATATTAAGCCATTTGTCTTCTGTGTTATTCTTTCTTAAAAAATAAAATAATCCATGCAAAATATCAAGCCTATGAAATATATCACATCAAGAGGCTCAGAAGTTGAAGACCTCTGCTCACCCCAGGTGAAAGTCAACCATTCCTGAAACAAGCCTCAAAAAACTGGCTTTGTGCCTAGTGACCGCGGGGCATGTGAGAATAACTTTCTTACTCGTGCTGGTATATTGTATTTAGCATGATCACCTCAGTTCTTTATCCATGGGAAAGAAAAAAGGAAGGAACACTTTGGTATTTCACAAAACATGAGACAAACACACTGCTGAAATAATAGAGTGACGAAAGCTGTATGAGGGTAGATAAGTGGCCACAAGCTGGACTTGAGGGCAGCTGCAGGCTCTCAGGCAGCATACGCAGGCGCTCACTGCTCTCTGCTCCTGCGAGAGTGTCTTGTGCCTCTCCCAAATGACAATCCCTAAGGAGCAGTAAAGATTTCATTCTCTGGCCTCTGGCAGTGCTTTCAGCTCTTCTGTTGAAATTGCCAGCACAGATGCCGGTTAGTGGCAGGAGCAGTGATGATTTTGTGATGAAGACCTGTCTCTCTTGGGAGCTGGATGAAATCCACCTAACATTTTGAAGGACCTGTTTCAGCAGACTGTATTACAACCTCTTTCAGTCGCCATGAGCCTTACTCGATCCAGATGAGCAACAGATTCAGAAGGTGAATAGGCGTTTAACTGCACTTTTGAAATTCCATTATCGTATCAATTCCTGTTTCTATATGTAGTCATATTTTCTTAGCACTGTTTCTGAGCCATAGTGATTTTTGACAGCTCATTGTCTAATTTGATTTCCCAAGAAGAGACACAAAACTGGGTGGCAGATGAGATGCTTTAATTAGACACATGTCCGTCAATGTGCTGGGAAGGACCAGGCAATCAGTTCTGCCTTGCCTTTGCCCTTCCAGCGTGTTCATTGATAACAGCCACGGCCAGAGAGCAGCCCTGCGTGAGTCACTGATTAACTTTTCCATCTCCCCACTGCTCTTTGGATCAGCCTGTGTGTTGTCTTTACGTTCCTCCATATACAGACATCACAGAAAATTTTAACTTCTGGCCTGCTCTTCTTGTTTCATACCAAGGTTGATGTGATGTTCTGTGTACATGCATTGATTTGCTGTAACTACAGGGTTGCCTACTATTTCTTATTATTTGCTTGGTTACTACAGTGATTAAGGCTTTAGGCTTGCCAAGACAGGCATGCTGAACAAGTAAATCTCCAAGTGTGCAAAAGGTTTCTGTGCCACACAGCCCACAGGAGGAAAATAGTACAAAGTTCAGTATAAAGAAGACCCCATTTGCACAGAAGGACCTCAGCACTTCCATTTATTTCTTAGAACAGAGGGAGGTATTATGGTATCCAAGATGATGTTGAACAGCAACTACGGGCAAAGAAAGACTTTTTAGTGGGAACTTTTATCCCCAGTAAGTTATAAACATATCATGGAATGTCATGACTGTATTATGGAAAATATTCAACTTGTCATATATCACAGGAGTGTAAGATAATATGTGTTCATGCTCTGCTTTGCTGGTGGTCTCCTAACGTTTTGAAATTCCCTGGCTATATTTACTCTTTTGCAGGCCAATAAACGGAATGCTTATGAAGGAAATGGAGTTGGACCTTCTTGTACCAGTGGTGCATTTGGCCCTGTACAGATGGTCAGAAAGTATCAAGCCCCTTTCTAAATGTTCAGTACAATGTGTAATGCTGGAGTACAGTTGAGAAAACCAAGTATAGTATAGCAATTTCTATCTTTAGTTTAAAGCAACATTTAGATATTCTCCCTGCATCTGTAATTTCTGTGTATGTGACTTGCTATGCAAAAATGCCGTAACACATACAGAGTTGTGTCATCTAGAAGAATAATACTTAACACAGGGAGACTGGAGAATAACATAGTTGCCGTCAATCTGTTTTACAGATTATTTTTATATTACAATATAATATTTGTTTGTAAAATTGCTTCAGGGCCAAGGGTAGGCTGTCCTGTATCCTGGAAAGGTACTACTATGCAAAATAGTGACAAGCAGAGGTGTGGTTTGATTATCGGTGGGCTGGCTGCACTGACAGGGTGCTCTGCTGTGTGTACAACATGAGGTTGCATCAACCCTACACCACCTCTGAAAATCATAAATGTGTTCCAAAAAACTTAACAGAATTGTCCAACAAAGCTTCTGTAATCAATTAAATAGGTAGGCACTTGCAGTTGGCTTGGCTGAATCACTCTTTAAGGGTATATCTCTGTCTCTAAAGTAATATCTTAAGCAACAAATTAGGCACTTCAGCTAGGAGCCTAAAATAACCGTGATGATCTGTGCAAATGGCTGTCCATATATTGTAACATCCGAGAATTTTTTTGCACTGCTATACTTGGGAAGGACATTTTTTTTCTTTCTGTTCTGTATCCTTCTGTGGTTACAGAAGGGTCACTAGAAGGGGTGCTCCATCCTGCACTGCTAGAACAGAGCTGACCATTTTCTCAAGGGATAACAAATACTGGCACTGTGACCATTTCACATGCAGAGTGTAAGGGGATGTCTTCCGACACCGTTGTGCTTTGGATATCTACAGAAAAAAATAATCCTGATCTTGCTCTTTATTACTGCGCCTTAATTAATTTCAAAAACAAACAGTGCTTCAGGCAGAGCATTTCTAAAGGCTAATTCCATGTCCCTAGCAGTCAGTCACTTAGCACGCAGCATCATGGTTTACAACATTCACTACCTGAATTGTGATAATAATTACTCAGAAATAGATTTGTTTATTTGCCGGAGAGGAAGCCTTTACTCCTGAAGTTGTCTTGATAGGAATGTCATCAAAAGCCACAGGCTTCCAAGGATGGACCAAATATTTTTTTCATTTTTTTTTCTTTTATAGCAGCATAAACAACCTCTGCATAATTCAATTTCTAATTGAATCGCTCATCTCAGTCATAGCTGCTTGGCTAATTACTCTGGAAAATTAATTTTATTTACTTGACTGGCTTTTAAAAATGATTACTTCTGTGGTACTGCAACTTAAGGGTAATTAGTTATTTGGGAGCTGAGGTGTCTTGTGATCTAATGACTATGAGAAAAGTGAAATCTCTATGCTAGCAAAGTTTATTTTTAGTGCCATGATTTCTACATTTACCGTAAGATAAATGCAAGCTTGGCGCATCAGATTTTGAAATTTTTTAGATAGCTTATGCTAATTTATGTGATGTGCCAGATTCATCTCTGTCAACTCTCAGTCAAAACCCGTCTGTCATCGGGTTTAGTTATCGGAATGCAAAACTTTGACTGCATAAAGCAGAAGGGCTTCATCTGGGTGCTATTAATAGAAGACAGATTGGTGGAGATGAGGTTTCTTCAAGAGAATGAGAAGTATGGTGGAACAGTGAAGTTGACAGAGGTCAAAGGCTGACCCTAGCTCTAGGGCATGACCTCAGCTAGAGACAAATGAATGAGCTTATAGGAGTGTGTGTAGACTGAAGAAAAACTCAAAATGAACGGATAAGCTATTTTTATTTCTTTCCTTTTCTTCAGTGCAAAGATAGGGAGCTTTGTACATGTTTGAAAATAAAGAGAAAACAAAGAAGCACTGCCAACTACTTTTCCTTCTAGATAGACTAGCCAACAACTCCACTATTTTTGGCTAGCCGCTCAGGAAGAAGAAAATAGCAGTATTATATAAAAATGCTGCTTTGTCAAGAGTATTTTGAGTCCCATTATGTTAGAACAACATTATGGTTTTGTAAGTTACCAGTCCTAATGTCCAAAGCAAATGTTGCTTGTGTAAAACTTCAATACCTGTCTCCTACAGAGTAAAGCCTTTCAGGCAGATGCTTTTAGTACAACACAGCGGGTGGAAAGATAAGTGCAAGTGTATCAGCAGATCAGTAAGTGTGCAGGTGCAGAATTTTGGTAGGGATTCTGTCCTGCAGCATGTTGTGGGGACAGAGGCTTAGCAGGACCCTGCATCCTCTACCACTATGGATCCTAACAGGAAGAGCTCCTTCAGCCTCTTGTGCAGTCCCTTGAGCCTTCATGCATGGCTGCTAGTATTAGCTGCTAAGATTATACAGCATTTTTAATGGTCATGCATGTTTTTCAGTATCTTATTTTTTAAATTTCAGATGCTCAGAGCCCATTATGGTTGAATTTGTTGAGAAACATGACTAAATGAGAGAAGAATCTGACATAGAAGCTCATGAGAGTTGGGAAAGTATCATTTGCTATCCTTGCCAAAACTTGACTGTGTTTTAAATCTCCAAATATTCTCAGGTCTGGAAGTGAAGCATGGCTTTTCCTGTAATGCAGCAAAACAGAATACCGTTGTATGTTCATGGAGGCCTTTGGAAGCTAGGAAGGAATTATGAAGGTAAGTGATTAATAATCTGAATGACATAAGAAGAAACTGGAAGGAAAGAGGCTGTAATAACTAACATATATATCTTGGTATCAGAAAACAGCTTCCAAACTTACTGTACCATTTGTGACTCCTCTCTTAGCATAGCATCTTTTTATTACTATTTGCTTTTCCAGGAGTTCAAGTGATTCAGTGGGCACTGGAAATGAAATTTAAGTGTTGAAACTTACATCCAAAATTGGTGCATTAAAACAGAGAAAAGATTTTAAATTCACATGTTGAGAATTTTAAATTCACATGTTGAGGATGATAGATTTGGGGATCTCTGTGCAATTTAATTTGCTCCTTTGATGCACAGACATTGTGATTGTCTTTAATAGTACAAAAATGTACTGCCATCTTTCAGTAGTTTCCCACCTCATCTGGTGATTTGGATTAAAAAAAGCCCTCATTGTCTTTACAGACATTTCAGGAGTGCTATTAATAGAATAAGCTAAGTAATTCAAAACCATTATTATAGTTATCTCCACAATGCAACTGTTACATTATATGGTATCATTATTCTCATTCTATAGGCAGAGGCAAAGAAATGAAAGACAAAATTATCAATACAAAATATATGCCAATTTCTACTATTCAAAGACAAAACCAAAAAAAATCAGGGCCCTAAATTGTCAAAGTGTGAGGATCACTTATTGGCCAAGACAACAGGCTAAGTGTAAAAAAAGGGTCTGGAATCACAGAAGCAGCCTGTAGCTGAGGACAGGTTGGAATTCAGTCCCCCAGAAAAGCACTCAACTGTCTAGCCTTAAGGTCATCACTTGCCATCCTGGTTTTCCCTGGCTTACCCACTGCACGTCTACTTGTGTCTTTAAAAGAAGCAGCCTACAGACTCTACCCTTACAGGCTCCAGATTTGCCCCAGTGCAGTGCACTTACAATTAAATGAGACATCATAATAGTTACGCACAAGGAGGAACAAACTGAAAGAGCATGAAAAGCCATAACTGGGACATCTTACAGGCTTGTGCATGCTCAGCTTTACTATCTTGTTTTTTTCAGTGTTTGTATTAAGAGGAAGGAAGCTAATTTCAAGCATGTTTCCAGAGAGGGCACAATCATCAGCAGGCTGGAGTTGTACTGATTTTCAGTGTTAGTAATAAAGAAATCAGCCATCCAAATAATCTAACAATGACTATTGTGTAGTCAGCCGCTCGAACGAGTAAAAAGAGAAGGAATAATTACAAATTTCAAAAGCATAGTGTATTTTTTGTAGAGAATAGTAGAAGACAATTTACTGCAAATTCATTCTTTAGCACTGTGTGTTGATTACCTGTCGTCTTTGAAATGGCTGACTGATCCAGCTCATACTGAACTGCGAGAGGATCTTTCCGTTGACTCCAGCAAGCACGGCAGCATCTCTGGATGGCTGTAAGGTTTGTTGGCATTAGACCTGAACTTGGCAGATTCAGCACCTGCAATTTCACATTACTCTTGTTAGCAATTTTCTCCTAAACACAGTGGTTTTACAGAATTTAATCATTCATTCATTCCTGTGTTTGGAATGATGCTTTGTGGCAGTCGTATCATCATGTATTTTTAAACATATGTCCTGTAGTAGCTGAACCTGAGAACAAATTCTGCGGAATCCTGAAAAGAATGTCAGTACCTAACTGCAGCTTTTCAAGGAGCTCTTTAATGTTCTTATTACAGCTGTACAAACAGAAACCTAGAAAGGGAGGGAAACAGCAAAGACTTACAACTAGCCAGCCCCTACCATACCCATGACTACAACGAAAGTAAAACTACTGCAACAATCCCTGCTGCTGGAAAAATGCCAAGTATGACTTGGACGAAGTCCAAGATTTCTGTAAAGGATATAAAAATGAAGTTATCACTTGAATAAACAACTCCGTGAGGTCCAAAAAGCCACCTTGTTCCCAAACATTCCTCCTGCCTTGCTCTCAGGGCTGTGTCTGGTACCCTCAGGGGGAGGCTTGCGTTGCCCTGCAGGGACATGGGTGGGCTGCATCCCTGGGCTCCCATCACTAACCAGGGCGTCTGGGCCCCTGTAAACTTGCCGGCCCCTTCTCAGCTCTCCCCAGGGAACCCTGTGCAGCCCTGCCACAGGGCTGGTGCCCCAGCAGAGGAGGCTGACTGCAGCGGAGAACGTAAGGAGGGGGAAGAGAGAGGATGGTGGAACCGCCAGAGCGCTGGTGGTTCCCATGCCCGCGACTGGGGCTGACATCTCACAACAGCTTCTCTTGTAAATCAACTCTTACATTTTCTTGTTTAGTATTTGGTACAGCCTGACCAACTCTATCATTTCTGATAGAAATTTTTATAAAAAAATAGTTTGCTGAGGTTTTCTGGGCTTTTTACACCATCAACACGTGGTTTTTGCCAGGATCTCCAGATGTCTCGCGATGCGAATGGATGCTACCGCTCTGACTAAGATTCCCAGACATTTGGAAGCCCTGAGAAATGAGTGCTTTGTATTTCTACTTTGCATGCGCAATGAGTGAGTTGCAGTCAAGATATTCCACATGTTACAGAGTATGGCTGTCTGCCACACACCCACCTAGCTGCTCTCTCACTCATTACCTCAACAGGACAGCAGGAGAAAACATGGTAAAAAAGCTCACCGTTAGAAACAAAGAGAGGGAAATCACTTTCCAGTCACTGTCCTGGGAAAAACAGACTTGACCTCGAAAAAATTAGTTTAATTTAACTAAAAACATAAAAGGAAATGTCCTTTTATTGACTGGAGAATGGATAAAGGATAGGATATAAAGACTAGTGCTTTCCAGGGTGGTGAAACATCAGCAGCCCTGTAGGGACTGGTGTTGGGACCAGATTTATTCAGCATCTTCATCCAGATCTGGAAAGGGAAATGCAGCAAAATCCTTGTGTTTGAAGATGATACAAAGCTCTTCTGGTAGGCAATGAGGAATTCCAGAAGGACTTTACAAATTGAATGGACAAAAAAGCATCAAATTAGTTTCACTGTATCTAAATGAAAAGCAACATATCTAGAGAAAAATAATCTGAAAGGCACCTACATGCAGAATTCAGAATTGGCAGTTTCAGCTCAGAAAAATAATCCTGGAAATACCATGGTCAGTTTAACAAAATCATTGGCCTGGTGTTCAGTGTCAGCCAAAAAAAGCCAGCAAAATGTAGATCATAATCAGAAGACGTGTTGGGAATATAATTTTGCCACTATGTAAAACCTCGTCTTGCAAACTTAGAATTTCTGGGTCCTTAAGAAGAGTACAGTGGACTTAAACAAGGTACAGAGAAAGGAAACTAAAATGACCAAGGGGATGTCGTGGCAGGCTATTAGGGAAGATTTAAAAGGCTGAAGCTGTGCAATAGGGAATTGAGAAGGCTGAAAAGAAAAAGGAGTAAAATTTACAAAATTATGAAGGTGGTGGAAAAGGTCAATGCAGAGATGAAATTCACTGCATCTTGCAATGCTAGGACCAGAGAGCACTTGGTGAAGCTGGTTTAAAATAGACAAAAGAGAGATACTATCACAGGCTTGAAAGGGAGTAGACAAATTCCTTAAAGGGAACAGGCAGCAATGTATTTTACCTTCTGATTCTGATATATTTTAACTAAGACTTGTGGATGCTGAGGAACTATAAGGGGAACAGACTCCAGATAGT
>JAHREE010000367.1:6821992-6977878 GCA_033628505.1 Tringa tobata
CATCCTATTTCCATTCCTTCTTTTAGAATCAGCTTCTTAAACATTAACCACAATACAAGTTGTGCAATACACTCCAATTGAATACTAATACAAAACCAGAGTAAGTACAATAAACACAAGGACATGACGATATTAACAAATACTACATTTCTTTCTGAAAGCCCCTCAGCCAATGAAATGATAGATTTTCATTTTATTCTGTGCTCTGCACACTAATGATCAAATTAAGTGAGTCTAGTTTTCACAGCTCTCTTCATCTCAGAAACCTACAAAAGGTTTTACTGTCCTCCCACTCTGCTCATTGCTCCTCCAACTGACACACAAATAAAATCTGCTCTCCTCCCTCATCAGCTTCCTTCCTCCCACCAGAATGGATAAAGAACAAAGCAAGGGTTGCTTTTCTGACTTCTCTCTCTGTTGATGAGCATGCTTGAAACTTATCTTCTTTCTCCCCTCTCCCATTCACAACCATAGAGAAAAGAAAGGAATGCTTCTTCTGGTACCCATAAAACAAATTAAATCTTTTCTTTCTTCTCACACTCTTCTCTCTCACTTATCCTGCTTTACCTGCTGTCCTCTTATTAACCCGAACAGGATGGCACAATTATCTTTAGTTGTTTCATTACCCTTAGGTGTCTTTCTGGTTTCTTATCCTCCTGTAATCCTCATCTATTCAGGGCATGCTTATCCTGTTACCTTAGTTGAATGGTTAAGGCCTCCCACATGTATCCCCGAACTGCACCTAAAGTCCTGGTCTTTCTGCTCACTTTGAGTTGCCCTTGAAGCTGTGGTACTATTGCCTAGTGTTTCCTGATGCCCACACACCTGTCCTGAGTGGGGATGCAGCAATACAGCCCACAAGCCAGAGTATCCCTCCCTTGCCTCTGGTATCAGACAAGCATCGTGCAAGCAAGACATTAAGACCCTTTGTCCCCAGGGAATATTCATTGTTATTCCTGTTGAGTTGAACTGGGGAAGGGCAAGTGACTGGAAAATCAAAAATCAAATTCCAACAGTCCCTGGGCTCAGGAGGTGTAGAGCATTCCTCTGGATGATGTTTTTTCACTTGTCCCAAAGCAGAGCAGCACTTTGAACTCAGGCTATCCCCAGCCCTGGGGCATGCCCTAACCAAAGGTATCTGTAGAGTGGAAGTGAAGCCACAGCCATCCTTGATTTCCTTGGCCCCAGCAGGGCCTCAGAATGCAAATTCTTATTTCAGGCATTTCATTTGCTCTAAAAATAACCATTTGTCCAAAAAAAAAAAACCCAACATTTTGGAAAGGTTTACACTCTGCCACTGAATCAGATGAGTAGTTAGTCATAGAGTTTCCACCTAATACACCTTAAACAACTGAGAGTCACAGCAGAAATGTCTCCTCTGAGGGGACCACACTGGTCTAGAAAGAAAGCATAATATTAAAAAAAATTGCTGTTAAACTTTTCAACACTTCAGTGCAGGCACCCACAGACATTCCTGTGGTTTTTTTGTTACATATTCAGCTCTCTATCTCCAATCTGTGTTCTGTGTATTTGCAGCAGTTTATGATAGGTACAAATATTTGTAGTAGAGGAACAACACAGAATCGGTTACAGCATGACAACTGTGGGGAATATGTTTTTTTCATTTATTGTTCCTGGTGAGAAAAACATAACCCTCCCTTTACTATTGAGCAATGCACTGCATATTTCCTAAAGAATAAATGCTCTGTAACTCATGACAATATGGTCACACACCTCAAATAAATAATTTCTGTGTTGCTGAGGCAAAAGCCTGAACAACTTCTAAAACATCAGAGATAAATCTGATAAAACTGGAATCATGCTGTAGCACTTACTTCTGTGTGGTACTGTACACAATCCAAGCAGTTTGCAGATCTTGTCCAGTGGAATCCAGAAAAGCAAACTATTGTGTACCTATGAACAAAATAGTCATTGCAGCAAGTGAAATGGCTACAGCAAATTTCAGCTAGTTTCTGGTAGTACTTTGTGATGCACAACACTGATATGAGCAGAAAATGATAATAGAATTAAATAATGGATGGTAGTCTCTAGCTCCTGATTTTTGATAGAAGGCTTCAAAACTAATTTAACTTCTTCTTTTGTGAATAGAAAATCCACAACTTCTGGTTTCTTCCAGTTCAAGTAATGTATGATGATAAAAATAAGCAGAAAGCTACTTCAAAAAACTGCACCATAACAATAGCTGTGAAACTTAGGTCTTCTCTTGTAGTAACACAAGAACTATCCCAGGTGTCCTAGATCCTATCTGGAGAACTTCAGTCTTGAATGTTGTACCTAAAGAATACAATGGTTTATGTATGCAATTTGGAAATTGAATTCCTGTGGGAACAGAAATGTGAATGATGCAGAGTGGCATGTTTAGGAAACTGAAACGCTACGGCTGAAGGCTCTTGGTCAGCATGACTGTACAATGGACTGAACTGGTAGTATTTTAAACACAAGAGACTTACAATAACACTACCAGAGTTAAAAACTTAGTGGTAGTTTTGATTGTTTGGGCATACAACTTTTTTGCCAAGTATTTATCATGTATGTTGGACACAAAATGTCTTCTGTGCATTTGTCAGAAAGACAAGAAAGGACATGAAAGAGGGCAGTAATGACTAAAAACAGGTGACTTAGTCCTGGATGCTGTCATCACAGTCATGAAATTGTATCTCAGATAATTCTTGCCTGTTCTGGGTTATCCAGTGCATCAGGGTGTGGAACAGCAACTGCAAATACAGGAATACAGAGAACTACTGTTCAGAAGAAAACTAACTCATACTTCCAGTTTTAGCCAAGTCATAAAAGAATTGATCTAGATAAAGAATTTTGAGTGTGATATTTTGGTCTAATACTTTGCTATATGGCATGCAGTTACTACGTACACACTTACACATTTATGTAGCTTATTTTTTAAATAAGGTGTAAGAAGATGATTACAAACTCGGCTGTCAGCCCTAGAAGTCTGACAACACTCATAGCTCTCCCTTAAGCCTGGATAGCCAAGAGTGAAACACAAAGATTAGACAGATAAATATAAAGGGATTTCTCACTCTGAGACATAACAGATGCATCAAACTGTGTTAAGCAGCTGCAGAACCCTCGGGTTATAACAGAGGCCCCCAGTTCTTACAGGAGCTTGGTGCCTTGAAGGGGCACTTACCACCTCCAGGTGTTAAGCAAACTGTTCAGCACCTTGAAGAATGAGGTTTTACTCAGACTTGCACATGAAGCTCCAATTAATGTGCACTAGAGTCACAGGCTTGATAAAGAAAGAGGGTAATTATCATCTGCCTGCTTAGATATTGCTGGCTTCTTATAGCATGGAAGAGCTGTATGGTTTATATGTATGTATGGAAGAGATGTATGGTTTATAATTCATAAAATCTAGAGGGAGTACAGAATTTGCCTATGAATTATGTTTTGAATAAAAACTGAAGCAACAGAACAAAACAATTACTCATTTATTATTGATGATCTCCATAGAGGAAAAGATGTTTCTCCAGGACTGCAAGGAATTAAACAGATTATGGAGATTATGGAGAGACACTGCCAAAGCTAAGGACAAAGTATAATCAGTTTACAAAATCTATTCTATTTTCTTTATCTGTTCCCCAAAGCCACAACATTAATATCCATTTTCACTCAAATTTGTCCCAGGCCTACTTTGTCAGACTAACTCTTTTTAGACTCATTTTTGCAGCAGTTTAACAAATCTGGGAGATCCTTACACAGTCAAAAAATGAGGAGGTACATCCCCCAGGACACTGAGAATCCATTTCTGGGGACTATCTGCAGTCATTTTTACTGTAAAACAGGGTCGTATTCAGAACAGCTGGCAACTGATGCAAGATCTAGGAGACTGTCACGAATAAATCTGGTTTGTTGGCACGATTCATTTTGAGAGAAACGGAGCCTTATCTCAGAAGCCGGTAAGAGACCTGTGGCTCCTGAAATAGAGACCACACTCACTGAGGTTCCAGTAAGTTTTATATTGGCAGCTTGGGTCTAAATTAAGAACCAAACTCTAATTTCTTTTTAAGATATGCTCCATGGTATGCTTATCTGGCTGAGAGAGAGAATGTGGAGTTTAAGTAGAGTCTATTTCGTTTAAATTGTTAACAGAGGTGTCAGTCACATCCCAGGTTTTCTCTTTTGGGTTGGATTCACCACTGCAGTGGATTCATTCACTACACACTGGTTATTTTTCTCAAGTCTGAAATGAATATAAATTGGCTTGCTGGCAGCTAACTGCATGGGTATAAATGGCTGTTTAAGCTGCAGAAAAAGGGTGATTCAAATGTGCTGGATGCGCTTGGGGCAGACATAACAGAGCTGGCTTCCTCTTGGTCGTGTCAGAGGGATCTTTTTGGCAGTCCATCACGCTGCACTGCACAAAGCTGTTCCATCCATTCCAGCCCCAGCAAGCAAGGCAGGCTCAGTGACCTCAGCAAAGCAGGCAAATGCATTTTTGCTGCCCCACAGATGAAGAAGATTAAATGTATTATTCTGTCCTCATACTGGGTCATAAAAAATCAATTTTGTGGCAGCAGCAAAGCTGCTCACTAAAGTGTTATTTTCCACAAGCGCTGAGGCTGAGCAAATCCCCTTCTCAGCAGGGGCGATCATGGATCTGCTGCCTCTATGCCTGGATCCAGCAAGCTCCTGCCTCTCTTTTCCCTCCCATCTCCTGTGCCCAGCCCTACCAAGTGATGCCATCCCACTGACCAGGGAAAAAGTGAGACAAGGTGTCGTGGTATGGGCCAGACTGACCACTGAAGTGGTCACTGAATGACAGATGCTGTTCCCCACCTCTCCAAGGAGAAGAGAGAAAGAGGGGAAGAGTTTAGAAAAAAATTAAACTACTTTAATGAAATTAAAAAAAATAATTTTGAAAAGAAAATAATGAAATATATACAACATATACAGAACTAGTATTTAGCTCCCAGGATATTGATTACATCACTGGCAGTCACTGGGAAAATCCCAGACTGGACTCAGCGATGGACAGGAACTGAATTCAAGATCTAGAGTCAGGAGCTCATGGATTGGGATCAAAGGGAGACGAACAGACAGAGTCCTCCTTGGATGCTGTCCATTGAAGAAAGAAGGCTGACCCTTTGATCCCTCAGATTTTATACTGAGCATGATGCAGATGGGATGGAATACCCTGTTGGTCAGTGTTGGGTCACCTGTCCTGTCCACTCCTCCCCACTGATGTGACCCCTCTACACTTTTTTGCTTCCAACCCTCCAGTGGTGCACACAACAAAGTGAGCTGACCTTGGTTGTTATAGCAATAAGTATAAGCAGGAACCTCTCTGCATACCATCCCTTGGCATAAATTGCAAATAATCAGGTCTTACCATTCTGAGAATGAACAGTCTCTACAATGTGCTGTTAATTTCAGAGTTCAGTTAGTTCGAAGAGGCTTAGCTAAAAAGTAAAATTACTGAATGGAAAATTGGTTCTGTTTTACCTTAAACTAGGACACAAAGCAGCGCTGCCCACCACTGGGTTTCCTCTTTGCTCTTACCCCCGTGCTTGGGAAGCCTGCTGGTAGTGTGACTGCCCCCCCACGAGGTGCAGCGGCGGGCACAGCGCAAGGCAGAGAGCTGAGAGAGCTGCTGGGGCTGTGGAGCTTGCTTAGGTCTCTGTAGTCAAAACGTGAGCCGCGGGGATTGATCATCCTCCTGGCACAACAGTGGAATTTTTTCACCTGTCTTCAGTGAGAGTATGTTCAGGTTTCAGATATGAGAGTGAAAAAGAAGCTGAGCTCTCTGTCTACTGAAACCAAAAGTAGCATTTGGAAAATTTCTGAGGCTCTACATTTCTTTTTTAGCTTCCCATTTTTTTGCCCACAACAGACTGTGTAAAAAAAATCTGTTAATATTCAGCAGAGAGACATTATTAGCAGCAACAGACATCCCATTTCGGCACTAACTCTGTGGGGAGACACAGATGTATCAGATACCTACAAGGCCAATTGGCAGACAGGTTACAGTTTCTTGTATACCAGTGGTGTCAAGCCAACCCCTGAGAATGTAGCTCTCGTGTACTAATAAAAATAGAGGGCACTTTTGCGTAGTAACTGCTTTTTCTATGTCTAAAGTGCTCCATAAGTCAATTCTGTAAGCTAATGGGATGGTAACGGATCAATAGCAATAGCGTGAGAAAATGTCGCTCTAGCACACAGAGACCATCAGATAAGCTGATTAATGCTCCATCAATCATCTGGTACAATAGAAATACTCATTATGAAAGAACACCAGCACGTGATCTCTTTGGAAAATAAACACTTGAGTCTGACTTTTTTTTTCCACAAATGCTGGAATGTTCCCTAAAAGCATTTATGAAGCGGCCAAATGCATTGACCACACATAATGCATGAAAAAACGGCTCTCCAGCTGTAATTGTTCTTCAGCCATAATCCTGAGAAACACAGAAAGCAAGTCTTTCATGTTTCCCATGTCCCTTTGGTGTCAGTAAGTCAAATGAAACACCCTTACAGGAATTACCTAGAGAGGGATAGGTTTGCTTATTGCTTGGGAGTGTATGAACGGGTCCATTCTGTCCCTCACTTTATGACCCACTGGCTAACCTGATAAACTAAAACCAGGAGTGTGGCGAACACAAGGGCTTAAGGATATGAGTAATTTTTCTTGCCAATAAATGTCATTGTCACATGTTATTAGACTTTGAAACCCAGAAATAAGGGGCAGGATTCAAAGCCTCAGTAAACTTAGAAACCAAAACTGAGCCAAGCTTCACCCTGAAACCTGAGAAAGCCAAATGACTCCCTCACAAGGTTTAATGGAAAGTACATTATCACTGACAAGTGCTGAATATTTTGGGAAAACCTTCATTACTCGAGAAAAGCTTAGGAAGAATTGAACAGTTAGCATATATGGAGAGTGAATTACACATAATGCCAGTGAGGGCACCTTTAACCCTTGAGTTTTACTTCCTTTTGCCCTCAGATGGTTGTCAGTGGTTAGTGAAATTTCTGGACCCAGGGCTTTTTTCAGGCAGACTCACTTCCAACTGCTTTCTGTAAAGAAGCCTTAGAGATGTCCCCTGTAGCTACAATACTGCCAGCAGCAGTCACGACATTTCTGCTTTATCTGTGTCATACAGATATGAGGAAAAACTTCTTCACAGTGAGGGTGCCAGAGCCCTGGAAGAGGCTGCCCAGGGAGGTTGTGGAGTCCCCTTCTTTGGAGATTTTCAAGACCCGCCTGGATGCAGTCCTGAGTAACATGCTCTGGGCAATCCTGCTTCAGCAGGGGAGTTGGACTAGATGATCTCTATGGTCCCTTCCAACTCTAAAAAATTCAGTGAAATTCAGTGAAATACCTGTCCATGTCATACTGCCTCTGTGCTCCATCTGCTTAGTATAAAGCCTCTCTTATCTATCCCAGTAGTTCTAGGGATGGTGCTCTCCCTGTTTCTATTGTCCATTCCTCCAGGCAATGCCTGGCTGAGGCAGGATGGTCCTTCACAGCCAGGAGGATTTCTGGTCAGTGGAGTCCAGACAAAGGAGAGAGCAAATCCTCAGACCTGGGTTTCAGCTTTGTGAAGGCACTTGGGAAATGTCTGAGCACCACAGATATCCTCCTGCTTGAGAAGGCATCTCAAACCTTGCCCTGGCCCATGTCCCTAAACTCAGAGTTTGGATAACGCGGTGTGTTCACTCAGGCATTTTAAAGGCTCACCATTTTTTAGCATCCATCTCTTCTTTTTCTACCAGCCACTTTCATCTCCTGGAACCTGCCGCTACCTCAACTTCTCACCATCAAGAGCAACTGCACTTGCTGCACCCTATGTCTGTCTCAGGGATATCTATTGTTGCTGCAGGCAGAGAGGGGGAAGTGGAAGAAAGCAGCAATGGCTGGAAGGTCTGTCTCTTGTGGCAGCTCAGTCATAGCCTCTGGAGGAGGTATTTGTCTCTTCAAGTGTCATTCATACTTGTGTAACCATCCCATCTCCTCCAGGGAAGAGACCAGATGGAAGTGTCCTGTAATGACAGATCTGACTACAGGTTACCAGTGGGACCACACTGGCTCACACAAGAGGGCTCACCAGCTTTACATCAGAAATTCAAAGGATTTCTGTCCAAATCCCATGCTGCTTGGCCTGGCCTGAAGTCATGCAGAAGCTGCCTGTCCACTGCATTACCTCCTGTGTGTCCTCTGTAGATGGCATCAGAGAGCTCTCTCCATCTGTGATCTTTAGCCTAAAGGGCTAACAATGCTTTTGTCATTTTCAGTCTTGGGTCATTGTCATGTGTGGCACTTTTACAATTATGACAAACTTGCTTGTTTCTGCAGTGGAACCAGTTGATTCACACAGCAATAAACAGAGCATGTCACCGTTAGTCAAGATACTCCTACAGAGTCTAGATGCTACAATGGAGACCTGTGACACGAGGCACATTATCTCACATGGAACACGAGAGTTAATTACACAGTTAGCGCCTAAAAAATATGAAGTGTAAGAAGATGCTGTGAACTAATTTAGGCTTAAGCATGATGCAAAATTATGCTCACAGAATAAAAAATTACCAATTGATGCCAGTGTGCCTTTGGGTATTCTCACTGCAGAAGAGCACTAGGAATTAGTATCTTACTAACTCATTTTTTGTTTTATAAAAGTTATTTCCCCTTAAAAAAAAAATCCCTCAAGGGCATGACCTACTAAACCACATTTTCTCGTGCAGCCTGAAGTATTATCTGTACAATAACAATTCTGTCATTGGAATGCAAGATACCACATTATTTTTAGCAGATTACTATCCAAAATCATTCAACCACAAGCCAACGATCCCTTCTGAGAAAAACCATGAGCTCGATTGTCCATTTATTACCTGCTAAAATGTTCTCATTTGCCTTCCCTTTGCAAAATTTGGCTCTTAATGCTCAAAGAGATTAACTTCAGAAAAGATGTTTTCACAGTAATAAATCTCTGCATTGCGTCAAAGGGTGCGAGTTGGAGGGGAATATCGGGCTATATCCAGACAAAACTGTATCTAGGATAGTCAGACAGGCTGGATTACCTATTTGATCATGGGGGCCTTGTGGCAAAAGTCAGAGCAAAATGAATCCACTGTTGTAATGTGTTGTAAACTCATTTAATGAACTAATACAGACTGGAT
Source organism: Tringa tobata (assembly GCA_033628505.1). Classification (NCBI taxonomy): domain Eukaryota; kingdom Metazoa; phylum Chordata; class Aves; order Charadriiformes; family Scolopacidae; genus Tringa; species Tringa tobata. Next base: position 6,831,152 of record JAHREE010000367.1, read on the forward strand.
GCCTCAGTCAGTCCTTCCTGGGCAGAAAGCAAAGGGATCTGTATGGAGTGCCCAGCTGGAAACACCTTCTGAAGCTCTGAGCAGTTGCCCTCTCACTGAATTTATGTGAGTGTGTGTCTGAAGGCAAGGAGACATCTTTCTAAATAGATATTTCTAAGATGGAAATAAATGATAGACTCTGCCAGCTGCCATGAGACGAGTGGTGGCAAAACTGTGAACTAATGTCATGCTTTTTATTGGTGACACTTCCCAGACAAAGCACCTCTGTGTCTCGTAGGCAAACACAGACCTGAGAATGTGGCTGCCTTGCAGGGAGGAAGAGCTGAGTGTGGCATCACCTTTTTTTGTCTCTTCCCAAGGAAGAATGCTCGCTCAAGCATTTTCCAGGAGGAACAGACTGGCTGCTCCAAACATTGCTTAGGGCAAAGCCATCTCCTAATGCTGCAAATCAGGCCAGATTTGTTTTGGAAACCTGCTTTTCCAGAGTGGTCTGGCTGACATACTAATTATTCCCCGTTCTTGGCAATTGCTTGCTCTGACTGAATGTCCTTTTGAAAACTGTTGACAAGATCTATGCACCACCCAGAAGAGCCTGGCCTGCATGCAGCCTGATCTACACACACAAAGTATTCTTTGCTGAAGTTCACAGTGTGCAAGTGGGTGCTGGACAAAAAGCTAGCTGCAAATATGGACAAGGAATAATTGTGGTCAGCATTACTGCAGCTACCAGGGTAAAATTCCTATCACAGATCAACCACAGAGATGCAAACCCCAAAAAAATCTTCAGATATTTTATTTGCAAAGAATACCCTGACATTCTGTCCTTTTAGGCAGTACAAACTTATTGAGACTCTTGATTATTGTCAAGAGAGGCTGACCTCTGGATTTGTTTAAATCAAATGCTGTAGTACTTGATGTTTGGTCTTCCCCTTTCATTAGGAAACATTCTTAGGCTGCCACTGGTTTTGCTTCCCTCAGTCTGAATTAAAAATAACTCCTTATGCAGGGAAAAGCAGGCACAGCTGTACTGCCATTATATTCAGTGGCAACGCAAGAAGTCCTGGGAGAGGGAGAGGTTTGAAATGGAAGATGACTGCCTTCACAGGACTGTTCTTTCCTTGTTTCTGTGGCTGGTTTTCTGCTCATATGTTTCCACATATGAGACATTTCTTTGGGGTATTTTCCTTTTAGTGAATTGTCCACATAATATTAGCCATGAATGGAGAATAAAAGTGTCCCTTTAAATGCAGAGTGCATTTCAGCGTCTCATCTGCTTCTTCATGCTTCTAGTTCAAGTATGATTCTGAAATCCATTGCAGGATATTCACCTTCTTGCATTTTGCTTGTGAGTGCCAATGATATACCTTCTGTATTAGTCAACAGGGAAGAGGAAAAAGATGAATGGAGCAAGGCAGCGTCTAATCACGTTGATCTTTGCTTCAAGAGAATGGAGTTCCAACAACTGCTGGTTTTAGTCTGTTTCTGGGCTTTTAGATTACGTTGCTATTCAGTTAGAGCCCAAGCATCTGAATGAAGCAGATTGCTGTCAGAAACCTTTGGATGAATGGCTATTGAACTTTGCCATAACACTCTACTTAAAATAACCACTACTACGGAGCAAAACATCACCTCCACTGGTGATGCAAATCCCCTAAAAGCAGAAAAACTGTAAGCTGAACAAGGAGGTTTTTCAAAGTGCCTGTGATGGATTTCTTGGACCGCTGCCTACTGCCGGCTCTATAATTCCCTGAAGCTCACCCTGGGATGCAGCCTGCTTGCACTTCCCTGTCTAGCACCCATCCTGCTAGCAAGGACAGCAAAAGGGTGGTGCTATGCAGCATAAGACTACTTCAAGACTGACTTTTAGTTGTACAGCTGCAATTCCTCAACAAGTTCTGCCTCCCCAAAGCTGCTTGATCTACTCCATTTTTACACAGGACAATTTCTGTAGATTTATATGGGAGAAAGAAGATGAAATGGAGCCGTTATTTCTCCTTCACTGTAGTGTTTGCCTTTTTCCTCTGGTTTATTAGGTACTTATTTATAGCATGCTCCGAAATAGAGTTTCTTTCACTTCCTAGAAGTCAAAGTTAAATGCATGGGAGACTGAAGCCCTCTGTCATCTTGATGACTAGTTCAGTGTGGGAATCTTTGTGAACCAGGATAACATAGCCACAGCAGCTGAGAAGAAAGATCAGCGCATGGAGAATTCAACTGGGGCTCCTCTGCAGTGCAAGTAAGCTGAATTTTGCCACTCCAGAGTGAAGTGGCCATTTCTTCCACAAAGAAGGTGCAGAAGGTCAGAGAGTGGGATGGATGGCTGAGGGAAGATCCCAGAGAAGCTGGGCTTGTAGCCCCTGCAGCATCTGGAGGGTATGGAGGGATAGAGGGGTGATTAAAGCGCGTGTCAGAACCACTTGTCCTGCCACAACAACCAGCTCATGACCCTATTCTTTCCCACTGATGGCAACAAAAGCAGTAGACAGCCTGGTTTCCCATGGCTTTTCCTGGACAAGGTGGCTCCCAGACTGTGGCACTCCTTCCTTCTCCCCTTCCTCCCTGGCAGTTCTGCCTGTTCCCCTCTGCCCTGAAGTAGTCCTGAAATAGGGTGGAAGGGAGGTGACCCACCTGCTGCCAACACAATGCCAGTGCTTATTTTCTGAACACAATTACAAAACAATAATGGTATAAGTTCTTGCAATACTTTATAGTAGGTACTGTTCAATGCAGAATATGTAAAAATGCAGATGTAAAAAATGCCCACTAAAAATAAATCCTTTTAGTACTTAACAAGCTTTTGTTTAGCACTGACAGTATAATCTCCTATCCTACAAGGAAAGCTTTGCACATGTTTCTCTGTTTCCAAGACCCCCATCATTAATATTATTCCTTCATCTGTAAAGTGAACTCATGACTGCACAATCACTCTCCACCCTGTAAGAAACAGCATCGAGCCAGCATTTCACATGCTATTACTCCTGAAGGGCAGCTTCCAGAGCTGCATTTTAATTAGGGTGATAAGTTGTTTTGTCCCTAATGGCTCAGGCACAGTAGTGGGTTTCTGAAACTTAATAAGTTACTGCATGTCAGCCAAGGCAGGTGACTGCCAAGGTGCTTGCTCCTTCTCTGTCAGACGCCAGGGAAAACGATTTTTTTCTCTTATTAACCTAGCCTGAAGTCTGAGCTGACACATTTTACATCACATTTGCAGTGAGAACCTCCAACCAATTACCAGTAGCTTGTTAAACTGCAGGTGAAATAATCTTGTCTCTTAGTGCAGAGTGCTTGGGCACGACTGTGACCCTGCCCGTCGTATCTTCCTTAGGACAGTTCGGTTAATGGGAAAGAGGAAAGTTCACCTTCTCTGCCTTCTGTTTCTTAAAAATGCATGATAAATGAATCTCAGGTTAATTACATAGGTTTGCTGTCTGTAGGAGGAAAGATAGTTCTGTATGTTAATGAGGAATCTGCAGGCAGGTCATTTCATGCATTTTGACTATAAAATAGCATTGGGATTTTCTGATATCAGCCTTTTCTTCCAGTAGAGCAGATGCTGCAATGATTTAGGCTTGAAGCTTTCCTATGTTAGCTGGTGTCATTTAACTTTACTCAAGCTTGTTTACTTATACAGAAAGTAGGGAAAGGAATGCTTCTCTTTCTTACAAGGCTGTGAGGAAGCTTTTTTTAATGTCAGTCTATTGGAGCAGAACTTCTAGGATCATTTAGTCTTTCCCAGGAGACATCCAGGTATTTTTCTGTTGGTGACAGAAATATTGATTTGCTATCCAAAATAAAACTTATTTTCTTCACATGCTTCCTAACCCCACAGCCAAAAAAAGCACATCTGTAGGTTAAACAGGTTGGAACAGAACTGTTCTTCTTATGTTTTTTTCTAAGGAATTAATACAATTTAGAGAGATTGCAAAGCTAAAGAAGAAAAGGTGGGAGCATTATAGCTGAAAACATTGAATGTATTTCTCTCATAGTAAAGTAAAACAAAAAGTATTTCAAGTTTCTTATGCTGACATTCTAGAAACACAGGTGACGTTCCTGTTCAGGTGGTGACACACGGTGTGACTCACTGTCTGAAGCTGTGGCTATCTCTGGGAATAGATGCCAGGGGCACATGCTTTCATCTGCACTCTGTGGAGACGTGTTCCCACATGTGCTGGACAGGAGGTGTGAAAGCTCACAGGCCTGGCAGCTCAGCACAGGGCATTTCTGCATGTGCTCGGGAGCCTATATTTAGACTGCAAAGATAAGATCCAGGCAACCCATCAGAATTACAAGGCAGACCCACAATAAATGTAGATGCCAGATAAGGTTTACAGATATGGAAAGGTAGGTTGTCTCAGTCACTTTGTTCCAAATTTCCATTGTAGGTAGACACCCAAAATCCAGCTATTAAAAAATTGCCATCTAACCCTCAAGCTGCTTTAAGTCCACAGATATTCATATTTCCAATGTAAAGTATTGCCAAGGTATTTGAAGTTTTTTTCTTTGCAAGCTTGGTATCTACAAAAGTTCAGGGATTACTTCACATTAACCTGCATAATGATTTGTAAAGTGGTGTTTCTTGGACGAGGACGCAGTCCAGTAGCCATTTATGTTATAATGACGAGATAGATCTCTCCCAAATACATGGCTGGAGAGTGTGCTGGCAGAGCTGCTTTTCTTCTTTTTGTGGGGATGTTCAAGGATTAACATTCAAGCGGAAAGAATTTTGGTACAGTGGTGCATGTTGTGCTGGAGATTGTGGGTTCATCAAAGCAGTGGGAGGGATGGATGGGGATTATGAGAATGTGTCAATGATGTGATGATTCAGGCACTTGGAAGGAGACCTGGCCTCTGATTTGTGCTCTAACCTATACACAAAGCATTAATGAGAGCAGACACTGTTCTGCTTACCTGTAAAGGTCTGGTGGCACCACAGGATTTAAACCCAGGTGCTCTATTGTTAGGTGGATGTTTCATCTGGCATCACCATGTTGCCAGAAGACCCAGGCTTCTCTTAGGTAACAGCAAGACTCACCTAAGAGCAAGACTGTTGATTGATATTCACTTTAGCCTAACAACTAATGATTTACGTTCCAAGTGAGACTTTTAGGTTCTGTGATTTAAGGCTGATCTCCATAAACACGAAGGAGTAGGGGGCAATGTAAGGCAGAGGAACCCTGTAACCTCACCTGTGCCAGCCAAGCACACCGGCTCTCTGGGCTACCAGATGAGAGCTATCAGCCCTGCTGGCCATGGGGCCCTACCTGGGTGCCTTACAGACCAACGGGGGAAAGCTCCTGGCCCCAAGGGTGTGGGATCCATTACGGTATGCTGGGAACAACATTTTGGGCATGTAAGAGACTTATTATGGGATGACTTGGGGGGGAACCAAAGGCAAGCAAAGGGAGTCATCAAGGTTGTTTGAGGGGGAACAAGAGTGGGAAAATAGAGGAGAAAGGGGGTAAAATGTGTAAACAGGTTGTTGTGTCTGGCAATGCCCTGTGCCTGATCCCCACAGGGGGTGTGTGCACTGAGGGGGGGTGTGTGTGCATATGTGTGTGTGTGTGTGTGTGCAGGTCAGAGTACCAGCAACCAGACTGGGGCAGCAGCCTGGGACTGCCTGTGTCCCAGTGCTAGCAGCAAGGGAGACTGGGATCCAGGGGCAGCTACTGCTAGTATGCATATATATATATTTACACATTTTCCACTAATGGGTTTTCATCTTCATCAGCCAGAAAGGAGGACAGGATCAGGCCTTTTGTGCTGTGCATGCTTAAGTGCTGTGTTTTCTGCCTGTGTGGTTAGCCAGGTACCTGTACAGGTATATCTATGTTTAAGTGCATATATGTGTGTCTGTATTGTGTGCACGTGGGTGTGCCTGTTGGGTGTACGTGCTCAGCCTCGCTGCTGGCTGGACCTGGGGCCATGAAGTTGTGGCAGCCTCACCTCCAGTGGGCTACTGGATTTGGCAGCTTCTACCAGGTACAGTCCAAACCATGAGCTGTGAATTTGAGGAGCCAGGACAGAGTATGAATCCCTCCACAGAGAAGAATAATGAAGACACCAGCATCTTCTTTCCAGTCATGACTCTAGAAGAAGGCTGTGAAGCTAGGACAGGCTGAAGCTCTTTAGCTGTGCCCTGATTAAGGCATCTAAATTAGAGAAGTTTTTTAAGGATTAGCCTAGATACTTGTACACTGGGCTCATTTCTCCAGATCATAGACTGCTCCCTTGCATTGAGGCAGTTGATTAAGCCTGAAGGAAGCTCTTACTGCTTGGCTCATGTAATAATATGTAATGCAATTCTTTTAAATGCATCTCTTTATTATGATAAGTTCAGACTTGTTTAGTCGTGTAAAAACAGGAGAGAAAGAGAGGGACACATATGCTGCTCATTTTTTGAGTGGGAGAACCGGATGGTACAGAAGTAGAAACTACTGTTTCTCAGGACTGTGCATAGCATTCCAACTGATACAAATATCCAAATACAAAGATATGAGCATATAAAAAAATAAGAGAACTCAGCATCAACCAAGAAAAGGAACAGATGCCTGTGTTTATTGGCTGCTGTCGTCTATAAAAGTCTGGTCCTGGGTAAAAAACCTACTATATACAAAATAAACAAACAGTGTACTAATGTCCTGTCCCCAAAGAAATCACATGGAATTTTATCATTTCTGTGAAACAATGAATTCACCAAAAGTTTTTTTTTTTTTAAATATGTAGGGAAACAAAATATACTGAAGAGTATCTTGATCTGGCTGAAGGTAGTGAGAAAAGTTCCACCAAATTCTACCGGAGAAGAATTTCTTAATGAACAGAACAAACCTTTGTTATTGAAAAGTACAAATAACATGCTATTGGGAGTAGCTGCTAGTCCTTAGCATGGCATTAATGGTATTGTACTTGTAACAAAGTGAAGTGCTGTTATAAATAGCACACACCGGTCCTAGGGCTTAGCTCAATTGTATGTGGAGACTGGGAGTAAGGATCCATGTAAGAGAAATTTCCTAAGGTTTCATTAGTTGACCTCTGATTGGACTACTACAGTCCTTCAAAATAAACTGGTCAGATTTTGCCTGTGTGTGCAATATTTGTGGCTTGTAATAGAAGTGGTAAGATTCAAATAAGCATTTGCTAATCTTTTCCTGATAAAAGCAGGAGCCTCCATCTTTGAGGGTAAAAGTGGAATCTCAACTTTTGATCAAAAGCTATGAGAAATATTTAAGAATTAACAAGCAGAAGAGAAACAGAAACAGTAGCTCCTACTATCTGGGAAAATCTTTTTGTTTCATGTCTAGTTTGTGTCTGTGGTGGTTTTTTTCGTTTTTAATATAAGCTCACTAATAGAAGTTGCTTTGAATGCTTGTACAGAAGTTTAACTATGGGAGAGAAAGGCTGAGGGAAATGCTTTCCCAAAAGAAACCTTATGATTCAAGATTTTCATATGATTGCAAATATCATTTATTTTATTTTAATTCAGACGGGTTCTGTGGCTTCAGTAGTGTAATTTAACTAAAGGTCGGTGCTGCAAGTCCCTTTCAAGAATTGCACAATGTGCATTCCAAGCTGATTACAGCCACTTGCATCTTTTCAAATTGTACCCACTTTAGGTGATAAGATCTAGATACAATGGAAGGCAATATTTCCCTTCAGAGATTGCAATCACTGGTGATTTTGGCTGTTCATATGGAGTATCTGGCTCAGCAAGGTGCTGTCCTGAAACATGCTGAACATTTCAGAATGCCAAATTGACTCAGCTCCTGCAGGAGCCAGCATTGTGGAGCTGGCAGGTGTTTGGCATGTTACTGGGCAAGTAGTGAAATGACATTTTAGGAATTTTCCTTGTAATTGCTTTGCCTTGTAGGAAATCTAAATTTTCTTTTTCCTCTTCCTCTTGCAGATGCTACAGTCACATGAGAGCTATGTGTAAATGGGTTGTTCTCATTTTATGAATGCTTCGCTTGTCACCAGTAACGTGATGCTTGCAATTATGTACATGGCTGTATATGTAGTATGTGGTGTAGCTCTACTTATTGTGAACTGAATTTAAGCTTAAAGCACTTCTCTGCAATTCCCTCTGCAGGACAGAAACAACAGAGAAAGAGCTGATTAATTCATGCTCTGCGGCTAGAGGGAAGTGTCATTTATCCAAAGTGCTGAGAATTATCTCCTTTGCACTCCATACTCCAAAATGTACCCTTCATGATTCAGAGACGCTAAAAGCTTCATAGACACTGTCATATTCACAGCTTAGTGTAAGACTTGCTCTAGTAGGTCTATAATATTCAGCAGTGCCTTCCAGCACAAAATCACCTTGTCACTTCAGTAGTAGTAATTACTTTCATATAATAAATATAAATAATTTCATATAGTTTCTACTAGATACATGATAAGAAGTTTGGATTAAGTCAACTTTTCCAGCAAAAAATCTACTTTGGAATCAGGTTTTTTTACCGTAGATAGTACTTTTCTTGGAGGTGTTGAAACCCTTATTAATGCATCTTGTCCTCTTACTGCTGTTCACAACCCCTTCTCTCCCCTCAGGAGCCTACATCTGAGGCTGCTTGGCAGCTGTGGCCGAATGGGTCTGATTCTGCCCAGGGGAAAGAGGGCTCTAAGCTCAGTTACACCACTGGAGCATCAACGTGATGTGCTTTTTCACACCTACACCCACTGGGAATAAAGCCAAGATTTATAAAATAATGATAAAGATGCTGCTTTTTAAATAAAGCCACTTTCTTACAAAGTATGTTACAAACTTCATATCCCTCCCCTCATCACAGTCAAGATGTTCTGGTGATCTTTGAGTCACATTTTAGTCATCCCAATTTGGAGGATGGAGGATAGAGAGTTTTTAGCAAAAGAGAGTTTTGTGTCATTTGTGAGGGAGAAATTATTATCAACAACAGCTTCTAGTGTTACAGTATAATAATTTTATATTATTATCTGTAGTGAGTGAAAGTAGAAGCGGAGGCTTAAAAGGAATCTTCAAAGCTTGTACCTTGAAATTGCATTCAATGACGGCAATCATGAAGGTCCCCAAACTATGTCAGTAGATTCAGAAAGGGCAGAAGGACCTAGCCAACACACCTGCAGTGTACCAAAACCCGCAGAACATTTCCTACAACAAGCAATTTTCAAATATTTGCATATAATAAGCCAGAAGCATAAAAAATGCACAGGAATAGAGCAGGAGAGACCAAGGCCATGAGAATATCAGGGATTTTCCATTAAATGCTTGATGTTTCCATTATGCAGAAGTGCCAACATTCCTTCCGCGATCTGCTTTAAGGGAATTTTTTTCCTGGTCTGAAGTCTTATGACTATTTAAACTGCAGGAATATTCCCCAGACACACCTACTAGTTACTCACAAGTTTCTCTGCACGCTAGCTGATCTTTCAAAAAATAATTTAAAATGGACTATTGACAAATGTCTGCCAGCACCCTTTATTAACACTAGCCCCTAGCTGTTTTGTGAAACTTTCCCCAAAAAGTCAGTGTTTCTTACTATTTAATGGACAAAAAGTTAGCATGAATTGCATAGATCGAATCAACAATATTGTGGGGAGTAATTTGCTAGAGACGAGCAAAAAATGAGTAAACTTCTGGCTTGGGAAAATTAAAAATTGATAAAAAGGAGTCTATATCTTAGTTTCAGCTTATCTGCACTCTGCAACTATGGAGAGATTCAGATAAAATCTTCCAAGGTCACATCACCTCCTTTGGTGACTGCGTGTGGATGGACGGATGTGGATCCATGCTTGACCTGGATTCTGATCAGAGTTCCCTGGCTGGAACCTTGGCAGCTGGCACGCTGAGTACAGGGGCGGATTTAAAAGATACTATTTAGATCTGTGCTCAGCATGTTTCTGTGCTTCTTTTTCAGTTAGAACCCATCTCTGTTAAACTATTCTATTAATCGAACTACCGTGTTACTACATACCACAAATATAAAACAAGCTTATATTCAAAGAATCCAAGGGATGCACTTGAAAACTAGAGCCAGCTTTCAGTAAGTGCAAGGATGATACATATCCTTTCAACATATGAATTATTTATTTACTATATTGATGTTTGAGAAAACTAGAAATTGGTATCCATCAGAAGTGCAAATGTGACATGGTATGATAAATGGGTGTTCAAAACTGCTTTGCTTTAGGTAAAAGATTCTTCCAAATATTAATGAACGATTAAGCCTAAGGAGTATGGTTTAATAACTGCATCCTGTGACCAAGAATTGCTGGGGCTCTTAGTGCCATCTAGTGATGTTTGGGTGGAATTGAAATGTAGGTATTTTCACAGCATTACATACACGTTATGAATACATCCTATAATAAAAAAAACTCTTCTACATTAGCAATACTATATTTTTTCATATAAATAACTCTTTAAATTCTGTTGTCCGTGGGAAATATCAGAAATTACATACATATTGGTCAAATTTGCTTCTAGACTGAAGCATATTGAACTCTGAAATGCAGACAATTCTGATGGAAAAACAAGGCAGTAATTACAGCAGTCTTTCAAAAGACAGAAAAAATGGTGAGTTCAATTTAAAGTAAATGCAAAGGTCAATTAAAATTACTGAACCTGCCAGATTTGAACTATCTAAAATGCAAACGAGCAGTACATATTCTTGGTGACCCGATAAAGCAGGAGACCGGAGCCACTGCTAACTTTGCGTCCCTCATTTCTGGCCCTGTGTCTTTTCTGGGTTCCTGATTTTCTCTCCACCTCCTGTTCTACTCTGTAGCATCTATGTATTGCTTTGTTTTCACAGACGAAGGTTGGGTTGTTAAAAAAATTAACTGAAGAGAAACTAATCAGAGAAACTTTTAAGGTCCAATCCATACGTAAGGAATTTACCTTCCACATTTAACCCTGGAATAACCCTGAAGTTACAGCCTTTATTGGTGACATTCACATGTTGTGTTCAAGGCCAATTTTTAAAACATAAAATGGCTGGTTTTGCTGCATGTTTCTCTCTCTTTCTCTGGATTTTCTTGTGAATTTTCTTTTTCAGCATGGGAAATAAAGTGTATTTTGACCTTTTTTTTTTTCCCGAATATGAAAGCTCTTTATTGATTAGCTCAGACTGTAATGCCTGAATTCAGACTGTAGTGTCTGAATTTAAACCAGATCATTTCTGAAATATTAATAGTAGTACAGTCTTATCTTCAGGCCTTAGTTAGATGTAAATGATCCTTTACTGACTGAGACTAAAGCATATTTGAAGCATGAATTCTTGTCTCAACTGTGTACACAGTCCAAACCCAAAGTGCAACTGCATTCGAGTGCGTGTACTAAGCAAATGGAAAAACTGTTTTTTTGGAAAACTGGTTTAAAAAAAAAAAATGCTAAAAGTGGGTCTGTCTGGATGGTGGGTGCATGTTTGCTCTACCCCTGCTCAGAACTGATGGAGCTGAGCTGAGCTAACCTGCCTCAGCACCAACCTATAGCTGCTTGAATGACTGACTTCAGCAGGGCAAGAGAGGCCTTTGGTGGTGTCTGAACCCCTTTGTGTAGAGACACCTTGTATAAAATCTGTGCAAACTATACAGTTTTGGGTCTTGGGGCAAAAAAAGAAAAGAAATGTACAAGCAAAATTTTAATTCCACTGTTATATTTAAGCTGTATTTCGGCCCAACCTGCTCAAATGTGGCAGTGAAGAGGAACTCATTTCATAAATACTTCATGGGAGAGGGGACTGCTTAATACAGAAAACTTGCTGGAAAGATCACCAATTTTCCCCCTGCATCACCCAAATCTCACTGATGGGTCAGGGTCACAGCACTGAAGAAGGCAAACTGTGAGAGAAAGAGGAATTTACCAGATGTTTATGCATCTTTCAGCTGCTAGATGAATTCATGAGAGAAGCAGAGACACAGCCTGAGTCAATGCTGACATTAACACAAAGCAAATTATATTGAGGTTTTTTGGTTTGCTTTTTTTTTTTTTTTGTAAAATTTGCACAATGTCATCACTCCCATTTTGCCTTTGGAGCAACTGCCTTTGACAGGGATGTGTTTTATGATTTAGAATAATTATTCATGTTGTAGACCTAAATTTCATCCACAGCATTGCATGCTGAGACTAGCTAAGTATTAGATAAATTGGAGCTTTGAGTCCCCAAGTATTTAGGAAAAGCATTTCAGATCATTCCGCAAATCTCCCCTATGAAAACAGGACAAAAAAACCCCACCCTGATGACTTTCTATTTCTAGCTTCCAAGACAACAATGGTGACTCAGAAGAGCTTCTTTTATCTCTCATGTGAAGGGATTGTATTCCTTCCTTTCAGATGTGGTTCCTCTCATTCCAACGTGTTGTAAATTATTACTATTCCCAGATGATCTTGAAGACCAAGTGGAAATTGAAATAAAATTTAGTGCCTGAATTGCACAGCCTCGAGGCAGTGCAGCCCGGCAGCAGTATGGACATCAGATGGCTCCAGCCCTATATTGGTGTCAAAGGGTCTGTCTTGACCTTTAAAGCTAGCAAAAATCTAGGTCAAGCTCTCAGAAATGCGCTCTTCTTTCATGACCTTTGAAGCAAGTGCAATATCTCTGATTCTGGAGGAAGTGAAAGGGGTGGGAGAGGAGACCGTTTCAGCTTCTTTCCTAAAACATGATCAGTGACAAAATGTACCTGCAGTTGTGATGGGTGGTATCATCAGGCTCTGTCACGGCACACGATACCAACGAGGATCGTGCTTACTGCCAAGTATGACAGAACTGTTAATGTATTTTTGAGAAAGGACCCAGCGGGATTTTGGGGGGCTGTGGATGGGGAGCCCTGCTAATCTCTCTGCTGCTGCAAGCTCCCTCTGGGGAACTCCATCTCCTGATGCAGAGAAAGGTGTTGAGGCTGCTTCTCCTCCAACCTCCAGTAGTAAGGGAGGCTCTTCTCCCTCCTTACCTTGCTGTGACCCAGGGTGCTCTGCCCATCGCTCATTCGTGACAGCTCTGCACTTCCCTCCTGGACACAGAAAGCTGCTGAAAAGAGCAGAATGGACTGTGCAAAACATGGAACGGGGTTAGTTATAGGGACCGTGATACCATGGTAGCTTCAGTGCTCAGATTCCCTGGTGTTGTCTGGGGGTAGTTTAGCATTGTGATACTACAGCAGCATCTCTGCATTGCCTTTTTGTGACTTCAGGTACCAGCTTTATACAAGTATGTCAGGCTAGTCAGGAATGCAAACGTGGCTCCTGTCACAGGTGATGGTCTCCAAGGAGGATGGAAACAAGGACTGAGGGCAGCCCCATTTAATCCACGGTGCCCGTGAACACCCGTGAGCACCTGAGCCAAGTGCCTGAAATGCAATTGTTAAATAGAGGCGGCCGCTGAGAATGAGCATACAATGGTGGGGTGTAATTGTCCTTTCATCTGCATGACTTGTAACTAGACTTGGTTTACACATCAGTGTTTCATCAGGATTAACAGCTGGTGAAACTCAGAAATTTATCGAATCCAGTTAAGCTTGCTAATTAACTTTCAACCTGTCACAGCCAGTCACAGCCACCAAGATAAGCCTCGAATCACTTGCGTGATGTAGACTTTTTTTCAATGGCTCACGAAGAAGTCAGCATTTCAAAAGTGATTTCAGAAGGCAACTCATTAAACTCAACCATATTGAGTTCGATTGCTTTCTGAAATGACCGGCATGTCAGTTAAGCAAACCTTTTGTGAGACTGTTGTTTGAGATTAATTAAATTTAATTAGTCTGCTTCTTGCTTGTTTTCTGAGATCCATGGTGAACATCAATGACATTCAAATGCAGAAGATGACAGTGGTGCTGTTGGACCAGACTAAAGGTTCCTATAAATCCAGTATCTTGTCATTGATACCGGCCAAAAGTGGACGCCTAGGAAAGACTGTAAGAGAAGGAAGAGCTATGGAATATGTTCCCCAAGCACTCTCTGATCTCTAACAAGACTCGGGTACTTTCTAAGCTATATTCTCTCTGTTTTTTTTTAACACAGATAATTTGTTCTCTGCAAACCTATCAAGCCTTCCCTTGAATCAATGCAAACTTTTAACATCCACATCCTTAACCAAGGCGGCTTACAGCTTAACTACACTACATGAGAAAAAACACTATTTGTTTGGTTTGAGCTTGCCTCTTAGTTTCCTTAATATCACTTTTAGCTGCTCTACTGGAAGAGAGAATGAACAAGCAATCTCTAGTCCTCTTCTCATGCCATTCATCACTGAAGAGACCTCTGCCCAACCATGATGGAAACTTGTATTCTCTCTATTTCCACTACCTCTGAATCCTATCTGCATTCATCCCTGCTCTCCACAGCAGTTTTCCCGTGTCTGCTTGATGTAGAGGGTTTCATAGCCTGGCTGCATCTCTGTCAGTCTCAGAAACCTCTCTGGTGCTTTTTTGCTCCCTTTCCTAACATGGATTTTGCACTGATGGACCTCATTTGACTTCAATGGACAGAAAGAGATCCTCCTACTGCTGTCACATTGCATCTGTCAATCTAATGTTGCCCAGGTCATGGTTTCCCTCTTAGCGGTTAGCATCTGTTATACATGATAGACGCCAGCAGTAATGAATGACTGTTTTTCAGCATTCACAAGGCCCACTAGTAAATCAGGAGGCACTTTCCAGCCTGCAGAGTCTAAAGTCAAGAGGAACAGACACAATATAAAGACAGAAATGATTGGTCTGATTAGAGCAAATTGTTTCAATGATGTCAAGTTCTGGATAACGTAATCAAATTTTCCCAAGATAGAAAAACACTCCATGACATTTGTCTTTTGCAGCAGGAAATCTAGCAGGCTGAGCACCTAATGGGATCCTCATCTAAAATTCCTAGTAGTTAAATAATAAGAAGCCCCTTCATTACAGCCATGTATCGTCTCAGACATTTAATTGATGCTTTTTGACAGCACTGAGGGTGGCTGCCATTTCTGCACGTAAAATTTAATGCAGCACAGGACTCTTGCAGGTGGTCCCAAACAAAAACAAATCAAACAAAAAAAAGCCATATGTCTTTGAAAATAGATGCCTTTATAAATCCTTACTGAGCAGCTGAGAGTATTTTGGGCTATAAGTCACAGGAGAAAGTAAGGCAGGTGTTCTGACAAATCTTGTCACTAATCAGAGCACAAATGAGGCAACGACAAGTACTGTGTTTCAGCCAAACCTATGTCTCCTGCATTTGATTTAATAACTTTTTGCCTGGCAAGGTGCCTGCTGTGCAGTGATTCACTTCATATTTTAATAAAGAATAACTCAAGATAGAAAACTGAATATTGGATGGTAATGCAATGTAGGGAGTTTTGATGACCTGCTAATACAGTGAATTCAACTTAGGTGTTTTGTGAATGACAACAAACCTCTCATATTAAATTACAGTAGAGCATATGTTTTCAATCATGCAGTCTTTACTGAAATTTATAGCAAGAAAAGAAAATCCAAAACCAAATAGTGCAGTAAGACATGGATTCCTCTGCACAAGGACAAACCAGGTAGTTTGGGATGGTAATAGCAGAGAAACCTACCTCTGCTTCATTAAAATGAAAATAAACACTTTAGCACCTTGGTCTGTTTTGCTTGGAGCTGCTCCAGCTCATAGGTATGCACAGTGGGCTGCAGAGGTGACCTGGGCCACCGCTGAAGGGAGGTTTCTACGTGTTAGACATGGAGAGGGAGGGGGAAAGAAGTTGTGTCCTAGCAGCAGCAGCAGCTGTGTTTTGGTATCTGATGTAGGATTATATTTGATAGAGTGAAAGAAGGATTACAGTGCATCTGACAGTAGAGGGGGCTTGCAGGAAAATCGTTTGGCGTGGATTATAGGGACATAATCTTTTAATGTCCCCAGTAAATGCTGATTTTGGAGGGAAGATAGATAAAGTGCATATTAATGTTTAGGGGGAGAGGGACTGTGTATATGAGTTTCCATAGCAACCTAATATGACTTTGATTTGCTTATTATCGAGAAGGACGGTTCCATTTCACAATGTTTGTTATAGACAGAGCATGGTACATGTATAAATATCACAGGTGTAAATAACAGACATAGAAACAACCAAGAGCGCTACATCTCTTTATCTAATACATTATTGATGTAGACTTCCTACCAGGAAGCTATATTTTGAAATAATTCTGTAATGCCTGTCAAGGAAAAAAAAGATCACGCTGAGCCTTTTTTCCCTTGTTCTTAAATTCAAGCCTTGCAAGCATCAGATAAGTAAAAAACTTGATGAATATGTGAATAATCTGGTAGTGTTTCATATTTCCGAGTCTTTAAAGAAAAACTGAGTGAAAGTGCATTTAAATAACCAGTATTGTTACTCTCCTTCACTTCTGAGAACTCATTTACCCTCTAAAGCTTGTGTGAAGAAGTTTTTATTGTGGGGATACAAAGTATTAGATATCAAATCCAGTATAAGAAGGTGCAAATCCCATTGAAAATCCCACAATTTATCTCTATGCCTCCACTTTCTCAAGTTTTCTTCCATAAGCATCTGCTGACAGGGAGCTCTGGCAGCCCTGGTGTGCAGGTGTGAGTATACACTGAACTGCTGGGTGTCCCTTGGGTCTCACACCTGAAACTTGCCTCACCTTCACTTATTACTCGACGCTGCTCAATATGGAAAGTAGTATTGAGATGTTGAGAGCATATCTAAAGGCAGGTCAGAAGCTCAGGGCTCAGGCTGTTTTAACTTGTCTTTCTGACAATAAAGGCAATTGACCTAATTTTTGTGAGTGAAATCCGTGGGACCAGGATTTTGCTCTGGAATTATCATTAGTATGTAATTATACACAAGAGGATTGTAGAAAAAGCGCATGAGGCTTAACTAGGAACTTTAGAACAAATAAATAAATAAATAGAGAGCAAAGCACTCAGTAAAACCGTGGCACCTACCACAGGAATTTAATTAATGCCTCCCAGGCACAATCTACTTATCTGTATTTTGGTACTCAGAAAATGTGGGAATCACATCTGTTACCCAATAGCCTGGATTCCTTCTTTTCCATCTCAGCAGAAAAATCCTTCTCGTGAGAATTGAAACAAATAGCAACGAGGAGATAGTGACAGAGAGTCATGATGCCCTGTGGAAGGTCCCACTCAAGGCTGTCCATGTCTGAGCTGTGGTACTTCTACTGCTCAAGCACAACATGTGAGCAAAAAATGGCTTTTGTGAAATTGTGCAGGACCATCAAAATCCTTAGAGCCCAGACTGGATGAAGGGATGGGTAATTCCTGCAAGACATGCACCTTATTGTTATACCACATCCAGGTATTTCATTTACTGACAGAAGTTGAGGACAAGTCTTTGAGTGTCAGACCACACTTCTGTGGCCAAAGCTCCAAGAAAATGGTGTTTTCCCCAGGCTCTTGCTTATTTTCACTGAAACCAACAACAAACCTCACACTGACTTGTAGAAGAAAAGGGTTAGGATCACCTCATTTTTCAGACTATGGATGTATTTACTGTTAGTTTTGAGTAGCGAGTATCATTAGAAAAAGCAGCTGAATTGTATATGTAGCTGATTGCCAATGCTAGTTTTAAGTTTTCCTCTGAAATACTTGACTTGTCACCTTCCAGCATATTTCTGAACCTAATTAAGCTACAAAATCTCAAAAATCTTCAAGTATGTACATATTCTGCTCATGTTACCTTCTGTGGGTATCCAAAATTTATGAGAAAAAATAATGGTGATTACACGTGATCAAGGCAACATTTCACTTTTTGGGCAACTTTTACTACAGTAGCTAGACCGTGACTAAAAATCACTGGCAATGTTAAGTGGATTCCACTTAAACAATCACAACATATGTGACGTTGATTGTCACAGTGTTTTATACGGCAGCACGAGTATGACTAAAATTAATATGTGAAACAGAGCATTGATTCATTTTTCCTCTGGCAAACAATGTCTTTATGCTGTTGCATAAGAGGTCAGGGTGATCAGCATCTTGAGCAAATGTGATCTTTAGAACTGAAAAATTCCTGTTTAATAGAATAAAATGTGTAGACTCTGTTTTCATTGGCCACATTGCATTTCTGGCATGTAAGGGACCTCCTGCATACTCAATAGGAACTAACTGTTCCTGTGTACCTGGAAAAATTACGGCCCTTGATACAGAACTAATGGAAATCATTTTTAAGTAGAAACTGATCTGAAATTATAATTTATTAATGTAGCATAAATTCTAGTAGTACATCATTCTAGCAGGCTGGTATCAAGCCACTAATACAGCAAAACAAAGAAAGGATTATAACATCTGAAATTTACAGCTATAATTTTATAACTGGATGATGTATAACATGCTTTCTTTGGAAACTAAATGAAGATTGGAGACTGTCTGAATTAACCTTAGACAACAAATGCAATGGAGATTGTTTGCTCTATGTGACCCAAAGCACATCTTAACACATAGGTGTCTTGCATAGCAATGCAGTGATCACTTAATTTAAAATTTGAAAAAACAGTTATATTTCTTATACACCACATTATATACAGTACTACAGTTACCATTTACAGTCCAAAGACTGAGAATGTTTATTTCCGATAACTAAAAAATATTTTGCAGTTTTTTCTGTGAAGTGCATGAGGTCGCAGGTAAAATACAGAACTGAAATGCAGAAAAATACAAAGGGCGTGTGTTCCTGTTTAAGCACAAACATGAAATCCCTCTTGGCTTATGGAAGAGTTGAGCCGTTTTGCTCTTAGAAACAGATTTTTCTGCTTTAGTTTCATCTTCTAGAAGTTAGCTTTTTAAAACTGAGCAAGTTGTTAAAGATTCCTTTCAGAGCCAAGGAAGAAAAACAGGCACCGTCATAAAGTGACTTTTCTCTTCCTGCAATGGGCAGATGGACCTTATTCTGTGTGCTAGAAACTTCCTGGTTTTTTGAAACATGTAATGGATTGGGGATCATACATGTTCTGGGCATACATAAGGAGAGCTTACTGACAATATAGAGAATTCCTGGGCTGAAATTTCTCCAATCCTAATACAGAACTGCCACCAAATGAAAAAAGTAATGTTGTTATTTTACAAAATAAATATAAAAATAAGCCAAAATGAAATTTCCTGAAAATGCTGTTGAGTACCACAAGAATGCTTCATTCATTTTCCACAGGAGATAAGAACTAGATCTAGCAATCACAGTATTACTAAAAGAAACTGTCCATTTTCCTTACTATACCTTTAAACATTAAATTGGGCCATGAACTGATTATTTCAGTGAACAAAAACCAGACAAACAGCTACTACAGAAGTAAAAGAAGGAGTTTGATATATAAGGCAAAATTACAGAATTTAGCATCCTTGGTACAAATACTCCCCCCAAAAGGAAAAAGAGGAAAAAACCCAGAAATATATTAAATACATATATGTAGGTGTGGAGTGGAAGATTGCTTATAGAAATTAATTTCTTCAAGCACTGAATAACTGCAGTATTTTGTTAGTAGACTAGATGAGGGGCTA
This sequence comes from Tringa tobata, assembly GCA_033628505.1. Taxonomy (NCBI): domain Eukaryota; kingdom Metazoa; phylum Chordata; class Aves; order Charadriiformes; family Scolopacidae; genus Tringa; species Tringa tobata. The sequence goes on from JAHREE010000367.1 coordinate 6,850,608, forward strand.
AAGTGTCTGCACGGTATAGGTACGTCTCGCAGCTTCAGATTAGTCTGCAATAAAGCTTTTAGCAAAATTTATTTTCTCGAAGGAGGCAGCACTTCTGGTAGCTCTAGTGAGTTACGAAACTCACTTTTACATTTACTGTAGAAACAAGTGATTACAAACCACATTATCTTGGTTTATGAACCTGACATGGTCACATATGGACTGTACAAACACTTCCCATCAGGAAGGCTCTGCTGCTTCATCAGGGCATGGTCACCTTGCCTGAAATGCCATCGTGCAGACTTTCCTGAGACTTGATACAAAAAGATTGCAGTCAATCCACCAGGTGATTTACCTGCAGCTTGATGTTAAGGGATGCATACTGTGAGGAATTTCAATACAGTGGTTGGTTTTTTTTCCTTCTCAGATTGCTTTTGTGTATGGATGATGTTATATGATAAGAAATTGTGCTGTTCTGGGTAGGGCCTCAGGAATCATTTGTATTTTTTCTGTGCCTAGAGATAACAGGCTGAGTAAGAGAAACACTAGGAGTAGGCAGGGGAGCACCATGAACACCACGTCATTGGTCAGCATCCTGAAGCCGTGGGGAAGGTTGGATTTGCCTGCCTGGGCAGGGGCAGGAGGAAGCCTGGCTGCCACAATGTCCCCTTGTAAATGCAAAAGTGGCCATGGTTTGGTGCAGAAGCAACACCTGACTGCACACCCCCTGTTTTAGCAGCAGAAAAGCGAAAATGCAGAGAGGTCTCACGTACTGCATCTCTTCCGGCACACTGTAGCATGTCCTCAGGTCAGGGGACAAGGGGACAGCTCGGACTCTGGCTGCCTCCACCCTGCGATTTAACGCAACAGGCTCTCTCGTGAGAGAAGTTCAGCCGTGAGGCTGTTTCCATGACTTTCGCAGGGTTTTGACTTCACTCCGTATTTATGGCTGAGCGCAGGCTCCCAAACCACTGGCTAAATGGAAGCGCTCCCAGGAAACGACACCAGAAGACATGCCAAAATCGGTAGGGGTTGAAAGGTAAAGAGAAACAAACCCAGACATTTAAAAACAGAAAAATCATAGAGTAAGTGAAATGAACCCGCTGGATCATACTTGTGTGCAGAGCTCTAGGCAAAAGTAAGATTAACTTTATTGAGGTCAATAAATAAACCTCCCCTTCAGAAACAAATTACTTAATTTAGCTCTGTGGTGAGACAGAGCCATCTGCAATGCCCACCCATCGCCAGAGCGGTTCTATAAATAACTACCACCATGGCACTACAGCAGAAGAGGATTAAAGCTCTCGTTCGGCTCCCTTGCAGAGAGAAAATACAAGGCTTTTACTGCATGTGAGCAGTGTAAGTGGTTGCTTAATGCTGGGTGAATGATGGCCATTACAAAAACCTTCCCAGGGCACAGTGTGACGCACTCATCTTTCCATTTGGAGCTAATGTTTCCACATCAGGAACTAAAGAGAAAACCTTCCCAGAAAAAAAATTTATAGGAGTACAATTGAAAACCAAATCATTGGACAGGTTGAAATCTGGGTTGCCAAAACACTTTGGGGCGCATACTGCACTGTGAGTCTTTAAAACTTTTTATGTCTCTTCATTTTTCTTCAATACATATTTTGATTATATAGGTTTCTATCAAATGTCAATGAAGAACACACTGCAGATAAGTTCTGTTTCAAAGAGACTAACCGATTCAGTGACAGACTTACTTTTTCATCAGTTTAATGTTAGTAACTGCAATCCATGCAGTACCAGAATAGGTTTTGCTTCTTTCCTAATGATTCTCTCTATCTCTAATTGAAATCTTACTATGAATGGCAAAGGGAAATAGCCAGAATGCAGTATTTTATACTGAGTTGAGATCTATGAGGATTAGAAACAGAGAGAGAAAGACGGGGGAAAGAATATCAATGACCAGTTTGTTAGGCACATACTGGTATTTATCACTGTCCACACAGCTCTCTCATAGGGATTATGAGCTGCTGAAAAGAAGACATTTTCAATATCATTTTGGGGAAAAAGGTTAAAGAAAATTTAGGAGCAATTCTCTTTTAAGGAGAAAATTAACCATGAGCTTTGGTAGCTGTCAGTAAAAGTAACGGAAATGGGGAGGCACATTATTCATTTATTCTTGGAGGGGTCTCACTAGTTATTTTTTTTACCCACAAATGTTGCATTGTTTGTTGCCTGAAATGTTGCAGGTTATTGACAGTATCAGCTGAACCTATCTTCAAAGGCGTTTCTTAGAGACCTACAACAGCAAATCTTCAAAGGCCATGACCAGACATTATTGTAAAGGTTTTGCTGGTGGAAACACCTGAAGATATCTCTCCAGCAGCTACTCACTATGATCTATTAACTGAATAGCAGGGCTCTTTGGAGCAGTAGAGTAAATGCAGACAAACAGCATTTTTAACTTGGCATCATAGTTTCCTACCTCCAAATAGACCTGCATTTTTATTTATGAACATGCCATTTTAAATGTGAGTAAAATCCATGAATCTCGAGGTACCTTGCCCATACTCAGGTAGGGTCTGTAGGCTTCATGAGGGTCTAAGCTGAGATCACTGTTCTTACACTGATGTGGATGAAGCACTGACATTTGTCTGCCTCTACTGGGTAACTTGTGGGAAGAAAAGCTACCTCCACAGGGAAAAAGGGTATGGAAACAAGCAGTTGTGTTTGAGGGAGCAAGTGGTAATAATGCCATTTCCTAAAGGAATGTGTGTTCATTTTGGACATAACAAATTTAGGCAAAGACATGTCTCCTCAGACACATGGTGAGATATGTTTTCCAGCAGCAGGTATATCATGGAATCATAGAATGATTTGGGCTGGAAGAGACCTTGAAGATCATCTAGTTCCAACCCCCCTGCCATCCTTTCCAACCTGTTTGCTCTTCTTTCCTGTGAGTTTGGAGGAAAATCCTTCTTAACTGAGCCTGTAATGAAAGAAATATAAGAGCAGAGGATATGAGATAGTCAAGGCAGTGACTTCTCTAAACAATTATTTTTTTAATCTAGTGCATTACTTGAGTAATCAGACAAGGTAGAGAAGCATTCTAAGGGAAGGAGGAAATGCAAGTATCAACATCTGGTCAACATAGCACTACGCAGATGGTGCCCATAGTCTAAAAGTAGAACTCACAGAATTTCTTACGCCTACATCTAAACCAGTAAATAAAAGGGGCAGGGGCTGCTGCCTCTCCCCAGTGAGGACAAGCAGTGTGGCACAGAGCGTTTCCCAGGACTAGACTTTTTCCTTGAAAATAGGTTGTCCTTACCTATCCTGCTTACCAGCAACACCTTAATGGCCTACTTTTCCTCTGGGGAAAGTTACTAACACAGCCCAAAAGCATTCTTGGGAGCAGGTTAGTGACTGCATGGCATGGGCAGTCATACATCTCTGCTGGTGGCCTTACCCTTACCCTCTTTGCCTTACTAGTACAGATGTAGTCCCAAAGACTAAAGAGGGCCAGAGACGTAGTGATCTTTTAAATCTACCAATTGGCTGGTGCTTTCTTATTAAGGGAGAAAATTACTCCAGTCTTTTTCATACAAAATGTGTATTGGAGTTTTCTTTCTTCTGTCTTTACAGCAGAGTTTAAGGAGTTGCAAGGAGAAATTTGCAGCAGATCACAGTAGGAAATAGGCAAGAAAAGACAAAGAACAGGCAATGTAATAAAAGCAGAGAAGACCCCAGGCCTTTGCCTCTCTTAAATATTTATACATTCCTCTCCACACTTACCTCTGACAATACATTGTCTCTTTTTTCATTCTCTTTCACATCTCCATCTCTTTTTTTTCCTATCTCTCCTTTCTCCCTTTCTCATCATTAAAAATATTTTCATTTCTTTTTAATCCCCTTACTACAATGATTTCTCCTGCCTGTTGCCCTCTGGCTCTTCAACCTCCTGCCTATTACACTCTGGCTCTTCAACCTACGGTTTCTCCCTCTGTAAAAGAATATTTCTGGCAGTTACATGTTGCAAGTAATTGACAGAAAACATTTCTACCCAAGAATAACAATTTTTCAGAATAGGGGACCACAAAATTATTTTTTTCCAAATTATTGCCATGAAGAACTGCGATACGCTATCGGACAGGCTGTACATTTAAACAGCTTAAAACCAAAAACCAACCTGATGAAAGCATAAAAGGCACAAGAAAACACAATGCACTATATATGTACATTTGGATTTAAAGATTTTCAGCTCAGTGCTTCTCAATTTTTACTATTCAATTATCTGACTACAATGAGGTTTCCAACAAGCTCCTTATCCCCAAGTCCTATTGAAACAATGTATTATTTTGATGTTAACTCCATCTTTCTTCCAAGGGCTGTCACTGAAGAGCTGATTTCATCTCAGGTATTTTGTGCTGCAGGTATTAAAACTGAAATACAAATTTCAGCTGACAGCCACAAGTTGTGCCCCAAGTGACTACCGCAGTACTTATGTACAGATTTCAAGATTTTTTCAGACTTAGGCAAGTAATCACCCCCTCCCTGGATTAATCCCGGACTCACAGGATGACAGAGCTTCTGGAAGGTACTGGAAGGTGTAATGATTGAGAAATACTATTTTATGCTTTTTTATATAAGCAGTAAACAAGATCCCACTGGAAACAGCATAAGCGATGCTGTATAAATTCTAGAAAACATTTGGAGGAGGCTGGAGGAGTTAACCCAAATTACTTTAATAACCTGATTTTTAGCATGTCTCTGTGAATGCCTGTTTTGGCCCACGCAGAGGGAACAGAGAGCCAAGGGAGGTAGAAAGGGGAAAAAGCGCTACAGGGGAGGAGGTAAATTGAACCTCGTCCTGTTAACACCTCTGATTCTTTTATTCAGACTTCAGTCTATGGACAAAAACCAGTATAAGCCCCAAAATACTCACTTGTAACTGACCTCAAGTTGTGCCCAGTTGTACCCCACTTAACCATGAGTTTTCACCCTTTTCAGGTAGTCATGTCTTAACATCACAGCAAAACATCAAAATGAAACTATATTCTAACAAGCCAGAAATCCGCTCCTAGGACCTCATTTAGGTTTTGGAAAATCTACTGCCAGAGTGTACAGAATTTAGGAATAAAAGACAATATTGTTTTGAGACTGTTATAACATAAATCTGTTTTCATTGCTGGTATTTTTTGGAGGAAGACAAAAATGGTAGCTATGGAAGATGAGATAATCATACTGACTTGCAGAAGGTTAAGGGGTCAAGAGAGCCTCTAACAAGGACTCCATTCCAGAGATAGATTATTACGAGAAAATATATTAAGTGTTAAAAGTGGGAGAGCCAGATGAAATGCTGGGACCTGTAAAGAGGTGATGGAGAACAGAGCATGAAAATGAGTGAGAAAGAGCCTCTGACCATAATACAGTGGAAAATCATAACCAGTAGAGGATTTTTATCATTTAATTTTAAAAAGTCAGAAGTTGACTCTGTAAAATACTGAGAGACTAGAAAATACCTGCATAAGTTTACATTACTCCCCCAAATTTTGTGAAATATAATTTTAGTGGCATCAGTGGGTTTAAATCTGCTTACCCCTGGCTTTATTTGGCCCGTGTAATTCAGACAAAGGCTACACAGATACTCCCTCCACTGCTATTGATGTGCTTAGCTGCTGGCTTAGAGTCTTTCGGTTCAGCATTACAGAAGGTTTTATCTCACTCTACTTGTCCATATGTAAGGCAGCTCCTTTAGGTATAATTCCATTATGGGCTCCATTAGGTACCAAAGTCCAGTTCCACGTTAGATACTTTTAGGAATTTAATTATAATTCAGGGTGTTGGGGTGCAATAACCAATGGAGAGAAAGGTCCAGGCAGTGGTTCACCCAGAAATCTTCTGGACCACCTTTTGGAGGTGCTTATTTTTTCCCATTGACTGTTGAGGGTGTGTACAATGAGGAAGTTCCCAACCTAGACATCTCAGAAAAATGTCTAAACTTATCTGGGTTGATTCAGAATCCTACTGCTAGAAGTCTCCTGTGTAGATGCAGCCTTAGTCTTAATGACTGGAATAGGTTATGGCAAGTAAGAAGGCCCTCAGGGAGGATGCAGACCATTTGGGGACTTTGTGCTCAAAATTATTGTAGCTGAAAATACATATTATAAATTGGATGACATGGGACTTCTTTCATTTCATCGTGTGTTTAGAAAGGTCAATTTGGATTAAAAAGTTCCTAGCTGATGAAAAGTAAGCAAAACTTTGTGTCTTGAAAGCATTACAAATATGATGCACAGTAACATTCATAATGTTGTTGAGACTTTAGAAAAAATTATAAGCTTCAATTTGACAGAAGGATTCAGCAACATTGCAAGAATCCTCTGTGAGAACTGATTTGGTGAATTTATATCATCACAGTCTGCTTGTCTGAAATGCACTTTGATCACCACCCACATGGCAATAAAGAACACTGAAAATAATATATTTTTTTATTCAGCAAATAAATCTATTTAAAATGGTGTTAAAGTGAGAATCGTTTGCTATAGAAAATAGACCATGGAAGTGTGCTAGGTCCACGATGTGCCAATTGCAGTCCTGGGGAACTAGGAACCATCCTTTGGCCCCGAGAACAAGTGGTGGTGTGCTGCTTGGATGCACGCAACTAAACAGTTGCCCCCTTTCCTTCCATAGACAAGGTGGTCTCATCCACACTTCCCTGTCAGAGCAGCCCCTGGCCTGTGTTAGTACTGTGCACAACACCTGAAATGTTCCCAGGAACACAGAATAATTAAACCATGTGGATCACCATGAACAGACCTGTTTGGTTTAGTATGTATGGACTCCTCCTTTTCCTTCAGAAACCCATTCCTTGAGCCAACTGGGTCTGAGTCTTGACCAAATACTAATATTAATAGCAAAAGTATTAAATTTAATATAAATATTAAAAGTAATTGCTAATATTTTAAACTGAGGGCAAATATTCAGGGAAATATCAGGTAATATTTCTTTCTCTTTTTCATGAATAGTTATTTTTTTCTTATTTAGGACTATTAAGTGGTAATCAGTTTCTGATCAGTGTTTTTATGGTGATAAATCTCTTTTACTGCTTTTTAAGCAGTTTCCCTCCTCCTTTGCCCCCTGCAGCTTGCTTCTGTCCCACCAGCTAGAACAGGGCCATTTGTTTTGGCACGGCTGAGAGGGCAGAGATTTCTGGAAATGAAGCAGCACAGAACAAGGGAGGGGAAATCCTATCAGTGACTGTCAGGTCCCCGAGACGTGCAGCTGAATGTCAAATCAACTGTCTGCCTGGCTGCCTTTTAATCTCTGGTGTGGGAGAGGTCAGTAGGAAAAAGAGGTTTTTAATCTTTTTTATTCCATATCACTTTGCAGCTGAGCTTTGCGGGCAAAATTAATAGTCGCGTTTTGGGTCACAGATGGAATTGTTGCTGCAGCTTTGGCTTATATAGAGACCAGTTTTGATACCATGTTGGTAAAACTCTCACCGGGAGAAAGATCAGGGTTGGCGTCCTGCCTGGATCACACCATCGACAGCAGAAAGGTTTCCATTCACACCAGCTGCAGTAAAGCTCACCACAGAATCCTTAAAATTTCATGCTCTGCAAGTAATTATATATCTCTTTTTTTTGAATAACTTATCTGTACTCAGATTTTACTCAGCCTTCAGGGCAGAAAAGTATATAGGAGCTAAGTGGGACTTTGCAGCTCCAGGGCTGTGATTTTGTATCACTGAAATGCCAGTAAAAATGTCATTCTTGAGTAAAAGCATTGAAGTAATCTTGCATCTCAGAAAATTGGGACAGACAAGAGTGTTACACTAATTGAGGGTAAAGGTTAGAATCTCTTCACTGTACAATTTTGATAAAGTACATGCATCTCAGTTTCTGCTAATATTTGAATGTCAGTGACAGCATTGTGCTAAAACAGTTCAGAGATTAATAATTTCACTTCCCACACAGCACCTGACCTCTAATACCTTTGTTCCATGTACTAACAACATAATATTTATCAGGGTCTTAAGGAGAAGTTGAAGTAAAAGAAGTAGTCTACAGTGTAAACGCATTCCTGTTCTCATGCATGAGATGTTGCAGAGGTTTTTAGGTCATTCTTCTCTTGGTTTAGAGAAGTAAGTCCTAGAGATGCTGGTGGCCTTTTCAGGCCCAGAAGGGGCCTCTCGCTTCTGGGGCTCTACCCGACCACTTGCGCTGGGTATCTATGACAAGAATAGGAGTTACTAAAAGTCGGGAGAAGCTCTTCCACATCAGGTGAAGGCCCATGGCTGAGGAGCCTCTATGTGCACGACCACAGCTCTCAGAAAGATTGACTTAGCTGGAAAGGGAGAATTCAGTTGCCCACCAGCTTCTGATCTCCAAGGATGGACACAAGGATTGATGATTTGTCATATTTGCATCACTATGAGCCTCCCTTTTCCAAGGGTCTCCGATACACTGGTTCGTACGATCAGTCCTGCTAATGACTAACTACATCATTATTCAAAGGAGCAACATGCCCTCATCCAGAGGCAGTCCATCTCAGAGGAGTCAACAAGCTGCCAAGGGCAACCTATATCCATCAGCAAACGAGCATGCTGCCAGCCCCTCTCTTAGCCCACCCCACTGTTCCATCCCACAGCTGATACCTACTACAAAACAGAACTACTTCTGGGTCTAGAAGTGGGCAGGAATGTCCTCCTGGTCATGACAAACTCTTCCAGACCTGAGGTACAGTGGTTTAGTGCTGGTAAGTCTACCCTAGTAATAATTTGTGGATTTCCCTGGTGACTAGGGGCCTTACTATGCCCATAAACAACCAAGGTGTACATTGCCATTCAGTGCCCCTCAGAGCAATGTTCTTATTGTAACCATAAGAGGGACTTTCCAGCACATCCCAGGACCATGCAAATTACCGTGGAAAACAAATGTGGAGTGGAATTAGTTATTCCCATACTGTATGCCAGGATGTGTTCCCTCAACCTATCCCCCAGGAGCTTGTGCTGACCTTGGTGAGACCTTGCACCCCTTTGGGCTTGTCTGCAGCCTCTACACCATTACTTTCCTGAGCAGTTGCACTTCAGAGGTTGCATCCAGCACTGCAGCTTAGTGCCGACCACAGTCTCTCTGTGTCATTGTAACATGCTCCAACTTCTGATTTGAGGCCATTATGAGGAAAAAAAATGCATTTTTATCTTTTATTTTGAGAGGAAAAGTATTCTATTTCCAGAAAAAATATTTTAAAAATAGTTGTCTGTTATTATCAGATGATGGAAGGGAGACAAAAATCAATTTCAACCTTTTCAGTTAAAATATACAACAAAAAAAGAAACTTTTCTGATCCACTGAATGTAAGACAGACACTGTTTACACCTAACTATGTACACTTGTGTCTCAAAATCCTCATGGACTCTAGAACTTTGGTAATAGAATTAAATAGAATGGCCGAAGGAAGTCCCCAGTTTTTACAAAACAAATGAAGATGTGTAATGGTCTTTGCAGGATAATTAGATGAAGCGTGAAAAAATTACCCATTATTCTGAAAGGCACATCTGAAATAAAAACATCAGCCTTATTATGTTATGAATAAATCCTGGGAGGTGTTGAGTAATAGCTGGCCACCACACAACAGGATTTGGTCAGGATAAAACCCTCAGTAATGATGTCAAGCTAGATGAACGTTTTTTAGTATGGTGTTTAAATAAACACTGGGAAATAAAAGTATTACACTGTCTGGAACAACTAAGAAAATATACCCTAGCGCAAGTGAAGGAAGGAGGTGAGTAACTGGTAAAATATATTTGGGTTAACTGATGAATTTTGGTCAGTCTACAAGCATAAGTGGTTTGGTCATCATGGGCAAGAATTTATTCTTTTTTAGCTTTTTCTGAACCAGAATCTAGATGAGTTTGTCAGAGATACAGAAAGATTTTTTACAATGCAGATTCATTTCAGTTTGCAGTGATGTTCAGTATCTGTTGAAATATCGGTAACTGGATGTTGGCACAAAGAGAGCTGAAATAAATTATTCATAGCAATTAACATAGAAGTACAAAATTTCACAGGAGGGATTAAACTGGAATGACTCATTCAATCTATCTTTCTGTTTACAGAGGTTTCAATAATCTAGTGAGGGTGGAAAAATTGCCATGTGACTGAGATCAGGTATAGAGATGGTTTGAGTAAGTGAATTTTAACAGCAGTAATGTGCTGTCTGAAATTTTGTTGAAAGGTACTAACAACTTCCATGAAGTGAGTCTTTTGCTTAATACAGAATAGTAGGCTAATTTACAGATGGTGGATGCTTTAGGTCAATGGCATGAGCAATGAGCTCTGTCCACAGAGAGTGACTCAAAACACCACTTAATGCAATGGAGTCATGAAAAGACCTGATCAGAAACTAGAACACAACATTGCTGGGTATCCATATTCATTTGAAGCAAAAGGCACTGGTACAATACAACAGAAAATAAAAGGGTTTCAAGAAGCAGCAACAAATTGGAGCTTCTGGGGCCCAGAACTGACAGAAGGTTCAGATATGGCACTTGAAAGCAAAGAAATCACTTGTTGCTTATGTGTAAGAAAACACCTCTGTGTACATCCCTTGTAAACAAACAGAATCGCAGCAAAAGAAATCCAGCTCTCACCATTTGTCCCTCTGTCATAACTAATCTTGAAAGTGCCAGAACATTATCCAACAACTCAGCTTAACAGAGCAAAAGTATATTCGGGAACAAACCAATAAGATGGTAAGAAAGATGACTTTTCATTGTTCTTTAAGGACCTTAAACATGTGTCTGTTTCTGCCTATGATACTTTGAGGTCCTTTCTGACATCACCTAATATCTTTCTGTGACACCTCATAGTTTTTTTAGAGGAATTTGAAAGGATAGCAAGATTTTGACTGTAAGACAGTTGTGAAAGAACATTCTAGGATGTAAGTCAAGCTGAAGAGCAAAGTTGGAGAATTTGTATGAGTAGAATGCTATACCAAGATGAAACTGCTAGTAAGTATTTGTAATTTGTCATGTAGCTTGAAGAGAATTCTCCCTGGAGCTATGAAATCACTCATAGTTAAAGTGCAATCTAAGTAAGAGGTGACAAGAAAAATTCAATTTCTCCAAGACTTGATTCTTGGCTGTGATCGATGCTCTATAAACATATGCCTGTTTTTTAAATTAACACAATTAGTTAGAAGAATATTTTGTGTAAGAAATCTATTTTGGCCCAATCTTTTTTAAGCTAGTAGGTAATTTAAAATCAGCTGAATGTCTCTGTTGCATTCTCAGCCTCCATTCATTGTCTTGGATGATTTTTGCCGGTTGCAACAATGTCACATCATCAGTTAACTAACTAGCAGCAGGTGTAAGCAAGTCCGCTCGTCAATGGCAGAGTATTTGTAGATCTTAAAGTAGAATGGGATTTAGGTGCAAACGTTCCAATGCATAATTTTATTACAAAGAGGAACAGTCAGAGGAGGAATTCGAATGGAGATACAGTAAGTGATTCACAAGACAGGGCCAAACTCAGGAATTCAGCAGTGATCCTGAAAGCTCAGCACTATGCTGGGATTTTTTGCCAGAATGTTAATAGAAATGTCATTTATGGTATCAGACTATCTAAGACTAAGTTTATTCAGTATTTCTGATAACAAGGAAAATTACAAGGAGATTTGCTTAGACATGTATTCACCAACCTCATTTCTGCTCCACTTGCAGTGGGTCTAATTAAATATTGCTGGTTTGTACAGAAGCATTTTAGCATCTTGTATGAACTTCTGCATACCTTTGTGCAAAAAATAAGCCTCACATATGGATACAATTTTCCAAAGAAGTTTGATTTCTATGGCATGCAAAAAGAATTATTCATTTCTATAGGTTTTTACTTTAAGCCTTATCTTTCTGTAAATTATTTCAATGGCTTCTGTCTATCTCATTTTGATGATTCGACTTCTGGCCCCATGAATCGATCTTTTACTGTTACTTCTTTAGTAAGACACTACTGTTTTATACATACACAACGCCCAGACAACTGTAGTTATATTTGTGTTTCCACATCATCTAAAAGAAATAAGCAAAAATATGCTTAAAATATAGCATAAGCCCTTCAATCATATAAATAAAGGAGAACTAGAAAAATAGTACAACTGTGATGGGAGAACAGGATATAAGTAAAAGATCATCTAGAGATGTATGGGCCTTTGATTTCAGTAAGGATCATGATGTTAAAAATAGAACCATGGAATAAATACATTTGAAATGGACTTCAGGAGGTCATCTTGTCCACTGTCCGCTCCATGCTCCCCAAGTCAAAGCAGATCTAATCAGAGCAGATCACTCAGACCCATGTCCCATTGATTCTTTAGCATCTCCAAGGATGGAGATTCCACACTATCTCTGGCAAACAGCTTTGGACCAACCTCATGCTTCAAAATTAATTGTTGCAATGAATCACAATTTACCATGTTCTAAGGTTTTTTCCTCTCTTCCTAGGGACAAAGACAATTTAGTCACTGGAAATGAGGATATGAACATGGAAACAGTCACAATCAAGAAGGAAACAAAACTCAAAGGGGTTGACAAACAAGATGATTATTTATTTAAGGTGGGTAGGAACTGATCTGATGGGTAGAATGCTGTGAGTTGTGCTGAGGAAGAAATTGTTGAGTTTTAGAGAGTTTGGTAACAGAGGCTTTTAAAGTTTGTCATTAGCATCAGTTTTCAACATTTTTATTAATAATCTGGGCACAAAAAATAACATGGTTATTTTTTGTAACAGTTTGCTAACAACATAAACTTGGAAGATAAGAACAATACAGATAGAAATCAGAACTGTGTAGACACATAAATAGATAACCTTAACAACCAGACCAAAAAATACAAACATCAGATTTAATAATATAAAATGCACAGAAATATACTCACATACCCCTCCATCCCCCCATATTCACACTTTTTTAACTGGACTCTGGCTGTGGGTCTTGGGCTAAGGCTCAGCCCACTCCCCTCATTAGGGTTAGGAGAGATACAAATTTTAGAAAGGTGACAAACTATGGTGATGAAAGGAAGGTCTAGGCCATAGATACCTGCTTGGGGCTAAGGCTCAGACCAAGACTAGGGTTCATGCTAGGTTTAGGGTTGGGTTAGAGTTCAGAGAGACAAAGGTTAGACCTTCACACACAATCTGCTTTTGATATGAGGTGCCACTCAGTACCACTTCTGTTGTATTTGCAGTTTCTAAGGTGAGGAAACAAATTTTAGCCCCCAGATCACTAGGCTCATCCATCCATGAAAGCACCAGTTCTAACATAATTAAAATCTTTCACAGCAAATATAATCTAAAAGGGATTAATTTTCTCCACACACGGTAGATCTATTGGTCTTAGCAATTGAAATGAGTACATCCTTAAAATGTTTTATTGCAAAATGTTCAAGCAACCCATATCCTAACACTGCATACACTGGGAGGGAAAAACATGTCCCACTTGTTTGATGAGCTCAAATATTGAAAGTAGGAATAGGGCGGTGTCAGAAAGCTTGTGTGACTGTGAAGTCACTTGTCTGGAAAAGACTTCAGCAGAAGTAGGGTGGATAGAAAAAGCCTCTAATAAATCCATGTTGAATGGGTTATTGCATGCACACTGGGGAAATGAAACTAATTAGGCAGTCGCATAATATGCTCCTAACATTTATAATCTTCCAAGCAACTGTTTCTTATTTTCTTTCTGCACTGCAAACAGAGAAAATCAGGGAAGAAGGTTGTTTTGGGAAGAGAAAAAGATTTTTGAAGACCACATTACCGGTATACGTAAGGGGTGATTTCAGTGGTGACTGTGGAGCATCCTGCTCACTTGTATGGTTCTGGGATCTGGGGGTCAGAGGAAGAGAAGTCCTGAACACAGTGTTCAGCTTCACCTTCCCTTGGCTCCCACCTACACCATCTTACAATAGAAGTGCACCCACACAGGAGATAATAACCCGTACTTGATCAACTCTCTTGTTAATATTGTTCTAAATAATGCAGATCAGTTTAAGCTTCATAGACAGAAGGTGGTATAGGATAATATTCTACTTAGTAAGGACCAGAGTCTTCTTACCGTTGCAAATCCAGATCAATACAAATTAAATAAATCATGTCACTTGAGTCATGAAATTGGAGAGGAATATAATTTGTCCCACTGCTGATGGACTCCTGTAATCAGTTACAGTTACGTTGTGTTACCTAAAACCTGCTAGCAGAGACCCTTACTCCCTCAGGTATTCCTGGCAAGAGTGGATATAACCAAGAAAGAAAGGGTGCTACAGTGCCTTAGCACAGCTTAGTATTACAGGTTGAGAAGGTGGATGTTTGTTATTTCTTACCTCTCAGTTAACACTTCATCTGTACCCCTACCTATACAGTTATCACATTGTCTAGACAACAAACTTGGCTGTGAACATTTGCTAGTGTGAAAAATTAGCCCACACTGGTTATGTATATGTTGGGAGCCTCAAGACTGCTTGCTAGCTCTCAAGGTTGTATGTACCTGTAGGCAGATTTTCACTGGGACTTCATGGGCACATTCCCAAGAATGAGTGAACCTCCAGTTTTAATTATTTGTCCCACAGCATTGAGACGCAGGATATTTTCAGGTAAAAATGACATATTACAATTTTCTGAACTCACTTTTGGAAATGACTGGGCCCTTCAAACTGAAATTAAAAATAATTGCTTTAGGTAGCCATCAGGACTGGACATATGCTTAAAGACTTCAGATTTGGCAACTGAAGAAAGGATCATATAATCAAAAGCAGTAGTGTGAATTACAGGCATCATTAAGAGTGCTGCCTATAGTGAAATTGGACCGTTAATTAAACTATAGTTCTTAGCCAATTAGAACTTTAAACATAGTGTATTATAGAAATTATAGCAATCACCATGATAATTAAATGAGTCATCTATGATTACACGTGGACTTAATGTCACGCTTAAGGCAAGAGGTGCACTTTACGCTTTAAAATGTTAATTGGCCTTTAGGAAAAAAAAAAAAGAATTAGATGGACTTAATATGCAGGACTAAATGGTAACTTGGACTGTGTTCCTAAGTAGTAGAGTATAGGAGAATAGCAACCTTCCCTATGTGTCTCCATGACCTCTTTGAGCTTCTGTAAAGAAAGTTTACCTGTGGGCCCAAAAATTCATAGATTTTAAGACTTTTTGTATTAAGCAAGACAATTGCTCCTTATTTTTCTGTTCAAATTGTCAAGAATGTAGACATTTTAATAGAAACAGTGGTAACTTCATTGGTGGACACTCCTGTAAGCATCAAACATTATTGACTGGCACGTGAGCCAGTGGTGTTTAACATTTTTTGTTAACAGTAAAAACAAGTGAAATAAGCACTGAGCTTTCAGGGAACATGTGATATTAACCAATAGTTGGGAGCAACACATCACTCCTGCATTGTAGAGGATGAACAGGATCAGGCTGTGTAGATTTACAAGGCTCCAACAGCCTGAAGGAGCCTCAAAGAGCCTGAAGAAGACTTGCAAAGTTACCAGATTAACATTGCACCCATCTGCCAGTCAAAAGGTAACTGAGGCAGTTTCTTTAGTTTCTTCTCCTTCTGATGGCCCATGACTGCTGCGAAAGTGTCACCTCAGTGTTCTGTCCTCGCTGCCTGTGACATTCCCATATAATCCCTTCAGCTCCTTATTTCTCTTCATCTTTAGCTCCCCATACATGAGAGCCAAGGCTGGGATGTTCATGTGGCCAAAATTATTGTATTACAATAATGGGTATTTTTACCTATGGAACCTTTCATTCCTTTTTGCTGTTGTTGTTTATGTTTTCATTTACTGATGGTTACTTCACCTTACAAATCACATTGAAAATGTCTGTACTCTCAGCCCTGAGTGCAGCTGTAATACCTAAAAGAGTCCTAATTTTTGTCAGAGATCTCTGTAACTCAAGCAAATAATTTGGTACGCACTCTTCTTTGCCTTGGCTTCAGACTCCAGTATAAAGGTCACAAGGCCTGAAGCTTGCTTGCAGGAAGAAGTGATGGGAACACAGCACTCATTGCCCTTCTCCTTGAATGCATGGTCTAAGTAGACCTTATATGACATAAAAGAAGCAAAAAGAACTAACTTACAGAAAGGACTCCACTATCCTCTCTGCCCTGGTATCAGAAAGACAACAAACTTCATTAGCTGATGATCCAGAAAGGCATGGGTATTTTACTCAGTCCATTAAGCACCTCTCTTCTGTTCCAGAAACAGGTATGTTACTGGTAATTGCAGGGTAAAAATCTGTGTTACGTTTTGACTTGTGCACTTGTTCTTTTCTCTGATGGCACAGAAATGTTTCTTTTCTGTTGAGAGACCAAAATCTTCCTAAGAACTCCCTTAAGACAGGACCTGCCACCATACCACTGCAGCAGCTCCTGAATGCACCTTCTCCAAAATGCAATGTTCTTCCTACAATGAGGTGGGGGCAGGACAAGATTGGTGTTTATAGGATTAGGAAGTCTTCAGAAATGTGAATAAGCTTCCCTACTTTTGGAAAAGACTATCTAAATAAATCTGTATCATCTCAAATGACCCCAGACCAACTTGGAATCTAGATGAAAATCCTCTGCCAAATGGAACTGAAGATTGGTCCCACAGTCCCCGGTTTTACTTGGGGAATTCTGGCAGATAGGGTGCCTATATAGTTGGCAACCCTGAACGTCTAACAGAGGAATCACCTTTTTACCACCTTTTTTCCCTCCTACACTTTTGTTGCTTTGTAGTTTAAGCAGCTCTACAGAAAAGATTTCAAACTCACAGTCAGGTCACTCAAAGGGGTGTCCTCTAGGTTTACTCCCCAGTTGACTCTGACCCAAATTCACTTTGTACCCCAGCGTTGTACTATGTTTGCCCCTGGATTCAAAAAACCTAGAAAGCTTAGTCAAAGAGACAGAACATTAGTAAGGGAGAGACAGCTGACAAAAACACTTTGCCAAACACTCTGCTCTTACCCACAGAACTCTGCTGAATAAGTGATAGACAGCAGCATTCACGTTAGGTGCTTTCAGGATCAGGAATGTTAAAGAAGCAGTAAACAACACAACCATGGATAATTTAGCATGCACAGCATAAGGCAGAACCTCTGGGGAATAATAGAGTTAAACCTGAATTTGTTCTCCACTTCTAATACATGCGATGGGCTCTGGCCTCCATTCCTCTGAGGAAATTGAACATTGCAAGGAGGCACGCACAGGATTATGACTATTTGTGCCAGCAGTCTTAAGACCCTCTAAGTCTTTGCTCTCTTAGGATCCTATATCCTGCATAATCAAAGAAGATCTGAAAATCTATGTAGAAGCCAAGAAAACTGTATGACAGGTGGCAGTGAAAGGCACAAAGTCCAAAGATCCTCTTCAGCTCCCTGATACAAGACTGTATCAAGATGCAAGCATGAGCTGTCACTGAGGCTGTTTGGAAGTTGCTCACATTTTCTATTATTCCTTGCTTAGGAATAATATTCCTTCTCTTTGTTTTCGTATCACAACCTCTTGAGGGAATGTAGCAGTCTGATTAATAGATCAGCTGCTCCATTTTCTGCCTGTTTCTTTCTTTTCCCCGGTGGATTCCTGATCTCTCAAACCCAATGCGCCGTGAGGTACAGGCTACGGCCACGCTGCAAGCCCCACATCTGACTCTGCTGCCTTGACAGCCACGGAAACTTCCTTGTCACAGCTCACAAGGCTGGACGAGCGCCAGCTAAATATAGCTTTAATGGGATCACTTTCCCTGGTGACTGAGGAGGCTTAGCTGCCATATGGTCTCTTTAGGCTGCTTTTCTGCCAGCGCCGTGGAAGGGAATTGCCCTGCCACAAGCTGTAGAAGGGGAGATCAGGAACTGAGGTTAAGAAAGAGGAGATGAAAGTGCAAGATGTCAGGCATATTTATAGGTTAGCGGAGGGTCACCCATCATGAATTCTAAGTCCTCGTGAAAGATGGCAGCAAACGAAGGGGTAGAAGACACAAAGTTAATTGACCTGCAGCACATTTCCCTTCTAACATCAAAACTATCAGCAGGTTATTTACTTGTGCTTCTTCGGTGTTTTCCAAACTCCTAAGGGCTAAATGTTTAATATAATACAGAGGAACCTGCAGAAAGTATCCAGCAGTGTTCAGAGAGCAGGCTTTGGCAATTCCCACAGAAATGCTGGGGAAAATAGTCACAGCGAGGACCAGGGGTGTCCTGATGAAAGTAGCTATTGACTTTTCAGCACATCCTTGAACTGATAATTAAACCAAGCGAGACGAAGAACAAAGTAAGTGGTATTAATATGTAATCAGAGAGTGATAAATGCAAATGTCAATAATTTAATTAGTGCTATTCTTCCTTGAGAGGCAGCAAGTGAAAAAAAACCCGGAAGATTACAGTCTAGGAACTCCAGAACTGCCTGCTGTGTGGCAGAAACTCTTTTGCAAAACCAGTTATACTTTCATAGCTGTCATTCCACCACCACTGCTATTTCTTCATGGCAGAAGTAGTTTTAGTCTACTGATCCAGAGCACACAAACTACTGAGGCTGCTGAAACAGGCTGGCAATTACCTTCACGACTTAATGCTGGTGGTACAGACCTCCCTAAGACTCCACTGGCACAGACTGAGCTATCATGGCTCTTGGTTTTAGTTCGTTGTTCAGAGTTGATATCCATACATCAGAGCTTTTCCAGGCTGATGCCCTTAAGGGGAGCACAGGCAATACCCAGAGAAAGACTTTTTTCCTTGTTGAGAGACACACCATCATACTTAGTGATGTCAACCTTACCAATGAGAGCACTCCTCCATCCACCTATATCCACATACATAAGCAGTTTTACTGGCATAAGCGGTGAAACAGAGGATATTATTTGTGCATGCTCCCTATTATGGCAATATTTACTACAGCTGAACCCTCCATCAGTATAACTTGAGGATCTTAAGCCGAATGCATACAAGCTTCTTCCAGGTTAGCAAGTGTTGGCTAAGGCAGCATCCTCCCTAAGCAGTTTGGCTACACCATCAATTGCAGAATGTAGATCTATCGAATGAAGAGCAGGGTTTTCTTCTCTTTGTTTAGCTCTTGAAAGAGAACTGTGCAAGCTGTATGGTTAGAGAAAATCCTCCTGCTGTTGCTCCACATTGCATCTCCACGAGAGGGCTCTGCTGGCGTGCCACATGGGCCCAGCCGGAGCCCAAGCTGGAGCCTGTGCCACCTCCCACAGGTTCCTCCCATCCCTCCGAACTAACTGCCTGATTTCTCTAGGACAGACCCTCAGACCAGCTGAAAAAATTCAAATACATAGAAGTCAAATCTGGAAAAAAAATATGCAAATACACCAAAATCAAATGTCGACCATTTTTTTTCTATCCGTGATGGTGCTTGCAAAGGTTTTCACCCACTAAGGAGGTGTGTCACGGATCTCTTTACAGGATAAGGGCCAAAGTTTGCAGTGAGAAGTTGAGCTCTGCCATAGGGCAAAAGACATAGCCAACATGCCACAAATTTTGCTGTCACTTATTAAAGGTTTCATATGTTAGATTCCAGTGCCTTTGGTCTTTCATACACCTTAGAGCATCATTAGGCTTGATATTCTACTCCGTGGCTGCTGTTTTTCCCTTAGTAGCGTAAATCCAGGTGAACAGAGTTCATATGTTCCTAGTATGGACAGTGCAGCATTTACTCCCTTCATTAGAGCACCAAAATGGTAAGATCACTTTATTTTCTGTTTGCCACTGTGCAACGGCCCTCATACTTCCTCGTAAGTGAACAAGTTCAGTCTGTGTAATTGAGCGTAAGTGAAAGGAAAACTGAGGCCAGAGCTTTCACCAATGTGCTCGGCATAAAATATTCCTGCACTGAATGATGAGATTTCTGAAACAGAAGTTGACTCTGATGTGCACAGTGTCAGGAAAACAGAACTAGGTCACTCTCATGCCTAGAAAAAAATTTCACCATAGCAAGTGGTTGCCTTTATATATTGGAAAGTTGTGCAATATAATTCATTTTCTAATAATATAACTAATTTCTGGTTTTCTGACTAATAATTACAGAGGTTTTGCATCCCTAAGGCTGTCTACACAGTGGGGTTTTTTTCTATTTTTCTGTATATATGGAATATTGCTGCACCCTGAGAACTGTCTTTTCACAACATTCTTGTAAAAACAGCGTCAGCAGTGTGAATTAACTGCAAGCCTAAAATCACCTTTTGTAAATTGTGGCTTATGAATTTGAGACTTCTACAATTTTATTCAAATCTCATGGACATCACCCAGGTGAGGGACCTTGTGAACAGGGCTGAAGACATTTTTGCAGGGCTGGGGAACAGCAATGAATATAACAGGTTCAGCTCTAGTAGAGCAGATGAACTGTCATCTCGGTTCGTGTCCTGAGCTCTCACGTGAGCAGAGAGCCCACACACCCGTTCGTACTCTGACTCACGTCTGGAATGAGACAACCAGCTTCCCAGGCAAGCAAACTCATGTCCAAACTAGATCTGTCTCACACACTGTTTTTGCTCTCCTAGGCAGAATGGGAACATCCCGCTCAAACTCCAGCTCAGCAGATAGAGACAGTATGAAAGTACCCACAGAGCGCTTCTTATGCTTTTTATACACAAGGGAGCAAAGGTGTACACACAAGCCTGTGTTTTCCTGCCTCGATGACTGCATTGTGCTATGATCTGCATTTAAAGACTATTAACAAACTTCAGCAGAAGGCAGACCAAGGAAAGAGGAGGCAGGTATCTCCAAAGACACGCAGGGCACTGTATTGCGCAGGGCAGCCTGGCTCCCAGGTAATCTGTAACCCATGGGTCAGCTGTAGCCCATGAAGTGACACATGCCTTTGTCTTTGCTGGTTTTAGATTTGTGGCTACTCACTCTGAGGTTAATGACGAAGCTCATTTCGGAATCAGGGAAAAAGGAGAGGACAGCGATATGAACCCAAGTAATGGTACAAAAGCCTCACATAAAATCGGATCAAAAGTTCTAGAACTCCTTCCCCCCTAACTTACCACACACAAAGACCATTTTGGTTTCCATCACAACTACTGAGTTCTTCTGGTAGGCCTAACTGGACCCCGCATCAGTTGAAACTTCTGAGTCTTGGTGGCATGGTGGTCTCAAGGAGGGGCATTTGACTTGAACTTGCCTTAACCCTTGATAAGTGACCTGGAGCTCTTAATTTCCAGACCATGGTGAAACACATTCCACTTCATTTGTCTTCTCATGAAGGAGGCTGCTGATGAAGAGCGGCATTTCAGACAAAGTGTTAAAATCTGATGGTTGATTTTTTTAATTTTGCTTTGTGTCACTCTGGATTTGATTGACTTTTAATATGCGTTTTGGCTGAAAGGCATAATTTAATGAACTGGAAAATAAAATTATTAATTGTCAGCATGACTGTTTAGAGATTGGAGTGCTTAGTCACTCTCTAGTCTATGACATTTTTAAAGGTTACATGGTATTTTAGTTGCATGAGTTCTGCAAAAGTCCTATAGATTCAGACACCTTTACGTCTCCCATCCCAGCAACTGATAGGAGGAGAGCAGTCATTAGAATTAAAAGACCATAAATGAGTTTGAAAGGGTAGTACATAAAGGTTTTTTAAAAAAAAACTTGAATAGATTAAAATATTGGTAATCAGTATGAAAATGTGAAGTAGTGCTTATAGAGAAGCATTTTTCAATTTGCGGGCATCATTCCAGCGTAAAGAGGCTGGCAGCTAGAAGTGAGTCTCGCCAAGGTATCGATCAGTTTAGGTGTATGTGCTGCTGGGGTAAGGGGAATATCTGGAATTGTGTAAACTCTACCTTGGTATTCATATTATGATTTTAAAAATGAAAGCGACAAGCAGAAGAAAGAGGAAATGTGTCAGCAGCCGTGCCAGAGGCATAGTCTCCTCTCTCATGAGAAAGCAGCCTGCAACATTTTCAGGGGCAGACCTAATGCCGATCCCAATGGAAGCTCTGCAGCTACAAAAGTGGCCTATGGCAAACACCAAGCTGTGCTTTATATGCCCATATTTCTTTCCTTGAAACATTAGGCAGGAACTAGCACGGTTGTCCCAAATTCACAGTAGATACCTACTCCATTTTTGCTTCAGACTGCAGTCTGAAGTCCATTTGTTCAGGATTTCAAATATCAAACAACTTTCTACAACCAGGTAGCGAGACATTGGAAAGTCCCCCTTATTCTCTAGAGCAGCATGCTTAGCTTTGAAAATACGATCTCCGTAGCACAACATGTGGGGCTTTGCCTACTCTCTTGAATTCCTAGGATAATTCTGCTATGGGTGCTGCTGTAAAACTCCCTGTTGAGAATTGTGTTCCATTGTCTTAATGACTTGCTTTTCACATTCTTCTGCACCTAATTAGATTCAGATCAAATGAAGTCATAAGTGCCTAGGGATAAAGAGAAACTCTTAAAGGGCAATTGGCTCAGACAATGCAAACCTCTAAGGGGAGTTTGAAGCAGATGCAGTGATTAATTGGTTATTTGAACTTCGTATGCTGAACTGTTCTGACAGGACAGGTATTTTCATGCCAACTGGCTGACTCCATTGCAAAAGCAGTTTGGTTGTGTAAGAAAAGCGCAGCAGCAAAATGAAGAGATGGCCATTTTATGTACACATGGGGAGCACATCATCAAAAGTAGCATATGGCAGCTGTGCTCAATATTTAATAAAGAGCTGTAATAATTACTATGGGGAGTCTAAAAGCATGTTTCTAATATGCAGAGTATTCTGAATATTTTCCAAAAAAGGGATACTGTTAGGAACGGTGTGTTAAGTAACATATATTTAGCTGAAAAAACTGATATCAGTAATTTAGAAGTAACTGTTGGAAAATGCAAATTCTTCTGTATTATGATGAGGAAGTCTTAGAGACTATGCACTGAACCAGCAGAGCAATGGGCTCTGGGAGCAAATGCAAGGTCCATCAGGACCTACGCCATTGTTGAGAAACCATGCCCTAACACTAGCACCTATTGCATCCAGTTCTTTATAAGGCTCCTCAGCAGGATGGGGGGGTAGAGGTGAAGGGGAGGGGAGGGGTGGGTGTAGGGGGCCGGAGGAGGGAGAGAAAAATGGGATGGAAGAAACTTGTGGGTCAAGATAAAGACAGTTTAGTAAAGCAAAAGCAAAGGCGACACATGGAAGCAATGGAAAACAAAAGATTTGTTCTCTGTTTCCCATCAGCAAGTGATGTCCAGACACTTCGCAGTAAGCAGGGCTTCAGTACGTGTAGCAGTTGCTCTGGAAGACAAACATTGTAATAATGAATGCACCCCCTGCTCCATCCTCCCCCTTTCTCTTAGCTTTTATTGCTGTGCAGATGTCATATGGTATGGAATATCCCTTCAGTCAGTTCGGGTCAGCTGTCCTGGTTATGTCTCCTCCCAAGATATTGCCTAGCCCCAGCCTACCGGTGAGGGAGGAATGCTGGTGAGACAGCCTTGATGCTGTGTGAGCAGTGCTCAGCAGTAGCCAAAACACTGGTGTGCTACCAACACCTTTGTAGCTACCAACACAAAGCACGGCACTATGAAGGCTACTATGGGGAAAACTACGTCCAACTTAGCCAGACCCAGTACAAGACTCCATACTCTACAGGTTCCATTCAGCTTCACAATACAAACTCTCAACTTCTGTTTCATTTACTAACTTAGGAGCGAAACATCTTCAGCAAGAGATGGGACTTTACAACTTGGTCCCTTCCAGGCTGTAATCGTACATAATTTCTGTGGTATTACTTTGACCTTCCCAATATGCTGTATTGGTCATGTGCAGTTTGTTCCAACTTTAGCTGCTAACAATCACCTCTGGGATCTCTTTGGGCTCCAGTATTGGAAGTATTTGGCATAACAGACTTTCTTGTAAATGACATCTTTCCATCATTCCCTTACTGCCACATCTTTCATACAGTCGGACTTACATCCTGGCACTGGTTCCTTAATCTTTCCTTGTTTTCATTGCTCTCTCTTTCTTCTCATTTTGCTTTGCCTCTCCTTTCCCTATCGCTGAATCCCATGAAGACACATGCCCTCTTGCCCTAACATTGTTTTTTTTTCTTCTATTTTTATCTCAATTATTTTTATATATATATATTTTGACAAAATACACACAGAGGTATGCACAATGCCTGAACTAGTAAGATTCCTGAGGGAAAAGAAAAATAAACATATTAACACATATTTTTCACTTGCTTCCCTTTGTTCTTCCCACTCTTGATTTTTGGCTTGATCTGTCTTGAATAATCAAACCATATAAATTGGAGTAGGAACTATATCCCTTATCAGTACTGCACCTAACACACTTTTGGATGCTATATAAAAGCTACAATACATGGTTGAAAATATTTGCCTTAAGAATTCGATATAGGTACTTAGCATTCAGACTTGATTGTCTTTCTTACGTTGGGCAATTGGCTCTGAGTAAGAACAGTGATAACAACATATGGAATTAGTCAGCTTGTATCAGTCAAGGGACTGCTCTTAGTTCATTTCTAGTTTGTTTAGATGGAAAAAAATAATCAAGGCACTTTTACTGTTTCTCTACAACTTCTGCCTGGCAGTAGAATACTTCTGCGCTCAAGATTGCACAATTAATTCATAGGGGAAGAAGAAGAGCAGAATAAAAGCTTGTAAGGTGCAAATACTGCTCAAATTACATACTATATTTCTCCGTAAATATGGTTCAGTGCTTTGAATTTTCCTGTTTTCACGTAAGACATTGTTACTGTGCACACCCAGTGATAAGTTACAGCAGTGCCCCAGTCACCAGACCCCTTTTCCAAGCAAACCCACTGGACTCACAGGGCTTGTGCTCCCTTTTACCATATCCCGTGCTCAGCATGGGAGACACCAGCCTTGCCCACAACTTAGCGGTTAGCAAACTTGCCTGGGATGTTTGATCTGTGGGTCTGAGTCTCTTCAGGTGCCTGTGCCAGGCCTGAAAGACAAGTCTCTTCCCACGCTACAGAAGTGCTGTGACTACTAGAATATGAGCAAGGCACAGGGAGTATTACAGCAGGTGTGAAGGAGACACTTAGCTGTGCTGAGAGGGACAACAGAGATATCATACAACAACTGCAATCTCTAATAGATACTGAAGAGAGGCAGAACTTCAAACATAAGTTTCCCTTTGGGTTTTCCTATGATATTCACCTACTTGGCATCAGATGAATCTTGATTTCTGTGCCACTAGTCCTCCATTCATTGCATAGGAAATTCAGTCAGGACTTTTTAAACACTGTCCAAAGAACCAGACACCAAACTGTTAGCACGGCAAAATCAGAATCCTTCTTTGAAGCCGGTCTATAGCTTTGTAACTGGAGCAATTGGACAGTGCGTTAGACAATGCGCAGAGCGAGATCTTTTCAAACTGCTTCGTTGCCAGGTGCTAATGCCTTATTGCAATTGTTATTTAATTAAAAACACTGAGGTGTTGGAAAAAAGCAACAAGCCTGATTTTTCATTTTGTATCATACTCTTAAGAGTATGTTTAAGGAATGCTCAATGCAAAATTAACTTTAATGCAGAACCTTTACAGCATTATGAATAATGCTACATTATTAAAAGTGAATCAGTCTGAAAAATACAGTTTTACACTCTTGCTGCTGGCAAGGTATTTGCATTTTATTCATCTGTTGTGACGAGTATAGACCTTCAGGTTATCATTTTCTTTCAATCTCATCTTGCATTTCACTTTGCAGACAGGATCAAGTTTTAGCAAGCACTGAAGGGAATGTGGTTAAACTCCCTTTCACTAACTTTTTTTTTTTTTTATACAATTGAAACATATGAATGAAATTCCAGTTTGTAATTTCTTCCAGTGCTATACCACACAGAAAAGCTAGGAAAAGTAATCATCCTCTCTTCAGATATGAGAGCTTTGGATCTAAAATTACATCATGAAACTTTTAAGTTAGGCTGGTGATCCAAGAGCCCTTCAGCCATGATACCAAATATACTCACCTGTCTCACAGCACCCCTTGCCTTGTGTGGCTGTGGAGTGAGCACACAGGATCAGGGAATCAATGTGATTAGAACTAAAGTAGAAACAAAAAACCCATATGATCAAAAAAAACCCCACCCTTCTATGTTGTGTCCCCCTTCCCAGGAAAACAGTCTATACAAAACCCTGGTTAGTTTTCATTCAGGTCAGTTCCATGACCACATAGCAACAGAATATAGGTTTCAACTCAGACCCCTAAATATTCTTGTCTCTGGTATTGAAGTTTAAAGGTGAGCCCCTTACAGGGTGTCTGAACCTCCACTGCAGTCAAGAGAGACCTAGGCAAGAATTCGTTTGGTACCTGCTAATATCTCAGATTATGGGGGTCTAAGGTACCTCCATGGAGCTTGCATGTCTGTTGCAAGATCTAAGGGAGACCCATGCCCTTCCACATCGGTAACTGGGGGCAGATGGGTTAGTCTAGGAACGTGCACGACACTGGATATTTATGGTTAGCAAACTGAATATGAATGTAGATATTGAGGAAAATTTACATTTCTTAAGCTGAATCCCAAACCTAAACTGTCTTAATCTACAGCAGAAACCCATTCTCAAATGCACCATCAAGCACCAGGGAGAAGGGCAGTGCAAGCAAGCTGTGGCTATTGCTCAAAGGCAATGGGAGTGAAAGCCTTCTTTCTTAAAGCAGAAATACTTACTTCTGAGACCCAAAAATGTTAAAGGAACTAGTGCCAGAGAGTTAAAAGAGGCCACAGAGATGGTTAAAGAAGAAAGAGAAAACACGTATCAATTGCTGATGGGCACTAAACCGGAATGTTATTTAGACAATAGCTCTCCTTCATCCCTTTAGATCCTTCAGATGCCCAAGGTAGCTTAGCTGTAGCTACAAACCCAACAATTTTAATTTTGCCCTAAACACAGAGCTACAAAGAGACTTCTGTCTTCAAGGAGACTTCACTGAATGGAAATGTACTTGTGTTCTAGAACATGTTTTTTATAATTGTCATGTTATTAGTAAAAGCAACAGCAATAGCCTTTTACTTTCAGAACAGAAGAGGCCATAAGTTCCTCTTTAGTCTCACAAAGCCCTCTGGGGAAAAGAGGTTCAGCCCAAGATGCATCTACTTCTCTTGACCTGTAGTATCTATCTCAATGCATATTAAATAATTCTGGAATATTTCTGTAATTAATTCAAGTCCCTTTTTCCACAGGTTAGAGCCAATGACTCAAAGTACTTCTGACCTCGGCCTGTGATGAAGGCAGCCCCAGAGGATCAGCTCCCATAGAGAATATGCTGTCTGGTAGCAGCAGTGAACCCTGAGGAATGGGACAGTAAGAAAGTTGAGGTGATCCACTTTTAAAGCACTAAAATGGCATAAGTTCCAATATGTGTGATTAAAAGGGAGAAAAGTCTATTTCAATAATGTGAACTGCTGCTGATTGTAGGACTCTGCAACCAAATACTGGATAACCTGAACCAAGCAAGGATGAGAAGTCTAATTCCCCTTAAAATCATGAGTTTCACTTCAATTCATTTTTCTTCTTATTTGATCTGAATTTCTCACCTACTCTTCCATAAAACTTTTGGACAAGAACTTTGATTTGAATATTTTACCTCTAATGAAAACAAACATTCACACATCTCCCTGCTTAAGTAGGTTTTCTGTGAACATCTTCCTACTGTGGGGAAAGGGGAAAAAGCCTATCCATTCCCTATTTGCCACCTGGACCTTCCCTTCTCAGAGGTTGCTGCCTTTCTCTCATATCACTCCTCTTAACAGAGACCAAGAAAGCAAGCTGAAAAATGAACAAAGGACATTCAGGAAGCACAAAACCCTCCTTCAATATAAAGTTCACTGCTTATTTTTTTCCAGTGAACTTCATTGCACAATTTTTACATATATAAACACTAAAGGCACCAGACAGCAGTACATGGCAGAAGAGAAACAGCATAAAGCTTGTACAGAGCGGCTGATTTAAGAGCCAGGAGCAGCCAGCCAGCCTCAGAAGGCTGGGAAAACCTTCCTGGGAAGAGTTGTTGCAACTAAGAAAGTCACTGACTCGGCTAAAACCAAACCTAGGAGCAAGGACTTGCCTGCAGGGACACAATGGGTAGGGGTAAAATTGGACATAACTCCCATTTTTTTCTCCTTTTCTTCTTGACCTATTCATTTTGTATCAAAAATACTGCCTTTAGTATTTAAAAATCCCTTTGGTCTTCTTTGGGACGCTCACTATGAAAGAAAATTTTAAGCCAGGGGACTCAAAAGCTCATTCATCTAAACTCTCCATAAAATTTTCAGGTAATACAGTTCAAAATGTAAATTCTGAACTGGTGAAGGAAACCATCACTGGTAGTGAAATAACAGGATCAAAAACTGCTGGGCAATGTTATAATAGCTTTGCTCATATACCAGGTGTCTCACTATGCATAGCAACAAGACTGCAAATCAAGAAGGACATTTGAAATAATAAGATATTTTTAAAAGCCACAGAAGTATAATAAAATATGAAAATCAGAAACTATACCACATGAAATATGAGGTTATATCTTCTCTGGAAATCAGCCCTCATTCTGTCCAAGAAGATGGACACTCTGCAGGTGTGTTGGCTTTACCTTCTGAGAATTACCTTCAACTGCCTGCAACTGGGTAGGCATATGACTGTGTAACGAGAGCTTCTGAAGGAGACCTTACAAGGTCCTAAAAAAGAAAAAAATTAGCTTCCTCTTTAGTCAGGCTGAACACCATTAGGGATGACAGGCTCTTCTGCTGAAAATTCTGTAATAATGAAATATTTTACACAGAGAGAGGCAGTCCTTTCAGGAAAAGGCACTTAATTATCTTCAGATCATAAAAAAAGACCAAAGGTACAGCTTTTTTTTCTGTAACAGAAGTGTTTTAATGTTACAGGTACGGCTACCATGTATTGAACTTCTATGCAGAATACTTTCTGAGAAAATTCAGACAAAGGCATTTGAACCTGCTTAATCAAACTTAGCAAAGATGTTTAAAATTATTGATTTCACAGTAGCTGACCTTCAAGCATTCCATGCACAAAAAGGCTCCAAAGTTACTAAGGGTGTTGAAAATCTCATGACAAAGGTAACACAAAATACATGGGTAATGGAAATGCCTGTTCAAGATATTCTTCAGGTATGGTTTTAATTTCAGTAATTGTTAAATTGTTACTAAGTTACTTATTATCAGCCAAATGTCAGCTCACAGAATAATCACTAAAATCAGCTTAGTATATCTGTTTGTTAAGCTCACCTAAATAACAGCTGCCCTCAAAAACAAAGAAGCTAATCAAAATGAAGGAGTGAGCGTAGCCATGGTCTTGTGCCTAACACTAAAACATGGCTTTAACTTACAACAGGAGAATCAGAGCTGAACTGGTCTAAATTTCCTCATCCAGAGAAGCTAAGAGAAAGAAGATGCTTCAGAAGAGTACTGCAAATAAATGTGAAACAAAGACCTGCTTAGAAACTTATCTGAAATATTAATTATACCATTATTTTTGTTTTCATGGCAAAAAAAAATCCCTCAAAGTCTTTGCAAGCAATTTCAAGCCTTGTATTTCTTTGGGAAAAGAAATTCTGTCCAATGATTCATTAGAAGCAGGACAGTATTTCTTCCAGATTCTTTTTTTTTACTAGTGCACTCTCCTAGGTGCCTGCACACAGGCTTTTCTCAAATAATTTTACATTTTCCATAAAAATAAAATCCAAAGATCAGGTAGTCAAGGTAGTCGTTCCTCAAAGTTTTTACACTTGTGTTTTGCTGTATCACAGAAATATGTTGAACCTGGAAAGTCTTAAGTTCCCAAGATGAATAAAAAGCTCTTGTTTACTTAAAGAGAAAAAGAAAAACTTGAAATGATGAGCCTTCATGCCATGGAAGAGCTTGCAAGCTTAAGCCTTGATACTCCGACAAGAGATTACAGAATTAAAACATGTTTTTGAGTCAATGCTCAATTTATTACCTTGGAGCCCTTTATTTTCAGTCTAGCAATGGACTTAGTTTATTATTTCTAATGTTAGTTTGGCAACACTGCTTACCCAGGGATTAAGTTACATTGGCATCAAAAGGACTACTTTGAAAATACATCACATAACTTAATGCATATGTGAAGCCAGAATAGGATTTAAGGAAAAGAGTAATGAACACTTGAGTACCACCTGTGAGCCAAACAGATCACTGTTAAAGGCCCCGATTCTTCAGACATTTTAAACGTGCAGTACTTTACCTAGTTTGATTAGTCATGTTGAAAATACTGGGACCTTTTGTGTGGAAGATGTTGCTAAATTGGCAAGAGCCACCGTATATTTATTCTTAGTGAAATGGGCTGAAAATCCCCAATCCTTCTTTGAATCCTTGACAGTTTTGAATTTATTTCTCTTTATGGGTGGCGTTTTGGATGTCAGCTCAGTCATCCGCTAACTCAATTGTTTTGGATGGTTGTCTCTGCTAAACTGAAAACAGCAATTTTCTTTAATCTTCAGCTTTTAAAATACTTTTCCCATAATTACCTCCTGTACGGTATTGCTCTCTCCAGTATCTGCTCTGTAATTGGCAATGGATTTCTAGGTGTTTGAGAGGGATCTGCAATACCAGTCCATTAAAATATTTTGGGTGAATCTTCATGAATATTTGATTTCATAGCAAGGCTTGAGATTTTTATAAAAAAAAGCATCTGGTCTCAATCAATCCCACACTCATTCTTTATGATATTATTTTAATTCTATCCCTTATGGATAACTAATACCTGCACCAGCTGCATGTCTTCCTTTAGGGACACTTTTTGAAAAACTGATACATTTAAGGATCTTAAAGAGGAAAATTCACCCAAATATTCTGGTTTTCTAATTTATAAAAATTCATGTAGTTTGCAAAGACACTGAGATAAACTGGTTCAACTCCCAGTTAGGAATCCAACCACTTTCCACCATCACTCACCTACCTCTGGAAGAGCTAAATTTCATTGTATGCCTTATTATTTAGCATGAAAGCTCTTAGACACTCTAATACCTCTGCCCAGAAGGGCAATTCTTTTTTCCCACCTGAGAGCTGGTATTTAATTTGTATAGACACCATTTAAGTCCAGACAGCAGCCTGTGAAGTTAGTTGTGCTCAAAACTAACAGCTAACTTCTCCTGACCTACTGGTGCTCTTCTCCTTTTCCCCACATGTCTTTAGAAGGATATTTGAGGGTATTGTGGAAAAGGGACTTATCTGGGTGTTGGTCTCTCTTAATTTGAGAAATATAGCAAAAATCACCAGCCCATGGGCAATGGAAAGCCATTTCCTTGCCTTGTGGGGAGAGAAGTCTCCTGCATCCTGCCTGAAAATATTGCGTTCTGCGTTTTCCAAGAGTCTGAAATTTTTTTCCCTTAGGCAAGTGCCATAATCGTCATGCCAGAGCCAGGCTTTTGCTCGACTGCTTTTCTCTGGCCTCAGCTTTGACAGAGGGACAGAGGATGCCCTAATTTTCAGACTATGGAATGCCATGAATTCAGGTATTCTGAAGGGCCCAATCCTCTTTAGACTGGGGGAGTGCAGACCCATCACCTAAGTCATCCTGCTTTCCAAGCAGTTTTGTCAATCATTGGGTTATTACATTAAATGTAAATATCACTGCTATCGCATAGCTCCATTGAAGTTACCAGCCTCAGAAGAGCATGAGTAGACTACAACATGACTGATAGCTAACATTGGCAACCCAAATCATCGCTTAAAGCTGCCTAAATTCCCCACAGAGACAGAGGGAGTCACTTAAATTAAGCATACAGGGTTCAACCAGCATGGATTTTATGTAACTTTTTTAATGGGATGGATTCAGAACCTGGAGGAATTAATTTCCCATCTGGCCATGGAACAAAAGAATTGGCTAAAAAAACCCGAAAATGCCTATTTTGCAATACATGCTATGATCAAAATATTCTGTGATTGTGAGAAGTCAAGTTAGGTGACTTATCCCAGTGAAAAGATTTTGCTGGGGAGACAGATATTTACATTACTTTACGTGTAAGATGCTCCTGCAAAAAAAAAAAAAACCAATAAAAAACCAAAACCAAAACATAGTGAAGAATCCTTTCGAGATACGTGTTGTTATTCGGGCATCCCTTTATCTTCATTTTCCACATTCTAGCAGGTCTCTACTGTTTTCCATGCAGATGGCAGGGCTTATTCTGATTAACATGCAGTTAATCTCATAGATATGTAGCTGAATAGAATGTGAAAAGATCGGGCAACTGTTTGGACAACATGGGCTATAAATGGATTTCATTAGTACTGCACTAATAACTCAGTGCATTAGCAGAAAGAAAAACATATAGGAAACAGGATGGAAGTCTTTATTGGAGTACTTGTTTGGTTTCACTCTGAGGTGACAGAGTACAGGAATTGATGCCTCAGTTACTGAAGCTGGTGTGCAAAAATAATGCAGCAAATAACAGATAAATCCAGACCATTTTTTTTCTAATTAATTATGAAATTATATGAATTTATTTTTTAATTCTTCTGCAGAGCTGTGCAATGCCCATTTTACTCAGTTTAGGATCAATGAACGACATGGATTGTGATTCATGCATTATTTGCCAAATTCCATTTTCATATTGAAGTTAGAATGTCATAAAACGTGGGATTACTGATGAGTGTCAAGACAAATAAAATAATTTCCTACAATATGCATTTCTCTTAAAAGACAGGCAGCAGGAAGAAAAGAAGGAAAAAAATTATTTTACAAGAAGGATTTTTCGAACAGCCACAAGGCTAACTGTTGCATGCTCTCACTCTGTGCAGCCTCCTAACAGAAAAATTATGGGAAAATGGACAAAGAAACTGACTTTGTTTTTCTTTTTATTTTTTATTTTTCCTATTTTCAAAGCTCTTTGCTTATATAAGACTTATGGGGAAAAGCAGTGCTTTTCCTGTGCCTGGATTGTCACTGGGACAATGCTAAGTGGGTGAAAAGGATTCGGTGAATGTTCTTTACAGTGTGGTGGAAGATGCAAGTTTACTTGGGTTCTAGGGTAGAGAAAAGCACCGGAAGAAAGATTCATTACAGACTACAAAATGTACTCTGAAAACCTCCTGAACTGAAAATGGTCAGAAGCTAAGTGTGCTGAGAGAAGGGTACTACAAATGCCTGACCTGTTCTCACGCTTCCCTAGGTAGCTGCTCACAGCCACCACTGGAGACAGAATACTGGCTTAGAAGAAGCAATTGGGCTTTTCCTAGTGGATTAAGATTTTAAAGGAAAAAAAAATCTGCCTCATAATCAGGCAGAAGACTAGAAAAGTTCTGAGTATCTGTAAGAAATGTTTGAAGTCAGTTCATTTAGATAAATATGTCAGCCAAACAAATTTTAACTTTGAAAAACTTACTAGGGAAATCTTCCTCATCTCTGACTTTACCATCATAATATATGCATACGGGTCTGTAAATCAGAAGCCTCCAAACAAATTTTCCCTTAGAAAGTTTCACGTACTCCTTTTGCTTTATTCACAGAGATTTTAGAAGCTCAGTTAAGATCTTATAGTGTGAAACAGTTAAGCGATGTACAGTGAGTATTAACAACTAAAACTACAGTATTCATTTAATATACAACTTTCTCTATAATGTGTGAACAGTCTGAATTTTAATGCTGTACAAATGAATATAAATAGTCAGCAGTGAGACCGGGCTGTTTCATCACACCCAAAGAACTATTATTTAGCATGTACATAATATTTTCACCCTCAAAGAGTTTAATGAGCAACCACTCATTCATCTCTGTAAGATGCCTCAAAGCCAAGCAAGTAAATATTACCATATCTGTCTCTAAACATGAAAGACAGAAAGGGTAGGGAAGCTAAGTGACTCACCCAAAGGCAATCAATGAAAGAAAGTCAGTATCAGAGATTATAAGCCATAATTATAAGCCAAGCACACTTAATTATATCTAGACTGAGTTTAGAGGATAAGCCTGAGGCCGTGCAAGTCTAAATGCTTGTGTCAGCACTGCAAATGTGAGGTTTTGGTGACCTTTGGAAAAAGCCAGAGAAAGAAATTGTGGATCATACTATCTCTTAGTGCAGCATTCCTGATCCAAACACCTCTGTAACTCCTTTCAGCAATGTTTCCACCATTCCTTGCAGTATGATTAAAGCACACAGAGATCCCTGAGTACCTCTGCCCTATGATTGAGTGGGATTTGTTGACAAAATAAAAACTCCTACTGTCAGCAGTATGGATTCATGAGATCAGTTAATGATGGAAAGCGAGCCGGGCAGGACCTGATAGCTTCCTATCCTGACAGCATCACGGGGGTGTGGATGCCACCTCTAGCTCTCATGATTTTACCATGAGACTCCATTTTCCCATCCCTGTTCCTTTTATCCCTGTCACTTCCATCATGTGCCATCTCTCTCAAATGTTCAGTCTTTGTTTGAAGCTTACTCTTACCTTTCTGCCCCACAGGAAAAAATAATAATCATTTGTTCATGCCCATATGAAATGCAATTTTGACTGTTCCCTCATAGTGAGGGAATTAATCTCATCCTCTTAACACCATTGTCATCTCTACTCTCTAGTCCTTATTAACTTAATTGCACAAACTCTTCATAGGAGTCCTAGGTTTTCCATTGCCCTTCTGCACAGCTCTATCTCATCTCTCACAAACTTTATTAGCCAATTTTTAAAACTTTTTCTATGTATTTTTTCTCCAATCGCATCTGTGTGGTTCATGTTACCCCTCTCTCCCTTCTACACCTGCTCTTCTCCAGAGCAGCTAAAAAAAAATCTTTCTTTCTCCTCCACACTTCTCATTCCTTTCACCCAAGTTCTCTGCATTCCAGCAGAACTCCCATCTCAGCACTCTTTCCCCTCTCACTAGAAGCTAAATATACCAAGGATATAAACATAATTGAGTAACTCTGCAACCAGGTGAAGGTTTGGGGTTTTGGAAAAAACTTTACCCTATTCTCTTCTACCTTTTCAGCCCGACCTTCTCCACCCACACACGATCAATTCCTTGACGATTTATATCCTTGGTTTTTACATCTATCAAACAATGTAAATTAGACTGTAGATGCTGTAGGGCAAAGCACTTGCCTCACTTCTACTCATTTTTCTAGCACAGTGATTGACTACACAAATAGGAGTTGCACAGTTCTTTATAAGTCTGTTTCTTCTAACTTACCATTCAAAGGTGGTAAAGCTTAAGGATTCAGTGAACTGAGTGAAGGAAGGATCTCCTTGCCTTAGCGGACAAGTATCCAGAGATCAGAAATCTCTTTTCTACAGGCAAGAAATGCAAAAATTGGTAAGCTGTGCCAGCTTACTTATTCATATAAAGACATAAGTTTTCAGGTGCTATTTCTTCTATTTTTCTGCCCTTGTGGCCAGCACATGGCCAACAGCGCACAAATGTGCAGTCAATCTCTTTAATGATTAGCAACCCCATTTTGTTAATTGATTCATACTGGGACTTTTGTGGAAAAAAAATGATAAGGAAGAAGCAAGCTTAAGGGATTGAATTGCCTAGCCTTCAGAAGCATTCCTGGGTTTTGTTTGGTCTTCCTTTATTGTATTTCTTTTTCTTCCTTAGTTAATGAAGAATAGTGCAGCCTGGAAAGCTGAGCTTATCTCTGCTTTCAATGAAGAAACCTTGTCAGTAGAATTTGTCGATGAGTGACAAAAGTGAGCCCACAGAGGCCCACTGGTGGGATCCTTTTCTGAGATGAATCTTTTCTGTTTGCAGATATTTCTAACAGTTGAAGCAATTCACTAGTGAGAGCCAGTCTGAATGGCTGTAAAACACTTTGCAACCCTGCAGAAATACACAGGAGACAGTATCTCCAGTACTGTAAATGAATGTATCACTCTCAGCTTCAAAGCAACTAAGATGTTTCGCATCAGGTGAAGACCCAATCCCATAGGAATTTCCTGTTGTGCCAGTGTTCAGTTGCTGTCGCATGTCTGACTTCAGATGATCTGGATCAAAAAGGTTCCCAGTCCCAGCTGCTTCTCACTGTCTTCTCTGAAGGTTATCCCCGCTCTTCCCCACGCTCCCCCTCTGATACGTGTACATAATTGTTCCCTAACCCAGTTCAATCAGAATGGAACAGGTTAGGAAAAAACCCTACTATTTAAAGTGTGTGAGCTAACCTGGATCATTTTGACTGAACTGGGTCAGGGAGTGATTACACGTGCAGTTACACCAGCTGAGTGAAAAGGGAGACAGACAATCTATTCGGTTGACTTAGTAACAGTCAGAACAAGCTATAGGATTGCAGCTTTATTCGACCAGTACTCATAGATCGCCTTTGGATGGCAGAAATTGGCATGTGGTCTAAGAGCTGTTTCACTGTGCACAGCCACTTTCCTTTTGATGTGGTTTCTACAGACCCAAAATGCCCCAGCAAATCCTCCTGAAACCATAATGGAGTGAGCAAGTGGGCATTTTAGGCCTCCCAACGTGCTGACGCCTTGGGAAGTCCTGCCACGCACACACTAAGTACCGGCAAAACCCTGCAACCGAAATAGTTAAGAACAGTGCTGGGGGAGACTCGGGGCAAAAGCTAATACGTATGTCTTTTGAAATCAGCCCGATGGTTTTATTCTGGTAGATAGAGGCAGCCTCCTTTTATCTCCTCTGAAGAGAAGGGATGCACTATCACCAGCAGCATGCAAATGTTACTGCATCCTGTCTAACAGATTTAACTATTCTTCAAGTGAGGACAGTTAATGTAGACATTTGGATTTAACAGAAATCACAGTCTTTGTCAACAGCTCATTTTGTATAACGAGCTTGTACTCTGCCTGACCTTTTACTGAGCAGGAAGGAAAACCATGGCAGGACCTGTATGGCCTTGGATATGTACCTTTCTGAACATAGAAAGCTAAGACTTTCCAGAGCTGGAGCTAATATTGTTATTCTGAAGCTTATTTTCTTCTTGAGAGAAGAAAAATAAAAAATAAAAAGGAAAAAGAAACCTCTAATGATTTTGTTTGCTTGATCGTTACACAGAAACATTTCTCACTACATCTGCCTCAGTTCTCCGTTATCCAGGTACTGACAAGAGTAAAGGAAACATCGTCCCAAAGAAATCGACATTCTGGGAACTACCTGGGTAACAACAAAATGGGAGTCCAGAGCTTTGCTTAATTCCCCCAGTGCCTGCTTCTTATCAGACTCAGGGCAGGAAAACATCTTGTCTTCCAGACACCACCACCTGGATTCAGCACTACCACGCGCTTGGAAGAAGGTCCCTGTATCCCCAGTTTGGTGGCTTCCTGGCTGTACAACATTAGTGATTTAACAGATCCATATCTCCTTTGTGAAACAGTGTGAAGAATATCATGGTCTCAGGTGAGTCAGAAGGCTGAACTAGGGGCAACTCTACGCATTTAGTACAGATCCCCAGAAAATATTAATAAACCTTATGGGCAGCTGCCAGTTTGTCCTATGTGAAAATCCTGCCTGAGAGCTTTGGTTCACAACCCCCTTCAAATTCATCACCTCGTCAGAGGCGAGGGTTAACCCCGGCTGATGGCACTTTACACAGCCAGGAGCTGTGGAGTGTGAGGAGCTGCCTGTGTGCTGTACGGACTCCACAGTGGGTTGTTAATCTTTCCCGCAGGAAAAGGGTGGACAGCTGGAGGCAGTAACCTCTTTGCCATTGTAGTTAAATCCATCAGAGACTGTGAATCAGAGCCCTTATTATTTTCCACATGAGTGTTCCCCATTTATGTTCTGATGAAATGATGCATTCAGCAGAAAACAAAATGAAGTGCTGAAAGCATTAAACTCTTTAATAATAGGAGACACTGCAAGTTTTTGTCATTAATCTGCCATAATTAGGAGCTGCTGTTAATGCCTTTCAAAATACAGAATATTGAAATGTTATTACTGGAAACGTTATCATGGAATGATATAGTGGGATGCTGTGTCTCATCTAAACCCTATCTTGCACTCCTTCCTTTGTCATGAATTAATGTAGGAATAATACAAACATAAACTTAAAATGGTAGGGTTTGTAATTAAAATTTAACTTCCAGAATTCTGGTGAGTTTTTTTCCTGAGAAAAAAATTTTCAAAATACAGGGATTTGTCCTTGTTTCAGCTGGGACAGAATTAATCTTCTTTCTAGTGTTTTGTTTCAGATTCGCTATGAAAGTAATGTCAGTAGCACATATTGTTTTGGTTGTTTCCAGGCAATGTTTATAGTTTTCAGGGACTATTTTTCAGCTTCCCATAGAAGCTGAGAAGAAGCCTAGACAGAATGATGGGATGGCTGATGGAATATTCTGTAGCATAGATGTCATGCTCAGTATATAAATGGGGCCGGCTGAGGGGTGGGTACTTGTGATCACTGCTCAGGATGGTGCCAATTCACTGGGCAGAGTGACTTGTATTATTATTATTATTATTGTTGTTGTTGTTGTTATTATTATTATTATTATTATTATTATTTTCCCTTTCTGATATTGTTCTATTAAACTGCTTTTGTCTCAACCAACAAGTTGCTTTTATTTCCTTTCCTCTCCTCTTCTGCCTCTTCTCCCTACCCTTCTTGGGGGGCAAGAGGGGGGTGAGTGAGCAGCTGTGTGGTCCTAGCTGCTGGCTGGGGTTAAACCATGACAGGGGTGTGAGGGGAAGATCACCTGTTTAACCGAAACAAAAAAAAATATAGCTGATTTTGACTACAAATTGAGGTGAAATCAAATTTTAAAGTTAATCACAAACCAAAATTTCTGAGTTTCAACTTGTACTTGAAACCATGGAGGAAAAGTTATGAGAAAATGTGTCGTATTTACAAGGAAAGAGGAAATCATTTTCAGGTTTTAGGTCACATAATCTGGACAGACTTGGCTATCTTTATCATTACATACAATTTTTGTTGAATTTACACAGGCTGAACCAGCACTGCATGTATATGTGTGTGTCTGTGTATACATGTATTTTATATATGTATTAGGCATATTTTCATAGGCATATGTATTAAGACAGGCAAGAACAGCAATATAATAAAGAAAAGAAGTATTGACTCTTAAATATACATAGTTATATTATGCATGCAGGAATGACAGCAGAAGATAAGATCTCTTCTTTGCAGAGCAGAGCCTGCTAGATTTAACAGGCAAATGCAAAGCCAATCCTGATTTGCACAGAGATAAAAAATTAGACAAAGATTTTTAAAAATCCAGTCTGAAAGAGAATGCTCACCTCCCTCCCTAGTATTTTTAATTATTTCCAGAAAAAAAAAAAAAACAACAATTATAAACAAAACTGAAATTTTTGAACTTCCATGTAAGGTATGGAACTGAAAAGCCCAGAAAGCTGATTTTCCCTTCTTTTCCCTCACCACCATAAGCCATGTTGCTGGCTCCTTTTGGAGCCAGGGTATTTAGAGTCCCTGCCATACTCACAACTTGGCTGAAAGAGAAGGAATGGAGAGACAAGGGAGAGGTAGGGAGGGCACCGAGGCTTCCTCACATGTTGCTAAGTCTGCCTGTGGGTTCCCAACTGGAAGACATTTCAGCTCTCTTTTACAACTGGATAAAAGCAAAATTGGTGAGAGCCTGCCGGGCTACAAGCTGTGATTTTAGTTTTGTGACATGGAAATATTGCTGACTATGCAAAAGGATGCAAAATCTTTGTCGAGCCTGTGCACAACCTGATTTTTGGATGCGTCTGAAAGGAAATGGTATTAATAAATACTGTGAGGAGAGGAAACAAAGTGAACATAATTTCACAGCTATTCTAAATTATGCACATCTTGATAGTCCCCTTCAAGATGATTTTTAAATGGCAAATTCGATTTTCTTCTTGCAGACAGGGTGGAAGTAGCATTAGGCATATGTTATCTTCTATTTCATTGCAAGATCTGCTTCATTCTGCAAGAAAATAAGACCACTCACAACTAATTATCATGTAAAAGCACATTCAAGCACAGAATGTGGCAGCCACAGTGAAACTCTGGGAGATTGTTATTTTTCATTTTTTATTTATGGAAGCCTTTGGTATTCTTGGCACTGTACAAAACAAAAAAAGCCAGAAACAGTCTCTTCCCTGTGGACCCTACAATCTATGGCTTATGCTGTGCAATTTAAGAGCAGCCTGAGCCTAAAGCAGTGGAGAACTGCATCATTTCCTAGAGCGTGAGCGTGCCAGCTGCTGCCCTCCTTGCTAAGATAAAGCTTGCACATCTGGTGTGGTAAGCCAGCTTTGCTCTTTCCTTTGGGTCAGTGACCATCCCCAGGGATCCAGTAAAAATGTAGGATACAACAGACCTTTGAGAGAGAAGCAAAGCCACCTTGAGGCACAGGCTGTGCAGGCAGTTGTCTAGAGCAGCAGAATGCTAGGCTTGCGAAATGGCCAAGATTTTGTCTACTGTGTGCAGTACTGCTGTGTACAGTTTGTCTAGATTTGTTGCTGCTGATACTGTTGCTGAGGAAGGGGTCAAGTGCAATGCGGGAGAGACTCCAGTGCAATCCCTTTTTCCAAGTTTCCCATTTCTGCAGCTGGGGTGGCCTGTCCCTGGCCTCCCACCTTCTGAACAGCAAAACTTAGATTTTCTGAAAAGGATACCACTCTGTATATCTGTACAATTTATGTAGTGCTCTGTAGACAGCCCTGTGTTAGGGATGAATAAATGAATATATTTAAATAGTACAGTACATTGTCTTGCAGCAATACTAGCTTGGCTCCCAGAAGCATAATCCAATAGTTTTCCACTGCACAAGTTTGGGTGATGCATGATGGGGACAAACATTTCAGCAGGGCCTGCTGTGAAAGGACAAGGGGTAATATCTTTAAACTAGAGGAGTTTAGATTTACAGTAACTAGGAGGAAGACATTTTTTATAATGAGTATTGTGAAACACTGGAACAGATTCCCCAGAGAGGTGGTAGATGCCCCATCCCCGGAAACATTCAAGGTCAGGTTGGACGGGGCTCTGGGCAACCTGATCTAGTTGAAGATGTTCCTGTTTATTGCAGGGGGGTTGGACTAGGTGACCTTTAAATGTCCTTTCCAACCCAAACTATTCCATGATTATTCAGACATGGCTATAACCCTTGCAGTTTTTGAGCCAGTTCATTTACAGATTGTTTGGATATGCTACATGCTGCTACACTGCCTGATATGGATTTATCCTTTTACGATCTCCCTGCCCTCACAGCCTCAGTAGCTGAGTAATGACCCACCCCAGGCCAGTCCTAAATTTGCTAGGGCAGCTCAGACACTGAATATACTGAGTAAGCAGATGGTGTATCCAACTCAGAGTGGTTTAGATGTCATTTTATGATTAAAAGCTGTGTAGTGAGCATAATTCTTGCAACAGGCTACTCATGGCAGGCATTTATAAAACTGTATCTAAGAGGAAGGGATAATGCATGTGGGTGGTCATTAGGCAGGAGTTCAACTGTAGGTGTCCTTGGGAGTGTGGGAAGACAAGACTGCGAAACCATGTGGCACTATAGAAATGGCACCAGACAGTGGAAGTGGAGGCAGTAAGAAAGGATTTGCACACAGAGTGAGGAGTGAGATGAGCCTTTAGAACAGGTTTGAATGTGAGTAAAGAGGCTCAAGTGAATTAGTGTAGGAATTTGGATCTTTTAAGGAGGGAGAGAGGAGGAGAGATCTTCCCCTGATGGGGATGCTGCTACGACTTGTCCACTCTACGCCATCAGACATCATTCAGTGAGACACCCCCTTGGTTTGTTTGCTGGGGAGGCAAACAGCAGTAAAAGAGTGAGTATTTTTGTGAGTACTTTTGTGAGTACTTTTGTAAGTATTACTGTTCCCTAAAAAGTAGAATGTTATGTCATTTAAAAAAATATATAGTAATAACTTCATGGAGTGAAAAGAAATAAACTTGTTCTGCATATTCAGTACAGTTACCTTTGTCTCCATTCTTCCAACTGGAGACAGAGAGGAGTAAAGATAGAAAAACAGGGTTCTCCCACACTCCTCCCATCCTTGCTGGCATAGCTCATGTTCCCAGTCACACAGTGGGGAAGGGCAGAAGCCCCATGAGTGTGCATACTGCCTCCCCTTCTGCTCAGCATGCTGGAGCAAGCCATCAGCCTCACGTGTGATTCCCCCTCTGCTCTGGCGCCGGGGAAAATGTGAACAAAGAAGGACAAGACACAAGTTAATCAGTTTGAAAGGAAGATGTCATCTGTTACTAGTGTTTTAACTGTTGTCTGCTGGCTGCATGGGTAACCAGTTACTTCTTCCCTGTAGCAACAGAGTACATGGGAGAACTCTCATACTCCCTCAGTCCCACAGATGCAGCTATATAACCCATGGAATGTCTCACACAGAGTAAATTGTCCACTGGTTATCTAGCTCTTGTTTTTCCACAGATGCCTGAATTTATCCTTATTAAAATAAAACCCCCACTATTCTTTCAGGAGCTGTCTAAGGGGGAAACTGGATAAGTGGTAATGGTTCACACTACGCATATGTATAAGCACTGATATGTATTTTGGTTGTCTTGACATATCTTCATGAAATTTTCCTTCCTTTCTAGGAAGTCACGGTCAATACAAACAATAAAGTCATATGTTTCACTCCCTGTGAGGACATACCAACTTAATAAATGTAAAAAGTCTGCTGTGGCAGAGAGATATTTTGTCTCAATTCCTAGATTCTCCAGATATGAACAATGACTCCAGAGTATCTAAGTTGAGATCTCCAGCAGCTCGGCTTTTTCTGAGAGTTGGGATTCATGTGGTTGTCCCTAAAATTGACGTAGCCTGAATCTCTAAGTACTTTAAAAACATGTTGTTACTCTTCCTTTTCACTGCTTTCAGAAGGTTTTGCCTACATGTCCTCTCATATAGGTGTCCTTCAGGATCCTCTCCACCCTGAGAACATCCAAAATAGACAGCATTCAAACAAATGCATAGCTAGCATCACTGGGATGCCTGGGGCTGCCCTATAAAGAATACCCCATTGGTCAGGCACTCATCCATAGCTGTTCTATATTTCTCTTGCCTTGGGAGTGTTCAAACCTACAGAGTCCAGCCCCCAAGAAAA
Source organism: Tringa tobata (assembly GCA_033628505.1). Taxonomy (NCBI): domain Eukaryota; kingdom Metazoa; phylum Chordata; class Aves; order Charadriiformes; family Scolopacidae; genus Tringa; species Tringa tobata. Next base: position 6,893,595 of record JAHREE010000367.1, read on the forward strand.
TAGTCATCAGACTGTTATCACCTCCCATCCTTTTTAGTTGAGGCTGGAGTCCCAATGGAGAAAAAAATATACATTTCAGGATGAGAGAGGAAAGGGGATTCAGATTCTGTAGAAGTTTGCTTCTCATAATGAAATTCAATAAATCAGAGAAATAAACAAGATTTTTAAAGGATGTTGATGTTGAAAATTCATTAACATATGTAAAAATCATGCTACTATTAATTATGCAACTGTCTCAGAGATGCTGCTTCAGAGCAGCAGAGATGCTGGTTACTTTCATGCATTTTTTTTCTCTTTCATAATATACATACTACAGAAATTCACTACTGACATTATTATTAAATCATATGCTGATGAATGAGCACAAAACTATTAATGGCATATAATTTGCAGAGCACATGTCCACTAGAGTACTGAGCAATCCATGCAAATCTTATACTATACCCTATGTGCTTTGATTTTCTCTGTTAGATGATTGAAAAATATTCATTAAGAGATTTCTCTAATGAGCTGTGCTCAAGCATAAAATAGGCCACTCCTTTTATAGTTTAAGTGTGGGTTTTGGAGTATAAATATCCTCCAATTCCCTATAGGAACTGACTTCAAATAGGGATTTTGTCTTAACACAGATTTCAGAATCTTTGAAGGGTCTTTGAAGTTTATAATTGGGTCCAAACTGAAATGTGATGTCATTCACTCAGATAGTGGAATTTACTCTGCTTATGACTGCTGGAAAAGATGCACCTTATTTTTGGAGATATACCCCCAAAATCCTTTGGATACATACTTAGACAGAAAGTTGAGAGAGTATTCACATTATGAAATCAGTACAGCACCCCCTGAGCTTCTGGTCAGTTAATCCTGGATCCCCTTCATACAATTACATCAGCCTGACTCTCTTTGTTTTCCGTTAAGTTATTAGAGAGAGGGTTTTGTTTGGGGTTTTTTGCTTTTATTTATTCTGTCTTCATTTGCAAAGCACTGAGAAGCCTTAAGCAGAACAATAGGCAGTTTTTAAGAATATACATAAAGGCCAAATCTTATGAAAAACAAAATAGTCTTTTCTCATCTATGCAGGTTGAAGCATAAGGTGAGAGAGCCCTCTGAAATACCAAACTGTGTTGCTGTTGTGCCTTTCTGAAGCCTGTCATGAGTAGGAGCCTTTGCAACATGGTGTGAGAGTGAAATGGATCTGAACTTCTGGCCTCCTTGGGGAGGTAAGCCAAGCTGAGGACATCGCTTGTCAGAAGAGCCATTTCCAAGCTGATGAGCTCACTGTGATTTGCTGTCCCTTTCAGAGTTTAACAGAGTGACAGACCAGGAGCATTCTGCTTCAATGAAGTTAAATAGCTAGTTATGTGATGAAGTAGAGGGACTGAAGCTTTTGCTATTTCCTCTTTAATCAGAATGATTCAGAGTTTATGTTAAATTGAAAATTCACTTTAGCTGCAAGATCCACCACAGCTTTCCCTCTAGGCTCCAAGCTCAGTTGCTGCACACACCGTCGCTTTGGCTTTCTTAAGTAGAGACACAAGAGCCTTCACATGTTGGCAAATAAAAGCCCACATTGACAGAGAATATATCTTGGTGTAGAGGTTTGTTACACTGGGAGACAGTGCATAACAAGCAAAAAGCCCACCTTGGAACCTGCTGTGTCTTCCAATAGCTCCAAGGATGAACACAGAAGAAGGGTCACATCAGAAATAGACTTTAACTTTGGAATGGGTGGAAAACAGTTCCATTGTCCATTGCTGAGGCTACTGAGCCACCTAACACAGCTAAAGAGAGCCTGGTTTCAAACTAATGACTGCTCTGGAGGGATAAGTATGTAAGGGCTCTGCTCCCACAGGAGTGCTCTAACCATTAGGTTATAATTACATTTCCTCATGCCTCATTTTCTGTGATCAGTGGCCTCCTGGTGCATATCCACATTCTCCTTCACATCTCTCTGCATCTTGGAAGTCACAGTGAGATTTTTTCCTTCTGAGACAAGCACCTGAGATGGTAGGCTTTATGGTAAAGGAGAAAACTGCTGCCACCAAATTCAAGTCAGCTGTGATCTTAGATAGCCATCCAAATGGCATATGAGAAAGAAAAAACCCCACAATTTTGTAATACATGCAAGCCATCAAGATGATTGAAGTCTAATATCAAGCTCAGCAACTTTCTTACTTCTTTTTCTCAGCCAAAAGACTCTGGGGACACTCCTGAGACTGAGTATGAGAGTACTGTCACATCATAATTTAATCACTTCTTCCTTTTCCTTTCCTGGAAAGTCATCTTGGATGGTGTCTTCTGTGGTGAATGGTACACAATCAAAATCCCATTAGTTACACTGTCAAAACCAAATTCATTAAACTTCCCAATCGAGTTCAGGCAATTGTTCTTCAGTGTCATTGGTGCGGTCAGAATACTTTTTCAATTAATTTTCAGCGAGGAAAAATTCCAGGGTTGGGAGTGAGCAGCAATTTCTGCTCCTGTAAGTCATACTTGTTTTTTCATTGCCCCAGTTTTATTGTAAAGGTTCAAAGACATAGTTTTGAATTCCTGCAAACTGGCAGTCTATTCACTGAGACACATGAACAAGTCAGGTAATTAGGCTAATCTTGACAGCCATAAATCACCTGTGCCTTCAAACCTGAAATCAGTATGAAAGCTTGTTTCTCAGGCCAGAATTCAAAAAGACAAAACAGCCATTTTCAATGCGATAGCCAACTCATTTCCTTTGGAAGACGCTTTTGATGACTGCCTTCTATTTTTCTCACATCACTGAAAACAAGCATGAATTCACTGCCCATACCTTAATAAAACTGACAGCTTTACAACCTGACTAATGCACAACCACTTCCAAGATAACCAGCAATTTTTAAGATGTAGGTTGCTGCAATAAATACCAGAGTGACTGAACTTCTGCTTGTTCTTTAATTCTTGTCACTCAGCTGGGGCTCTCCAGCTGCCCACAGCCCTGTGTGGGTTACCAACATCCACCATTCATTGTAAGAAATTCACTGTGCGTTCAATGTACTTCTTTAGCCATAGTTCATTCTGGCACAGCTTTATGCTTTGAGAATGCTCTATGAATAATCCACTCAGACCCAAGCCTTCTTATGTAAGGGGCTGGAAAATGCTTGTGAAATCAGTACTCCTAATTGAACAGATCTAAACACTTTGTGAGATTTTCCAGTGCTTGAGAAACCATGCTGCAAATAGTTTTCTACAAATACCTGTCTGATAAAGGAACAAGGGTATTTGGCAGCACTATGACTTAAGCCATATATTCAAAGTACTAGATGGAGTGAATAAATTGTGCAGTGTGACTGGCCAAACATGCCACAAAAGACGTAGCAGCCTCCCTTTTCTCCCTGTGCTCCTCTCTGCTCAAAATCTGTGTTTGAGAGCCCTTCTTATTTGTTATACCTACGATGGAGAGAGATGTGAACTCAAGTCACTACTAATCAGCCAATGTCAGTTTATATGCTCAATGGAAAGAAGCACATGCAATGACAAGTTAAGAAGGACTTCAGTCTCTAGTTGTACAGATTTTATGTATTTGCCATTGAACCAATACCTTGGGGCTAATACACAAAGAGCAGTGAAACAAACTTCTGCCAGTTCTCTCTGCTATTGATACCATGCTGAATTACTAAAATGGCATGCCTCCACATCGTCTGAACATGGCTTATATTCTGTTTCTGCATGAAGCATGAGAATCTCATCCATTCTGGGAGGCTTTCAACTCTGTATAATCTCACTCTGGGCAATATTTCAATGTCTACAGCACTTTTACACATTTGTCCATTCTCCCCACAACTCAGACGCAGTTTGCACAACAAGTGGTGTGGGGTTGCATCTCCTAATGAGCTGGCAAAGTTTATTGCTTACTTCAGGAAGCATACTTAGTTACACCTAAGAGCTCTCCATGCCCTGCTTGAGCCTACCACTCATCTGAGCAGACCTTCACTGTGTTTCTACATGTTCTCTTTTGAAGATGACTACTTATCTGCAACCGAGGATCATAGTCACGTTCACAAACATAAGCTATCACACATCTAAATCAGGGACAAGAGAAGGTTTCTAGAGATATGTGAAAGCTGGTGTTGAACTGGGACATGGGAACTTCTCTCTGGTCTCAGGTAGGCATGAAAATCTGTTAAACATGGTCTGCTTGGCAAAGATATGCCAAATTCAGCAAGAGCAGTACTTGGCAGAGAGAGGCTGAATGGAGGAGTGAGGTAAGAGAAGGAATATTCTGACCCAGACATGGGATGAGTGTGAGAGTTTCCATCTGTGTAAGGCAGTCCTAGAGGCAGGAGTAGAGCTCTTGGGAAACTACACAAAATTTTATTTGGGCACCGGGCAACTTCAACTCCTGCAAGCACCTTGTCTCTCACCAGCTATGGAGCAGTTGCCACAGTGATGGGAAAACTGCATAAAGGCTGTAGAAAGGCTCCAGCTGCAGTCAATCACACACTCAACACATGGAGACTGGACAGGATTCATTATGTCCCCCCGCTGTTAGATAATAAATGCTTCTGTTGGGCCGGTAGTGTAAAGGTAGTGTATGTACTGCACCTATGTGTTGTGTGGATGCTCTGTGATCTGAAATGACCTGGAAAATGCATTTTGCTTTCAGATATGTTCTGGCATGCTCCAAAGCACACACAAACAATCTCTCACAAACTGAAAGGCTTTTTGGCATACCACTTCAAACAAGCTTATCAAAGAAATACCTGTGGTAGATATGTCTCTGGGCAAAAACCCCACAGCACAGAGAATTAAAGTAATAATGACCATCCTCTGCATTCCCATGTATTTTACCACCTTGGAACTCACGGTGTCTAAGGAACTCTAAGTTGTAACACTCCAGCAAGCCAGAGAATATTATTCTCCACTTTGATAGATGAAGAAGCTGAAGCTGAAGATGACTCACCAGTGTAGCCAGGGGTATAAAACATCCCTGGAGTAGCTGAGATGAGAGTTACAAAGCAAGTCTAACAAAGATATAAAACACATATCTCCTGCCAGTCACTTTCACCTGAAGTCCATTTCTCCTTTTGCCCTTTTTATCACATTCATCCTGTACTTTCTTTAAATCCACATAAATTGTACTAATTGTTCAGTCCAGTCATTAGACAGTTTTGTCATGCATAGTATTTTGTACCTTAGGAATCTCAAATCCACAACTGAATCTCATTGTAGGTGGTCTTGCAGAGGACATCCACTGACTTTCTTAAGTCATAGTCCATAAATTCTTTCACTCTTCTATTGTGCAGAAGCCGAGTACACTCAGAAAACCATTTTTAGTTAGCTTTCTGGTTCTTTCACATTCTTTGTAGGATTCTCCCCGAATAGTCTACCAGTCCAACTGTTTTCAAAGAAATGTTATGCAATAAATCAATTTCATTTGCAGCTTCTTAAACAATTTTGTGGCAAAGCAGAATATAAAATCAGTACCTTAATTCACTAAAATTTCCCATGGCAGTTCAGCTCTGACAAATCTTTCCTTAAAGGCTAGCACAATATGTTAAACGTCCAGAGAGTTCAATGCTGTTGCCTTTGGATACCACATAACATGGTACCAAAATACGAGAAAGATATAGAACCAGAAATGCTGCACAGAAATGCACTAATTAGATCATTGCTTATTCAAGGGAAGAGATCTTTCATCTCCAGGAACTCAGGCAATTAGGTGAGGTCCCTCACAGTACACCACAGGGGCAGTCAGCTGATACTAATGAGTTTTGTGCTGTAGTTGAGTAAACAACCGGTCATCACGGTCTCATTAAGGCTCTTCCATTTCCATGTTTTCTTCCCAGATGCTGGGCTCTGTGGTCTGGTAACGCGTAAAGGCCTTGTCATTACTTTGTGCCTGCACATATCGCTTCTGCTTTTTCCTTCTACTCTGTGCCCACACTGTTTTGTCTGCAGTGTGGGACTGGTGCTGACCCTGCCCATTCAGCCCTCACCCCATCAGCATCATTCTTTTCACGTCCTAGCACAGCTCCCACTGAATGAGCAAACCTGCTTAGAGACGTGCCTCTTTCTTGAGCTAATTTTACCAGCGACGAAACTTCCACTCTACAGAGAAAAACTCTTTCAGTTCTGGTCGGCTATGATGCTAGTCAGGATAGCAGTCATCACAACTGGATGAGTTTAAGTCTATTTATAATAATTATTTACAACAAAGTAGCAAATTTTTATGTTACTCTGACAGTACGTCTTCTTCAAGCTGTCCAACTGCTTCAATAGAGCTAATTTTCATTATACCTCTTGAGCCTGTTGGGTTTTTTTTATGTATCAAATAATATTTCATACTTTCATTCCAAAATACAAGTTTCTGCACACAAGAAACAAATAAAGTCTGAATGTAAATCAGTTTAGCCGTTTGAATTCATAGAGAGAGTAAAGACTAGGTTTAAAAGCAGATGCACAAAGTAATCTGCGGACTCCGGGCCAGACTGTTCTCCCCAGTGTATATCCACTGTAACTTTATACTAGAGTAAACGACAACAGATGTGATGAGAGCAGCTATAAGAGGCCAGAACCTGAACAGCAGAGCAGGTCAGAGAAATTTATGCAGCACTAGAGACTGATGGAATCAGCCATTATCCTGAAATCCAAGACCTCATCAAATTGGATCAATATCACCTGTATTTTATTTCCAAAGAAAACTAGATTACATCAATGCACCAATTTATGTACTTAATTTCTTATTTAGAATATTTCAAGATAGCTTCTTTTACATAAACAGAAATAGAAATACCTGCAATGAAATCAAAGATGGAATCCAGTCACTTAAACAGAGGTACCTATCGCCATTTGAGATGAACTGGCTGCTAGCTGCTGCTCCAGAAAGGAGGTCTCCCATAGGTCCTGTGCACAATTAATATAATACAGGTAGATAGATATAGATATAGTTACAAATGTATTCATTATGTGTTTGTATTTAAACAACTAAATTCCAGCACCGGTGACTGTCAATATCTGGTTTTAATGTCTGGATACATTTCAGCATTCAAGGTTAACATTTCTCTTACAATTAAATATAAATATGAATTTGCTTGCTTTATTGTCCTTGTACTTATCCCATATCATCTTCCTTAACACACATTTGCTCGACCTTTTGTATACACTGCTCACTCTGATGCTTTTTGAGCTATAGTGCATAATATACCATTGTTTCTAATCAAGAACGAATTCTTTTCGTAAACAGGTATCTATAATGTCTGTCTATGTAGACTTTATTAGGGACTGCTTAACATTAAAAAAAATCCAAATTAAGACACTTATTCCAGGAGAAGGGTATTTTAGAAGGAGATAATTCCAGGCAAATGTGCTCTCATCCTGAATAATATATGTGCTTAGAATTATACTGAATTCAGTAGTACTGAATATATATACATATATGTATATATGTATGTGTATCCCATCTTAATCCAGGATAATTTTGAAATGCATGCAGAGCCTCAGTTATTTGCACTTAGTTATATGAAACAAGCTTTTTCTTGTCATATGCTTTTCTTTCCCAACCTTTTCTTTCTTGAAGTAACCTAACCCTTTTCAAGCAGAAGCCTGCCAGACCACAGACTCTTTTGTCACTGAAAGAACCCTGGGGTATCACTGAACAGGCACAAAGAACATAACAATGGCCAAGAAGTGCTTTATATAAGCATATTTAAGCAGCAGAACCTGTCTCATCTCTCAGCTTGAACATATTTCACAATAAGCACAGGAAAACTTGAAAGGGTGGGGAAAGAAAATGCTGCCTGTTTTAATGTGCTCTGAAATGGTAATTTGCTACAAAATTAACATTAAGGTGAAGAGACCTACTCACAGAATACACCCAAAACATAGTCAGCCACCAAAGTTTTAAAAAAGCAAAGTTTTTAGTTTATAAGTATTTCTTTATGAAGCACAGGACTTATGAGGTAGAGCAAAATGCAGAACTTTGAGTGCAGATTCAGCTCTTGGTTTAAGTTTCTGCTTCACCAGAAGCTTTTTAAATAATGAAGAAGTCACCCAGGGACCAGATCCATGAAGGGAGCCTTACGCTTCTGTAACCCATGGGTATGTGCTGGATGTCAACACAGGTCTCATCCTGGCTGCAGATGTGCAGAGGAGATTCCCCTCTGCTTCACTCTCAGGAGAGAAATTCTCAAAGCTGAGTTAAAACATACCTGCACCCGACTGACAAGTGAAACACGGTATAAAGAGCTGAACCAGCTCATTTCTGGGCACGGGAACCCCTAGCGGGCAGACAGCTGAAAGTAGGGTCTTTCTCAGTCAAAAATCCTTTACTCTTACAGAGGAAGTGTAACTGTGTGTAGAGAAAATGTGAACACTGATTCTGAAAACAAGTACCTCACTTCCCTCGGCTTATTCATATCGGCAGCCCATCTCTACAGCAGAAAGAATTATACTCGGTTTTACACTCATGAAATAGGATCTGTCCATGCCGGTTTTAATGGTGCACACACTGCAGTGTCAAAGAGATAGTAAGCACAGTCTTGTTTATGTGGCTAGTTTTTTCCAGAGATTGAGACCATTAATTAATTTTGCCCAGATAACCAAGAAGGTGTTGTGGTAACAGTTTGTTTTTTCCTACTGAGCTGGGTTTCTGCAAAAATAATTGACTTGGAAGAGAGACAGGCACATAGCTTTATCCATCCTTGGATAAATTATTTGTTTCTTTACGTTCCTTTTCCTAAAGAGTGACCAGGAGTTGATATTGAGTTTTGAAAATTATTAAAGATGTAATTCTATTCCCATTTACACCAGTGTGGCTAACATTGAAGAATCTGATCCACAAACTAATGGTAAACATTTTCTCTGACATGAACACAACTCATTCTTCTGGTATGTAACTTGAACAGATTTTTAGCTTTGTTTTCCTTTGTGGTTAGTTCTTTTTTTTTTTTTTTGTCTATAAGTTTAACATGAAAATAGATGGGAGTTCTGGTCAATTTAGGTATTCATGAGAGAGAGAGAAATTTAATGTAGTGGATTTGATTTAGCTAATACATAAATGAATGACTGTCCTTCTGTTCTTTGTCTTTCGGTTATTTTTCTTTTTGTCTGTGGTTTACAAATGAAGTCTTCCTTCTTTAGTAGAAAAGGTCATTGTGTTCCTGTAATTTTCATGTTAGGTTTATGAGGCACATGCCTTTTTTTATATCCAGTCACCCTTAACCCAAGCACCAAAAAATTAAAAATACAGCACTGCTTCATGCATATGTGGAACACAACTAGGAAAAATCCAACTAGACAATGAGACTACTAGGTAGTGTTTCAATGACAAGAAACATATCTATCAATTACAATAAATGTATTCCAGAAGGACATTTAGATTCTTTAGTTGATATGAAGGAAAATACAGATACTTATCCAATTACAGCTAAGATACTATTACATTCACATGTCTTCCTTAAGTGCCTTATTCTTGCATGCAAAGTCTAAATAGACATTTTAACACTATATTGAATAGCACTCTATAATGCAATACGGAATAAAATAAAACTCCGTTGTTTATCATAGAAAAAGCTTTACAAACAAAAAATACTTACATTTTACAGTGAATATTTCATCTATAAGCATTCTTTAAAATGCCATAATTGCTTTAGCTAGAGTTGTTTCCAAAGTGATTGCCATGTTAACTTTGTTCCTAATTGTTCAAAATGTACTGAAAGATTCTACTTTCAGACTCAACTTCTCTGTGTCTTGCCTCAAATAGACAATACAAAGTTTGTTGTCTTTACGATCTGTTTTCCTTATAATACCTGTGTCTCCTTGTTCATTCTTTCTCTCTTCTGACCTCAGCTGAAGTGAGCGTAAGTACTATGACATAAAATTACATTCAACAGCAAATCTTTGTGCAGCAAAACCATAAATATGTGCACTGACCTTTAAGATTATGCACAATGAATTCTAAACACACCTGTGATGTTCTCTAAGCCACAAATGAAGAGCAGCTTTTATGAATAACTGTGTGCAGTGATGGGTGTACTTCTGCAAAGGCAAAACCTCTAACTCCCAATACTGCTACAACTCTCAAGCTGAAAAATAATGTTTTTATATATAAAGAAAGGAGTATATTCTATATTTCAGTGTTGATGTTCTACCTCACATTCCTGTATCTGAAGCATCTTACTGGTGTATAAAATGGAGCAGGTTCCATTCTCAGGCCCTGAGGGCAAGTTGCACCATAGAGATCATATCTGTACAGCTAAATTACATTTCTATCACCCATCTCGGAAAGACAATGGCCTTCTCTATACTCCTTAATGGAAACAACTGCTGGCCTGACCAACCCCATATGCTGGGGACCTTTGCTGTGTTAGATCAAACCCATGTCAATGTAAGCGTACTAGCAACACGGAGTGCTCAGCGCTGTGCCTTGGCCTTTAGGACGGTATTATCGCCAACTTACCTGATCTGTAGCACTTGTTCAACTGGCATTTGACATTCAGTTTGTCATTCAGCTTTTCTGCAAGTATTGTTTGACTCTCTCTGATATTGCCTCACAGATAGCTTTTCCAAGATCTGCTTCCTTAAGTCATAAGAGTTGCAGAGGAATGCAAATCCTGTGGCACTAGTCCATTTTCTGTCTTTATCTTCTGATATGTCCTTCCAGAAAGCAGATTTATCTGATCTCAGAGTTATCTAGCGCTTCTGGAGAGAGTGTAGACCTTTAGGGTTGGATGTAATGCTTCTCCCAGTGTCTTGGATACAAGTTACAAACATTATATAGTACATAGTATAATAATTCATAGCAGTTTCACCCTCCTGTTTGTTTGACTTAGCCTGCATAGTCTGGAGCAAGGACTAAGGGTCTGAATCTGCTTTTACTGCTCACTCTCAGACCTAATTTAGTCCTGTGCTATACCAAAAGTATGCATTGAAGAACATTTGAAACACATTGCTTCCCTTTTTCATCTTTTGTCAACTGTCTAATCCAATTATCAAGGATGTTAAAGTTAACTAATCATCAGTATGCAATAAGCAATGCAGTGGCATTTAAATGTGATGCTGAAGTGCCATGAAGCAAATGACTTTTGATTGTTGGCATGATATAGTTATCTCCTCATGCAATGTGATTTTTATAACAGGTAATGAAAAGCACTTTCCATGAGTATAATGATTGCTGCCACTAAAACTAATGGCTAAATCTACATAGAAATACCTCCAGGGGGAACAGGAACCCAAAGCCTTTTTTTTTCCCTGGGGTCTCTAAATGAAGGCCCAATTCTGAAGTTTTTACATCAACATCAATGACCTTACACAACATATTTTTCTGGTTTGTATTCTTCCCTGATTACCATTCTGGAGAAGGGTTATTCATTTGGTGTTGGTGTCATTAGACCATAATTTATACCCTTCTGCCTAGTGTACTTGGGAGTCTGCAAGTATCAGAAGTCTATCCGTGTATTTTCACAGGTCAGTGTGGTATGCTGCCATCACAGAGAAATACAAGCCTGGGAATTATCCCTCTGATTAGATAACATATCAGTGTTCAACGTAAATCATGTGTGCTCTTAGCTTTCTTGATATGAAGAGAACGAAACATTTTATGTTTCCTTATCCAAGACTCCCACTCAGGGTTGGGAGCACACCACAATAACTGAAAGTAAGCAGATACAAGACTTAACAGGGTTTTCAAAATATAATTATATTCTGTTTATCATAAACATGCACAGATCTAGAAGAAATAATAACACACCTGTCAGAATTTCCCTACCTCAGTTGTCTTCTCTTCAATATTCATTGGATATGCTTCAGAGTCCTCTGAGAAATGCAGGATCCTCCACACTGAATGTGAAAGCTCTCACCACACTCGTGGCCTCTGGCTTGCTCCCAAGCAAGCAACTTTATTTCTTCTTTGGCTCGTCTCACCTGCTATGGCTAATTGCGTGAGACTGGAGCTTAGTGATGTGATGTAAACTTTGGGCAAAGAAAATTTGCTAATTGCAAACCCAACTGAAATATATCTGGTTGCAATATAGGGGGGTTATAATAGCATGTTGTGAATCCCTTTGGTGGGAGCTGCAAAACCTGAACTAGAGGAAGAAATTAGATTCAGATAGTTCAGGCTGTTCAAGGATGATTTTGAATGTAAGTGTAGACATCAGTTTGCATTGTATGAATTCATATCCCTTCCCTGACGTCCAGCATTCCTCTGTCAAGGTTAGTTCTCCTCTTGTTCACCGCTTTTCAGCTACAGTAGCTTTCAAGGGCAGCTGTTCTGCCCTTGGAGAACTCCAGCAGCATTCAGATGCTGGTTTGCTGCAGAACAATTGGAGAAAGCTGGGTTTTTTCTCTTGGATTCATCCATCTCAGGCCAAAGAGCTTTCTTTGACCTGTGTCACTGGCTTTTTGGATTCTGTTCTAGCACATAAGAAAAAAAGAACCCCATATTCAAGCCAAGGTTGCAATCTGGACATGGCACACATGGGAAGTCCCAAATTCACATCAGTGTTAGAATCTGCATGTAGATGTATTCCACAGATTATTATGTATAGATTAGCAATTAAGGCATATGCTTATAGTTTTAAAATCCCTTAACACAGTAGTTTCTTCTGAATAATTAAATAAGAGGTGTTTTTATGGCAATAAACACAGGAAGTGAGTGATTGCTTATTTATTACAAGATTTACCAGAAGATCTCTTGATAACTATGTTTTATTTATTGCTTTAAGGAAGGGTTAAGAAGGGTATCTGTGTTACACGCTTTTCAAAAAGTTTTCATAACAAACCAGGAGCATCCACATTAACATCTTTCCTATCAAACACCACTATATGATTTTTCATATGTTTTCTGTCTGTTTCTGTTAAAGACAGCCCAAATAAGACTTTCTTTTAATAAATTAATAAATAATGGGCAATCCTGCACTGGTTTTAGAATATCTATTAGAAAAACATTTGCTTTTGCAGATGAAAATGGTCATTTATTTATTTCACCTGAGACAGGTGAATATTTCCAATATTTCAAATGCCCATAATGGAGTGTAATCCTTATCATGCTTAAGTCAATGAGCCAACTCTTATTGTCTTTTTCTGTAATATTTTCACAGAACAAGAGAATAGCTGAGTTTTGGGAGGGGTATCTGTAGGTCATCTGATCCAAGCTCCCTGCTCAAGCAGGGTCACCTGGAGAAAGTTGCCTGGGACCATGTCCAGATGGATTTGAACCTCCCTCCAAGGAGGGAGACCCTATAACCTCCCTGGGTAACCTGTTCCAGTGCTCAAGCACAGTACACGGGGCACCCAGTTCCTTTTCTGCAAAGTTTCTTTCCAGCCAGGCAGCTCCCAGGATGTATTGGTGCCTGATGTTGTTCCTTCCCAGGTGCAGGATTTTGCATTTTCCCATGTGGAACATCATGAGGTCCCTGCTAGCCCATTTCTCCAGCCTGTTGAGGTCTCTCTGAATGGAAGCATGACCCTTTGGTGTATCAACCACTTCTCCCAGCTTTGTATCATCAGTAATACTGTTGAGGGTACACTCTGTCCCATCATCCATATCATCAATGAAGATGTTGAGGACTACCCAATATCGATCCCTGGTGCACATCACTTATCATTGGCCTCCAATTAGACCACACCACTAATCACTATCCTCTGAGCTCAGACATTCAGGCAGTTTTCAGGCAAGACACTGTCAGCTCATCCAGTCCATATTCCATCAGTTTTTCTATGAGGATCTGATGGAAGACAGTTTTGAAAGCATATTGAAGTCAAGGCAGACAGTGTCCAGTGCTCTCCACTCATCTATCAAGCCAGTCATTTCACCGTAGATAGTTAAGGGGTTGGTTTGGCTATTCTGACTGACTCAGCAACAGGGAATTGCTCTGCAAAGCATAAGAGCTAACAGACGAGTGTCTCATGCTGAAGCTACTTCAGAGTTTCTGAAATAACTGAAGATTTAGAAAAGATCAGAGCCAGAGACCTAGAGACAGCTAAGCTTGTGCACCTACAAAGGAGCTAGTTTCTGTCCAAAAACTTCTAGAAACATGAATGGAGCAGTGCAGAAACGGACCGACTTTTTTTTTTTTTTTCCACTGATCAAAATAAGGTCTAAGAAAGTAGAGGGCAGTCTTCTTCCTCTTCGGTTATAACAATAGAGACACTGAAAGAGGACATCTAATTCTGTTTTAGGCAATACTAAGGTTAATGCTACATGGAAGCTATCCTGATCAACACAGTAAGTAATGGCATAGAGTTCTTGAACTGACAGGAGATACCTGCTTGACATGACACTACCTCTGCTAAAAAAATATACTACACAAGAAAAGACCAACTGGATCCTAAAAAATATCTATTCTCAAATGGATCTGAGGGAACTGAGACTACACTGCCTACGTGTCTACATTAGGTCACGGGCAGGTATGTAGAGGTGGCTATGCGTTTCTAACTCATTATAGATTAATTTTCCAAATCTGGAGATCTTTTTCTATTTCTTCAATTCAGTTTACCACAGTTTAAAAATTATTTGCTACCAGAAAATGAATTCTATTTGTGACCTTTGCCACCATTTTTTATCAAACTGCTTACTGAATTATAATTACATCATATATTAGCCAGCAAAATCTTTGCAGGTGGTATAGCATTATCTGGGTTGAATTGCTTAGGGAGTCATCTGGGAGCAACTGAAAAAATCATAAAAATAACAAGGTTTCATGTATTTCAGGTGATATGTCAAAGATGGTGAGCTTTCCTTACAGAAAATACATGTTGATTTCCTCTTATTCACTTCTATTGATCTTTTTTTAAAAAAAAAAATCCTCAAAAAAATAGTGACAGATTTTGAGGTTGTTTTTATGTTCTTACATAACCTTCCACATTGTTTTAGTCTACTTCAAAACCAGTTAAGAACAGAAGACATGACTGTACTAAGGGAATACAATCTTGAAGGATTTACAGCATCATCTGTGACAGTATTATACTAAAAGGTAGTTATGGACAGGCTGAAAACTGTCATTTAACATCTCTTTATTTATTTATTTATTTTTAGTAAACATGCCTATTCTGTATGATGAAAGACAGTTCAGCTATCAGAAACACACTACAAAAATAGGTCAGTGGTGGATTACTGATGCTGTGGAGAGCACGGGTTTGCAAATGTCAGTCTTTAGGGGTCCTTTGAAAAGCTAGCATAAGACGGATTTTACTGAGCCAAATTGGATACACAGACTTTCTCAGTTCAATGTTTCCTGTTCCATACCCAAGAAACACAGCAGCCATTATTCAGAGTCAAGTAATGTAATCACAGCTCTTGTCTTTCACTGGTTTTGGCTAAAGTCAGGTAAAATAACTAAATTAAGATGCACATACACTATCATGCATATTCATCAAAAATGGCAAATTGAAACTGCTTTGTCTAATTGTTCTTGTATTTATTTCCATGGCTATAATTTCAAACAGGAATGATCAGTTAAACAATATGTTTCTAATGAAGCATTAGCAAATAAATGTAGGTTTTTCTTCTTGTGAAGAAAGCTCTTCCCAAGTTTTACTCAACCAACTTGGGAAGAAAGGAAGATCATGTGATTGGCATGTTGTAGCACAGTTCGGATTTTGCATATTCCTCCTAGCAGAGTTTACATATAAAAATTATTTACAAGAAATATCTGGTGAATAAATTTGAATTGCAAAGAAATTTTATTTTTAAATTAAAAAAAACATAAATAACTTTCAGGTGATTTGACTATGAGAAAAAGCTACAATAACCAAATTATTCACTGAGGATTTATCTGATATATGTTAATAAGTAACTCTAAATAAGATTGCAGTTCACTCTTTGTAAATATCACAAATTATCACTGGTAAAATTCAGATAGTCAGATGATGTCATTGATTTTCCTAACAAAGTGCATGTGTGTAAATAAAAACTGAAGTCTTGTTGAGCTTTTTTATTTGCTTATCACTTAATTATGAGGATGATCACTTTTAAAGAAGTTAATGTTTGCATTAAAAAGTAATTACTTATCAGATCCTTTTCTGCAAGACAATTGTTATATATCTGTAAGACCAGGCAGGCTATGCTGATAAACAGCACACCCATAATCTGCCCAAACAACTTTCTGATTTTGTTTTTAAAGGGTGATCAACAGGTTTTCCTGGGTTGGGCTGGTTTTGTTTCAGCATGTCTTGTATAAAGAGTTGACTTCTGTCTTATGTAATATGTTTGATTGATTCTTTTTCTCCAACATGCAACACCACGTGATAAACATATTATTTCCCACCTGTTCAAAATCAGTATTTCATATCATAACTTTTATAGCATGACATGTTACATTTGTGGCATTTTTATCAACTATTTGAAACTCTTTACTCGCCACAATGAAAGAAAACACATTTCTTCTTTGAAAATGTCACCTCCCTTGCTTCCATGGAATTTATAGCTAATTATTCCAACCAGTGACAATTTATCTCTTCCTTTTTAGGAATGTCCCTCACATCGTTCCAGAATCTGACTATATTTCAGTGAAGTGACTGTCTTGTGGATTTCCCTCCTCTCACTGAATAGCATAGTCTTGCTGTAAAATTCCACCAATGTCTGATACTGAATATAGGTAATATTAAGAAAGCATTCAGTAGTGCTAGGTGCCTTTCAAATTTTTTAGTGAATGAAAAAAAAAGAGTCACTACCTCAAGTAAGCAATAACACAGAAATGTATGTTCATTTTCAGTATTCAGAAAAATTTCCAGTGCTGTACTTATCTCTACACCTGTACACTGAGGAGCTTTTCCACAGTCAGGAGAAGAGTGACATCAGTATAACATCCCTTGGCCCAAGCACTCAACACATCTCTTAGCAGGTGTAAATCCTTGAGGCTCTAGGGCAACGCCAATCACACTAGCTGAGGACTCATTTTTTCACAGTGTCTTTCAGCCTTCATGTAGGAGATATTGTCTTGGGTGCTTTGAAAACATTCAAGAAGAAATTGAGAGGGAGACTTATCTCTCCTAACTTCAGATATTTAATTTTTAGAAGTGAGATTCATTCTGCCTAGCCTATGATGTCTACGTGTGTGCTATACACATATTTAGACATGTGATCTGAATTGCTCTGTAGAGACTAATGTGTCTAAACAGGACTCCTGTTTAGGAGTCTGTTGGATATTTGGGCAACTGAAGTCTTGGAACAGTTTGTAGTCAATACAGAAATACATTATCTTAGAATCTTTTATGTTGGAAAGGACCTTTAAGATCATCAAGGCCAACTGCTAACCAGCACTAAACCATGTCCCTAAGCACCATGTCTAATCATACCTTCAGGGATGGTGATTCAACTGCTTCCCTGGGCAGCCTGTTCAGATGCTTCACAACCCTTTCAGTGAAGAAAATTTCCTAATAACCAATCTTAACCTCCTCTGGCACAACTTGAGGCCATTTCCTCTTGTTTTACTTCTTGTTGCTAGGGAGAGGAGACTGACCCCCACCTCGCTACAACCTCCTTTCAGGTAGTTGCAGAGAGTGATAAGGTCTCCCCTCAGCCTTCTTTTCCCCGACTAAACAACACCAGTTCCCTCAGCTGTTTCTCATAAGATTTATGCTCTAGATGTTTCACAGGCTCCATTGCCCTTCTCTCGACATGCTCCAGCACCTCAATGTTTTTCGTGTAGTGAAAGTCCCAAAACTGAACACAGTATTTGAGATGGGGTCTCAGGAGTGCAAAGTACAGAGGGACAATCACTTCCTTAGTCCTGCTGGCCACCCTATTTCTGATACAAGCCAGGACATTATTGGCCTTTTTGGCCACCTGGGCACACTGCTGGCTGATATTCTGCCAACTGTTGACCAACACCCCCATGGTCCTTTTCCACTGGGCAGCTGTTCAGCCTCTCTTCCCCAATCTGTAGCATTGCATGTTGTGACCCAAGTGCAGTTCCCAGCACTTGGCCTTGTTGAACCTCAAACAACTGACTTTGGCCCACCAATCCAGCCTGTCCAGATCCCTCTGTAGAGCCTTCCAACCCTCAAGCAGATCAACGCTCCCACCTAACTTGGTGTCATCAGCAAACTTACAGAGGGTGCACTCGATTCCCTCGTCCAGGTCACTGATAAAAATATAAAACAGAACTGGCCCCAGTACTGAGCCCCGAGGATCACCACTGGTGACTGGCCACTGGATATAACTCCATTTACCACCGCTCTCTGGGCTTGATCATCCAGCCAGTTTTTTACATAGTATGCCTGTCTAAGCCATGAGAAGCCAGTTTTTCCAGGAGAATGCTGTGGGAAATGATGTCAAAGGCTTTGCTAAAGTCTACCTAGACAACACCCACAACTGGTTTTACTAATAAGGACTGAGGTAAATAAGGCATTAAGTACCTCAGCCTTTTCCTCATTCTACACTTCCCTCCATATCCAATAAAGGATGGAGATTGTCCTTAGCCTTCCTTTTGTTGCTAATGTATTTATAGAAACATTTTTTATTATATTTTACAGCAGTAGCCAGATTAAGTTCTAGTTGGGCTTTGGCCCTCTTAATTTTCTCCCTTCATAACCTGACAACATCCCTGTAGTCCTTCTGAGCTGCCTGCCCCTTCTTCTATAAACCATAACTTTTCTTTTTTCTTTCTGACCTCCAGTCAAAGCTCTCTGTTCAGCCAGGCTGGTCAAACACAATTATCTGTCTTAATGATGGGTATTTCTCCCCATTCCTCTTTAAAATGCAACAAAATCCTTTTGAAAGTGAAATTTTGTTTCCATTAAATAGAAATGCAGTCTAAATGAACCTCTGTTAGCTCTAACTGTCAAGACCTTAGAGGTCAAATTGTTTTCTCACACTTCAGTGCTTAGAGCCATTTGAGACTCTGGGGCATATGAGAGTATATGTATTTAGCTTGGCAAATGTGGCACAAGATCTATGGGAAACTTTCTGGACTGGCAGCTAGGAGCTAGACAGGGCATCTTTGGGAGCTCAGATGGCATTGGATCCTCATGTGGAGACTGCAGAATCAAGATCCAGATTTTTACATACACATATGTTTATATACATATGTGCATGTAAGGTGAACCTCATCCTAACTGTGACTGCTGATTTAAGTCCATCATTTAGTTCTGCGTTATTTCATACCACTAAACTCTTGTGCTGGTTAAGACTTTTGGTTTAGCAAACTAAGTTTACTGACTGTTGGGTCGTAGGGCCTTGGTAAAACCTGTAGCAGCCTGGATATCGCCATGCTCTAATGCTGTGAGCTGCTTGTATCCTTCTCAGAAAACAAGGTCTTCGAAGATGCTGCTTTATTGGTCACCAGCTACTGGTGGAAGTGCCATTAAAACCATTAAAGCCACTAAAACTTGTATTGGTTACATTTAGTTTGTATCACCTACATTTCTGCTTCTGCTACCATAAGGAAAAGATTTAGACATTTGGCCTTCTTTTTCTCTTTCCTCTTTTTTTTTTAATAAAAAAATCCCTTTTCAATTTTTCAATGTCTCAAAAGGGATTGTAGGGAGGAACAGAGAAATAGAAATTGTTGTGGACTTCTGGGCCTGCCACAGACAGCTTTTGTTGCAGTCATGCAGTATATGTATGTGACGTGAGAGAACAAGAAAACTGGAAGGCATGTCTGTGTGTATGTTTGTGTACGTTTGCTTTAAATTGTAATGCACAAGAAAAAGGTTGCTGTGTTGCCACAGAGAAAATTTTCAGCTGAGGGTTGCACTGGTCCTCCTGCTTTTTCAGGAGTAAAACCTGAAATGTTTCCACAGCCTCTGCTCTCCACTTAGTTCTTGTTAGGTTCTCCCTTCTCTCTTTTGCACATCTTCTCACCTCAGAGCCCAAGTTTTTAACTGTGAAAAAGAACAATTATAAGTCTATAAACACATTAGCAGAAACAGAACCTATTAGCAAGTTAAATAAGGAAAAAAAGTATCTTCTCTGTGTTAGTGAATGTGAAATTATTCTCACATGCAAAGAAGAGCAAGAAGAGATAATGTGTTGAGACTGTTTCATCTGGGAAGCGCTTTGTTAGCTTTCAAGTAGGTTACACCTCATGTGATTTGGTGAAATTATTTTCCTTTCTCCTTTTCATCCTGGGTAAGAGTAAAACTTTAAACACTATAAAGCACGTATGCCTCAGAAAGTAGGTTAGAGGAATTCTGTGATTATAGAAGTTCACCCAGCTTTTTTCCCCAATTAATTCTCAAAGCTTTTCTACAGCCATTACTGGCTTGTAAATTCTTGTTCTCTCATTATTTACTCTGCCCTGCATGTATAACCTGGAATATATATAAACAATCTGACACACTAGGCTTACTTCCCATCTCAGCTGAATCAGTCTCATGCCAGTGATTTTGGTGGAGTCATCCTTGTTTCAGGCCAGTGATGAATAGAAATCAAGCATTTGTATACAGAATATTTGAACAAAAATGCATAATTGAGAAAAGAGGGCAATCTGATTGCTTTCTAGTACTTTTGCCTTCCCTCTGATTGCAGAGAAAGTGAAGCTGATGAACATCTTGTTCAGTTATACTTCCTACAGGGATGGAAAGCTCTGGGGTGAGTAGAAGTGGAGCTCTGATATAAGACCTGACCCAGCTATCTCCTCTTGCAAACCTGAGTCGGAGTCCTCAGGCATAGAGATTAAAAATAAAATGTTTCTATTTTGGTGCTTTATCACAATTACCCAGGTCTGAAAACATTAGTTTAATTTTTTTTACCCATATTGACAGAGGATTTTCTGACTCCTGGGTCTTTTTCTAATTCCAAATCCTTTTTTCCCCTCTGTTTCCCTGACCCATTTATTTTTAATATAAAATAACATTAAGACATTCTTTTTGTGGAAAAGCATCTCTTGGATGTATAGTAATTCTCTTTCACATTTCACATACAGTAGTTCTCATTCACAATTCTTTACTAGCACTAAAATTTGTTTAAATTTATACAAAAATTCACCTTTTTGACATCTTTACACGCAAAGCCCTTTAGAGAGGCGAGGACCTCAATTTTCAAGCAAAAGACAGATTTTCAGAATTTCATTGCTTTACACTTCTGCTTACTGGTCTCTTACAGGAAGCCTCCATTTGACTTCAGGACACGAAACACACATGCTTGTCAATTGCTTTGGAAAACTGTAGTTCCTTCAATGAAATTTTGTCTGCATGGAGCACCTGAAATAGGACATCTGAATTACCTTCTAAAGGTCTGTTTCCAAAGAACATGCTTTTAGTACCAATACCTAAAAAAAAAATATCTATTTTTAACACCAAAGCAGTAAGTTTTTTTCAATATATTATTTATGAAAGTCTGCCTTCCATGTGAATTCACACTCTTTGTACAGTTTCCTTCACTTTGCACCTGAAAAAGTGCAAGAAACTGATTGTTTGCCAAGTGATGTTGGTGCTGTTGGCACTTTGGAAACACAGAGAAAAGTGATTCTTTTCTTAAGCCTCAGTTCAGCCACAGAAAAAGGTTCAGACATGTCTAAATTTATGAAAGTAAGAAGATATTTATTTCTAGGCTTAATATAAGTGCGCTGGAAGGAATGGTTTGGTTGCAAGTTGGAGGTGTTTCTACTTCTCTAAGAAAGGACGGAAAAAGTTACCTACTACAAAGCTGAAGTCCCAGTCTCTTAAAAAAACTCAGAATTTTTTCCAATAAACAAGTTTAAGATACCAAATTTGTTGAAGGACAGTTTTTTCCCACCAGGACAGTTTCTCAACCCAGCCAAATTCTAGTCTGAAGGATTGTAGTTTTCCCTGAAATCACTCACCAAGATGAGCAGTGAGCCACCAGGCTCATTTAATTCAGTTTTGGTGCATATCCATGAGAGAACTTAATAGTTCTTCTAGCACAAAAAGGGAAATACCACCAGCAGTTGCAGAAAGCCAGAGGCTATGTGGCTTTTGGAGTAGCAGGGAGAAGTTAAATAGACCAGGAGCTGGCTGCAGAAAGAGGGCTCGGTGGCTTGGATATTGGGATGAAAGGCTCAGAGTTGGCACCATAAACAATATATTTCTGGCAAAGGGGGCTAAAATCGCCATGAAAGAGCCTTGTGGGTGGCCCATTAAAAAGAGGGGTTACAGCTAGGTCTGAAAGAGGCTGGCAGAAGAAGGTTCCTACTGTTGAATTTACCAGCCTGAGTATGCTTGTAGCAAAGCAATGACCTACAGGGAGTTGCCTGGACAAACTCCATCACTACACCCAGCAGGCATTGGGCTGCCTCTAGGGCTGAATGAAGTATGGTGATTTTACATTGGCTGGTAACCATTTGCATACTCAGAATATGAAAAGAATATTCCAGAGAAACAGAGGTTGAGAAAGGGTACCTTCATTACAACAGGATCAAGTGAAGATGGAGAATTCCTGAGAAAAACTTATTTAAACACATCCTCTAGGTACTAAGATTATACAGCCTCCTTAGACTATCTTTTCTAATTCTTTACTCACTTGGAAATTATAAAGTATTTCCAAATTTAAAAACAAAAATTGTAGTAAATTAGCCTATATACTTGTGCTACTCTCTGTGGACTTGGAGTACAAGAGATAATTATTCTGCTAACAAAAAAAAAAAAAGAAAAAAGAAAAAATATGTATGCTAAATATAACCATATCTTTCCAAGCTTTTCAGTGGGTCCTGTGTTCCAAAGCTCTTTTTTTTTGCTGACTTTCTCTACATTTTCTTTGACTGCATCTTTCTTAAAGTATGGTGGCCTAACTAAATGTATTACTACAGCTAAGTCCTCACCAGTGCCAGATACAGCAGAACAGCAACCTTCCAAACAACAAAATATGACATGTCTTTTTACAACAGTATGACATAGCTAATTCAGAGTTAGTCTGTGAAGCTATCGAAGCTGTCTCTTCTGTATTAAATCCCCACATGCAATATATTGAATTTCACCTTTATTGAAATTCACCTTTTTTATATCAAATGATTCTTCAGACTGTCAAGATCATTTTTGGTGAACCCTGCCCGCCACCTTCACTTATTCAGTTTTTAATGAAAGTTCTTTCATCCAAACTATTAAAAATATTGAAGAATATTGAGCACAGGACAGAGCCCTAGAGAATCTGATATAATAAGAAATGGTTGGCAAATAGCTCTGGAGCAGATGTGTGCTTTCAGGTATGAACCTGCCAAAACTGTCATCTATACACAACTTCCTTGAGAGAGTGTGGAAAGATCTCAAAGGCCAAAAGTTAAGATACATCCTCCTGCTGCCTCTCTCTCCGTATATGTAATGATTTTCTCTGGAGAAGAAAGGAATTGCAGTGTATGAATATGTTTGATTCTTGGCAAATCAGTCATCTTTTTTCTTATTACCTAATTATCCTTTAGATACTTGAAAACTGCTTTGAATAATTTGCTTTTGATTCTTCCTGGCCACCAAAATGGCATATTTTTATAATTCCATTCTACTCTTCTCAATATTGGAAATATCTTTGCCATTAAGTTTCCTTGGCTTCCATGATTTCTTGAAGGAAATTGCTACAGGGTAGGAAGTTGCTATGATACACTCCATCAGGACCTCCCAAATTTGAGAATATCTAAAATATTGAAAGTTTTTTGAGCCTGGGTTCTTACTTCTGTTTTTCATTCTTATTATTTTAACCATATAGGAGAACTAATTTTTCATGATATTTGAAATAAAAAAGACTTAACTTTTCAGCCATTTTTTCACCCATTACTTTTTCCCCTTTCCTCCTAACTATTGGGCTCATTCTTGTATTTTCCTTTCATTTATTTCTAAGACACAACTAGGAGTTTTTCTTCTTGTCTATTTTATCTCATTAATCACCTAAACTGGAACATTCCATCATATGTGCTCAATCAGTTGTTTTTTGAATAATAATTTTAACAGTAATAAAGTGTCTCAGCTAGCTCAGCCTCCTGGCCCAATTGCATCATTACAGCTTGCTTCTACTTTTATCCTTCCCCAGAGTCTTTCAACAGATAGGCCTCTGGTTTCTTCGAAGCCATCACAATAAGCATATTCTTTTTGATATATTATGTTGTTACATATGTTGTGTTTTCAGCCTTTACTATTTAATTTATTATTCAGGTACTTATAAGAAGGGGGTCTAAGGAACAGGAGATTCTCGTGTCATAAGAAGGTGGTCTCATAGAGTGTGGTGATTAATCATCATAAAATCATAAGCACACTAAAAAATTAGGTAGTAAAATGTGTATTGCTTTGCAACGTGCTCCTTAAATGAAAAGAGAACACCGGCTATGTTGAACATCTTGGTGCATGCTGGAGAATAACTGTCACTGTAAGTAAAGTAACTTCCTGCACAGTGAACCAGTCCTCTTTCTCTTCTGCTGAGATTCCCATACCCATGAGGAAGGAGAGCTGAGTGTCTTTTGTATTTCCATGTGCCCTGTGCTGAACAGAAAGCCTAAGGTCTTGCCTAGCATAAAGGAACTGAAATAAGTAGACAGTGTATGCAACAGTGGCTTCTGGGAATGGTTTCAGGACTTTGTATTTCCTAGTTATTTTGTGCTTTTTTGTCAAAGGGTAAACATTTCAAGCTAAATTATTCAGAAGGGATTTAGGAGGTGTTTTCTTTAAGTTCTGCTGAATACAAATGTGTGGAGAGAAAGAATAATCAACCATTCTGCTTTGGTTTTGTGTTTTTGTTTACTGGTTACACTGAGATCTTTGAGGAGAAGAACTGTATAGATGTGTGGGGTAATCCAGTTCCCACTCTTCCTGAGTAGGGTTTTCATTGGAAGCCACTCCAAACCGCTACTTTGAAGAGGGCTATCTCAAGGCTACTAAAGGAGAGAAAAGAAAACTCCTGGCAAATGAAGAGCCATGATAAACCCTGAGGTGAATCTGGTACCAAGGCCAGGATGCAAGAGACGTTTCTTCAGCAAACAGAAGAAACAGAGTACTTTCCAGGACATGGTATTATGGAAAACGGTGGCATATTTTTGCAGGACAATCCCAGCACAAGACCTCGGGCTGCAGATGGAATTCACCTTTCTCAAAAAATATCTTCTTTACAAGTGGGTGAAGGAATGTAGCTCCTTAAAGTATGAGGTAGAAATGTAGGTAGGAGCCATGTGCTTCTAGATTATTACACTGACAGTACAATGCATGCATACACATAGATGTTTGTAATTTAAAAAAAAAATAAAATAAAAATCAGTAATTACTAGAACCATGACATGCCCCAGCACACATACTCAACACAAAGCCAGAAAAAAAAGCCATTTGACCCCAATAGAGTGAAGCCTCCCCCAAGGACTGCTGGAAATGTCATCTTCCAGATCAGTGCTCCCTGCAGCACACGGGAGCAGATGGCAGGCCAGTGTCCTGGGATACGACTTACTGTAAAACAAGGCCTTGAATATGTTTCATTATTGTAAAGACTCAAAATTTTAAATGTGTGTGTTTTGGCAAACTTATGAGGCTGCTTATACAGGAGGTGGATAAGGGAACAACAGTTGTTTCTTGACATCTCAGAAAGGATATAAAATTACAAGATATTGTGCTCTCTAGGGATACTGAGGTCTTACAGCTTAGTTATGCTAAGTAAAGTAATGAGCCTACATGTCTTGGTTAGGTTGAATAACACTGAATGCTCTTAGTAGGGTCACTGCCTTCCTTCAACATGTGTTACAGTGTAATTTGGACAGTGGAAGAAATAGTAACACCCCATAAACTATGCTCCCCATGGCACACTGTCCCCAGCAGAAGAGTGGGCTGCCTCATTATGCGATTGGGCCTTTTGATATCTGGCATTTGTCCACTCCGAGCATTATTCCTCTCATCCGTTATTATGGGTTCCATGTGATACGGAAGCATGTGTTTACCTTTAAACAGGGGAATCATGGTACTGACTGCAGTACAATTACTCTTTATCATCTGACCCCAGGACAAGAATTCTGTTCCAAAGCAACATGTTGTTCCAGATATTGTTATAATGATGTTCTTTCATACTTCACAAAGTCACAGGTGGCGAGGTACAGGCATGCACAAGAAGTTGCGTACATATTGGCTTTGGACACGAGGTCCAGGTTTACATCTCTGTCCCCTGTCTCAGCATGATCTGTGATGTTTTAAGGCAGAGTTGTCAAGCTAGGACAGCTATTTCTGGGTAGGTTTCAGGTACACAACAGTGAGAGGCTTGTTTGAAAACTTCTTTACCTTATCTCTTTTAAAATAAATTTCAGTGCTGCAAGGAAGCACAACTCTTAACTCAGGAAGAGTTAAGAACCTGGCTTATCTGGAGCTGGTGAGCTAGGTCCCCAAACTAACAATAAATGGGAGTGAACTACTTGTGGCAGAGCTGCAATACAAATTGGAGTTTTGAAAGATAAGGATGAGCTTGGTTTACAAGAATGCAAGTACAATTAATTATTTTTAAAATATATCCTTTTTGGATTGAAATGTTGCAGCAACCTTGGAAGAATTTTAGGGATGTCCCCAGGGAAACAATTAATTCCTAATTTACATAGAAAGGGACAGAGGTACGAGAGAGGAAGACCCTGCTGCTATGCGTGACTTGTAATTATTGAAATTCCTCTCCAGAAGTCAATGGGGAGAGACATGAGACATGAAAGCTTTGTTGGAGGTGACTTAAAATTATATATTGCTGTTTTGTTTTTCCCTCTGCCACTCAGCTTCCAACCCTGATACTGAGAATTTAAGATTTTCCTTTGCTCAAATAAGTTTGCGCTAATTTTCCCCGTCATCTTTCTGGTACTAGAGTTGAGGTCAAGGGAAGCTGACAAATTCAGCTCACGTTCTGTCACTGGAGGTAAAGTCTGTAAGCATCAGTCTAATGGTCCCTGTGTGAGGTGCACCCCGACATGGGGCTGAATGGTCTCAGCCAGGCTGGAAGGGTCAGCCGGAGCCTGGGAGTGCCGAGTGCTGTATTGAGAAAGTTGTTCCTGGCAGGCAGAGAGAACAAGTCTTCTTCCAGGAGCAGGTAATAATGAGAGACCCCTCACAGCAGACCCCCGGGGAACCTTTCAAACTAGTCCATGGCCTCAAGAGAAAATGCAGCAGCTTTCAGCACAGGAGAGAAGGCTGAACCTACATTTACCAACAGAAAATGTTGGACCATACTGATTTGTGAGACTGTGTTTGAAAAACAATATTTACAAACCCTTTCTGCAAATTTGTCACTACCGTAAAATATTCAGTAGAAGGTGTTTTCACCAGAATTAAGAAAAAAGGCAGCTCCTTTAGACTAATAATTTCCAGGGAATTAGTTCTCTAGTCAGCCCTTTGACCTGAGATCCTTGCTGTAAAACACTAGTCTGTTCTACATATTCAGAAAGGTATCTAGCGGTTTGCTTACTCCAGTAGGCATTGCAACCATGCTGTTGTTTTTATCACTTCAGTCCATAATGTTTCTCTCTGGGCTGTCAGACTCATGCCTTGGGAAAGTTACTGAGAAAACTACTTGAAAGTTTGCTTATGACCCAGACCCAGGCCTTGGAGTAAGTCATTAATGCTAAGGAGCAGGTTACCAGGGTTTAATTTTTTCGCAGAGATTCTCCACAAAAGAACAGAATACAGACCATAGAAATATGTTTTACGAATGCCAAGTAAGGTGCCTGTTACCTGACACTCATGCCTAGACTCAGCTTACTTTCTCCAGACACATCCAAGCTAGACAGTAGATCCACCTGTAGTCAGTTCATCAAATTATGATTGGATTTGTCATTTGACTGTTATAGCTCTTTCCCCTTCAGCACATAATCCTCTCCCAGTGATGAGACATTCAGCAGAGCTTTGTGTATTTTTCCCCATATAATTTCTTTGCCTACCAGGCGTAGGACAGTGTGTTTGTGACATGCCATGTCTTCTCTATTCCACATGGAGAAAAATAAAAAGCTTAAACCCAACCTACAAGGCTGTTTGTGTAATAAGATGCAGTAGCTAAGAATCATGACAGCTGAGAAATAAAAGCAAGACACCAAGTAATGCTAAATGTAGAGAACCATTTGTCTGAAACGTTTGGAACAACCAATTTATACTCACATTTTACTATGAAATGCAAGCAACTCTTATGAATGTGAAAGCCTGTGAAGAAGTATTTACTGCAACCTAAAACCTGATATCCTTCTCAGATTTAAAAGGTAAACAGGATATGAGGAGAGTTGCTATTTTTCCTGCAAAATAGGTGACAATGACACTGACATTGCTTTTGGACTCTTTTTTAGGTTGATAACAAAACAACAGATGCAAAAGATAAGAATATATTGGAAGATACTAATACAGGAATGCATAGCTCCTTATGTTCCCAGGTCCTTTAAAACAGTTATAATCCACTCTAATGGGAAACAAAACGTACAAGAGGAGAGCGCATTTCATTGCAAAGGACTCAAGGGGATTGTCTAGGTATTCAGCCCTACGTCAAGGCAGTGTTAAAATAGAAACACAAACACTATACTTTCTATGTACAATGGTGTGAAATGTTTTCACTTGGGATGGTCTCAGAACAGATATCACCAATACTATCTAAAGGACAATCTCCTGAAGAGTTTATCTGATATTTTGTGTTTGTACTCACATGCTCTTCTCTTTTCAGCCCTTTTGCCCAGTCTAGGCAAAGCATTTTAAATGTAGTAAGTAGCATATGCAAAAGTGCACATCATGCAGTAAAATAAACACTAGCACCATTCTAAATCACGGGGAGAAAGGTGGAAATCGGGCTACAGAAAACTGCAGAGTGCACTGAAAGTACCTCTAAGTAAAGCCTGTCAGAGATACCAAGAACTGTCAAAGCAAGCAAACCAACTTTATTTGGAAGAGACGGAAAGCAACTGTGCAGAAAGAAAACTATGCTCTTCTGTAGAAGAGATTCAAGTGGAGAACATAGGACCAAAGTGATGGGAATTCCAGTTCGAAATGGGAAGTATAACAACTGAAACGGCTAAGCTCAAAATAATAGTGCCCAAGGTACAGGTCTTCCAAAAGGTCCTAATTAAGCAAAAAAGACTGTTGAAGGATATTAACATCAGGAAATGGCTCCAGTAACCTGAGTACCCTGACGATGTAATTGATAAAATATTAAACTGGTATTTTTAATCCAACAGCAGTCCAGGTTAAGCCAGGAACTTGTGAGTTAAGCATGTGTTACTTAGATCATCAAAACCTAAATTTTACTCACAAAATCTACGCTCACAGAGAGGTTATCATACATGGAGCAAGCACATACCTACTGAAAGTAGGCAGCCGTGCATGCAAAATTACCTCCTGTCTGCGCAGTGCAAAGGAGCTACTTAGATCCCTTCTGTCCTTAATAATGGGGCTCAAAGGAGAGACAGCTTGGATACTGTGTATTGCTAATAATTGAAAAAGGTGCACTGGAGCCTGCATAACTAACTGTAACAGAAAGGGTTATAGCAATGCCTGTGAGCAACTACAGCCAAAAAAAAATAAAAAAATAAAAAAAAAAGGGAACACTGAGCTGTGAAAAATAGTTCATACTCCTCTTCTTTAAGGCTTTTTCTTACAATCTTAATTAGACGTGCAAATAATTGATTTTTCAGTTTGATGGCTGAACCTAAAAAATACTTTCTAATTTGTTTCAGGTCAACCCTGAACTGATTTCCTTTTTTTTTTTTGCCAACATAAAAAGCAGCAGCAAAAAAAATTTGTTTTCAAGCACTTTTTACATTTATGAAAATGATTTTATAGCTTTTTTTTTTTTTTTGTAAATTGAACAGGTTTTGACTCCTGAAAGCAATAATCATTAAACCTTTTCTTTAAAAAAATAAAATAATATTGGAATTTGATCCGGAAGTCCACAAATTATTTTTGTAGACCTAAAACCTCTCCTCTCATGTGAGGTTTTCCCCCATTCTAATTTGAATGCAGGCACAATCTCCATTTTAAAAAGCCTTTACACTTTTTTTCCCCCTAATTTCACCTTATTAGACTAAATTCTGCCCTCTTGTAAATGGAGCAATATAGCTTTCGTAGCCACAGGGTCCTGAATCAGCAAAGCACTTGTGTATGTCCTTAGTTATCAGTAACCTGGGAAAGCATTTGTATTTCTTTCTTGAAAACTGGGTCAATTAAAAAAAAATAATTAGCTGAACAGAATTTCAGCAGCTTACTCCTGCATTTGTGTCCCCTCCCATCGATGTCTGTGACAAGTATAGTAACTTTTCTTCCAGATTTTCCAAAATCTTGTCTGTCCTCTTGGGGTTCCCCACAACACACACCGAAGGAGAAGTGATGGAGAGACATCTATAAGCTCCGAATTGACACTGCTGATTCCTGAACTGAGGAGCCCGCAGGGTATTTCTGATCTCCAAGGTCGAGATCCATGCTGCTTTTATCTGGGGGTCATCCTCGGCTGTGTCCAGCTCTCCCCACACTGATCATTGTGTGGAGGAAATCCGGGTATATGGACTAGATGAGATCTAAGGAAGGCATAGGTCAAGCTATCAGGCCTTGTAACTGGGTGCACCAGGATCCCTGATTTTCCCCACAGCGCAAACCTGTAGCTGTTGACGAGTTGGGGACCATTCCCATCACACTATTGCCCCAGTAGTTAACCCATTACAAAAAAAAAATACAGAGTAATAGAATAAGATAGTAATTGATTGTATTAGAAAATTAGGAAAATTGACTTTATCACTTGGGCAAAATTACTAAACTGAGTAACAGAAAAAAAAATAATTAAATTCCATTAGCAAGCTCAGATGCCACTTGTACCAACTGCTCCCATGACTTTTTAAGAGGGATGGTGATTGCCATAGTTCTTCAACAAGTTTCCCAAACAACTTTATATTCTTTCAATTTCTTTACACTCTTTTTTATTTCAGTTATACATGAATTGTAGCTAAAAACAAGAGTGAAAGCATTTCCTCCTACTTAGGGTGTGCTAGAGGAAGCTCAATTCAGGACATTAAAATCACAGCCAGATCCAAAGCCCTTTGTTGAAACCTGCTTTTGGAGAATCCTGACCCCTGCTGCTGCCGCTTTTCTGAGAACTGCTCTTGGCAAACTGGGCCTCCTCTCTTTAGAGGATCCTCATTGGATTCAGACTAGGAAAATCCTTGTTCCTGAGTGGGGAATGAAACAGTTCTTGCCATTTGCTCTGCCAGCTCTGTGGGTAGCTCCTATTTCTCCTTTCTGTCTATTCAGACTCAGGCCTAGAAGTCCCTGCTCCTAAGTGGAGAGAGTCCCCAAAGCAATTCCAGCTCTGGTTCCTGGTCCCAGACTCAGTTGCTATTGAAATGACAACACATGCCTTCCCATTCTCAGTCCCAGATGAATACAGATTTTGCCCCTTCCTTCTACTTATTTACTAATTGTCCTTCCCCCCCACCCCAGCATTTATAATTTGGGCATCCCGTAACTATTAAAATCCCAGCAAAAGAATCAGTCTGTCAAGTGGAGGTTTCATGGCGTGTGTGCACACCTGTCTTCATGTGCAGTCCCGAGGGAGTGGAACAAACAATGCTGCAGTGTCTGTGCACACCTAAATGTTCCCAAAGTTTGCAGGTGATGCAACATCACGGGAACTGGCTTGGTTGCATGAAAGAGACTAATCCGGCTGAGTCACCCAGGCATATTGTGAAGCTGCAGATGTCTGGCAGTTCTGCCACATCACTCGACTTAGACTGTAAGAAGTTTGGGTCTGTGCTCCATGATAAAAAAGTCTTCACAGCACCAGGACAAATACTGAACTTTGGCTCCCCCAGTACGAGAGTCTACATGCATTTGCAGCCAACATTCATTACATATTTGGTATTGGCCTCCACGTCTTCGGCCAAAATAGTTTTTCAAAGTAAAAAGGAAAGAAAATAAATAGCAGGTGGAGGTAGCCCAACTCTGGTGAAGTTGGGGGAGTACTTAGGAGGGGAGGAGTGCTGGAAATTAGTCTCTGTTCCCAACGTCGCTTGCACGTTTTGCCCAACAAATGTTAAGTGCCGGCAGCGCAGGCAGCAGTAGCACGTGGCACAGCAACCAGGGCACAGGACCCGGCCCCCCACTCCTTACAGAGCCTCTCTGCCATAGGGACACGCAGTCAGGCCACCTCTCAATTAGTCCCTTTGCCACACAGACTCCACTAAGTGGCAAATGTCTACATGTACATGTCTACTTGTCAGCTAATGTCTGAGCTCTCACTAGAGTCAGCCCTATTCATTAGCCTCAAGATAGGCACCTACTGCCATTTGAGACACCCTTGGGTCTCTGAGGTGCCTGCACAGGACTAGCAGATATGAATCAAGACTTATGGTAGTTTGGTGCTGAGTGTTCCACAACACCCAAAATAAACACCCAAGTGAGTTTAGACAACTGAATCCTATCCTAGAGATCTAGATGACACAGACAGTGGAAAACAGCATATAAGTGACTAACTATAGGTCAGCTTAAAATCACTCTAGTCTCCATGAGCTGTTGACTAAATCTACGCTTTTGAGATCTTCAGTGCCTAGTTTAGGTGTGTGAGTGGAAACCGAGGTTTAAGTGTTTTAATCTGAGAGCTGCGACTTGACCCTATGAATCTGTGGCCTTTTTTTCACAACAACTTCACTCTGGCAGGTAGGACAGACCAAGTACTTAAACTCTATGACTGAAACTACATTGTCAATTGAATTTAGAGCCATACATCTGAACTACTAGATAGTTTAGGCAAGTTAGACTGTCAGAACCTAGCAATTATTTCTGGATGTGCAAAACCTAAAATTGTTTATTAGATTTATAGTAAATATGTTTGGATGATTTTAAAGCAAACGGAAAGAGCTGTCTGTGAGACTTCTGACTGAGCAAAAGGCTGGGTGCCAACATTTAACTGAAGTTTCTTGCAGAGGTAAAAAGACTTGTATTTATATCGAAGCCACTCATTCAAAACTATCACATTATAACCAGCTGCTGTTACTGTCTCACGGCCATTCAGTAGTGTCCATATATAATGATCCCAGTCTAGTTGCTGCACAAGGAGGGTCTATCCTTGCAAAGGGTCCATTCAGCTCCCTCATGCATAATTTTTGAAAGGAAGCCAAAGAGAGACCTGTCACTAATGCTTTTACACACCCTTGTAAGTAAGACCTGAGCCACGTTCACTGGATATTGTGTAAGAAGAAAGAATTGTGTCTTCCCAAGGTGTTAATATATTTCTTCAACTTCTAAGGGAAGTCTGATAGGCTTCCCTGGAAAATCAGTGCACATAAAATGAATACATAAATGAATGGCAGCAGTATTAAAAGAAGCAGTGTCGAGAGACTGAGAGAAATAGTAGATTATTTCTGACAAAAATATCTGTGAGTTCTAAAATGACAGTTGAAAAGGCATCAGAGGGGGCGGGGAAAATGAGATCTTTTCTACCAGTTCTGACTACAACTGCAGTGAGAAAATTTTCCCTGACACATATTAATCTTGGCAAAATGGCGAAAAACCAGCTCTACATATCTAAGCTGTTGTACCTTGAAATCTTAATGCACGATTTAATGCATTTTTTGCAGGCAAAGATGCAAGGTAGAAAGGTAAAGATTTTTAGCATGAAAATCTGTTTGTTTGTTGCAGACAGACTGATATTGTTGCAGGATAAAAGTATAATTATTTTCCAGGATTCTTTTCCAAAACAGAAAGACTTTAGCCTACAAGTGAAATCTTCATAAACTTAGCAGTTCAACTTGCTATCTGTAAATTCAGCTTTCTGTAACTTCAACACCCACTCCTACTCCCTCCTCAAAGGGCTTAAATCGGAAAAATGTAGAACTGAAACTAGCACACAAAAACTCTGGAGAGAAGAGCTACAAGATTAAAAGTGTAAATGAAACCATGGAAATCATCAATGAAATACAGTGTCTTAGGCACAGATTACCCACGCACAGCTATACAGGATTTGGGGTGTTCTCTATAGGGCAGTTTCAGCCTCGTCCTGTCCCCAGAGCAGGGAAGTAACAGATGATGTTCAGGGCATTCTGAGATCAGGGGCAGCACCTACTGCTGAGCTTGGACCCCAGGTTTACAAACTGAAGGGAACTCATGAGGGCCCAGGCTAATTGCAGTCAGATGTCTCAAGCCTGAGTCTGTGTCTCCTGGCAGGGGAGAGGGCCCCTTTGCTGAAGCAGCCAGAAGTTATGAGCTCCAGGGAAGCAAGGAAAGGGTGACAATGGAAGTTAAATATTCTAGTGAAAAAATAACTATGAGCCAGACAAACTGGAGAGGAGAAAGGAGTTGGGAGAAGAACTGGACAATGAATTATAAATAAGAGACAAACAACTTAACTGCATAAGACTCAAAGACAAGTTTTAGAGAAAAAGGTTGTTTTGAGGAGAGAAGCACTCCTGTAAGTCATGGGTCAGCGCTGGACGTGACAGGAAAAAAGAGCGAGTCTTGTTCTGAAACCTTGTCTTTGCCTCTGCCTAAGCCCTTTTCATGGCACAACAGCCAGAAAGAGTTGTTAAGCGTACAAAACAGCTGCTGCTGTGCTTTCTGTTGTCTTGCAAAGTCCTTTGATCACCAAAAAATATAAGCAGAGGCCCAGGTTCATTGCTAAGCAACAGACTGCTTAAATATGTACCTGAATTCAAGTGTGTCACAGAGTTCTGTTCATGTTAGTAGGACATACGGTTGTAACTCAGTTTCAATCCACGTGTTTGTCTCAGCCATTGCCAGTCTGTGCCTGTTCATTAATTTTCTGCAGAAGTTCTTGAGTTTCCCCTTCTCATGAATTTGGGAGAGATGAAGCATAAGAGAAACATGAGAACGTAACACCTGAAGGGATCACTGGATCATCTAATCCCATTACCACCATCCTGGCACACCATGCACTAATCTTTCAACATCAGGAAGGCTCTCCAGAACATCCTCTCCCATGTCACAGTCCTGCTTTATCGGACAGAATCTAACATCTTCCCCTTGCCCAGTCTAGGACAGATTCATTTCTTTGTCTCTGCTGCAATTCAGCTCAAGTCAGCAGTTGGTGGGCTGCTTTAGGCTGATAACGTTTTGTCAAGGAACACTTGGGAATTTCTATTGGTGTTCTGTTCTGAAATTACAGCCCATAAAAAAGAGGGGGAGACTGACAATGTTATTCCCTGGCAGAGTGACTCATGGGAAGACTGACCCACTAAAAACTCGTTCACTAAAAACAAATTTGTTTTTCTGCATTTAGATTCCTTCTTCCGGTCTTCTTCTTCAAGAAGGGTGAGAGACACAATTTTTATAAGTATCTATGTGTGCATGTGTGTATATATAAACAATATATACACAAATATATGCATTTACATACCTATTTACTTTCAAAACAGACACTTGGGAGAAGGAAATACAGGATCTCACTGATGGAGGACTTATTCTTCCTTGCCCACTATTCTCTCTACTATTTGTTAGATTCAATTCTCACAGCACTTGTGAAAATGAGTTTATAAGCATTTGGAACCTGAGAAGTGTGGTTCTGTTCAGTCTCTCAACAGTTTTAGTTGCAGCTTAAAATCTGTAAAGGAATTAGTTGCTATAACAGCCACTGAAACTGTGTTAGAAACTTTGGGAAAAAACTAACTGACCCATGATATAAAAGGACCGCACAGGTTCACAGTTATTCTATTCATTTTTACTAAAATCTACTAGGGGAAAGTATAAAGACACTTAAGAGGCAGCAAGGTGATGGCAGTGACAGCCAGCTAGGTTCTGGGCAAGCACCTTCATGGCCAAGGCTTTGCCAGCTCTTCTTCAGGAGAAGGAAGAAGAGCAAGAAATGCAAAATCTCCCAGAGATGGGATTCCTCACACCTCACTTCAGATGTCTATAATGTAAATGCCCATGTTTGAGGTAGCTATCCCCAGGTAATTTTACCTGGAGGTAAAACATCTTTCCATTGCCAGATCCAGAGATCAGCCTGACTCATCAGATGCAAGCAAAGTGTAATTACATAGGCTAATTGCGGTTGCAATTTTCTCCAGTTGTAACTTTGTTGTTTTAAAGTTTGGAGGTTCGTTCGGTTTACTTGAACCACACTTGCTCATAGAGCAATTCTAAAATTTTGCCTCATGCGTTTTTCTGCTGATATAATGATTATAATTATCACCCCACTTCAGTTAGCAACACTTTTGATGTGGCTTCTGAGGTCTCGAAGTTGACTGCATAGGGAACAATAGGAACAATATTCCTTCCAAAAAATGCTGACTTTGACTTCTGTAAAATAATTCACACAAATGTGAATGTCATTCTGGAACCATCGCTCTCTTCTTGCAAGTAGAAGTTACATCCAAGCAATTGCAATGAAAAGAACAGAGTACTTCTGATCGAAGCTGACCACAGTGTAGCAGAAACAGTTAATTTTCCCCTCTACTTTTAACACAATTCCAATATGATCTAATACTCACTTCCACAGGGCTGAAATATATTTGTCCTTGATCAAAGGCAAAAAGTTTATTTTCATGCCATCATTTAAATTATTATCTTCTACTAAATGTCAATTTATATTCTATCATAAAGTTAAAAACAAATGCTGTGTTTTATTGAAAGTGGACATAGCACTGGAAGTAAGCAGTTTAATCTTATACAAGCAGACCATTTTTTATGTATGAAGATGAAACATCTCAAGAAAGATTAATCCAAATTTTTCCTCTTTCTAGAATTTTGAAATATTTGGCTTCCTATCCCATTTCATATCTCAGAGTTCCTTAAGAAATGGGAATTCAGATGAAGCCTGATGAAGTTTCCTGGCAGAAAGTAATATTCAAGTATTCTGAAGTCTACTGAAATTCAGCTACAATCATTTGGATGAATTATGAAGAATTATTCTTTCTAAAAACTGAGTGATTTTTTAATTTGTGTGACTGTGGCATTCCATTAAAAACCACATTTACGTTACAAACCAAACTGATTCCTTTAATTATTATTTCTGAGAAGATATAAAAAAAATCCTGTGCTTTTTGCAGAGAAATAAATGAAGAGATAGTACTTCATTCAGGTCTTCTCTCCGAGTCTCTTAATATGACTTAGAAAGCTGATAAATTTAAGCCCCAGAAAGATCAACCCATTATTGGTATTTTAAGTAATTTTAGAAAATATTAATGAAAAATCAATTAAATGGAAGCACTCAAAACAAAGTACTTAGATGTTATCTCAGACTCCAATTATAAAGACCAAAGGGCAAAACCTTCCAGCAATCATTAGCATCCCAGCAGATCTTTTCACTAAGCTCATTTAAAACCTAGATGTGTGCCTAAATCCCTTCTCATGAAAAAATCTTCCTTCTGTCTAAAATTTCCCAGAAGTATAAATGTTGAGGCACTGGTGTGCAAATGGAGCAATTAAAAGGAAGATTAAAAGAAATTTAAAGAATATATTTCCTTCATAACCCCTCTTATAACTGCTCTGAAGTTCCTCTGAGTCTCATTTGACTTCCCCAATGGATTTTTAGTCTTATTCTAGTATCAATATCAGTCAAAATCTCTCCCTGCAGAGTAACACGTCTATTCTCAGGGAAAATAAGGGCAGACGGATACAGAGCCTCCTCTAAATCAAGCCAGAAATCTTGTGAACTAGTTATTCATTTTGTTTTACTCCTTGCATTCCCACGGCCACAAGGAAGACACAGCAGGTAAAGAGGTACTCACTGTGGAGAGAAAAATGTCACAAAGATTATAAATTACAGTTAAGCCACAGAGTTCTCATGAAAGTCAGGTCTATTTAAAAAAGCAGAACTCACATTTACTAGAAAAAAAAATGGGTTTTATTTTGTTTTGTTTTTTTCAAAGGTAGTTTAGGACTTTGCTATTTTTTACTGAGAGTAACAAGATAAGCAATTGTTTTTAAGACTGGAGTGATCACAAGCAGTTTATAGATATAAACAAAATCTTTATGACCAAAAATAGTTGTATTTGCTCAAAATAATGGACATATTTATTTGAAAATGGCACGTCTTAAATCTTTGAGGGTTACCTGATCTCTCCCCTTCCTAGATTACAAACTGTATGCATGGAACACATAGTTTACCCATCTTGAGTTTAAAAGTTCTTTATAGCTCTTGCAATTTGGACAGCTCTGTTGCTGTTGAACAATTTGATCAATATGATCTCTACAGCTGTCTCATATACAAGTTGCAGTTAAAGGAAATAGAAAAGAGTCAGCACGGATAGGATTTTATTGCCAAAATATTGTCCCACCTTGATTAGCCAATAACAAAAGGTGGCAAGACACCTTCTACTACCTTTGATGGACAAAACTATACATCCCACCCTCTAGGAAAGGACCCAGCTGCATCCATGCATGTGTGATTTCTCCCACCTGACTCTGGATGCTGAGGCAAGGCAAAATCTTCACGTCACGTAAGGTGCAGCATCTCATCTCTGACAGGCAGAAATTTTGAGAACACCTGAGGTTCAACACTCAGCACCTGCAGTTGTCTCCCTTTCACTTCAAAATCACACTGATGCTGTGGGCTGTCAAATGCTGGATTTGTATTCAGCAGCCTTATTTAATTGCCTTCAACTGCTTCTATATTAACAACTGCATAGTCACTCTTCTTTTAGACAATTAAACCAGCAGCGCCTAAGGAGTGCAGAGAAGAGAGTTCTCCAGCTGTGAATCAGCATAGGAGAAACAGAAAGAAATATAGTGGGAAACCAGACCGTGCTTGGAATAGACTACAAAGTGTCTGCAAAAGGCTTAACAGAATATAAGAACCAAGGAAAAGAATGGAAAGAATAAACTACAATAATGTACAAAAACCTGTCAAACCATGAAGACACAAAGTTCAGTTCCATTATGCTGCCCACTATCGACAACGCTATGAAATCCACGGCTAGCATTCTGAGGGGCTTCCAGGTGCAGTAAACAGGAGCTAAAGGTGATATGGTTAACATCTACAGAGTTTACATTCAGGCCTTGCTGTAAGAGTCATTATAAGATGTTAAAATAATCCTTCCTCTTTTCTAGTCAGCAGCATGGCTCTCAACCTTTCAGCTTTCACTAGCAACCCATCTTTCTTCTCACAGGCATTGCTGTCCTTGTTCTCAGAGTACCCATGGGTCAGTCAGTTCCCCATTCTTTCCCAGAAACAAAAGAAATCTCACTTCCATTTCTGAGCAAAAACCCAGGTAAATTTGGAATTCAAGGTACACAATCAATGAATGAAATGACACATAGCTTCATGATCACCACTACTTGCGGGGTTCTGCAGGCTGTCATCTTACTTGGCAATCAAATGAGCTCATGTTTTCTTTGAACTTTTTTCTTCCTTGGGAGAACAACTCTGACAGTATATGACTCTATGATGCCATGTATACTGATCACACAGTTTGATTTAGGAAAAGGCCCAGATCAGTCAGCAGCAATCTGCTAAGCTCTAAATGCACTCGCACAGATGGTGTCAGTATTACAACTGTTCTGCACATGCTGGGCTCTGATGTGTTTTAGAGAGCTACTTCTGAATAAATTCTTCTGATAACAATCACTTATCTATTCTGCTCTTCATAGCTTATGTTCCATACTCTTCACCTGGTGGTTAAAATAATCATTAGAACAATGAATTGAGTGTGATGTAACGTAATAGAAACTACTGTGCAATTATATATGCTGAGGATAATTACATTTATAATTAACTGCCAGCCACTGCAAGGTGTGAGTTTGTATCCCATCAAGACATTCTAGTCACAGCAGAAACCACAAGTCTAAAGCTTAAGTTATACAGCTGCTGGAAGCTCTTTGTAGAATTATATCTCCAATAATTTAAAACAGGTTTATTTTTAATATTTTATACTAACACAGATTAGAGCTAGAACCCATGGCCTGCCTTCAGATCTCTAAAGAATTGTTTACAATGCTTCTCTTCAACCTGGAACCTTACTTCCATCCCTTCCTAACCAATTAGGATTTTTCCATTGCCTTTGGAGAGTATTTCTTCCTCCCTGTACTCCACTACTGCATTTTCTCTCAAAGCTCCTAGTATTTCCTCTATACTTTTCCAAGACACACTCCACCAACTCCAGATGCTCTGCTTTCTGGCTGGCTTTGTGACCTCCCCCCCAACACACACTGGAATGGCAAGTCCTCTGCTCTAAAGGATCTTCAGTTTAAAGAACTTCATATTTTCTAACGAAATTCAGAAGAAGTTGTGTGTTTGCAACCATCTGGGTGCCGAATTCCATGAATTATTACTGTGAAGGTGGTGAGATACTGGCCCAGAGAAGGTTGTGGAGGCCTAATCCCTGGAAGTGTTCAGGATGGGGTTTTGAGCAACCTGATCTAGTGGAAAGTGTCCCCGTCCATAGCAGGGGGATGGAACGAGAGGACCTTTAAGGTCCCTCCCAACCTAAACCATTCTATGATTCTATGACTCTTAAGTGTTTTATTCAAGACTGCCTTGAGTCTTAGCTTTCTGCTAGAGCCATACTGATGTGCCCATGTGACTGTGGACTGTGCTTCTCCTGATATTATAAAATATGTTGAATTTATGACTCACCTCCATTTTAATCATAGTCAATATGCACACATATACACAAAGATCAAAAGGCTTGTCATCGCTTAACCTCTTCAAATCCAGTTTACTTACTGTTTGATGTGAAACACAAAAGCCTTATCTGATTGTAAATGCTGAATGCTACTGACCGTGACTCATTTTTGAAGTCTTATCACAGTAGGCTTGAATCAGAAACTGCTTGCTCTTTTATGGAAGATCTTAATGTGTAACGAGTATTGGTTATTAAGTGATGTGATGTATAAGAGAAGGAACAATGTATTCTGCTTGTTCACATATCAGATTCTGTGTCAGCAAGATAACTGCATCCCAACATAACAACCAGATTTCAGAGGTACATGTCACTGTTAAATTTTACTTAAGTTGATGGCAGCTGTATGTGCAAACTTTGTTTCAAAAATCAGATGCTGTGACTCATTCCTAAATCCACTGTAGTCAATGAGACACCTCCACTTTCAGTGGAACTATTTCAGGTCCTATGACAATGACTTTTAAATTTGCACATTCCTCAATGTCAAATTGTTCAAGATTAAAGAAATTCTGATTTTTCATTACTAATTTTTGCTATAAATTACAATTGAGAAGCACTAAATGTCAAAATTTCCCAGGGAGCACATTTGTTTCTGCGAAGTTCAACGCATTATGTTTTGCATTTGTGGTTTTTAATGTATTTGTTTGTTTACATTCCCATTCTAGTATAGGTTTTACAGAGGACTTGCATCCTAAAAATACCTACTTCGTTATATTGATATAAGTGGAGTCATGGACAGTTAGTTCAGGCATAGACACAACAGCAAAGATGTCGGGTGAAGAAGTTAGATGGGGTGAATTCCAACTTCTGTAGTTCAGAAGCCATGAGACCTAAGGAGATATATAAAACGTCATACCTTGTTGCCCAGTACAGACTACAGAACATTATCCAGTGATCCTTCCCCCAGGTCAACAACTTCTAACAGATGACTGGTATTCTACCTGTTGAATGAGGTAAGTGATAATGCTAGGGGTAGGCAAGCCAACATATAATATATAATATCATGGATGATACATAATCCATTATTTCAGAGCCAAGAGAGACAGTAGATCATTGACACCACTATAGTAATTAAATTTGTCTCAAGCATACCAGCAAGGCTGAAGTTTGAGTCAGACACCCTTTCTCAAGTAGTTTTGTTCCAACTAACCCAAATGTTAAAAATATATACCCTCTACCTAATTACCTGGTTTAATTTCCAGACATTGCCTTTGCCTGCTAGATTAAAGACTGTGATTACATCTACTGATATTTCCTTGTTGTGTACATGTATGTGTATGTATATATTTATATAAATATCTATGTTGTGCCTTGATTTTCTTTTTGATCAGCTAAATAAATTAAGGATAAGTCCCTCACTGTAACATATGAACTCTTCATAAACTCTGTTACCTTTTTGATAGGTGGTGGCAAATGCGATCTGCTTTAATGTAGTGTCTTCACTGCGAGAAAATAAAAATAGAAGTATCATACCCTATTCATTGCAACGAAAATTTCAGTGTCTGTATCTAGCATTATTGACAGTAATTAAAACTCTAGAAAACAGCCCTGAATAGGATCAAAAAGGTCTTTTTAGTTTTAATTCTCCAAATGCACATCAAAGCCTCCCACCCTCTCCATAGTGCTGTCAAGCTGCTGTATAAATATGTCCTCTGTTGCCTGACAGTAAGGAAGAAGAAAATTTTGGCAAAATAACAGTTCAGCAGCAATGTGACCATTGCAAAACAAATTACTGTGGCTAGGAGAAATAGAAAGTTTTATTGTGGAGGCATGATGAAACTCAGTTAAGCCAAAACCAACTGAAAAATCACCATCCTGCTTTTAAAAAATTAGGTGTCCAAAGGCATCTTTTCACTCATGGAATATGATCATGAAATCTTACCCCACAACCAAGGCAGCCCAAAAAAACCTTCTACAATGCCAGTCAAAAGCAGAATTGGATCATATTTCTACCCATAACAGTTGGAGACAGTGAGATTTCTCAAGTAACAAAGAACTTACTACTCTTCTAGTCTACTGAGATCCTGTGAGAGCCTCTTTTTGAACCTAACTACGTCCCCTGCAAGGCTGGACTTTCAGCCAAGTGCAGATCTGAGAGGAAGAATTTTTGGTGGCTATTCTACTTGGGTAGGAAGTGTTAGTTCCATGCTGTTTGATTTTTAGATGTGGTCTCTTCATGACTTCATACATACTGGCTTCCTTAAATCCGGAAGATTTATGTAAATCCTGAGTGAAGAAAAAGATAGATTATTTTCTAAAAGAATACCAAATAGGATGATGCATTGCTCTGGACAGGCAGATTGAACTGCATGGTGCTTGAAGGCCAATATATAATTCTGTGCTCTACATACCTTTCCAAAGAGCACAGAATATCTGGTGTTAAATAAGCGATGTTAAATTATGCCGTACTACATTACACACCGCATATGAACAGATTGTTTCATATATTAAAACAAAGGAAAAAGAACTGTTTATGTAAATTAAGATTGCATTTGGAGACATTTCTTTCATTCCTTTTGCTCTCCAAACATCACCATGATATATCAATCCCTATTACCTGAGGGATAACAGATTTTAAAGACTAACATAACAGATTGTTTCAGACCTCAGCAGAAGCCTAATCACACATCAGCTTGAAGGTGCCTCTCTCTTCCTTGTTAAGTCAGATCTTGGCTTTTTACATTGTTACAGTAGCTTTATGGAAGTTTGCATATGACCAGTGATTTCAAAGTTTGCATTTATTTAAGCATAATTTATGATGCGTGTACCAATATCTAGATACTCAGTATCTTTTAGCTCTAGCTGGGTAAGAAAACAACTGGCTACAGATATCACCATTTTGTTGCATATTAAAAAGCATTTGTGATTGGGTGGAAAAGAGCAAACTGGACTGATTTCTGGGGTCCAGAGAGAAATACTGGATTAGAAATATCAAATGACGTGATTTCTAGATGCTATGTTGCAAAGAAGGATAAGGGATTATTATCATGAGGTCTTCACAGTGAATAGCTTCAGTTGCAAAATGCATCCTTCAGCACAATGTAGAAGCCTAGACTAGATTAATTCCTGTAAATCTGGAAGGCATTATTATCATTGCTCAAGGTAAAATCTTCACAAGTGCCTAAATTACTTAAGCTGTTGAAGTCCCATTTTCAAAAATGACATAAGCACTTA
Organism: Tringa tobata; assembly: GCA_033628505.1. Taxonomy (NCBI): domain Eukaryota; kingdom Metazoa; phylum Chordata; class Aves; order Charadriiformes; family Scolopacidae; genus Tringa; species Tringa tobata. Next base: position 6,937,160 of record JAHREE010000367.1, read on the forward strand.
GAAACATAAATCCCATTGAAGCCACAGCCTCATGATTACTATGGCATAATAAGTTACTTCACATAAGCTGAGCAGCAATAACTGCTATGCTTACCCTGCTAAACTCTGCAAATGAAGCTTAGGTGGCTCTTCCTTTGCAGGTTAAGTACGGTCAATTTTTTGTCATTTCTCGGGCCGTGTGCATACAGCCTGTTATGAAGGCCTACCTTACACATGGCAGATGATTAAGTTGTAGTAACTCCAGCATTAGTAAATGAAATCAATGGGACCTCAGAATTTATGAATATGTAAATTCAGCTCACGAGAGGCTTTTGACTCCTATCCTAGACAGAATCTCACCAGAAGTTCCTCCAATAATCCCACAGTGGCTTGTTGAAGAGATACACGAATGCATTTGCTAACCAACCACACACAGAAGTGCTTATCCTTATTTTCAATATTCTGAAATATTATTCAGACTATTCTTACACACAAGCATGTATTTTAATATTCTTCCAAAGAATATTGTTTTACTGAGAACCTGTTGATATTTTCTATTCCTTTATTTCTTCTACCTATGTCAGATTACCCAAATTTTTGAGTATGTGCCACCTTTGTGTCGATGTGTGTGTATGTGTGTGCACACACATGCATGTGTATGTGTTAAAAATTACAAATTGTGAACAATGCTTTAAGAAAAAACACACTAACAGGTTAATTATCCATATAAAACTATGTGTGGGTGGCTAAATAATTCTTTTGAAATATAATTCACTTCTCACCCACTCACAAAGGTGTTACTGAAGGCATGAATTTTCTTTCATATTTGGGAACAAAACAAGGCTTATTTTTTGGCTTTTATAAGAAATGCTAAAAGCAATGTGAGAAATCAACTTCTCAAATACACACAGAGTTCTCACAAGCATTTATGCAACATCTGCTACTGTGGGCTGAGGCTAGTAAACAGTAATGTTAATACAAGCTAATAATATAGTATTAATAATAAAATAAAGTAATAATACATTTCTAATGCTTAGGGCATCTACAAGTATGTATCCTTAGGCAAAGCCTGAATTTCATCTGGAGAGGCAGAAAGAAGACAGTCACCTGCTTACAGCAGTAAATGTCATCCTGTGTAGTATTTCAGCTTCTCGGCTGCAATATGATGTATTCATTTGTTCTAAATGTTTTGCTCTGTGCCTAAGAATGGATGCTGTGATCCAAAAGGCAGATACTGAAGAATTGCTGGTTTGATTGCAGGATCAGACTAGTTGGAACAGAATACGCTGGATGCAAAGGTTTTGTTTTCGTGAACATGGTGAGTTTTCCCGTGGCACTAGCTGCAACTGGATACCCCGCTTTAATGAAAAGTACACAGTATCCTCTATTTACAAAATTTAATTGTTTCCAAACTGCTGGTGTTGGATAACAAGAGCTTATGAATCTTTTATATTCCTGTGTATTAAAGTTCTCAGTCAAATAGGTTTGAAAGTGAGCATCTTGTGTTGTTTTTACTCATCAGGTAAACATATCTCACATATCCTATGAAGCATGACTACCATCCTGTTTTCTTCCACCCTCTTTTATGCATTTTAGGTAATTTTAGTTTAAAAAGAGCTATGATATTCAGAAATTACAGGGAATTGTATTTTCATGTATTCTGGGAAATTATGTTTTCAGAAAACAAATTTTAAATCTGGTGGTTTGACATTTGAGAATTGCATTGATAGATTCAGGAGAGTGCTTCTCACACGGGGAAGGTATGCTTTACCTTCAAATTTAGGGAAGTCATAATTTAACTACATAGTGCAGCAACCCGGAGACTCCGTCCTTCAATGAGGCAGCAGTTTCCTGGCAGTCACTGCACAGTAAAAAAAAAACCTCAAGGTGTTTTTTGAGCAAGGGTTGACATAACGCAATTTCCCACTATACCTTACCATGTGGTGTCTTGCTCACCTGGTCATGAGGTGGACACTGCGTAACAAGAATGCTGTCTCACAGGAAAGCATTTTCTGATTGACTCTTTCTCTACGCAGACACTCGCTTCTCCTCTAGGCTTCTCCTCTCCTTCTAGTACACAAGGAAACCCATTGAACCGCACCTAAACGCAGTCCAGTTCCTTCACCGGCATTAGTCAGCCTGCACCACAGATCCAGTTCAAACCCATCTGGATTGAAAGAAGGTCTTTCCACTGTGTTTTAGATGAGATTATGCATCCTGCCTAGGCTAACCCAACAGACAAATAGGGAAGAGCTGGATTTGCCCTCTGTTACAATGCAGTACTCTACTGAATTAAATTAATAATGTGCTGATTATTTTTTTAATATATAAAAACACTTCTAATTGCATTCAATTTCCCTTCTAAAAACATCCTTCTCTTCTATCAGGAGGAATTCTGAAATATTCTTATTTTCCTCATGCTGTGAAATTACAGTACGTGGTCTTTATGGGCAGTGTATGATGCAACTGGCAAGTGTTAAATAGCTGGCCACCCACTGTGGAATAATAGTGGATGGTTGCAAAAGCACAGTAAAAGTCCATCAAATAAAGGGCCAGAATTCCTTAGACAACAGTTAAAACCCCAGGGATAAAGCAGTCGAGCATCACTTCCTGCTTAAGATAGATGACATTAGTGTCCAATGAAAACAGACCTAGACTCATAGGGGAAAATGCAGACCAGGTCCTGAGATCTAGATGCGAAGGCACCCCATTAGCTGCACTTGTTATCTGTCCACAAAACAATGCATAAATCTGTAGTGCTACTTGTTTAGAAAAATAAAAGCACTATATAAACCAGTTTATAATTTTTGCAGTTCCTCATTGCAGCTGGCGATTGCTAAAATAGATGATCTCATAGTCTGCTGTGTGCCTGCCAGATAGCTTGCATGCAGATAGATGCCTTTGTGCTGCAGACCATAGAAACCTGCATAAAATTGGCCTTCTTTCCTTAATAGAGCTGCATGAACAAAGATGAGTTTGTTGCTGACCAAGAACTGAAAGCTTTGTTTTGTAAGACTCTGAATGTATTGCACTTTGCCAAAGGAGAAGGTTCTCCATAAAAGAGAAAGAAAGAGAGAAGGGAAGAAAGTGAGAGAGAAGGAAAGAGATAGAATGTGAGAGAGAGAAAGAAAGAAGGAAGAAAAAGAAAGAGAAAAAAGCGGAAGCCAGACAAAGTGCAAACACTTCTGGTGCTGGATATTTGTGACTAAAGTGGGCTGAAACCTTTTCTTTTTTTTTCTTTTTTTTTTTTTTTTTCCTTGAATACTGGTCACATTTCTTGAGCTGAATAAAAATGAAAGAAAAAGGAACTTTAATTAATGGGATGCCTTTTGATTTGCAGAGCAAAACTGCCAGAGCAGATGTACCAGCAAAGAGGATTAGATTGTCCCTTCTCTGACGCACTGAAAATTTCTTTTTCCCCTTGTAGTAAACCCCATTGAGGAGAGGCTGTCTTTAGTGTCTAAGATTCAGCACTGCTAAAGAAACTGTTGTATTTGGGTACAATGGGCAGCTCTCACAAGCCTAGACAGAATATGTGAGGAGAGAGCTAATATTCCTTTAAATCCAAGGTTGATTCCACTTTAGTATTTAGAAAAGCCTAAATAAAAGAGAATTTCTAAGTCTGAGTTCTTTCAAATCTCATCAAATATGTATTAAAGTGAATCCTGAAACAGCCATGACTAACATTCATCCTTTTCAAAAGCTCAGATAAGTTAGATAAAGAGTCTTGAACCTATTTTTGTTTTATTTGTATTAGTCCATCAATTCACCTATTTCTGAGATCTTTGTCTCTGGCTGCAGTCCTCCTTTAAGCAGGATGGAGTCATGAAGTGCGCATTTAACCAACAAATTGTATACACAAAAATTAGGCTTGATTAATAAATTCCTTAGGTGTTCCATTTTAAATATTTAAAATTACATTTTCACAACTCTGCTTTGAAGAAAAACTATCTCCAGTTAACCTCTACTTGTTTAACTTCCTTTACACTGGATGTGAGATAAGATGTATATTAAAATGCCTTTTTGCCTAGTACTTGCTTAAGTTCATTTTCAATTTCTTCTGTACTGAGAAGCAAAAAAAAACCCAGATTGTATTGGAAAACATGTAACTGACTGAGCAGTGCACATACCAAGGTGGTGAGCTTAGTTGGTTAGGTGACAATGTCCTTCCCTGCCTGGCATTTTCCTGTTGTTAGACTGAAAAATTCTTTTTTCTGGACTGAAGTATATCCCTCTTTTACCCAGAAGAATGACTCTCATATTGTAAAATTATTTGAAACAGTTAAAACTCTCTTAGCAAAATTCAGAAATTCTGATATAACTGAGTCACAATAGAAACATAGGGAAACACTTTTTCATTGTAAAGCTAGAAGAGAAATTTTAGATAGGCATGAAAAAAACCAAACCATTTTTTGTAATGTAGTTTCAGAAGTCTCGCGAATAACATCTCTCAGAGATGAACAGAAGACATCCTACTGCAGAGGAAACCCTACCTTATTCTACCTATGTAAAATTCTGGGGCTTTTTTGTCTGGCAGTGCTCACAAAGAATATCTCTGCCAGCCTTCTTTTCTATTCTCAGCAACAGCAGATATTTTGTATCTAGACTTCCAAGCACCTGCTTGAATCGAAAATACAAAATATTCACCATCCTCTTTATATCCCATTGGGGCAGTGCAACATATAACAAAGACACAAAGAAAATTATAAAAAAATTAATTGGCACCTCAAGAATTTTCTTTTAGGTCTATCATTTTAGGCATTTTTGTAAATCAGTGGGAGTGCTCACTGACTTGCATTATTAGTCCCTTTTCTCTGGGGGTGAGAGCAACGGTGACCATCTCCTTGTACTTCGGTTTCAGGGCAAGTAGGAGGAACAGCTTCCATTATCAGGGTGGCTAGATCAATCGTCATTCAAAGGCATAGCTGGGGTAAGGCTCGGGACAACATGTCTGTCAAGACAGACAGGAGGAAGAAGCAGAACTGTAAACTAAAAAGAAGCTAGGTCAGAAAAACACAAAGACATCAACAGCTAGAGCCATAAGTATCTAACAGTGATCTTTCTCATTTCCCAGACTGGGACATGTGATGATGTCAATGACATCCTTTTGAAAGTATTATGAAAATAATAAACTGTTTGGCATGATCACTGGGCAAATTCTCTTCTTGCATTGTTGTCTCCCTGTTTCCTTTTAGAGCCAACATTGATGAAGGACAGGTGTCCCTAAAATTTTGTTTCTGGAAGGCCACTTTTGTCAGTCAAGCTGGGGACTACATAGCAAATGACAGAAATCATCCACCACCACTCCCAGCCATTAATAAACCAGAGAGTCACCTATGGGTGGGAATATATCCCTAGGAGTCAACTGGTGGGTGCTTTGGTGAGGTGAGGCTGCAATGAGCTCTAAGGACCCTGGACCCCATGTGTTCAGGCACAATTTTCAGTCTCCAAACAGCTGGAAGAGACTCCAGCCTTGGTGATCACTCGGTCCCCAGGGGAATGAGCACAGCCCCTCCGAGAGCTGCATACAAGGGACCTGCAGGCCACAGCTTGGCATTATCAGGGCTTCTCTAAAAATTACTTCCAATATACCACTTCTGTCACATTTACTTCCCCAGAATAGTTTCTATTGCCAAATGTCAAACTAAAATCAAAACCCCGATGTTTTCTTTTGTCAAAAATGGCTTCTTCTGGAGCAGAAATTGACTATTTATTATAGTGAGTTACTAGATGGCTTAGGCTATGATATTAAGAAGTTCAAGTACTAATGAAACATTTTAAATATTTTTCTTCTTCTTCTTGTAAACCAGATTATACATTATACTTGGTATAGTACTCCTATTGCTACTATAGTGTCAGAAGCTTTATGTTGGCATCAAAAGTATGTACATCTTTTCCTCACAGAGACCTATTCATGAACGGTACACACACCATTGCCAAGGAACCAGAGCTTTTATTTAGCAAACTGAAGATCCTGTAGAACACAAATCAAAAGTCGATAGAGGAAACTGGCAAGTGAAGTCATCAGCAGCAACTTTATGATGATATTGAGTTGTTTCTGCAACCTCTCCGACATCAAGACTGCGGATGGGTTTCTGTGATGGATGCGATGGCACAACCAGCATACCATTAGACAAGTTATCTTTGGGAAAGGGCTTACCAACATCAGCTATATGCACATATAACTAGTCTGCAATCCTTTCTTCCACACTTACCTCACATACCAACAGTGGGTAAAAATGAGCTCGTGGCTCATTTTTACTGAGCAGGGGATCAGTGATACACTATTTTTCGCTTCCCAGCAGGAGCTTGCTCGGTTGACTATGTCCAGTGGTTGAACCCTACCCTCAGCTTTGAAACTTTGGAAAAAAGAAGTTAAATGAGCTTGAAATTGTTACCTTTTGGCAAAAATTGAGTATTCTTATGAAATTGTATGTCATTCGGACAACAGATTTCTACACTGACTATTCTAAAACTAATTACATCATTACAGTACAGGCATTTTCCAGAGCTTTTACCGCCCTATAACAAAAATCCATGATTGGAAGAGGCAGGGATTGGAGTTCATATAGTGCATCGAATCGAAGAACAAAGATGTAGACTCATTTTAAGTTACCAACATTTCAATTAGTAACAGAATTGTGTCTGTGAATTGTGGGTGTAGTAATACTCCTGTGATGAGGATGAGATGCAGAGGAGTCGGGCAGGGAGCGAATTTTCTCTTTCCATAGATTTCCTAGATGACACTAAGATTTTCTTCAAATTTATTACTCTTTCATTTTCAATATGAGCTTTCATGTACAATTTTACTGTGGATGCTTCAATGTTTTTCAATGCAGTATTTATCATTCATGGGCATAAAAATTGGATATAAAATTGTGCTTTTTTTTGTTTAATTGCAAGTATAACATTTATTAGGAAGGAAAACATAGCTTTTTAATATCCTATTATTGAAAGAGCTACAAAACATATCTTCCTTTATACTGGTTTTGTTATGTCTGTAATGACAGAACTAAACCTAGCATTTTGGGCTTGTGCATGGAAATTGAATTAGCAACAGAATGTAATGTGAATAAGTTTATCACAGTCACATTTCCATGACAGCATTACAACCACTTTACTTGTACTTGCTGTGTAATTAAATTCATGATTCAACTTGTTTTGTTAAATTACATTCATGTCTACATATGCAAAGTCCTGATTCTTTTTCTTTTCTCATTTTTTTTTTCTTTTTAAATTCTGGAGCAGAGTTAAGATGGAGCTAGTTAAATCAATGCTTGTTTATGAAGCACTACACTAATTCTTTGTTCCTGGTATTTTTTTATTTTTTTTAACTCTAACTTGCTTGGTTTGTAATACACAGCTCTATTCCAATACATTAGCTTCACTGTAGTGAATGTTTTTTTTTCTGGTATTTAATGTACCACATTTTTTTCCTGTACTTAAGTATCCAGATAAGGTAACACAGTATCTACTGATAGAGTAATGTAGACTCTTTATATTCTAGTGTATGTATCTTCAATTAATGCTGCTTGCATGCTGCAGTCTGTCTACTTAAATACTACAAGATTTATTCCCCTTTAAATATCCCTCAACAACTTCCCTTGGTTTTTCTGTATTCAGTCTCATCCCAGTCTTACTGCAAATGCATCTCTTTGACACCAAACTCCAGAGCTTTCCATTCATTTGTAACTCCAAACCACACACAGTTACCATTTAGTCATTTATCTCTCAAAATACAGAATCTTCTAATTGATTCTGAAATTACGCACTCTGCAATTCATGTCATAGCTGCTAAACCAGACTTTTTCCATAATTTATCCTATTGTTTTTCTTTTGCTCTTCCCACCAAACACAGCTTTGCAGGTTTTGCACTTGCAACTTCACAACTAAGAAGGCAACGCTTTATGCATTACGTTGTTCCATTTAGGCACTGTCCTTGATTGCTCATATATCATGCCAGGAATCAGAAAACAGTTGATCACTAGACTGGTGCCATGGGTGTTCTTGCCTCCTTACTCTGTGTGACATCAGAACGATTAGCAAAATAAGATTTACCGATGACTATCCCACTCCAGCTGCACAGCCTCAGCATGACTACTGGTAAATGAAGAGACATCAAACAGACATCAAAGTGTGCATCCATAGGAGAAACTTCACAGTGGCTCTGGCTATTACTGCCAAACCAACTTGCAAAGCACAGAGCTGGGCTGTCAGGCAAGTGTTACTCCATGAACAGTGAGGTATCCAAGGCAGGGCTATAAAAACAGCTCTTGAGGGCCAAAGTCCTCAGTTGCTCTGGCAGAGTAGGACAAAGAAAAAATGGTTTTTTAAGAAGGAGAGAAGACATGGGCAGAAATTCCCAGATGAAATCAGGGGCAGAAGTGAGAGAATGAAGGTGTTTTACTGTGGGAAAAAAAACAAAGCAGGTGGGAGAAAAAGCAAAGATCCACCTGTGTTGCTGTGTGACGGCAGCTCACACAGAAGAAAAACGTGACGCTCTTTCCCGTTCAAAGCTCCTTTTAAATACTGCAATATGAGGAATGGTATAACATTTGGATACAAAGTGTATTCCTAGCCCTTTTTCTTAATGCTGACTATGAACCCAATTAAGGCATGCAATTCAGACATAGACATGCTTCCACTTTGGGTGCCTGCCACCGGTAGGAGGGAGCAGAAGAGGAACACCTGAAAGTGGAATGGTGTCATCCCTTTACACAGAGGAGAACATCAGCTTTGTTTGCCTTCTGCAAACTGCACTGCCCTTTGCACCTTTGCATGAAGCTTCAAGGGAGCCGAGTATGCTGATATCCAGGACAGCACAGGGCTGGGGGGCTGGCTACCCTTCATCATGTCCTGAATGAAATCAAATCCCTATCAGGTAAAGAAGGTCTGGATTCAGGGTTTCCTGTTCCCAAGACTGACCACTAACCGGCAGCGTATGATGCAGAGAACATGACTGCTGATTGCAATTCAGGGTGGGAATTAGTTACCTGTCTCCTCAGCACGAGCATACGGGAGTGTCAAGAAGGTTTTTTCAAGCCTTTCTTCAGTGACGTGCCTAGGAAGATCAGTGCCTACGGGGTTACTCAGGTAGCTAGGCTGGAAAGATGCTATCCTTTTTCACCATCTGCCTTTCACAAAAACGTTTTATTTTTATTTATCCCAAGATCCAATTCTGCCAAGTTAACTGTCATTGAATAAGGACCTTGGTCTGTGAGCAATTCCATCAATATCAACCAGCTCTTCTCACATACTGAGGTTCGGTTCAATATAATTCTGAGGAATAGAGTCGTGGCCTTCAAGAAAATATGATTCACTGTGTTACCCCACCACTACCTCCAAAAAACCCACTTACCATAGACTTTCTGTCATTGAGTCTTCCTCTTTTCAAGGTTCAATTATTCTTTAAAACGTGCCTTAAAAGAACTCGGCTGTTTTCAAAATTTGTGGCTGCCATCAGGGCACTTTATATCCCTGAATGAAAGGTCAGGACAGATTCTAAATTAGTATCAATTGGCACAAATCCATGAGCTTCCATGGAGCTGAGTCTATTTACATCAAATGCCTTCCTGGCCTTTTGAGAACAAGATTTTATTGTTGTTATTATTATTATTATTATCATTTTAAAGGCTACCAAGGCAGCAACATTTACGCCATTTGTTTCCTGAAACTTAAATTTGTGAAAAAAAAAAACAAAACACCAACAAAAACCCCCTACTTTCTCTTTTTTTTTTTTCATTTTCTAATTAAATCCACATGGAGAAAATTGCCGCTCTAAAAATAATTGGGTATATATTCTTGTTCTTGCAAGCATGAAAAATTCTTCAGCAAACATGATTGCATGAAATGTCCCTTATAATAGGCTCTGGCTCTCACAACTAATTGTGACATTATATCATAGGAAAAAGTCCATAATGCTCCTCTACCGCTGAACCGAAGAAACAAGCTTATTAATATATGCACAAATGTTATCCTCAAGCTAACCCCCTGCCTTTTGCTCTTAGCCTGATGCTGCTGCTGTGCCCCTATTGAAGGGAAGAGCATTCAGAGAGGGCTCCCGACAGCCATGTTACGTGTAGAACTATTTTACAAGGTCAGGAGCATGTATGCTGTTCCTTGGCTCCCATCTACACAGACTTTGGGATTTACCCCCCACACCATAGCATCATGGGGTGCTGTAAAATGACATTTACCCTGTCCAGGTGACCCTGGATGTGGCACAAGGAGGCCAAGACAGCTACAACACAGGCTTCCTCCTGCCAATAAGCTCTTGGGCTGAGTTCCCGTAGCTGCTCTTGCTCGCAAGCAGCACAAATTAACACGGGTCTGCAATAGCAGGCGCTCAGTTTTAGATGGGCTAACAGTTTCCAGGCAACGCAGTGACCCTTTTTGTTCAGAGGTATCGTTTTGTTAGCTGTAATTGTATATACTATCTCCGCTTTAATGAGAGACACCTAGTAAATTATACAGGGAAGCATTTCACCGAGGGGAACACAGGCACCCTGAGTAACTCCAGCTGTTACTCAGCAATATTTATTATTCATATGCCATCCAGGTTTTCTGTGTGAGGCACTTCACCTCGCAACAAAGCAGAAAGCAAAGATGCTATCAGTTGACATCTTGCAGCTCTGGATATAGAAGTTTAACTGCTCGATCCTGCAGTCTTCAAGCAGGTTGCTCTTGGCTTAATAACATTTTTGCTACCTAGTGAGTAGTTTACAGCAGGTGACTAAATGAGCCCAAGACATGCAGTCCAGTATAATAATGGACTTCATTTTTCTGATGGATAGCATTAAAGTTATACAGTATCTTCTCCTCTCTTCTAGAAAAGAGCATAAGGATGTGACAGGTCGAGAACAGAGTAGCTTGCCACAGCCTTTGCTATACCAGACATTTCAGGTTGGCAGGCAAAAGCACTTGTCCATGTGGCTGATCCAGCTGTGCTGTTAATTGAGGATCTTTGCAGAAGATATGGGAGGTCATTACAGCTCATAGCTATTCATGTACATGCAACAAACAGAGAGAGAAAACGTAACAAAAAGCAGGAGAATGGGAGGGGGGGGAACTAGTTAAATTCCCCTCCTTTTCTTGCTCTGGCTGACTTCTGCTCTGGGTGCTGTGGTATTAGAGAAAAGCTCCAAAGCCCCAACAGAGAGAGATAAACCAACCTGCCTACCCACAGCACCATGACACCACAGACTTCCAACAGGAGAAAATGCACTGACAGGCTGCGAAAGATGAGCTCAGATGACCTACAGTGTGGATGTTTGATTTCATGGGACACCATGTTGAGTGAACATTCCCAACCCAACTGAACAAATAATCTCCAATATTTTTCTAAGATAAATTTTATTGAACACTATATTTTCTGGAGATGGCACATTTGGGGACATCCTTCTGCCCACCGATCAGAGCTTTACAGACCTGGTAAGGATGGGTGGAAAGAGGAAAATTTCCCATAGGCTGCAGAGAATGAGTGACGGTTGAAAGAATCAGCATCACTTTAATTAGGCCTTCAGGTCTGTGTAATAAAAACACTAGATTCATGATTAATAGCCAAAACACATAACGTTCTCTTCAGAGAACAAAGTGATGTACTATTCAATAACACCATGGATACTAGGAGAGCGGGCAGAGCTGTGGTGAGTAAGTGAGAGTTACAGTGCCATATGGCAGCAGAGCGCACACGGAAAGAGCAGCTGCAAATCCACAGCAGCAGCAGCAGCAGCTGCTGGAAGGGAAGGAGGGACAGGGAGCCCCTAAAAAAGCCCTGGAATAGAAAAATACAGTGGAGTGGGAGCTGTCCATGCAGCTATAATTCTTGCCAGAGTTCTGAACATTATTGCTAGATGCCACAGTGGAGTGGTGCAGGGTCATATGAGTATTTTCCTGGTTATGACTCTTTTGACCCACAAGAGCCTCTCAGCCAGCTCTGCCATTACTCCATCCCCTGCCCCTCTATCCTTCCCTAAACGACTCCTGTGCTCTTATGATGGGAAAATAACCTTGAAGAACCAGTTCTGTACCTAATCTGGAAGTTGCCTATATACAGCACTACAATGAGAAGGTGGTTTAGATGTGACACACAACCAACAGCAGAGCAAAGGAACCATGAGTCAGGTCTCAGCCTCCACTCTTCAATCTCTCCTGGCTGCATCTACTTGTGGTGAGGGAGAAAGGGACTACATGCAGATCAGCATTAAAGAATAACCCTTTACCAGAGGCTGCCTCACCCAAATAAATGTTCCAATAGCTTCTGTTATGAGTATACAAAACCCTATAACATTTCAAATACCATAGAAGGAAAAAACAGAAGGAAATGCTGTGCTAATTATAATACAAACCCTTTCAAAAGGAAGCTTGGAATATTTTAGCTATGATTTCCTGTTTGAATGTGCACATACCTTTCAGAAAAGCAGCCAACCTTAAAGAAAATTCCCAGCAATGGTGAATCCATCAAAACCCTGAATAAGTTGTTCCTCTGCTCAATTATCCTTACCATAATATGCTAATCAATGGTAAATAATTGCTTTTTAATGGCAACCACTCTGCACAGCCTTTAATTATCCACAAGTTTCCTGTAAATCATCACCATCTCCAACCAAGCAGTAACATACCCACTAATAGCTCTGAAGCTTCATAAAAATCTTTGGTGATCTGACTGTCTCATCCAAGACGCTCAGCCTTGTCCCTCCAAAGTCAATTACTCAGAGAAAATTATCGTATTTGGAGAAAATCAGACTATAAATCTGGAAAAGGGCAAGTTTCACCCGTATTTACCAAGCAGGGTTTGCCTTTTACATAGCTGTTTTTCTCTTTTGCTTAACACACATATTTCATTCGTGATGAAAAAATTTATGTCCTCATTTCATTTTGTATGGAGTACATATGGGAAAAGGCTTCCATGTGGCAGCAGTGATCTTAACAGATGCTCCCCTTTGGGCAAATATGGGCTTTTAATGGAAAAAGTGCTGAGCGAGGTGCCAGGTACCTTATCTTGATGGAGCAAATTCATTTTGAAATGAAAGTTTAGTTTATCTCCAGTGTTTTTTATTTATGATGTTAGCTGTTAGCTGTTATCCTGCATCACAAGCAGTGTTTAAGTTAAAGATATTCACATAAGATATAAAAAGAGGGAATTGGATCTTAAATCAGTTAATGAGAACAGTCAATTAAATTGCCAACCTAACCCATGAAAAGGAAGATTATAATTGCAGCTTATTCTTCATCTGTCACTCATTTCTCTTAAGGGAAATGATTGTTGCTTTTTACATGGAGTCATCAGTCAGACTCATGGGTGCCTGATGAACTGTGATAAAATGAACGTACAAAACATAAAGAGTCAAGTCATTCATTACTTTCTCTTGTACACCACTTGTAGACAGGGTGCCAGCTGCAGGAAAATCTCTCCCTGCCCCACACTTGAGTTGCAATAGGCCTATTATGCAGTGCCAGGCTATGGTTTCCTAACTTTTCCGGCACCAGTTTAATAGTAGCGTCAGCTGGGCATCATGCCATGTACATCAGCTATGCCTCATTTACCCTCCTGCTCCCAATTAGCTCGATCATGATGATAAAACCAAGAGAAAGACCTTTGGATAGAAGGCACATATTTATTTGGCCAACAGTCTAGTAAAAGGAAGGAAGGATGGGGAACTCATAAAGGGGAGGAAGGATGGATTGTGATCTTGGCTGTTCTGCAAATGCTCTGCGTGACTGCCACTTCTCTCAGCCTCCTCTTCTCCTTCCCCCCCAACTGGGATAATTCTTTGCTTTGCTCATGGGAGTCTTGTGAGCCACTCAGAAGCCACAGTGACAAGACATAGAAATGGCTATAAATAAAGGAGTCCAAGAACTTTAAATAGAAGGATTAAACACTTGTGTTCAAAGATATACAGTTACTTGCTGATGTCTGTTCATCAGAAAGCTTTGTTGAATTTCATGTCATCATATTTTGTTTGCTGTGGTTGTTAGGTTGTGAAGCAATCATCTCAGCTGTAATCCAAAAATCTGAATGTGGTTATTTTGAGCAGAGGAGAGAAACCTTCTGCTTTAAAGACAGTATCTGTCATTTGTTTAGTGGCCAGCCCAGCCAAAACCACTACAAAGATCTTTGTGCAAGAGTTACAAGCTACAGCAATATAGATGTGAGAGAGAAAACTCATTTGTTTATACAGCAAGTAGTGCTGTAGCACGTAGGACTAACTAGCATGCAGGAGCATTACTTTTTACGGAGACCCCTAGATTTGAGATACAAGCAGGATACTATATGTTGGGCAGGAAAGAGCAATTTGCAGCTCCCTGGTATTGACTTTGTGACATTATTTGGCAGTGTAAGGACAGATCACTCAAATGCAAGGATCCTGTGTTTCCCTGTGAGCCATGGCAGGAGAAATGTTCTCAGTTCCAAGGCAGAAAAATTGAGGAAGAGCTGCTAAATATGTTTCCAACATCTACAAAGAAAATCTCCACCTGCAAAAACTCTAGAATTTAAGATTTTCTTCATTTTGGCATTTCGATACATTTTCTGTAACCTGTTGTCCATCCTCTAAAAAAACTTTTTGCCTATATGATTCAGTCTTCTGAAGATGGATGTTCTTTTTGAAGAAAATGGAATTGAACTAATGTAGTGTGAAGTCCTTCAGGAAATCTTGGAGGACCAGACCATACCCAGTCTGGGAATGATGGACATTTGAGGCTAACGCAGTCAGTCTGGGAGGGGCAGCACCCAACACAAGGGCATATCGCAGCCTCAGACCACGGAGACACAGCAAGAGCCAAGAAAAAGCTTCAGTTCAGACTGAATGTCCAGGTCAAGGTGGTGGTGAAAGTCAGCTGCAAATCCCTTCTGATCAGGCCTAGTTCCTGTCCCTTCCCACCATCATTAAAAGGGTCAAATTAGGACCTAAAATGAGTCTTATTTCCTCATCTGGGCCCCAGGCATTTGTCATAGTTTGTAATTTTGGCTCTGACCCTCTATTCGTCAAAATGAGTGACAGTGGAAGCAAGAGAGAAAAAGAGAGAGATCAACATGTGATGCCATTTTTGTGCCATCTGGTAGTAAGTATGGGGATGCATATGGGCAAAACACTATTTAGAAGGCTTCTTAAAATGTTTACCTACAAAGATCTGCTAGTTCACTAGTGCAATCTTTCCTAGCAAGAATAATTCTCAGAATGATTATATCCTTTTAAATTCATAATAGTATTTACACCTACATTATTTTAAAGTAACGTCCATGTTCCATCTAAACAGGCTTTGTGTGGGAGGCACTGAATAGAGTATAAATCCTTTACAATACCTACGTATTTGTATGTGAGTTTCATTCTCCTGTTTCGAAGACTGGATTTGTTGTACAAGGAGACATCCTGCTATTTGACTTCACTGGAAAGTTTCAGTTATTCTTTAGAGACCAAATGCAAATCAATATCAAGTCTGTAGGAGTAAATTTCATCCACATGGTAATAAACATTTCTGTCTCTGTTCACTTTCATGTTTCTTTGAAAACTGGAAGACTAACACATTTGTTTCTTTCTAGGAATCTTAATTCCAATCATGTTAAAAATTAACTCCAAGTTTCTTTGAGAGCCTTAGGTTATTATCCAGAAAACTAATTTTCATCCTTGGAGTGTACTTATAAACACCCAGTCTCACCCCAGCATTCACGTGATCCCATCCCTCTTTAAAGTAACTATCCAAAAGCTATATACTGTGATGCCTTGAACATATTCCTAACTTAGCTTGCACAGATTAATAGCATTCACTCTCATGTCTGTAGAGCTGGGTACTGGTTTTCCATGACTTGAGTACATAATGTATGTAACCTCTAGCAAACCATTAAAGTGAACAGATTTACTTTGTTAAAGAAATAAAAGACTACTCCTCTTACTATTATCCCTGATATTTCTTTTTACTTCTGTGTGCAAGATAGCATGTCAGTGGAAGAGACACATCGCAATTTCACCAGTGTTTGGAATGCTTTCCATTTTTCCTTAAGTAGACTTTCTACCAGGGCAGTGCAGCCCCAAGCACTCTGTCATAATTCCTCAAATAATTAACAAGGAGATCATTTAAGTTGAGCAAGTCTCTGAATACACGCATTGCTCTCTAACATGGGAACATCCACAAAATGGGATGGTTGTGCAATGGCATTTGTACGCAATGTCAAATAATCTGGAACACCATATGAAGAATATACCCAAAGTCACGGACAGGATGTCTCCTTCGCAGCCAAAAGAAAATGCTGGTTTTCAACTGAAATACGAAGTGGAAGAAATGCTTGCTTTCTTAAAAAAAGTGCTTTGGTGCCAAACATTTTGGAGACATTGTTGAAGAACAGTCCTTCCTCACATGGAGGTTATCCCTGTGATGCTGCCAAGGTCAGTGCCTGAGTGGGTGATTTGCCAAGTAAGTGCCAGTTGTGTAATATATGCTGTAGCAGGCATGGAAGCAGATTTTACTTTCACACCCGCCTTCTGAATTGGCATTCTTTGCCTCTTTTGTGCCAATGTTGCTTCTCTTTCCCATTCTGTGCCCTCTCTTTTCATTGGAATGCCCTCAACCCTCACATATAAGCTGAATGTCCCATTGTTTGCTAGAAAGCAAGACTTGCTGAATATGGATTTTATGGAAGTCACACAGGAAAGACAGACTGTATAACCTATTACATACCTTATTCACATGGTGACCCTACCCGGAGTCTATTATTTTTAAAAAGAACCAATCCTCATATTTTGTTAGATGTACTTGTCTACCTTATATAAAGGGGATGAAAATAGCTCTTCGTTCCTCAGGAGATCTTCTTTCTCATCATCCCATTCTCTCTTCATGATTGTCTAAATTTTGTTCCAATTATTTCCTCTCCAAAATCTTGATTGTCTTCAAATGTCTTCCTCTTAGGGTTGCAAATTTCCATTGATTAGATATTTTCCTACTTTTTAGTCCTTAACCATATGCCTTCAGTCAAGTATCCTTGACTAGCCTTCAGTCAACTCCGCCCAGAACAACTGCTGACAATTACATGTATCCTCTCAAGTAGGCAAACTGGGTTTACAAAAGACTTTTCAGAAGCAAGTGTTAGTAGGCAGGTAGGTTTATGCAATCAAATGATAGAAGTTATTGCACAATATTGGAAAGTTTCTGAAAGTTAGATGTATCTTTGTCTGGATGAGTTGGAGAGTTAAATCCCCGTTTTGTGTGCGTTGCTTTTAGTCCAGGCCTGCTGTAGACCACAATGTTCTCCTTCTTTGCTATGGGAGCAGGGCAGGATGAGCAGGCTGAACAGGGACCATATCTTTAGACTCCCACACCAACCCCTTGGTGGTCAGAGCAGAAGATCAGCCTTGCATCCTTTGAAGTTGCAAAGGATTCCTTCCCAGAGCCAAGAATGGGCTGAGGAACAATAATTACTCTGAGGGTTTGGATGTACATACAGGTTACCTCAGCTGCACAGGTCTTCACTCGTCAGTCAAACAGCTCTGTTAGTCAGGATATGTGCTCTGATCCTGGGGCAAGCATTCAGTGTTTCAATTTAGCTTGCATCTCTTCCACTGTGGCCTAATCCAAATCAAGCTTCTTTTTTTCCTGTTAACCCAGGGCGTGTGCGTAGGCAATTAGTGCTGCTCAGCCAGTGCTTGGTCAAATGTTAAATATAGTAACATGATGGGGTGTGGAAGCTCTGAGTCATAATACCTTTACTGAATGTCTCTAAGATGGATCACTTAAACTGCTCCCTGGCTCAGGAAAGAGCCCAAATGTTAAGCCAACCAAGTAATGTATTAAAGTATTTTGTATACAACTTTTGCCAGAAGAGACAGAAGGGACCTCATTGTGTAGGGCTCATCAAGCCCCCAGGGATTTGTGAGATCCAATTAATACATACTCTCAAGGGTGGCTGCCGCCACTGTAGAGAGACCATTCAGCAGTTTCATACCTGATATGCACAATGTTAGTGGAGTCTTTGGCATGCAATGATTTTGCCACGGAGAACTCTACTTAAGAGAATTTTTCTTTGGAGGCAAGTATAAGTTACTCATCTATTAATGCCTGCTATCAATAGGAAACAAGAAAGACACCCTGCTGGAGAAAGGAAAAAAAAGCCAAAACTTTTTGAAATGTCTGGACAATGTTGGTTTTTATTTCTGCTAGGAGCTATGGCTTCATCTAAACATACGTCAAAGTAAGCTATTAAGAAAGAGTAGTTAACACCCAGTTTAGACTCCCTGTCAGGTTTCTCCATTTCTAAGTTCATGAAGACACAGCACCAGGGGGACACCGAGTACAGCATTTGTATGGGGGGAGAAGGGGAATGCATAGAAACACATTAATCCCTTTGGAAATGTTATTATTAAATAGGTCACCTTCTTTAACAGGGAAGACAAAGTTTGCAGATACTAATCTTTGAATCACGCTTTCCTTTGCAGAACACTGGTGTCTGCCCTTTGCTATAACTGAACTCTGAAGAATTGCAGGTGTAGCCATCTACTATTATTTTCAGGAATCTGAACATGCAGAAACCTTGCACAAGCTTCCCAATATTTCTTTGCAGAATTTGTTTGCACAACGTATCTTTAAGTAGTTTAACTAAATTTGGAGAAAAAAAATCCAAACAAACAAACTTACAGAACACATGAGAACATATTCTTACCTATGGCAAAATACATTTTATTCTGATTTGAAATTATCTTTTGCCAAGATGACTTTGTGAGCTACTTTCTCAGTGGGAGATTTTATTTTTCCAACTCTTCCTATACTAAATCAGTTTTTCTTTTTTAATAACTGCTGTTTATTAACTTCCTTCCCATCAGAGATTGTAACAGGATGCTCAACTTATTTTATTCTTCCAGAGACTGTATTTAATCAGAGATTTCACTTTATGTCATTATTTCCACAGTTATATTATTCAATATATTTAACCTCTCTTTCTAACTTGTTAGTATGTAGTGTCACAGCACTGGTTGTTCTTCATGATTAAATAAATAAGAACACAACAGGATAAGTTTCCTTTATTGCATTTTCTTAAATTCATAGGAGGTAATAAAGCATAAAAATTTAAGTGTTTGTAAAAGAGGTTTTTCACTGACATGCAATCCATCATCTTGCAACTTTTCTTAGCCGAACTTCATTGGAAAAAATGCCCAGCTCCTTCTCCTCTTTTCCTCTTCCTCTCTTCCTCTTCGGCATCAGCTTCAGCTTCTTCTCTTTCTCAACATAGGTTAGATTCAATTTATGTCTAGGACCCGTGAAGGTGGAAGTCCTACTCTCACAGATCTTTAGGCAGCCAAAAGGAGATTCACCCTGATCCAAATTATGCAATATGCTAAAGTGATGCAAAAGGTGCAAATTCTCCCCAAGTCTTCTGTGTGTTTACATTGGACCCCTACAAGATATGGCCTATGCCTTGAGGTGACACTGACTCCCATCTTATTACCTGCTAATACTAAAAGGGAAACTGCAGTTGCAGCTGGACTATTAGGCTCATAAAGCAGAAGAAAATTAAGATATGATAAATTTAGCTTTTCTTTAGTTAATAGATACAATGAAATTTTTTAAGAGTTTGAAGTTTAAATTACTTGGGACATAAGTACATAAACAGTATTTTGCCTTACTTAGGAACTGCTTATAAAGAAAATCGTTAATGTGTCTCCACTGATAACCTGATTTCATCTTGCTACCCAGTAAATCCATTTATTTCTGTTAAGGGTCAAGTGTTAAAAAAAGCTTAATATTCACCCATCAGTGCACATTATTACGTTCTCTATCCCCTTTTTAAGTTTGACAATATTTTCTGAGTAACTTACACCCCTTGAGTGTTTATGTTTCTCTAGCCGTATCAAGAGTTACTCAACACACAAAAACTTACATTTTTTTGCCACTTCTGTGACACTGCTAATAAAATGAATTTGTAGATTGCAGTTTCAGGCTAATATCTTAGCTCACTTCAGGTAGATATCACATGTCCTGCTACATGCTTCCTGCTCTGATACAAAGGTATAGTTAGGAGGCATCATCAGTTCTTTTTGCTGGGCTAATCACCAACTCCTTTTTTAGGCACCCATCATCAGATATATCCTTAAGCAGGTTTGAAACCTGCTCTAATTTAGCTTTGAAGGCTATTCCAGCACACAGTGTGTCAGGATGGGACTTACAGGGGATTCAGAGGAAAGAGCAGAGGTTGCAGAAGGAAGATTTTAGAAAAATTATGAGGAAATCAATCTATCTGATAGAATGCTGGTTGCGGTTGCAGCCATGCTGTAAGTGGTTTTCTTCATAAGAAAAGAATTTATTCTTGCATGCCTGGAGTCCGCTTATGTTATTATCTGAAATGCAATACTTGAAACACAGGGGAGTGCAAATGTGAGGTGAGAAATTCCTAATACAATTCATTAGTGTATCTAAGCAACCAAGCAGAGGACTGGATGTGCTGTCTCATGGCCTTCTGAAACTTTACAGTACCTGCCACTCACCAGTGTGGCCCACTCTGACAACAGATGTAAAAATGGAAACTTTGATCAATCTGACCCCAGGAAAAGCAATACAATTAAGCTGTGTTTTAGCATCACAGGGCCATCGTATAAAGTATTCAAAAGAGCTGCTACAGGCTGAGAAGAATAAACTTTCCATCTTTGCTTCATTCACCATGATGTGCCTCTCACTGCTTTCTTCTCTTCCTCAGCCCTGCTTTCCCCTCCTCCTTCCCTTTTCAACTCCTAATTCTTTCACTGCTTCCCATTCAGGCTTTGCCCTCTGCATTCAGTTTCTGCTTCTCATTCCCCTTTGCCCGCTCCCCACCCTGCCTGCTCCTTTTTGGGTTCATTTCTTCTTACTTCAGGCTTTTATTTCTCTGAGGGATTTGAATAATCACTCCTTTTTTTTTGATCTCATTGTCATCTCAATAGGTCTTGCTGCCTTCCACCCTCTCCTCAAAAGGTAGGTTTCCAAAGAACGTATTCCCTCCAGAAAGGAGGAAAGGGACCTCTGAAACTCACTGACCCTTTCTAAATTGGATGTCCCATTTTGTATCATGGAATTAGGAATTTTTCCATTGTATGAGAATGTTAACTTTGTTAGTGAATATATTTTTTTAATGAGCACGTAAAACTCCTCCTTAGCTTAAAAAGATGTAACTTTGTCTATTACTCTACCATGATTAATTTCTGTCTCTGCTTGGCTGATGGTCAGTTTTAACACGGCTGATTTAGTCATGCACTAAATTTTATGTAAAACCTCAGGAGGAGGAGCAGTCCTTCCTAAATGCCAAATAAATGTTTTTATTGTATACCAACTGGGAATCCAAAACAAGGCTGAAGCGTAGTTTATACTCTTGACCACATTTTCAAAATGCCCCTTGAATCTAACATCTGGAACTGTATCCTCTTTCATGCAACTATGCACAACTGAGCATCTGATCACACTGCTTGGGCAGAGAAGTCTTTCACATCTCTTCTTGTGCCTTGCCATAGGTCAGATCAAAGAATTGGACAGAAACACCAGGTATCTCAGAAAGAACTTTTACAGGGGCATTTCAAAGTCATAAGTACTGAAAATAAACCAGAGAATAAGTAGAAGAATAAAATAAGAAACAATTTTGCAGCTATTATCAAAGGCTGACTCTTTCTTTTCACATATGTGGAAAATGAAATAAAAGAAAATTCTCAGTGATACAGAGTCAAGGCCACAAAACAAGATCTTGAGCCAAACTTTTTCAAAGGTCGAGCATACAGGTACAAGATATTCAGCTAGGCTTTTTGTTCCTTATGTATTCTTGCAACAGCAGACCACTGCAAATTTGCTTACAGCCCTTGTAGCTAGGAAATGTTAAAATATTCCTTTTTCTCCTGCAGTACCCGATAACCAGGGTATTAAATAAGCATTCCAAAATAAAATGAATGCAGAACCATATGGTTAGTTCTGACTACCATCTTGCAGAAAAAAATCGCTCGTGCTTCTGTTCTGTGCTACAGATGGTTCTGATGGACAGCATCATACAAAGCCACATTTTTATTACTGAGAAAAATGCGAAGACAATTCTGAAAATCTATTTATGGAACATTGGGCTTCTATTAGACACAGGGATAGGTAACAAGAGAGCACCTTACTCTATATTCTGCTCCACATGTATTATTTGATCATGCAAACATCTTGGCAAATGGAAAAACTATCTTTTGACCAATGCAGTACTGCATTGCCTTAAGACTTCATTTTCTTTTATCATTTTCATCTCAGTTCCCAGAATTCTCATTTCTGCCTGCAAGACTCAGCCTGTTGTTACTTGACATTTTTGTGCATCAGAAAGTATGGTTATTTTCTCTTCTAAACTTGGTAAGCCTGACTTCCCGGCCTTTTGAAGAAACAGCGGTCTTTAGTAGTTATATAGTAGACACATCTGACTCATCACCTTAACTCTGTGGGTTGTTGACTAGAAAAAAACAAAAAATATCTTTTTTCCTTTACACTGGTAATTCCCATTCATCTCAACAGTTTTCTTGTTAACGGATGATGTAAACCAATTAATAATTTTAACTTTTAGGTTTGCATTTATAGTTTTCTTATACTATAGGACTGTATTGTCCAAAATGTTCAATCTAAAGATATCACAATATTGCCAAACAAAATTTTACTGCAAAACATACATATTTAGATTAAAATGTCTCAGAATGATCTCTTCACAAAACATTACAACATTCATTTTAACATCAAAAAATCATTCTCATGTCATCTGCCTGTGACCATAATATTATGAATTTCAGTCTGCTCCCCCCGAACTCAGAGTAAAAGGAATCCAGCCCATCCTCCCTCCTTCTCCTCTTTGCCCTTTGCTAGAATTTAAATAAGATTTCCATATCTACTTTTACCACTTACATTCTGTTTCACAAATAAGCTGTTTTGTGTAAATGCAGATAGCACACGTTCACAGGCATTCCTGTTCTACATTCAGTTTCTACTAGTTTGCATAATTTTCTCTTTAGGGATTCTTACAAAAAGTGACAGGGGGATGGAAGTCTTTTTTTTTACCCCTCAGCCATGAATTCCATCTGTTGTCATGGCACTGAACCCAGTGTTGAATAGCAGCCAGCATTGCTTTTGATGTTCTGTAGGATTAGTAGAGATGTCTGATGTTATTGTGCAAGATTATTCATAGGAATAGCTTTACCTGAGCTTTATGCAAATGTTCAGTTGTTAAATTAATAAATAAATATGGTATGCCATCAAAGTTCACATTCTGGGGGCATTCCCTTGGACCTTTACTATTTCCATAACAGGTCATAGAAAGTTTTTGCAATTAATCTCATTTTACAAACAGAAACCAAATGTATACAGCATTTTGTAAGAGCCGAGACATAATGTGGCCAATGAAATACAACTGATGATCTGAAACTGATGATCTGATGAGGATAACTTTATTTATGTGATCTTCTAATCAAAATATTTCATGATTTGGCTCTGCCTTTGACTCTGCTTTTACTGAATCATCAAGTACACAAAGTTCACATTGATCCTAACTCTGAGAGGAATCAAATATTCAATAATTAGAGGTATTCATCAATGCTCAGGAAATTCAGATTGCCCTATTTCAGATCCTAAAATCCCTTGACACACAGTAATGAAACTTTCACAAATACCTATGGAATAGGAATTTGGTTTTGGTTTTATTTTGTTATGAAAATAAGTATCAGTGCTGCTTAGGAGTTTTTCCTACCATTTCTTTTTCATCAATACCTTGTCTTGTAATGGATATAGTTTGGAAAGATTTCCAAGTTTCAAGATGGAGTTTCTGTTCAAAACAGGGAACACCTTGCATTGGCATGAGCTCAGGAAAAGGAGGTGTAAACAGTTTTCTGCATCAGACAATTACAAAGGGCCCGTGAGCAGAGCTCTGCTCTTTCCTTTTCCTGTCTCTAAGAATCCAAGTTTTCTTCTGCTTCTCAGGGAATAGCTCGGTTATACTGGGTCAGGACAGTGGCTTTCACCTTGAGGGGAAGAAGAACTAGCAATTGACTCCTCCTGGACTCAATTGTCCTGCCCTGAAGGAAAAGTGAGCTCATTTACTGTGCAGTTTCCTGTGGAGAAGCAGTCTAGCACTTTATCCTTGGAAAAGAAATGTCCAATTTTGTCTCTACAGCTAAGAGGTCATGTTTCAGCTTTGGCCCAGGAGAGTGGCCTAGTGGATGGGCCTTTCTAACAGAAGTGGAAGTCTGGTCTAAGATGAAAAGACGTGGATTTGTCTTCCCACAATGAAGGCAAGTGTCTTTCTACTGCTTCAATAAAATGTTTTAAAAGAGACTGCTATCCTGCACTTGCTGCATCCTGACAAGATGATATCCTGACTTGATATTTATTTTCTTGTCTAACTTCTGAAATATTACTGGTTTGCAGCCCCTTAGATTTGTGCTGTATTTCTAGATTTAAAAATAGCCTTTTTTTTTTCAATAGGTTCATTATTTTCCTATCAAGTGCTTGCACAGCCTACAAGGTTCTTGAGAGTGACACTGGACTCTTATAAGAGCTTGCAACTTACTCTGGCATTTCGATATGTGAGCCCTCTTTAAATAAAGCTGTGCAGCCAGCTCAGCTGGTGTTTATGTGGACTAAATCCACTGATTTCAGCAGTAGTATCCTGAAGTTACTTCAGTACAAATTGACGTGTTATTCAAGTAATTAATCAGCTTCTTATTAGAAATGGAAATATAGCATACAGATACGTTGCCTTGCAGTTCACAGCAGTTTTCTGACATTTCCCATGGGAAAGGATGAGGATGGCTGGACTTCTTGGATTACAGGGTGGAACACAGAACGGCAGTATGCTATGCCGGGTAGGTGGAGCTTCAACTGTGGATGTCTTGCCCTGAGTGTTCAGCCAGTAAGGCTAAAATTTGACAAATGTAGTGAAGTCGGGGAGCTTTAAAACTGCAGTAACAAATACACAAAAAGTACCTGTTATAAAGTTGATAGAGGTAATTTCTGGTTAAATTTGAAGGGAGAAAAATCAGCATCATTTAGTCTTTTGATAGTGAACTCACAAAAAGATGGAAAGTTTTGTTTTAAAAGAAAGTTACCATGGCCACAGTTCTTTTTCTCCTTTCTATAAAGGCCAAAATCTTCAACTCAGCCTATTAAATGCATGTTTCTTTTGTTGCTGATATATCAACGTCTATACATATGCAGCACCTCATGTGGACGATTGGGACAGGGCTGGAGAATAAATTGTTTTGGAAACAGCAAAGCTTAGCCACTGGTGAGACAGAGACCAGACAGTAGCTTTATACCAGTCCTTAAATCTCATTGCCATGGGACGACTCGGTGCCCAGGAGGTACAGGCTGCAGCAGATGTGTAGCACAGGAGAAGCATTATCTTGGAAACTCTGCTGAGCATCGGCTGCAGACGCAACCCTGCTCACCTCTCGCTTTGACCTGGCCATCTCTGGCAGAGCAGTGCAATACGCTCAAATATTTGCTGTACAAGCTCTGTGTCCCCAGGGCTTGGCCACATGTCCTTCAGCAAGACTGAGAAAGAGATTACTGCGGCTGGAGATAGGGGTGATAACTATACCTTTGCTTTGCGGTGAAGGGAGGGGACAAGAACAGACCATTACTGAAGCGAATACAGAATACCAGATCTGGAGCTGACCTACCATGCAGCTGGGAGTCCCTTCTGCTGCTCCATATTATGAAGACTGTGGCAGAGCACCGACGGTCCCAGCACTACAATGACCCCAGTTCAAGGTCAACCACAGCTGTTGTTCTGGTTTTCATGTGCCACAAGGGAAGGAAAAAACCAGAGAGGCCAAGAACCTGGAGTTCCTTTGAAGGTTAGATTGCATCTCATCGTAGTGAAAAATCCCTCCCCAGTATCACGAATATCATTTAATCCCTGCATTAAGCATTTAGTGTAAAGTATACGATAAGGATGCGTGTCATTTGTTGCCTGTGAAATTAAAGACTGCCTTTTCACTAATGATTTGATTTATAAAACCCACCCTTTGTAGGCTCCCAGTGCACAAGGGCAGCACTGCTAGCTGAACCTGAGCCCACAAGCTGCATGGTATGGAGGGATGCACGCGTATTATACGCAGGCTCTATCAGTGAAATTGCTTTCATTTTTCACTGTCTTGGTCCTGCAGGTTAGACAGAGCTGCCCTTCAGTAAGCAGAGTAGGGCTTGGTTCCCTGTGCCCAAAGGGAAGGCTCTCGTCTAGCGGGTAAGTGTCGTGATATCTAACAGTCTGGATTTTACTGTTTCACTTTTCCAGTCATTGTTATCTCAAGTAGCCTAGCGACAAAAGATGTCACTGCAGAAGGAACATATAAATCCAAGGCCAGAATGATCCTGTCAAGAACGCTCCTTGGACACTACAACATTTATCCTCCTTCTTAAGATCAAAGGTTTAGTCTCTTTCTTAAAAACACACAAAAAAATGATCACAGAATTGCCTGGGTTGGAAGGGTTGGAAGATGTTGAAGCACTCTTTTTTCCTGTGCTTTGTTAGACTACACTGTATTATTTGCATTTTATTTGGCTTCGCTCTACACCGAGAGTGTCTTCAGAGATAGGAACCTTGTTGAAAAAAAGCACAATTGTCTAATCTGTGTCAGTCGTGGAGATGGATGCTGTAGATATCTTGATATTATGGTGCTCAGCACTGTCAGATGGAGCTTGCAGATCAGCACAAAATTATATTTATAATGAAGCTGGGAGGAAACAGTAATTAATATGTACTGTTAACAGGTTTTCAAAAAGTGGCAGAAAGCTTACTGAGCTCTCTTCTCATAATATATCACCAGCAAAATTTTTTGAGATAACCTCTTTTTCAAAAGAGACAGAAACAGCAAGACTGGCAAGACACAGACAGAGGTCTATCAAAGCAAAAGCATTTAGGGCCAGATTATGAAGCCTTTACTGAAGTTGTTGAGCACTTACATGTCAAGTCCCATTGACTTCAACTACTCATTAGCATGAGAAAGACTCGCACAGTTTGGCCTTTAGTGAAATAGTAGGCTTAAAAAATACACATTTGTCGACTTTCAGCTGAAGCATTTCACTAATACTAGTTCTATTCAGACTATCCAGGTAAAAGAAAATTAAATAAAGTACCTGCATGTTTATTGCTATGCATTTGTGTACACAGGGGTGAAATCCTGCTCAATTTAGAGAATATAACTCCTAGTTCAAGATTAAAAGAAAACAATCACCATCTGATGTATTTTCTTCATCGAAAGCAGAGCCAGTCTCCCTGGAACTCATGATTGGGAAATGGTTTCTGAAATATGCACGGATTTCACAGGTATTCCAAAATATTTCCTGTTTATGTATAGAGAAACAACACGAGTCTTACCAACAACTGAATATTTTTGGGCAAACACTGCCTTTAATAAGTTTGCACTAGGAGCAAAATCTGTTTCTTGACATAAAAATAAACTACAGAGGGCTTTCCTTCACTTAGCAAGAATCAGTTATTTCATAAATTTACAAGGATTTCAGTATTACATGAAGCAGATATGTTTTTTTAAAGCTGCTCAGGCAGTGAAAGGGAAGGTGCTGATTCAAGAGCTCTTTTCTGTATATTCTTGAAGCTATTATGTATGCCACACAAATTACACACCAGAGGCTCAATATGTACTGGGACAGTCAAAGAATTCAGAGTAAACTTTCAGGGCCCTCACCTCTTTCAGTAATCCTGTGTTTTAATACATGAACACAATTCAAGACTATTTTTTCTTTTGAGGATTTCCATAATTGTTTTGGAAGGTCAGTGTATGGTTCCAGTTGTTTTTAGATAGAATCCAATTGTATCTAAAGATGCATTAATATAGACATGGCTCTAGATCAAAAAAACTCGATAGAATTGTTTGTCTATGATATTGAAGAGATACTGGAGAAAAGAACTATGCAAATTTCAGGGTGGGGATGTGCTAGTTAATATATATTATATGTTTGATGCTACATGTTTTAGTTATTCCACCAGTGTTTTTCCTACGCTTTTTCACTTGTTGCTGTTAAAGAACAACAACATGTCTCACTACGTACATAAATCTTCCTCTTTGATTGTTCTGAAGATATTATTTCTCTGCCTCTGCAATCTGGCTTTCTAAAACACTTGTTTCACACCTGGACTCTCCAAAGGCAGAAGGAAGTGACAGCGTTTAAAAGCATAGGGGCAGGGCCTATTCTACCAACAATTTCAAAGCTCAGCAAGACTCTCTAAGTATTGAAGAAAATGAACTTGTAGTACACAAATGTATTTTACAAAATGCAGGGGGTTAAATAAAACCACAAAACCTTGTAAACAGGGGAGTTGTACCACTGACTCCACCAGAGGCCAGGATTTCAGCCTCATTGCATCCCATAAAAGATTTATAAATTCCCTACTCATATAATCTGAGGCTGAATTGTCCTTACAAACAGGAATGATGTACCTTGTTCTGTAAAGGTTCAATATTCTTATCTGAATGGAAATAAAGACAGATTTGGAGTGGGAAGATGTAGTGCTACAGAACTGTCAATCCTATGCCTAAAACTCTACATGGTGAATTTTTACAGATATACCCTGTACAGATATACCCTGGACAAGAAGTGTCTTATCTACAAAGATCCTGCCCATGACATTGTCCTACCTGAACCTCGTGGGAATATTCCTAACAAGGAGATGGTTATATGGTAGTTATATAGGATAATGTAGGAAATATTAGGAAGAGAAAGGCCATCTCTATTTTCAGAGGCTTTCTTATCTCAGACTTGGCCTAGAGGCAGGACTATAAAGCTACAGTCTATGCCAGAAGGATTGCTTGGTTTTAGTAATAGTCATTTAGCATCTGGGGGAGAGATATATGAAGGGCAATGGCATTTGAACCGAGACTTTTTAATTTTACACAGTACAGTTCATAAAATCCACCCGTCCTGGGAAAGAGTAATCTATGTGCCTCACAGAATCATTTATAGCAAGTTCTACGGTAGGACAGACACAGTTCAACGGCTCAAGTATGAAAGAAATTATGTTTTAAATTTTAAATTACCCATTGTATACCTATTACAAAGGACAGGTGTGCTAGTGTGGCATTTTGAATCATCATGGTTTATGTTTCTGCAGTATTTCACAGCCAGTTGACAGCAGTCAGGTATGCCCCAGAAAACTGGGGAGGGCAAAGCAGCTGGGAGAAGAAAACCTTCCATTATTCAATGCCCTGAGTACATAGAAACTGAATACAAAATATTTCTAATTCAGTCCCTTCCTTACCACATATACCAGAAACTATGAAACTGTTCTTTCACATAAAAGCCAAGACATTTTATAGCTACTGCACATTTGTTGCCTGTGACAATTGGACTTAATCCAGCACCACAATATTTGAGTTACAAAAAATCATTGATTTCATGACAAATATGCTTGCCAGTATCATAAATTGGTG
This sequence comes from Tringa tobata, assembly GCA_033628505.1. Classification (NCBI taxonomy): domain Eukaryota; kingdom Metazoa; phylum Chordata; class Aves; order Charadriiformes; family Scolopacidae; genus Tringa; species Tringa tobata. Next base: position 6,966,544 of record JAHREE010000367.1, read on the forward strand.
ACACTTACCTTCATCTTAATTAAAAATATTGGAGGTGTGAGCCTGTTTTCTGATATGTGGGAGCAAATTGTGCATTTTCAGCTGATTGGAGCAGCTGACACAGCCAACCACAGGTTTTATTTCCATCTTTGGGCTAATTGGAAGCTTTCAGCACGTACTGTAGAAGTGTGGAAATGTTTTCCAGAGTCCTACCTGTTGATTCTAGCTATGGAATTTGTCACACCTTTGCACACAGCAAGTCTTTTAAGGCTGCTGCCCAACTTCAGGACAGTTAACAGACAGGGGAGCCCTTAGGAAGAGTGAGCGTCCAGCTCGGCACTGCTCGGGGTGAACTGAGGTGCAGAAGCAACACACGCCACTGTGGCTACAGTTGGTTGTAGGGGGAAACTGTGCAATTCTGTCCTCATCTTTTAATTTAAGGGGTTTCTTTTTCCATATTCTTAACTGTTGATGGAGTCTGAGAGGTAATTTGAGATTACAAAATTAAAAAAAGAAAAAAAAAAACCACAACAGAATAGCGTGGGAGTTTGCTGTAGTCCACACAATCCTCCACCCTTCTCTCCTCCCACCCCTGTTAAAGTAGCTATCTTGCACATCAAAGGTGGGAGGGTATTTTTGGTACATTCACAAATCACTCAGGAGATGAACGAGCTTATTTGTTCCAAATGATGAAAGTTGAAAGTATTTCATTTATGCTAACAGTTCATTAATGTAGCCGCTCATGTGTGCTAATCCCACTTATTAAGGCTCCCTGTCTCCTATTAATAACAGTTTAGCTAAATATGAGATGTTTCTACAAGGTTATTCATGCTTTCATATATAATTGTGCTAGATATAGGTATAGGATCTCGGTAATAATCTTCCTTTTCACAAAGTCTTTAATCTAAATAGAGTCTGGAGTACCACAAACTGCACTAGGTGCTGCACAGGCTGTGTTTGTCTGTTACTGAGCTGTCTGCAGAGTTCTTATTTCCAAAATCCCCCAGTGAGTAGGGAAGCTCTCTTATCTTTCCTAAGCAGATAGAAACCTGTAGAGCAGAAAAACAAAGGAGCAGAAGTCACAAAAGCACTTACACAACTTAATTGGTCCCAGGACCTTCAGGCAAACTCTGAGGAGTGAAAAGAAGCAGTGAACTTTGCAAATGAGGTAGGTAGAGGACCTGTGTGTCCTCTGCGAGAACCTCAGCTAGTATGCAAAAAGTGGTCATTTCCTTCTTCAGGTGTTTCAAAAAGTGAGCCAATTGTCTGTACTTTGAGAGATGATTTAGACCAAGATAGTTAAGTCTTGGCAGCCATGGTTGCCAGATCTGTTTTTAGGACCTGCTACAGCTTCGTTCACCTCTGCTATAAGTAGTCTCTTTCTTTCATCCCCCACATAAGTAGTCAACTTCATGTTTCCCCTCTCCAAGCCTAAGAACAGCCCATTTCTTTCTCTTCCTCCATACAAGTATCATATCTTCCCTTTCTCCCCAGCAGCACAGTTCTGCCATCTCACTGATCTATTTTCCCACTCTCGTAGAAGATAGCCCACCTTCTCCACATATAGCACATCAGTCTCCATACTGCACTGTGCAAACCATCTTCCTTTCCCTCCATCTTCATGATGATTTCTGGCAACATCAGCCTACCTGCGTTCTCTCCCAGCCATCTCACAAGCACCCAAAGCACTTTCTGCCAAGCACCATAACAGGATGAAAGGTATCTCCAGACCTCAACCAGGGAAGAAGGAAAAGGCCAAATAAAAGCATCCATGATCTCAGGCATATGGAAGGACTGTGGGGGCACCAGATTCAGTCCTGCGGGGAGGACAGCAGTCCGGAGAAAGAGGAAATGTCTGCCCATGCCTAACTGATGAGGAAAGTAGCACTTACCACAGGACTATAACTCTTACTCCAACAGCCAGGCATCTGAAGGGAGTACAGAACAAAACTCAACAGCCATGCACCAATGCCCCTTTGTTGATTTAGCTCCCACCGGTTCCCTCAAGTGATGAACCACGGAGAACTTTCAGCCTGAAGATGATGACTGAGTGCATCTACCCATGTATAAATATCTGGTGACACTTGAGATGCCTTATGGGTTTCATGCAACTCCTTGAGGCCGTAGGTCTCATCTAAGTCCTGAGGCAGATCTAACAACACAGTGTGCAGGTCATGGAGATTCTCAGGTTCTCAAATAGCACTAAATGCCTATATTTCAGAACCTGAATTGAGACCTTAAATGTCTCCACATATGTGAGTAGTCTAAATTCTCACAGTAGTCAGTAAATATCCGAATTGAAACACACAGTGGAATTTAGAGAGCTGTTCAACACACCCTGCAAAGCAGACACTAACATTTGGTCAGAAAACACTGACCAGTTCTCTATGAGCTATAATGAGAGTCATCTTTGAGGCCCTTACATTCAGATGTCTTTATTTGCAAACTATACCATTCCCCTCAAGAGAACCTAAATCAGAAATTCAGCTTGGGCTTTTCAAGAACAGCCACAAAACAAGGCAGATTCTGGTAGGGTGAAATCATGTAACCTGACACTAAAGATTGACTGTCAACCTGGTATTTGCCCATATTATATTATACAGTATTTAACAGTAAAATATCACAATAGAAATGACAATCCAGGCAAACAGATGGGTCTTCACACATTGCTGCTGATTCATAATACAAACTGGGAATGTTTTGGACAGGTTGATTTAAGTAAAAAATACTTACTGATAGAAAATAGGCCTGGGAGAGACCTCAAGAATGCATATACAATATCTAAAATGTTCCTGGCCGATGTTGTTCTAAACTATTAATGAACTAGGGAATTTGTATATAAATGATCTAGGGAATTTGTTTTTCTATTTCCATGTCATTAGATATTTTGCCCCAATGCCTAGCCAGAGTCTTGCCTTTTATGGTTTAAGCACTTGAGTAATGTCCAATCCACAATGGAAAACAGATAAGAGCTCCTCCACATGTGCCCCTATTCCTTGCAGCAACTTGCAGCATCTTTGAAGGCTACTTTTCAGTCAATCCTTCTTCAGGCTATAGCAAATATTTCCACAAAGTGATTTGAAAGGTGGGATAAATGTATTATCCTCCACATTTATTCTGAATCTATGGTTCCCTACACAGCCCAGTAGCATTTATGAGTCATTCTGAACAGAGCTCATTGAAAGCGTCCTCATGACACAGTTTTTCAATAAAAATTAATCCGACTTTTCCTGGGGAACCATCTTATTCTCTAAGCAGGAATCAGCTTCACCAGATGGGAACAGGGTGAGTGAGCAGGGAGCAATTTCCCTGGTGCTGAGTGACACTGAATCCACTGAACTTCAACAGCAGCCCAGTACACGTAGCTGCTGATGTTGCCTTTCCTCTGGTCCAGCCACTGGAAAGCTGAGGATGTTTTCCAAAGACATTCAGATTCACTAAGACAGCTGGTGACCCAAATGCACACGGACAGGAGAGCCTTTAATGGCACCCACATAAAGGTAGATGGTCTGATCCTGTTTGTTTGATCAGCGTAGGAACTGTGTAGTGATCACACAGACACACAAGGAGCCCTGCTCTAGCCAGCCCCGGATGCTTGAGCTATCCATGGCTGGTCCCAGTCCCCCCGGGTGCTAGCACCCAGACCTGTGGTGGTGCTTGCCCCCTCATCTGGCTAGACATTCACTAGTGGTCCTATACACACATACATACACAGAATAGAAAACACAGACAGAAAACTAGTTATGAACAGGGTGTAATAAAACAGTATAGAGTGCCCACACTACAGTGGTCAGGCATGAGGCTTAGACTGACCAGCTACATGCTCACATGTCACCAAACCTCTTTATGCTCCTCATCAACATTTTCCCATGTAGGTTCCCCCATCCTCCTTGATCCTTCCCTTTCTCTGCTCTGCTATCCCTCCAGATAAACAACCCACCCTTAGGGTTTTTTTTCCCAATTGGTCCCAGTTTTCCTGTATCTGTACCCAAATTTGGCATTTTTGATACAGTTACCTAGGTAATCTTGACCTTACATGGTTTTACTGATATGGTTACCTGGGTACTGCTGGCATGGCAAGTTCTTCTCCTCAGAAGACCTCCCCTATTGCCCTCCACTTCTTTGTGAAGTTTGGCCCCTTTAACCAACTCTGAAACACAGACAGCCTTCACAGTACCATTTGTGACTTTTGAGAGCTTCTCACTCTGCTCTTTGTTATGTCCCACAACATAATGTCTCATGTCATGTTCAATTAGCTGAACCTCAAGCCAGGGCCCAGTCATCTCCCTGCATACCTTACCCTGGCTGCTTAGCTTTTACTTAATTGGTCCCTAACCCTTACGTTAACCATAAAACTTACTTAAGGATTTTGCTTTCTCCTGAAGTTTAGTTCCATGGAAATGCCTATATTTTTTTTCAGTTGTATTTTAAAATAAACATATGACATTTGATAAAAGCATAACCTAATGACATGCTCATTAGTTGCAGACAGAATATTTTAACAATCTGATGGTAAACACTGTTGACACATATTTTCCTGGCATATTTAAATGTGCTATGTCATCACCCAGGTCCACACCTGTAATTCACAAGACCTCTAACGGTCTCAGCTGTCTGTGCTGAAGGCACCAATAGCAATCTAATCCACAGTTTTGTTTGGCTTAGAAAAAGCAACCACTCTCTCTCCAATGGTTAGTAGATGCCTAGGAAAGAGAAGGACTGCTATACAATACTTTCTCCAAGCAACCTGCAACCTCCAACTGTTTTGAGTTCAGGAAATTTCCTGAGACTGATGGTACATGAGTAACCTTTAATGAATCTTTCTTCCAAACACTTGTTTGTCTGACCTTGATGTCTCATAAATTCTCTGAGTCCAGAATACCTTTGCCAAGGATCTCCGCAGGCATGACTCTCATTGCAGGAAGAACTTTGGGTTTGGAGTAATTTTTGAATTTGGCTCATGCTAGCTTCACTTACTGCCAGCAGTTTCTTCTGTTGGACAAAGGAACCATCTACCATTTCGTTTGGTTCTGTAGACCTCAATCGCAGGTTGGTTGTTTTCCAGACTGAGGACTCCTAAGCTTTTTTTTTTTTCCCCTCAAATATATTCTTCCTTGTTCCTCAAACAAAGAAGCCAGTCCACCTTACACTTTTTGTTCTTCTCTCACTCTTCCCCAAATTACTACATTATTTTTGAGGAAAGAAGACAAGAATGAAATTTGGGGATTTGCATGTGTGTAGTGAGAAAAAGAAAGAAAGAGAATAATTTTGTATTCAGTCTAAATTAGAAGTGGCAAGAGAGAAGATTTATAAATCAGTATAAGTAATGTTCTCTGTTTTGTTCTCTATTCGCTCACTAATAATTATTAAGAATGGGTTTGCCTTTTTTTGACATCTACCAAGTGTTGAGCTAATATTTTCATAGAAGTATTTATCATACCCCAAATCTCACTCCCAAGTGGTAACAGTAATCTCAGATCTCGTCATTTTTCATTAGAACCTAGGATTCTTTTCTCTACATGCATCACGTTTTTCACTGCGTATATTAAATTTTATATATTTCAGTTGCCACAGTTGATAGGCGGCTCTGAAGATTTAATAGCAAACCAAGATATGGCTATATTTTCTGATTAAATTTTATTCAAATTTAAGAAGTTACTCCTTCGTTCTTAGATGTTAGAAGCCATTACAATGGATGACTGCCTTAAATATTTTTAGATGTTAATGATGAAGATTGTTTTACTTAGTTATTTGTTTCCCTAGTTGAGAAACTTGGCCCTTTTGTTTCTATTTGCTAGAAGCCAATATTTCTGCCTCTGTTTATTTTCCTATCAATGTACCAGCAACATCGGTGGTGCTGTGAAAAGAAGGATGAGCTGTGAATAGTTTATTTTGCTAATACCTTGAATGCTGACAAACAGCGGCTATTTTTGAGACGGGTTATGGCATATCAACATAGCCTTGTGGTTGTTCTGTTGCTGTTTACTTTTATCCCCAGGTGAATAGTAGACTTCAAAAATACTTACATATTTAAAAGAAATGAGAATAATAGGTCAGTTCCATAATCTAAGTTTCTTTTAGTTCCAGTCAAAATGGAAACATACCTTCTAAGAGTGGTACCATTTGCTATAAGAAAAAAGTGCAGAAGTAATTTATAAACACACATTTAAGGAATAAAAAATAAAATCCGTGCTTCATTTGCCAGCAGTAAAGTATTCCTACCATTCAAGGTGCATTATTTGAAAACTCCTCTGTGCAGCATCATCAACAATGTTTACTCAAGCATGATGATTATGATAAATTGTTCCAGGGTCTTCATATGTATTGTGCTTGTAGGTCAGCACTTGCTGTAATAAGAAGGCCATGAGATTCACGATTGAAAGAGAAAAAAATTGGTAAATGTGATGTCAATGCAGGAAATACTGTTTGATTAGATCTGCGAATGAGCCAAACCAACTTGCTTTTGGCTATAATTGACCTCGTAGATCTCAGTTTAATGGCTGGTTGCAGGGGGGGATTTTTCTTTTTTCTATTAAACAAACTATTGTTAAAGCCTGCCATATACATAGGAACTGTCTGTTTACTCTGCGTGATCAAATGTTTGCTTCTATGCACGCCTTTAATACGCAGTTTAGCCATGCGTGGGAGTTTGCCATTTTGGTTTGCTGGTTTTCTAAGTATACATTTTGGTTTTACTTGTCCGAATTTCCTGTCAGGATGTACACTATCTTTAAAAAGAAGGCAGCAGAAAAAGAGCCTTTTAGTGATCAACAGCACTGAAAACAGTGCCTTATTCTGCAGCTACTGGAGTGAAAGAACCTTCTTCTCTGGGACAGAAGCTGCTTCTTTACACTCGGTAAGGAGAGCTTTACCGGCAGCGAGAGCCGGAGGGGAAGAAGGAGAGCGGTGAAATCGTTACTTGTAGACACAGTTCACTGCACGGGTGGCAGGGAAGACAGCAGGCTTCTTACGTGTCTCAAGCCGAGGCCCAAACTCAGTGCCTGGAGAGGTTTTGCACCTGGCTGCCACCGTCCCTGGCATTCAGGCAGACCTACTTCTACCTGCCCGCCACGGAAGGACAAGCGAAAATTAGAGCTCCCAGGAGGTCATTCTACTCTGTGTTTGGGGCCTGGGGATGAATCTGATATTAAATAATTCACTCCTGCCTACTCTTCATTTATCATTTCAGGAGTTAGCCTCATCTGTCTCTGTGGGAAACTACTGTGTTGCTAACAGGTAACTATGCAGCGAGACGATATGCTGGTGTGGTCATAGCTGTGCTTTGCGTTCTCAGTTTTACATTTAATAATCCAAGCAGAAATGAATAGGAATGCTAAAGAGGAGTATGAAATATTATTTTCATTTTCTCTGTTGCTGCATAGCAGGAGGGAAAATAACCATATGCCCCTAGAGGCATATCCGTTTGTCTGGAACGTAGGAAGGGATTTGCAACTGGAGTGGGAGCATTTTACAACACGGCCATGCCTCTCACAGGGCTGAAAGCATAGTCAGAAAGTCAGTCGGTGGTGTGTCTTTCTTCACAGATAGGTTTCGTGTGGAAAAATAGCACCAACCTTGGCGGAAAATGTCGGAAACACTTGTTTGCCATAAGCATTCAGCAGTGTGTTGAGTAGTAGCGCTGAGTACTACACTGCAGAGGTAGCTTGTGATTGACCAGACGCAAACGAGTATGAAGGAAATGTAGAGAAATTCGAGTCAGTGCTTACGTACATATATATAAAACCAATCTGTTCCAAGTTCGCCTTTCAGCCCCTCGTTGCTTATTTCTCCAACTCTATAACCACTCTGCTCGGTAAGTAGTGGGGTTAGAAGGTCATTCTTCAGCAGATTTAACAAGGGGCACCTGCTCTGACACTGAAGGAATCAGCAAGGTACAGACTGTGTTTGCCAGAAGCAGCAGAGTTTGTAGAGAGACATGGTTTTTATTTCAAGATCAGCTGATGAAGCTGGGAGAAACAGATATCTAAGATTTCTAGCCCACAAACCTTTCATCAGATCATCTGCTTTACCAGAAGAGGTGATATTGAAGCCTCTTCCACAGCTGGGCCAGACAGACAGCTGCTTACAAAGACAGGTTTAAGCCATGCTGTCTTCAGTGCATCTAATAGCCCAGCTCTTTTCAACTGAGAGGTTCTTGCTGAGAACTAAAATAATAAAACCATATTATGTGAAAAGATTGTCTCTCGCCTAGCTCTTCCCAGGACCTGATGGCACCTGGCTGCTATCAAACTGTCAAGTTCTGATCTTTTTCTGAGAGGAAAATATACACCATCAGCCGTCCTTGGGTTTAGCTTTGAAAAGCAGTTGAGTTACACCTTCTATTTAGCAAAGGGCTAAATAAGAGGTTCAATATCACCATTTTTCTTGTCTTTCTGTGTTTTTGGAGGCAATAGAATTGTGAAATTAATGCCTCAGAACAATTCCAGAAATGAAAATAACACTACTTTACACAGAGTGCAAAAAATGGAACTCCCTTAAAAAACTGTTAAAATAATCTTTATTTATTTTAGTAAGTTTTTTATTATCTTGAAACTCTAACATGTCAAACAAAATTGAGACAGATGAAAATGCTGGGTTTACTTTCATAGAATGGTTAGAATTGGAAGGGACCTTAAATTTCATTTTGTATCTTAATATTACCAAAAAATAAAGGTTTGAGATCCTATGCTAATACTCCTCCATTTAACATTACTCATGGTAAAAACTTCTTTGAAAAAACAGTACTCTAACCAGACAGATCTGATGCGCTTGAATCTTAATGAATCTCAGCATGAATCTTAATGAATTTGGGTTCTGGTAACTATTGCAAGGACAACATACCTTTAGCAGACATCTTTTTAATATTTTGAATTTACGCATCGATTTCTCCAGCAAATTAGAAACTAAAGATGGAAGTCTACCAGATTCTTTGTTAACATACTGTACCATACATATCAAGACACACTGGCCATACAGCCTTTATATAGGAAAGAAAGGAAAATAAAAGCTGCATGTAAATGCAAAAAGGGATTTGATAAATATCAAAGACAGCACTGAAAATAAAAACATTTACCACAAGAGAAGTAGAAGATAAATGCAACAAGAAATTGACGTTATTCTGAAAAAAACATAAGCACTCAAAACAAGCTAGAAAAAAAAAAAAGCTGAACAAGACACGAAATGACTCACCCTGGAAAATAACAAGATTGTCACAATACAAAGGAAAATACAGTATCAACACTGAGCAGAGGTTCATTTAGACTGAGAAAAATGTAACAATGGATAAAAAAATAGATTTGAAGAAAATATTCAATATCAGATGAGAAGAGTAAAAGAAGGCTAAAAAGTAAAGAAATTTAAGAAGAAAAGAAAAGGCTTATCAAAAGGGGAAAACGTTAACACAAAAACTAAAGAGGGACCAGTTTCTCATCAAGACTTGCTAATGTTCCATAAAAGGACAAGTAGAAATACTTCATAATGAAAGAGAAACTTTATGTAAATCTGCAAAATATTAACTAAAGGGTATAGCGATGACAGTAAGTCATATTTTCATTGCTAAGTCATCAATAAGAATAACAAGTTTTAAATAAAAATCTAGAATGTTAACTACAAGTCCTTTTCATGTCTGCTTGCTATTGTATCATGTTGTGGGCTACTTATGCTTCATCTAGGAGAAAGTCAGAGCGGTAACAGAAAACACGTCATTAGAGCTAGTGAATCAATTCGCTTGACAGATTTCCTTATTTCCAAATTAATTTTAGTAAATTTGGCTTGACGCAGCACAAGCTAAGACAGCATGACATACCAGAAAAAGGTGAGGATGAACAGTGCCACCCTACTACAGCCAAGCATTTCCTAGATGAGAGAGCTTCTTCACCAACCATTCTTCAGAGCAAGAACTAGAAGGCTACTGTAGGAGTTGGCCTCTGGGCTGGTGTCTTTTCTAAACCGCTGACACCTGTGCAAAGCAGCTGTAAAGTATTATCTCATCAGGCTATTATCATTTCATTCTTATTCTGACCAGGTGTGCGTATGGACTGAATGGCCAGAGATGAACCTTCTAATCCATCCTTCTTATCTCTGCATTACAGGCTACAAAACTGCACAGGAGGTACTCAGCGCAGACATCTGTGGTCATGTTTTAAAGAGACTAAATTTGTGATGTAAAGGTTCCAAATGAGGGAGAGTCTAACACATTCCCTGGTGATCTGTCCTCAATGTTATCATTCACCGTGCAAAATATTACAGTGCATTACCTCCTGGAAGTGTAAGTTAGCTATTGGCATAAAGACCATGATTCAGGAACCAGGAACAGATTCTCCCTGTGTAGTAATTTATTGTGGAAAACTGAAAAATAGTAGTGCCATCTGTGAACACTGTGCCTGCCCTTCAGCGTAGGTGTGTTCATAAGGGGTAACTTGTTCATAGTGTAAATAAAAGAAGGTTCTCAGAGAAACCCTGTAAGAAAGGGGGCACAGTGACCTAGCTAAAGCTCTTCCAACACCTACCCGAGTAGGTAGCATGTTAGCAGCTGTTAGAGGTGATCCTTTAGCCTTGTCAGGTGGTCATAACAGCTGAAAACCTGGAAGGGAAAACACACAAAATTGCTCAAAAGTTGGTCCCCATCAGGATGGAGGGGGAAGTTGCTGCAAGCTCACATGTATTCACAAGCAACATAATTGAGTTATGTCTACCTACCACCTTCAGAGGAAAGCCATGCATTACTGCAGTCCTGCAGGCATTAGAAGCATTATGCAGTCATTAGCATAGAGAGATTACCCTGCATTTGCCTGTAATAAAATGCCTGTGTAATAAGTATGGTAATGAAGAACCATCTCTGGAGTGACTGCTTTCCCACCTGTGGTCTTTAACAAAATAATACATATTATTCCTTACTATATTTTGGTAGTTGTGGAGCACTGTGTATTATAATAATACCCATACACATTGCTATGCATATATAATTCTTACTCCTCCTGAGAAACTAATCCAGTTGCAAAACAGTGTTGCAGCTGGAGTTTATTTCAAATATATTTTCCACTAGTATTAATATTTTGTCTTGCATATGTGTATCAGTGTGTTTGTGCATGTTTGCATGTGTATGGGTTTGGAAATCACTACAGTTGTTACCTGGCATCTAAGTCATTTCAGTGACAGGAAAATCAGCTGACTGAAATCTTTATCAACATTTTCCCTTAGGACAAAGTTTTTACTGGTGGAGTGAAGCACACAGAACTTGTTTCTTTCTGTGATACCAGTAGTCCGTTTAACAAGAACTGTCATTCAAAGTTAATCCTTCTCCTAATGAACCAACTCTATTGTATGTAAACTCCGTAGTACCCGGAAAGATGCTGAC
>JAHREE010000367.1:6978155-7003839 GCA_033628505.1 Tringa tobata
GAGGCGCAGCTGCCCGCGGAGGCAGGCAGGAGGCTGAGAGGCAGCCGGACGCGGCAGACGGGAGGAGGCAAAGGACGATTTGGACATGCTCATTCTAGGGCGCTTGGTTGCCTGCATCCACCTCGTCTGCATCCTCCGAGTGGGTGAGTGGCATCCGCATGAATTCATCTTTGGGTTTTCTCACCAACTTTTCTCCCCGGGCTCCGTGGGTTGTTTTTTTTTCCCGCTGACCCCCTTTGGCTTAGAGCCGCAGGTGCGATCGCCGCCGTGGAAACACGCTGTCAACACCACGGGTGGGAACGTTTCTCCTGAACCCTTTTTTATCTCAGCCTCCCTCTGCCGCGCTCCGCGGATGCGCGGCATCTCCGCGCCAGCCCCGGCACAGCCGGGCGGCTCCGGGGGGGGACTCGCCAGCCCACCCTGCCTCTGCTCCCGCAGCCCCCGCGCCGCCCCGCATCCCCCTCGGGGGGTCTGGCCGCGCCGGGCTGCCCGCACCCGCGGGGGAGTGCGTGTGTGCCCGTGGCGGGAGGGAGAGAGAGCATCCCTGCCAAGTAGCGTGGATATCGAGCTTCCCCGTGGGCGTGGGATGTGAAATTTTACTTTAGCCTCTTGCCTGAGCTCGTTGGAAGAGAACCGGGGAGGGGTGCAAAATTGCAGTCCCAAAAAAAGACTCGTTCCCCAGCGGCAGCGATTGCCCTAAACCAGGGTACAACTGCTGCCTCGAAACGCAAAATACAAGTCCTTCATTCACGTGGGACATGTGCACGCAGAATATGGATCCGTCTATAGATTTTAGTAGGGCTACTTACATAACCGAGTTAATTTTCAACTCATTCAGATCCGTGCAACTGGAGCGCATCCTAAAAGTCACACGGTGCTCTGTTATTTGGCATTATTGTTATATCCAGCGTGAGTCGGCTGATGCTGTTAGGAGTGCCGTCTTAAATACTTCGTCAAATAAACATTAGGAGCTTAAGTGATGGGTTTTGTATTATACTGAATGATCATTTTGCATTTATAAGCTTCTATCAAATAGATCTCTAGGAAATACTCGCTGTTTGCTTGCGCTTCAGTATGAGGAACTTAGGAGCTTCAGCGTATTGTGTACAAAACCAGTTTTACAATAGGGCTCTCGTGATAAAGTAGGCACTAACCTACATTTTTCACCCAATAGGTGGTGCTGCTTCTGAAACCATGAAGCTCTATAAACAAAGATGAGTGTTAGGTTACTCGGAGTGAAAGTGATTTCGCACGAAGTTCTGCTAGTTACAGGAAACTACTTTTTAAAATTTTGTTAAGTGAAAAATATTTTTACCCCCTTTCTGTAGGTATGGTGGAATAATTCAACTATAAATGTGATGAATGTAGCTGACCTTTAATTGAAATGTATTACCTCTATAAGGGCATGAATAGCATTTTAAGGTCACTTTTAAACTAACCTATTTCTAAAAACAGGGTACTTATGCTAATACAATTCCCTCATAGTGGTTTGGCAAAGAATGGCCTGTTGTAAAACTTTTTATAAGTTTTCATAACATCTTTCTTATGTTGCCGACCTGTTTCCTTAAATCAAACGTATTCTGAAGACTATCTAAAGGACAAAATTAGCAGATGCTTGTGTATGTGTGTGGAGGTGTATGAAAAAGTGTGAGTAAAAATCAAGTATACCATGATGTGATTGTAATGTAATACAATTTTGGAGACTAACTTCCATTTTCAGATGATCCTACCACATTGCAAGCCGTGTGAGACAAACGTAACTTTTCTAATGAAATCTATGTTTTCTTAATAATTTTATCCCATGTCTTTTTAGAAATAAGGTGGTTTTGCATAAATTAATACTCAAATACATGATCTGCATGTGTGTGTTATATTAATGAATTTAGAAGATCTGTCAAAATGGAAAAACAATACTCACGCATGAAGTATAATACAAGTGCAGCTACTTTTTTTTTCCCTCTAGACTGATAGACTATTGTTTTCAAACCTGACCTGAAGGGGACACCCTTTCTAGATGTGATGGATGATTTGGTCTCAATGGTGGGTCATTCTGAAGACTCATGAGCTAAACTGCTCAGTGTGTTCAACAACATGATTGTTCCCAAGAATTAATGCCCGTTACAGGTTATTAGACAGATTTAATCAGGTTTCATTTGAATACGCTCATCTTTGAGTATCTGTCCATAATTAAATGTGCCCTCATCTGATAGTGTTACTTCATAGGAGTAAATATTTTATTAGAATTTTGACAGTATTTCCTTTTGTTTTCTCATTGAAAAAAACATGTTTAAAAAAATTGCATACTACCAGCGTATGGTTCCTAGGGCTTGGTGCAGGAAGAGGACTGTGTCAGACAGGCTGGCTCTTCCCGTTAGGTATTTCTGGTGGGGAAGAAACTGTGTGAAACCAGACCCAGGGCTCTGTGAATGGGACATTGCTGAAGAAGGTGGTAGTCTGCCTTTGCGTTCCAGAGACCATACATACTAGTTTGAAGCTGGGCAACGTGTTGATCCCAGCCTCATTTGCTTGTGGTTTCAAAAAATGTTGTCGAGTTCTCAGCTGGTCATGGACAGAGCTCGACAGGAGATCCTTTCTAATGAATCTGTTTGGGAGGTTTGCTGTTGCCTCTGGGAGATCATAGAATCATAGAATCATGTGGGGTTGGAAGGGACCTCTGGAGATCATCTAGTCCAACCCCCCAGCCAGGGTGGGTCTACCTAGAGCAGGTTGCACAGGAACTTGTCCAGGCGGGTTTTGAATGTTTCCACAGAAGGTTTCACCACCTCTCTGGGCAGCCTGTTCCAGTGCTCTACCACTCTCACAGTAAAGAAGTTCCTCCTCACGTTTAGGTGGAACTTCTTATACTAAAGTTTGTGCCTATTTCCTCTTCTCCAGTCACTGGGCACCACTGAAAGAAGACCGGCTCCATCCTCCTGGTACCCCCCCTTTAAGTATTTGTAAGCATTGATTAGATTCTCCTTAAGTCTTCTTAGATGCAGTGGGATAGTCTCAGTCTCAGATGTGTTCAGAAAAGACAAGGTGGCCAAATCAACCTCACTGAAGAAAACCATTTTGGAGCAGACGGAGGCAAAAAGTTCTTTGGGAATGACAAGACAGTGACAGTTCATTCCCTGTGTTATTGAAGAAATGCTTAGGGGCTTGGTTCTAATATCCCTTCTGAGATATGAATAGCACCTTCCTCCACAGCGTTGCTGAAGCCAAGTACTGATGTAATTATTTATGGAGGGGTATTATTTGAGTATTCTCAGTGAGTGCCATTCAGTGAAGTTCAATGGAACTACTTGTGGAGTGAGATGCTATTCAGTCACAAGGGCGAGCGCATGAGAAGTCCTGTGTGATTATTTGTGGACACTACTGTGTACTTAGAAGAGAGATTTCCTATGAAGTTCCTTCTGTTAATAAAATTAAAGGACACTCTGTGGACAATTCACTTGCTTTTTTACATTTTTATTTTAAATGATAAAGGTATGAATCTGCAATCACATCTATTCAGCGTATATCTCAGGCTGAAGATACTCTGAAATTCTGCCCCAGCTTACTGGTGTGTTCCATACAACTTTCTGGAAGTCAGTGGGCTGTGGCCTTTTTCAATAAGTAGACTAGCTATGAATCTGTGTAGGCAAGAAAATGTTAATAGAAAAAGGAACATGTTTTAACAAATTACATTGTAATTGTGGCTAAATTTGAATCAAAGAGGTGTAAATATTTAGGCAAGACTGAAAAAAAATTCCCTGCTCTCACTAGCAAAGCATATGGGCAATTTTCCCAAATAATGTAAAAAGTCTCTCCCAAATTGGCTCATCTGCCCCTTAATACTATCACTGTCTGACCTCAACCAGGGTTTTGCCTTTCAAAATGCAGCTAATTAAACTATGTATTGTTTAATTAGTTGTGTCTCATTTCTGTTTTTCACTATCTATAAAAGATCCTTCTCTCATTTTTAGTTTGTTTCTGGCATCCTAGTACTGTGACTGTATTCACGCAAAAGTAGTAACATTTCCCTAAATATTCTAATGTTTATTATACAACTGACATAAGGACTATATTTCCAAGCTACCAGACAGCATACATCTCACTACCAACAAGAAAAGCAACTTGTCTGTGCTCTTTATGCGTGGCCCCGATTAATAACGATGAAAATCCTAAGGACATCCCTGGCTCAGCTTTCTAAATCCAATCACATTTTCTGTTCGTTCTCATGTCCGCACATTTAGATTCAATAAGCCTTAGACTGTTAAAGGACTGTAGCACCAGATCCTTCTGTTTTGCACTAACCTCTTATACTGAGCGTATTTTTGTAGGGTGGATATCTGGCATACTTCAAACTCAGTTACATCACAGTAATATTACTGTGTATTATTTTTCAGTGATTTAGCATATTTTACACTTAAGATGACATGTTCCCGTGGGTGATGATACTACGTTCCTGTGGAGAAATATAGTCCTGCTATATCTAAAACATAAGAGCTAAAATCAAAATAAGAATTTTAGGACTATTTAATTATCTGTTTGAACCATCTATACTATAACCGTGTATAGTATAACCATCTATACGTTCTGCATTTTTGTACCATAGAAACTGTTATATGCCAAAATCTAAATATAGTGTGGATTTATTTTAGGTTCCAATGTGACAAGTATTTGAAAAAAAAAAACTGAAAAGCTGTGCAGAAATTAATGACATTTGAAAAGTTAATGTCAGTGTAACCTAATATTTATTCAGCATACTAGTCTGTGGGACATATCTGAAACTGTTAAAGCTGTACTTTGCAATGTTTATTCAACAGAATCTGTAAGGAAAGTTTTCTAAGTAGTACTTGGCATCACTTCACCTCGAAATATACTCTTTTATCTGAATTCAGGGACAGAAATTAAATAATACAAATAAAATTACAATGGTGATTTGAAACTATTCTAATTATGATCTGGATTATAAATCAGGATGTTAATTTATGAGTATAGAAACTTGCCCATTTCTTAAGGAAGGCGATTTCCTTCATTTTCTGTGCTCATCATCTAAGTGGTCGCTGCCCGCTATGAGTTCTCTAATTAGGAATTTAAGGGTGAACAGATTCTGCTCTTTCGCTGACAATTTCAATTCCTCTTCAAACGTGTCGTGCTTCTCAGTATTCCCCGTAGGGCCTGGAAGTCTGCGGCAGTTCCGGAGCCCCCTGCTCCCATTTAACAGCTCGGTTCTCACAGCTTCGTGCACCATTTATGTGGCTTTCCTGTATGAGACATCCTTTGGCTATTCAATATGCTGCTTTTCCCATAAAGACAAAAGTTACCTTTTTGAATAGATGTCAAGCCTTCTACATTAGAAAGATAAATCAACAGGAAGAAAAGGACTTACAGTATTAAATAAAGAAAATCCAGTAAATGAAAGATAGCAAATTTTTCAAAGAGGCTGGGACTGCAAATGAAACTTGGCTCCAGCAGGTTGTTGAGGAACTGTTGGCAGCGGAGGACTTTTGTAGGAAGGTATGGTGCAGGTTGCTTGTTGAATACAAATTACTGATGGTGGCCAATTCAGTCTTGAGGCCCAGGTGAAAATAACTGGAGATTTTAGAAACAAGGTGAGGATTTATTTTCCTCATTTTGTATTGCTAGCTGATGTTTTGGCACTATCTGGCCAAGGTGAATTAATACTTTTTAAGAAATACGGGCAATGCGTAAAGGTGTCATGGATTATTCTAGATGAGGCATGCCTATTGCCTTCTACTTCTTGCCCATACTTGGCCTTAAGTATTCTTTGATCCACCAGAACTAGCTGTATTTTACCCTGGAAATCACTATTTTTCATTCCTAATCAAAGACGCCAGGAGCTATTGCTTGAGTTAGCTAGTTTCAGAAATTCTTATTCTGGTAAAAGTCCCATGGATGAGAGAAATACTGTTCTACATCTGTTAAGGAAAGTTCAGCACTAAAGTAGGACGCTAGTGGAACTTAGATGCCTGAACCCAAAAATCTTAATTAAAAGGCTCCCTGACTCAGCTAGTATCTTTTGGGGCTTCCAGAGAAGCTTTCAGGCAGGCACAATTCCTCTTCTGTATGTGCCTTACCTGACCCTATTGTGCATCTTAGTGCCTCTTTCCCTCCTGAGTTTAATTGGGATCCAAACACAAATGTTCTTTCAGGTGGCTTCCCTGACCCTTAAATCAGTAAGGCTGCCCTAAATAGATGCTGACAGGACCATGATCTGACTGCTGCTGCTGCTGCTACTTCTGGTTAAGACAAAGGACAAGGTGGTGGCTGTGCTACCTTCTCATGTTGTAGCCCAGTGACTGAAGTGTTTTACCAAGGAAAGACAGTCCAGAGGGAAGACCTGTTCTGAGCTAAAGAGATTTGAACCTAAGTCTCCCGTCTCCAAACATTAGGTTTTGTCAGATGAGAGCACTTTTCCTATTTCTTGTTTAAAATAAAACATTTCGGCTTAAATCAAATAATAATAAAAAAGATAAATTTAAAAGGTCAAAGGCTAGGAATTGCAGGGAAGGAATCGGGAAAAGAACAAATAACATCAATTATGCCACAGCATAAAGTCATAGCTAACCTACTTCTTAATTATTGTGTATGCTTATACATACACAGCTCAGAAAGGGCGCAGCAGACATGCAATAGAGTAATAGAATGGAAACAGGGAAGATAATGGGCATCTGTTTTCAGGAATGACTAAGTAAGCTAGGACTCTCTGTCAAGAACAAAGTCAATTTAAGAGTTTGTTATATTTATAATAAACTCACAAGTGATGGGAATAGATTCTTCGCTGACTCTTCCACTGTAAGAGCAAGGGGACAGCAAATGGAGGTAGTAGGAGCCAGATTTAAAAATAGATAGAAGGGTAGTTATGAAGTACGACAAGGACAAGCGTAAGGCCTTTCACCTGGGAAAACATAATCCCATAATCCAGGAGTGCAACTCAGACTGAGATCTACCCGGCAGGGAAGCAGCTCTGTGGAAAGGGACCTGGGGGTCCTGGTGGACTATAGCTCAGTATGAGTGAACAGTGTGCTGCTGAAGCAAAGGAAGCCAACAGGAGGCTGGATTGCATCAATAAGGGCGTCACCAGCAGAGATAAAGTCATTATTCCACTCAGTGCTTGTCAGGCCATGCCTGGAATACTGTGTACAGTTTTGGTCCCTGCTATACAAAAAATGTGGACGGGCTGGAGAGGGTCCAAAGAAGGGCCACCAAGATGATCAAAGGACTGGGAAACCTGTCATCTAAGGAAAGGCTGAGAGAACTGGGTTTGTTCAGCCTTGAGAAAGAAGGCTTAGGGGAGATCTTATCAGCACATTCCACTATTTAAAGGATGGCTACAAAAAAGATGGAAACTCTCTTTCTACAAGGAGTCACATGGAAAAGATGAGGGGTAACGGGTACCAGTTACTCTTGGGGAGATTCTGGTTGGACAGAAGAGGAAAATTTTTCACAATGAGAACAATCAGCCACTGGAATAATCTCGCCAGGGAATTGGTGGATTCCTTAACATTGGGTCACTGTTAATACTCAGCTGGACAGCGTGCTGGGCCACCTTGTCTAGACAGTGCTTTTGCCAAATAAGTTTTCACCAGATGATCCTTGAGGTCCCTTCCAACCTGTTTTCTATGATGATTCTATGGTCATTCTTCCTACAAATAGGTGGTAGATCTGTGAAACTCTCTTGTAGGTTGCTCTGAGAACAAAACTATTTGAGAGGGTACTAGGTAAGCTCTTGAAAGAGAAACCTACTGAGGGTTGCTAAGCAGATGGAAACCACATCCATCTCAGGAATTTTAGGAGCTGGAAATAGAGCCTGGGAGAGTTTGCAAGGAAGTTTTCAAGCATATCACATAAATTTGCCTTTTTCTTACTGTTCCTTAAGCATCTGCTTCAGGATTTTGGAGGCAGAACTCTGAATTGGTAGAATAGTACAGCAAGAGAGGAAATAGGAGTTTTTATTCCTGTTCCTACTCAGTATTTCATTATCCACTTGCTGGATACAATGCATAAATCACTACCATTGCCTTTTTTTTTGGTTGTGCTCTAAAAAGAGTAAGTTTTGTTCATTTCTTTGAAAGCTGCAAATGCTTACTCTCGGAAGGTGATTCTAAGCTGCACTTCTGAAGGGCCCAACATCCCAAAGGTGGGCAGAGTTCAGGTGTGTTTCCACCAACTCAGCATTTACATCAGGGATCCTGGGCAGCTGAAAGCCATTTGGGCAAGCCATGGGCTCATGATTGAACTCAGCTGCCTAGCTCACCTAAAGACAGTGGGGGAGCCTGAGCTTGAAGGCTCTGGAGCCTACTGCTAGTGCCTAACAGCTGGGTGTTCAGCTAAATGCCATCTTGCATCTGGGCTTCTGTCTAAGTCAGGTCTCCCAAATCCATCATTTACATTCCACCTTCAGTAGCTAATAAAACAGGCTAGATATGGCTTGGCTACTTGGCATATAAAAAGCAATGTTCTCTGGGGTTTTATAGCATCCAGTTAGATAAACAATGTAACGTAATTTTTTTCCTACAACCCTTTAAGTTTCACAAAACTTAGAGACTGTAGTTACCTGGAAAAATCTGTGTGATGTTGAAATATTAGGGATCCTACTGTGCAGATGACATTCAGCAATTTACATTTCTATATGAAGATATTATGACTGCTTACCTGACTAGTGAGAGATTTCATATATCTATTAGCACTTTGGCTCTGAATTGTCATTCTCTTTGCCAAAAGATTTCTGCTAAATGCTGGATTACCTGAAAGCTGAAATATAAAGCAAGTAGCATTTGAAGATGTGTTCATCTGCACTGCCTTGTTTATCTGTTTGCTGAGATAGGATAACAGCAAAAGCAGTGAAGATTTCATTAAACAATAATGTCAGAAAAGGTGAAATAATAACAGACATCTAGAGTACTTAGACTGTATTGAAATCGTGTTACAAAATTGGTATTCAAAATGCTGTAAATAATGGATGTTGCATAAAAATGAATGAAATCAAATGTGTCTTAGTGAATGAAGACATATGTTTCTGTAAATGCCCTAACAGAATTCTTGACTCATTTAAAATTTCCTTGGAACTCACGACAAGTTCTTTAATCAGGACAGGGGGGTTTGGGTGGGGTTTTTATTCTTAGCTTATTTAAAAAAAAAATCTGGGACAAATTAATCTTTTTTCTACAGTAAATGGAAGGATTTAGTGACTTCATTGAGATTTAGACTGGTTTGTGTTTAATTCTTCAAAATACAGTTTTCCAAATATAGTGCTATTTTTCAAAGCTGTCAAAGCCTGGGAAAAGAAAAATTTGTAGTGTTCTGCAGGGGCAGCTTATACTGAAGAAACCGAAAGCTTTTTGAAAGCTAAAGCAAGTATTTTGAGGAAAAATGAAGTCTTTAAAATCAGTGTTTAAAAAAAGACTTGATTCTTCAATTACTTTATGTGCTGAACACCATGATTTCAGCAGAAGTTCCCAAAAAGAAGAAACATCTGCTTGCTTAGACTAAATAGCTAATAATCAGAGTAACAGCTGGCTTTATAAGTGTGACCTGATATGATTTGTCTTCTAGCTCCTTCCCCAAATTGACCAACTAACCCTTTAGAAAAAATATTTTTGGTCCAAGTGCATGTCAGTTGTTTCTATAATTTCCTTTTGTAACTCTTATTCTGATAGGTTTGTGTAAGTATGACAATTAATAATTTTGGCAAGCTGAGACATCCTGGGGGGCTAAGGAGCCTTCTGCCAGCCCCCTGGAGCCCTGCTGTTAGGTGTGTGGGTCATTTCGTGCCCCATGGTGCACTCGCCGCCCAACACACCCACCCATCATCTGCAGAGAGTTCGGGGTGAGTCCTATGTGGTCCGTGCCTATCTCTTCCTTTGTAATCTTTGATTTTTGGACAGTAGCTTTGCATTTCATGCGTCTCGCAGTGTTGCATTAAAATCCCAAGGAACTGGATTCTCTTTGAGGTTTTTTGTTTTGTATTGTTGGCGTGTTTTTTTTTAACACACCTTAGGTTTGTGTTAAAAAAAACACCTCTGTAGATACACAGATCACAGCAGAACTACTTCTGGCTCATGTTAGTGGAACTGTGTGTGAATAAATCCTGGATAAGCCTCAAGAAGAAACAGATCCTGAAGAGCTATTTAAGTTTTAAGATAGTTCTGACACAAACCCAAATGGATATAAATTGGCAATGTGCAAATTCACGCTGGAAATTAGAAGAAGGTTCCTAACCGTTATAGCAATGGGGTTTTGGAAAGCCTTTCAAATGGCAATAGTAGGAACAAAAAGCCCACTTACTTTAAGAATAGAGTGCCATGGATTTTGCAAGCTCCTGTGGCTCCTGCAATAGGAGAGATCCCCATCGGTGATCTAGGAGTCCTTGTCGGTGAGTACAATGGAACAGTTTCAACTGTGCTAAACAAGAAATCAGCATTGTGCACCTGGCAGTGCCCACCAGCTGCCCACCACAGAGACAACATAAACCAGTCATTGCTTGTGACGGACCGACACATTTGTAAGCTGAGGGGAACCGAGTGGTCACTTAGCATCTCCAGTACCACTCAGCATTTCAAACTGCACTGAGTAGTAAAACATCATAAATCTATCCAGGAAAAGAAATAAAGTCTGATAGAAATTGAGGAGACTTAAAAATGTACATTTTGGCTTTAATTGTTGTGTTTTGAGGCTCTTGACAGTTCACTATTTTAAATAAGATTACTCATAAGAAACCTCTAAAGAAAAGTATTTGAAATCTCATGTGGTTATATGACTTCAGGAGCCAGCTCGTTAGTTAAAATGCTAGCCATTAGAAGATCTTTGAGGACCTCCAGTGCTCTCCTTTTTTCACATGATACGAACACAGGAAATCTCAGTTCATTATATTTCAGCATCAGATTTTACCTTGGCTGAATTCTGAGGGTATTCTCAGGCTCATCCACCCATTTCTCATTAATCCTTTGCATGTCCTCCTCTCACATTCACATATAAATTGCTTGGCCTCTCCAACAGCCCTGTGAGCTCTCTCCCCACCATGTGCACATTTCTTCAAAGGCACAGGCAGTCACATGTTAGTCTACTAATGTAAAATTACTTCTGCAACTTTTTTAAGGGTCCTCCTTTTAATGTGTATTTTTTACATACCTGATGCAATTCCTCTTCACTGTTTCTTCTTGTATCTTGTATTATCACTAACTTTCTGCCCTTGTGTATTTAGAGTTAAGAAAAAGGGATTAATAGTTTGCTTAATGCTTTATCTGTATGATAAAAAAACCCCAAAACCAACCAAACACGTAAATCAATATATTATGTATTACAACTAACCAAACAGTGGAAAAAATGTAAATTCCTTATTTTATTTTTTTTCTCTGTGAGTTCTATTTTCTGCACAGTTGTCTAATCACTTGGTCAGAGGCTTAGTTTTCAGTATCACTTGATGACAGAGAGAAAATAGATTTCTGTGTTTAAGATATATATTTGAACAGAGGTCAAGTCAGTATTACATTCAGCAGAATTAATTCAGGGATACGTAGATTAGAAATTATTCTTTTCATCCATTAGTGAAAAATGCACCCATACAAAAAGATTATGGGAAGCTATCCTTTAATCTGAGTATTTTTCGATCTTCTCTGGTTTTTGCTGTGGGATCTGTAATGCATGAATCAGCAGAGAAAATATGTTTCCATGTGGCAGTAGTCTTCACTGCTTGTATGGGAAATTCCAACTGTTTTGTGTGAGGTGATAAGACTGTGACACAAAATCTGCCAAAGACTTGTCTGAGTTGTAGCTGTACTCGTGAAGGGA
Source organism: Tringa tobata (assembly GCA_033628505.1). Classification (NCBI taxonomy): domain Eukaryota; kingdom Metazoa; phylum Chordata; class Aves; order Charadriiformes; family Scolopacidae; genus Tringa; species Tringa tobata. Next base: position 6,989,952 of record JAHREE010000367.1, read on the forward strand.
AGGATGACAACAGGAACAGATATACGCTGTTCATTAGGAATATGTGCACATCTTACATGGTCTGATTGGCTTTTGCAACTATTTAAGTGTTTACAGTAGGAAAAGAGATTCATCATATTAAAACAAATTGCAAATGCAATTTAGAGCAGATTAAAAACACCCTTATTGCCTTGCTGAGTGGGAGAAGACAGGCCCAACTGAGTCAGGTGAAGGTAATAAGATGGTTATGCATAATGGATAGTTTCAGTTTACATGCAGCTGAGTGAAATTAGAAGAAAATGTGTATGGAGCAAGGTAGTCTTGTTTTTTGGTGAATAAGGTAATATGAATAAATCAGCTCTTTTGAATATGATCTAAACATTCATAGAAACATAGAATAGTTTGGGTTGGAAGGGAGCTTCAAAAATCATCTAGTCCAACCCCCCTGCCATGAGGAGGGACATAAGTAGATCAGATTGCTCAGAGCCCCGTCCAACGTGACCTTGAATGTTTCCAGAGATGGGACACCTACCACCTCTCTGGGGAACCTATGCCAGTTCTTCACCACCTTCATTGTAAAAAACGTCTTTCATACATCTAGTCTAATTCTTCCCTCTTTTAGTTTAAAACTATTACCCCTTGTCCTGTAGCAACAGGCCCTGCTAAAAAGTTTGTCCTCATCTTTCTTATAGGCCCCCTTTAAGTAATGGAAGGCCACAGCATTCTACCACATTTGTAAACAGTGCATTTGAATAAAACTGTAATCTGGGTTTTTATGGAAAAATTGTAACTATTGAGAGGTTTCTGTTCATTAGTTAAAGAATTCCTTGGATGTCCAAGAGTTTTTCTAAACATATGAAACCCGGATCCTCTGAAATCTACTGTTCACTTGAAAGCAACAGGAAATTTGACCTGTTCAGAGTCACTCTGTCGTTAAATCAAAGAAGTTTAGTCACCTTACAGTGAAATTCGAAATGCTGGGTTAGGCATCCTGTCCGTGCTGTTCAGAGCATGAGAGTTACAGGCCCCTAGGCTGGGATTCATGTCCCAGTGCTGGGACATGCAAGTCTGGCTGGTAACATAAAGATCAATGTAGATAGGAAAGTGTAAAAAAGTAACAAACTGGGAAGACCCTCTTTGGACCACATACTGGGAATAACTATGCTGAAACATCTTGTTTAGATGGGTAGACCTGACAACAAATATCTTGGTATTCAGAATTGTTGGTCTTACTACTTCTAGAACAGCATGAGATGTTGATACGGGAGACTTCTCATAATCATCTAATAGTACAACATTTGCCAAAGAAACAGGAGATGGCAATCCTAAGCCTTTCCCATGTAAGAGGAGAGGAGAGCCGTAGGAGGAGAGCAGTATTACCCGCAGGGTGATAGAGCACAGCAGTAGAGGATGGGCAACAGTGCTGATCTATACCCAGGCTGAAGATGGAAAGGGTGAAAAAGATTGAAAAAGAAAACCTAACTTTCCAGTCTAATGGGCTAGATAAGGTTGTCCAGGAAAGCATTTCCAGGTGCCAGACTAGATTTTCACCCTCCTTCCTTCAGTGTGCCCCCCCACCCACCCCAGAAGCAGCAAGTCTCTGGTCTCCTACTTCTGCCATGGCTCCCCTCCATGTCCCCCACCACATCCACCCACATCTCTGTGTCTCTGTGGCTGTAATAGTGCATCTCTGATGGGACGGATGCAAATGTGGATGAAAGCATTTGGCTGCAGAGGCAGCCTGTGCTGCTGGAAGGGCCACTCTGTCTGCGACGGGGGATAGGAGAACAGGCCAGAAAATGTGTTCTGTAGGCTGGATTAGAGCCATTGGTCAGCAGTTGGACCATGCTGGGTTATGTCTCTCAGTGAAAGGAGTCACACACAGGGTTCCAGTCCCTGTCAGTTTGATTATTTCTGTCTTTTCTCTAGCTGCTATCCAATGTGAAAAACACCAGGATTTCTGTTGTCTCCTGTAGTTTTGAAACCTGCTGAAGAATGCTACTGCATCTCCTGGATGGCTCGGTCTGATGCTTATCTAGGTCTTCTGGGCATCTCTGAATAGCCACCTACTTACCCTGGATCCATGAAGTCTGTGCATCTTTCAGTCTTGGACCAATTCCTATTTTTTCGTGTTGCAGAAACTGAACCAGTTAGGCACGAAAAGCCTCTTGTATCTCTCCCAGCAAAGAAAACTGTGTAGCTGTGTCGTTAGTCTGTGTAGGAAACGTAGGCATTTGCACCATCCCTGTTGGAATAGCAGGAGGTTTTCTGCCGCAGGCAGGTGTGGCAACCAAGCGAGCAACAGCTGCAGTGTCCTGGAAGAAAATACAGCATGTGCTCCTTTTTGTAGGAAATCAGCTGCTTTAGATGGCATAGAGACAAAGGATTCATTTCCCTGGTGAGTCACTAAGCCTCCCTAAAGCCCCATATCTCCAAGGCTTTCAGCTGAGGTGGAGCACTGCTCCCAATACAGCCAAAACCTTAAAGGCTTAGTCAAACCTATAATTAATTAACACTCGTGTAACACTTAGAAGATATGTCACTAGATGAGCACTAAGGCTGTTGCTAATGATTTTAAATCTATGAAGCAACTTCCTAAAAACCTTTGAAATTGGCAATTATAATGTTCTGTCTTAGATGGAAAAGCTTTGATCACTCCAGAGCAGGAAATAAATGCATGACTTAAACAGGAGAGATACAGTGATGGAACAGCAGCAAACTGCTAAATACACCGGTGTGGCAGAAGGCCAGAGGAAGATTTGCTTTTGCTCCTTCCAAAGCTCAATTTGAAGCCGTTTCAGAATTTCTGTATTGCATAAATGACTGTGAACGTCCTAGGAAGTCTGCAGTTGTATGTACTTACACTCTGAAGATAAGTCTTAATTGAAGAATTTTACTTTAATGCCATCTTCACTTTTTTTGTTTGGGTTTGGTTTTGGTTTTTTTTTTAATTTCTATGCAATTACAAGGCTACATTCTGGTACACGGCTAGAATTGAACCCAGTGAAAATATTCTGACTTCTCCTATGCTCCAAAACAGATACTTTAGTAAAATTAATTATTTAAAAAAAAAATAAGGTCTACAAAAAAAATTAGTAAAATGTGTCTGAAAGCCTATTGTTTTCTGTTCAAGGGTAGAATATTTTGTAAAGAAATTAGCTAAGTGCAGTCTAGAAGCTTGATTTTGCCATGGTGTTTTCCAGGAGCAAAATATGCAAAGCTATCTTCTTTGCTTGACTAGTGCTGGTTGTGGGTTCAGCAATGACATCCACCAAACTGTTTCCCTAACTTATTCAATTTTTCATGAGGTGATGAAAATTTAAGAGGTTCTTTGGTATAAAGCAGTGTAGTCTTTGCCTGTAAACTTTCTACACTTCCTCAAATTACTTCCAGTTATTCATGGGTAGAAGAAAGAAAAGAACATTTTAGGAAGATGAAAAGGCATTATAGAAAGACTCTGCTTTTAAGGATGTGTGGTTGTTTTTAAGCTAGTGTAGCACTGTCACATGCAAATAATGCGTTACCTGTTGAAGGCATCTTCAGAAACATTTTATTTACTTTGATTAATTGCCTAATAAATTCTCCCTAATATATGCTTGAGTAAGTGAAAAATACTCTTCAATTTGCTTCTTGAAGGAACAATCACAAAATAAAGTCACATCCAAGTAAAAGAGGGGGAAAATCTATCTTGCTACTTGTTCGTAAGCTTTCCACTGAGGGATTAAATGTTAGTTCTATGCCTATTGTTGCAACACCAATATACTTCAGAAATTTTACAAACATTGAGAAATATATCACTAGTTACGGGAAATATAGCCATTTAAATGACACATTATACTTATATCATTCAATGGACAGATTAATCCTCTAACTGGACTTCTACATGCGTTGGATATTTAAACAAAAATGGGCTCTCAGGTTAAACTGACATGTGGAGATGCTGTATAATCAGGAAATTACTATCATTTATTATTTATGTATTGACGACATCTAAGTGCATTTTTTCAGTGACCAGGGTTTCATTGCACAAGGTACTGAACAAACACAGGGCAGGAATATGACACCTCCTGCGGAAATTTAGAAATAAAATAAAATGCGAAAAAGAGAAGCTGATAGAGAGAAGATGGGAGGAGCTGCTAATTAAAAATCATATATTAGTCAGTATAAAAAGCAGTTGAGTCGGTGAAGCCGCAATCTGTCATGTCTTTTCTATCTATTCCTGCAAGTGAGAGTTTTCAGAGAAGTACTGAATGGGTCTCTCTCAGTTGCTCGTCTGCAAGGTAGAGGTAATAATACTTTACTCAAAGGTGTTTTGTGTGAAAATGAGCATGTTCACATTTCTATTGCTCTTTCAAGAGGAAAAAAAGGTTAGCTCCGAGCCTGACGTTACAGGGCAGAGTCCCGCCACAGGGAAGTTGTGCGGGTAGCCTTTGCCATCTCCGTGGGACCTGAGGTGTATGTGCAGTCACCTGGAGGCCCTGGTGCAGCCCCCTGTGAGCCGTGTAAGCCCTGGGCAACACTTAGAGGTGAGGAGAAGCATTCACCTGGAGACCTAATCTGTTCTAGTGATTCAACAGGGAACTGAAAATCATGAGACCTGGGAACTGAAGCTGGCAGACAGCGTCGACTCAAGCGTGTCATTTTACCTTCTTCGCCTCAGCTTGCTGGCTGCAGAGCTGAGACAATATCCCCATGCTTTCTGAAGTCAGCTCAGGAACAAAAGCACTGCATAAACAGATGGTACTGTGTGAGCACTGGCATGTGAGGAGCAGAGTTATGCTGCTTCTGATGACAAAGTAGCCCTTTCAGCATGAGCACAGCCTTCCTAATGCCGTATGGCTTCACTTGGGGGAGACTGCATGAGCATTCACACCTGACAACTTGGGTCAAAACAGCTGATCTGAACATTTATCCTGTGGTGGATCTTCTCTGATCATAATCCTAAATGGAAATTCTTACCCTGCATGTCCCGAGGGTACCAGAAGCCGTGGATTGCAGCAAGGCCTGTTACTTCACGTTGCCAGCCTGAAAGTCAGCACAGGGAAACATGGCAAAATCTGATAGGCCTTAGCTGTATAAAAAAAAATCTCTAACGCGGCACAAAAGGAACAGTTATACTGAATATTATTTAATCTAACTGCTATAATTTAGTGTTCATATGTTGAGTATAGCTAAAAGTGTGGTAGGACAGTCATGGCATCCTAAAAAGTTGGGTTTTCCTCACGTGTAGCAGTCAGTACATCTTGGGTCCATGTCATATTTGATGATGATAACAGTGATATCCTGTGTCATTTTTCTTTGTGTATCATTCTTCTTCATCCTATGAGGCTGGGCAGGTGAGTGTGGGTATAGGGCTGGTGACTGGTGGTAGTTATTTTCTATCACATGCCATCTCAGTTCCATGAGGTCTTGCAACACACCTTGTCTAGGTGGTCCCTGATGCCAAAGGAATCAGTAGAGCTTTTTTCTTCTCTTACACCCTTCATACTGCCAGGTAAACAGAGACTTGGGTCACCATTCATGCTGCAGTGTTTGCTGCCAGTTACCACACTGTAGTGCCCTGATACATTATTGTTGTCTCCACTTCTGACTTTGGGGAGGTGGTGCTCTATATTCCTTACTCATAACTCAGGAGTAATGTTGACTTTTAAGTTGTGACCATAAGGACAAATACTGACGTAGTCCAAAGCTTTAAATTGCATGAGCAAGCCTAAAAAACCTACCTTTCTTTTTACTCTCTCCTTAAAAAAAAAAAAAGCAAATGTTAAAAAATTAGTAAAAGGACCGTTCCAGATTTCTGCAGTATTTCAGTAAACAATGACTTATGGGCGAAAAAAAAAGAGAAAAAAAAAAGTGGTGAGTCCTACTGAGCAGAGGAAAAATGTTAACAGTAGTTTCCAGAGTGCTTATTCCAGGGTTCATAGAAATGCCATAGAGATTAAGAGAGAGCAAGAGAGCAAATGGAGTAAAAGAAGAGCAAAAAAAGAAAGGGAAAGGGAGAAAGAGGAAGGAGGGAATGGAGAAGGAAGGGAAGGAGGGAGGAGAGAATGAAGAAGAGAGGGAAGGAGGAAAAAGTTTACAAATGGGACACACTTGGCACTTATGCAGCTTCTGTTTATCTCATAGTTTTTATATTTGGTGCTGCTGCAGTCTGCAACTACTCGCCATTTGTAACTACTAGAAAAGGAGGCTGGGGAGGGGAGTTAAATTACTCCTGCTGTGACTTTTACAGGCATCACATCACCAAACCCAGAGACTGATTAAATGAATGACTGAACCCCAAACCTTCAATCTCAGCTGTTTTTAACAACTCTCTTCCACACAGTAAGGAAAATGAAGAGGATAACGATACCAATTTCTTTTGTTTTCTTAAAAAATGCAGCCAGGTGGAATTCATTGCAGAGCAATTTATCAATTATTCATCACAACAGAGAAAAAAAATTGTTCGGAGAAGAGATGAGGAGTCTTTATATATTTGCTTTTTACAGGAATTGTTTATATAACTTTCTTGGCATCATCACCACAGTGATTTCTAAAGATACATAGGTATGCAATGCTTCTAGCAAGTACATAATGAATGAATTGTAGAAAGACACTTGTTGACGCTTGCAAGGAGAAGTTAAGTGATGCAATGAGAAGAGCAATGGAGGGTTTAGGGGAGGAAGAGACACCACCCCCTGCCCCCTTGCCCACGCTTCTGCACTGCCTTGACCTCTCTCTGTGGGTGACCCACCGCCCCTACTCTCTTCTCCTGCTCATAGGGGACCTTATGCCCTCCCCTTCCCCTCCTTCTCTTCCTTAGCCCCATATGTGGATGCGACCCAGATTTCCCTTTGGAAAATCCCGTTCTAGAGCTCTGACAGGGGAGGAGGCGGGGAGGGAGTCCTGAAAAGCAGATTCTGGGTAATTGTCACTCGCTGCCTGTGGCAAGCATCCATATCTGAGATTACCATTTAAATTCTGTTTATACAACATGCAGTCCCAATAGAGCTAGAGTTCTGTGGATGTTCTGGCAATATTACAAATAAATCATAATAATAGTTGTTAATAAGTGAGTGCTGACAGTGATATTCAGGCTGTAATGACCATTGTCACCTAAAAAACCCCAAGGAACTTTATTGTTTTCAAGAGAAATGTGTGTTCTTAGGCTGAAAGGTAATTTGGTTGGAATAGTACATTTCATTTGTAATGAATCCATCCAGACCTAATGCTACTTCCTTGAACAATATGCAGAACCAAGATTTGATGGTAAAACTGACTGCTCCTGAGCATGGCACACTGCTGCCTCTAGGGACAGAATATAGTTGTGCACTAAAGATCAAACAGGGACTTTGATGTTTTTCACCAAAATGTATAGGCTTTTGGTAAGAACAGTTTTTGTGAGGGAACACCTGAAGATGAGTTGGACTTTAAAGGACCATGGCTGGGAAGAGGTTTAGTGTACAAGGCGGAACGCACAGGCTGGCATGGCATGTAAGTTCTGTAACTTTAAGTTCTTTTTCAGGGAGACAATATAGAAAATAAGTTTCAGCTAAATTTCAAATTGTTTTAATTGGAGAAAACAACTCTAAATTATTTTTTGATGCAATATCTGTAACAAGTGCTATTTTAAGAATCTATCCAAGGCTCTAGAAGAAACATGTGTTGACTGGGTTGCGTTCACTCTAGAAAATAAAATTGTTGTTCTACTTGCAGCTCTAAAGAAAAAGCGTTCATTCTTTTGCCTCCAAGCCAGCATTCTGTGGTGGCTGTCATGAATATCCTATTTTATAGGGAAAAAAAATCAAGACAAATAAGTTGTCAGTTCCTATATGAAAAAAAAATTACTTAAAAAATTTATCATGATATTGGTAGGAAAAAAGGCATACTAGTGTAAATCCTGATCAAAAGAAGTTCTTCTAATCTGTTCTAAACATTTTTGATGTTATGATTTTTTGACATATATTATACAACAAATAAGTATGTAAAAGTAAGGTAATATTAGGGTAGAAACTAGTATCCAAAAGCTACTCTTGGATTTAAGTGACTCAGGTGCTTAGAAAGAAATTAGAAAAAGTTAACTGCCAATGCAAATGACTGTATAGCAAACCAAATTTGAAGATAAGGATTGATTCCAAGTATACGTTAGCATCTGCTTTCTTTAATGTAGGAAAGGATTCAAAACATAGCCAAAACTGGGGAGTATTCAGTGCCTGAATGAGAACCACCTTTTATTCAACATACACTGATGTAGCCTTCCAAGTGCTCTAAAGATAAAAGTAGAAATTAAGATATCAATAAAACCAATAGAACCCTTTTTCCAATGGTTAAATTCCTCCATTTCCTTTCCTTCCAGTGCTAATGCAGAGTTCATGAGAGAACAGATAAGTTTTAGTGAATGAATAAAATTTAATCCTAACATAAATAAACTAGTATACTGCCAGTTTAAGAGCAGTGAGCCCATTCATTTGGCAATAAACCAGGCATGGCTGGATAAATTAAAATGTAACCTTTACATCACTGCTTGATTTAGCAATTAGCAGACATCAAGCTAGCAAACATGTGCTAGAGAGAGAAGACAGAAAGTGATTTCTCCATGTTAATACTCTAATCTCTTTTTCATTGCATACCTTCATAGTAGGCAGAATTAATACTGATAGAATTTCCATTATTTATTCAAAAAAACCCCAGTCATGTTAAAGTGTTAGTTTGCACTTACCTGGCATTCAGCATAGATAATATCTTCCTTCACCTTTAATCTAATTGTGACAAAATTAATAATTACAAGCCTTGAGAACATGAGTGAGTGACAATTAATAAAGAAGTGGTTTATATATGAAGGAATTTGCTGATGATTGCAGGGCTCAGTCTATGAATCAGTAGTATAAGAGGAGTGTGCTGAGAAAAGACAACCACAAAGATAAAGGTAAATTATGAAATCCAAATGAGACCCTGGGGACTATGAAGATAATGATGGGTAAATCAAATATGAGATGTGGGCTGTGGCACAAACGTATAGGTGAAAAGGGGAGCTTCAATTTGATACAAGAGAAGGGGAATGTTCGAGCAATGATCTCTGTGTTATATGCAGCCTCAGAGAACAATTCATCCATCATTCAGCCCATTGCTGGCAGCTTGTGTTCCCTGGGGAGTTAATTTGATGGCAACAGCCTGTCCTTCACTGTCGTTTTTACCAGGGCTGAGAAGCTTCCTCCCATTGCACCGAGCTTACTGCGCTCGCCTGACACCATGCATGTACACAAATAGGTGTCTGCCTACTCTGGGGTAGGGATAGCCACCAAGAGCGGGCCAGAGCAATTAATTTGGCCATTAAAACACTCTTGCTCTGCTCCCAAGGTGACCGTAGGACAAAGGATCTGACTGCTTTCACGATTGCAGCCGTCTTTCAGCCTTTGCCTGTATTGATTCGTCAGTGGCACATGAGCCTGCCCTGGCAGATGAAGCTATGGGCACTGCCCACCGGCTTGCCCTTTGCACGGTAAGGGGTATGAAAACAGATTAAACAGATCAATAAAAGCTTTAGAAATCTGGGAAGAAGTGCACGTGGAATAATGGCTGGCAGGAAGGTAAAATGTACAACTTAAAATTAGCAAAAAATAGGTAAAAACTTTCATAATAAAATAAAACAAGAATAAAAGGGAAAAATAGGAATGAAAGGAAGGAGAGAAGGAAGACAAAGAATTAGAAGACAGCAAAGTGAAGGTTTGAGTCCTATTCTAGATTAACGAAGAACTTCTTCCTGAAGACTTTTTCTTTTTTCCAAAAGCTCTGTTTTCATTTGTACTTTTAAGCTCCACATAGACACTATAATTTTAATTCCCTTTCTTCTGAAAAGAAAGGTAAAACCTTTATGTCCTGTTTTGGCAAGGTGTGATGACTTCATCTTAATCTTCAGCCCAGGAGTAAGTTTTAACAATACGGAAATAAAAATGGCCATTCTGCACGTTGACCTCAGAAGTGAATGGGTTCAGGAATTTATGAAAAGCTATGGTCCCCTGAGAACTTCATAATGCTAGGCCCTCCTAATGAAAGCCAAGACACATTTATGTGAAACTTGGAATTTTCAGTAGATGGCTAGACCTTTATGAGTTTTTTCTTTCTAACCCCAGCTGTAAGATGCCCTGGAGACTCACGCTGCCTTGGGTCCTTTCCTCTACTGTGCCTCAGAGTACAAGAGGTGGGGCACTTAATGCTGATCCATGTATTCAAACCATTCAAGGACCAAATATCTTTCCCCTTTGGGATGAAGATTAGAACCTTTCTTTTCTAGCCTAGCCTTTGATACAGTTATCTGTTTCTTTTGGGGTTTGATTATACATGCCACCAACAAGAGGTGTGCCTTACTCCTTCTCCAAAGAGAGCACTTACATCCCGTGTACTTTCATGTGTCGTTCTCTAAGAGTGAAAAAAATGTTTGATTTCTCATATTCTTCTCTTTATTTTGTGTCGGTATACTTGTGCAGAAGCCTGTGGTTTGGAAAGAGGCAGTACTCTTCATCATAAATTATATATAATTTCAAATAATCAATTCTTGTAGCTTGGAAAATTTGCATTTCCCATAAATGAAACAGTATATAATTTAGATATTGCTGTTCCCAGCAAAGCTATTTCCTTTTTGTGGAGATACTTATTTTGATGGAAGTCCTTTGAATCTGATGGTAAAACTGAAGTAACAAGTGATATGGAATATTAGCGAATATTGCATGAAGTGTTGAAAGCTGAATTGCAGAAATATATATTTGTTGTTAGTGGCAGGTATTTATGGACTGAAGAAAGGTTTTTCCCATTTCTTCTCCTAACTTTCACTTATTCTGTGCATGCCATTGGACAAAGATCACTTAGAAACTCAAGATTCTTGCCATTTTCAGATGAGTGTCAGAATGCTTGATTTCTTCCCGGATTCATTTTAATAACAAAATTTAAGGTATAGACTCAAGATTATCTTTTAAGTCCCAGAAGGAGGTCACTAGATATATATGCATGCATGCTTATTGATGTCAAACTAAGGATTTTTACATATTATAGTTCTCTCAAACACTGAATAAATAATTGAATAATTTTCTTAAAATAACCGATGCCTCTTAAAGATTTCTCTTTTTTCTTTTACTAAGAAATTTATGATGTTGTTCAGAAGTAATTTTTAAACCTTGTCTTTAGAAAAGTAGGTAATTTAAAGCATAAGGGGCACTTTACTTTGATGGAGAATAGGGTAAGGTAAAGTTTCTTCCAGTTCATTTGTGGAAATTCTGTTCCAAGCTATTTGAACTGAGGGCATTTTAGATAATCTTATGAGGTTTTTGTACTCTCAGATCACACCAGAGTTTAATAGTCTCAGCAAAATCATGGGTGAAATTTCATATTCCTTTAGTGGAGCTACAGTTTCTCGTGAAGAGGCTTGGGTGTGTAAGGGAGACAAGAATGAGCTTTGTAATTAGAATTGTTACATGGTAGTCTGACTTAAATATAATTCACAGCTTGTCAGAGAAACTAGCAATTAACTCTGAACCCTGTAAAATTTCCATCCTTAAATATAAAAGAGAAATCTGTTGAATTTGTAATTATCTTTATGGGCTGTAAAAATAGGCTCCGGTTAAAGAAAAAAATAGAATTCCTTTCATTAAACCCCATGAATTTTGTTAGATGGAAAGGCCCTTACTATGAAAATGTTGGTCAACTTAAAACCTCAATGTGATTCTGTTAGAAAAAAAAAATAATATTTTGTAATTGGAAATTCCTTCAACATGTACACAACAGAGTCACAGGAAGGGTTTTGCAGGAGCAGAAGCTGCTGAGAAAGGTTTGGAAGCCCCTGTAGGGAGGGTTTTGGGGGGGGAAGACACAATGTCACTTAGCCCTGAGTGAGCTCAGAGGGGTGGAAGACTAAAGATTAGATGTCAATAAAATCAGAAATATAAGCTGAAGCGTTTGGGACAGGCTGTGCATCCCTCAGTGCCTTTGGAATCAGACACAATTCAAGTTCTTACTGACCTTTCTTCATCCTGTAACATACCCTTCACCAAAAGGTTGGCTGAACAGATTCTTCAGAAAAATCTAATTTTCTACTCAAGAGGCATTTTCAAACAAGTGCATTGCTGCTTTTCAGGGAAACATTTTAAAAAGAATTCACATCATTTAGTTGCATAATATCCAGTAGGAGCATTTGAACTTGGAAGACTGGAATCTCCCGAGCTTTTTTTGTAAATTAATTCCTAATAATGATATATAAACATAGTTACAATAAATCCCATATTTGGGAGACCCTGTCCTGGCCTCTCCTTATTCAGAGTCCTTGAATGCAAAATAGCATTGGTATCTTATGGACCAAAACTGATCTCAGTTAAATTTTTTAAACAAAATATATACGAATGGGTCTGAGGGGAGTAGAATTACCTTCCTTATGTTTGCAAGAGTCTGGTTATGACAAAAATGCCTGCCATTTTTAAAAAGGACAGCAAAGCTAAGCTGCGTTAATGACACTTCAGTGCTTAATTGAAGGTATTATATCTTAGTTTTGTTTTATGGGTGACAAATGCACTGCTGTGACTTGCACAGTAATATTTTTGACATAAAAAAGCTCACTATTATGGCATAGCAAAGTAGCATTTTTTATTGTACATGGGATATTTCCAAAGTGTTTTGATTTTGCCGCAAATTAGCTCAAGGGAATTGGATAGTGATTATTTATTTTTAAAGAACATTTTAAACAGTTACCTAAAATTTTTTTTCCTTACTATTTAACTAATTTGCAGGTTTTTACTGTAAGCTGTATTTTAGGAGACAAAAGTATGTATTGTCTGAAAGTTTCATCACAATATTCATGCCAGTGAGAGCTTGGCTGCCTGTTTTCTCTGCAGACTTATGTAAATTTCTAGGGACCTTGTGTGAATGGAAGGAGTCTGAATTTGTGTCCATGGTAATCTGTTCAATGTGTAGAGGAAGTTACAATGGCATTAACCCATGAAAAGGATCAGTTGTTTTCATGGAAAGCAGTCAAGACATGCTTTGAATTCAGATAGTCAACTTAATCAGAGCTGGACATCGTTTTTTAAGGGTTTCTCTTTGAAAGAGCTTAATGCTGGTCACCTGCTACAGTCAAAATACATCATTTATCTGTAAAGGGGCATAAAAATTTAACAGTTAGCTGAAGAATGGATACATCCAAGAAATAAAGAAAATAAAAAAAAATCCTGCAGTTATTTACAACCTCTACTTGGAATAGCAGAAGCATGAAAATGCCATAGTTATCCTGGCTCATTACCTGCCTTCTGCTACTGGGAGCTGAGTGAATTCATGCGGTGCTTCCTTAGGACTGGGAATTCAGCAGCACCAATCCTCACCACTTTCCTGGCCAACGCACCCGAGAGGCAAGTCATGGAGGGGCTTGAGCAAATGTGGTGATCCAGAGTCTGATAGCAGCCTTCGTAGGACATAACAAGAACTCAGGTCCTGTCCCCCACCTCATGTTGCATTTCCTCAGACATAAGTGGTTCTGCTGGTACAGCTGCCATCATAAAAAGAAAGTGATGGAGACTATATTCCCCCTTTACCTTTACCAGAAGAAATCGTACGTAGCAGTCTCTCTTGGGTTTTTCTCCTGCCTTTAAATTAAATTACAGTACAAGTAAGAGTAGCATTAGGCAACCTGTATTTATTTGGCTGTTCAAAAGAGATTTAATTTGTAAAATTAAATAATACCTGTCTCAGCTTTATCTGTTTCAGCTAGTGAAAGTAAAAGATCCTTCTGTTCCATATAGGAATTAATTTGCTACAGGATATTTCCACGGTTTAATGGTAGACTTGTATTAGGGATGGCTTGCTTCTGATGATGAGGAGGATGAAAAGGTTAAAAATAATAAATACAATTAATGTAAGAAAATTAAAACTTCAGTGTCTATAATTCATGTAAGGT
>JAHREE010000367.1:7008310-7026319 GCA_033628505.1 Tringa tobata
TTCTGTAGGTTCTTAAATTATTGAGATCTCTTTGTGTTTAACCCAGGAGCTTCACAGGCACTTAATTTCAGTCACCTGTGCATGTTCAGAAATACCCATTCTGGAAAGATAAGCACCACTCTCCCACCTAAAACCTGTACTGTCAGCTTGGTTTCAGTGAGCAGATGCTTGAATGCTCCTTTGGTTACCAGAGAAGCCTTAAAATTTACTACAGCCAATGTATCAACTAACTGTTAATGGCTGCATAGGAAGCTGAAGTCTATCAGACCATTTTGCTCCATCTTCAGATGATGTCTAGGTGCATAAGATCACAAATGGAAGGAGACATCTAACATTTCCTACTACTCTGCCTGTAGTCAGAGTGAAGGTGGAAATAGGTAAATGAAGCAGATTGGATCACTCCCTGTAGTGTCCTGAGATACCCCCACATTCCACTGGCTGCTTAGAAATTTCAGAGGCTCTTTAAGCCCCAGGCATGTAAACTTCCAATGGGGTAGAACATATATTGATCAAGCTGGAGTCGTTGTTGCTTTTGCATATACAAATGCACTGGAAAATTGTGATTAGCTGATACTGTAGGGATTATCCTTTTAATACATGGCACTATTCACTGCAAAGTTGTGACAGGTTAAGTAAGCAGAGTGCCTAGTAATATTCTGCTGCTTAATGATAACTGCTTTGAAATGAAACTAATCAATCTTTTTCTCCTTTTTTTTTTCTTTTTTTAGATTTAAACACAGTTTATGTTAGTAAATACACAGGACAATTATCAAATTGTAAGAGGAGTTTGTTTTAGCTTTATATTTAGTGCAGGGTAAGTCTCACTTTTTAAAACTGTATTGGGAAGAGCAGCCTACACACCAGCATAATGAAGGGAACTGACTCTTTATATATACCCGAACATATATTGATGCCTAAAATAAGCCTAAACAGAAGGAACTGTGGGTAAAAAAAAATAAAAATTAATTTTTCTAAAGCTGTGAGAATTTACTTTCAGGGAGCAAGAATATACAAAATTGTAGAGATGGGCTGTTAAAGCATTTTGGTGGTTTTAAGGATTTTACAGATGCCATTACAAAATTAAATAAATCCATACGAGAGAGGCCTTTCTCAGGTAAATGTAGTTAATTTTCTCAAAGGGATTTATGGATAGCTTCTGTCAGTTAGAACTTCAAGACTGTTAGCAGATTGTGCTCTGAATCTTTTCATTTCCTGCATCAGGAAATCCCGCATCACTCAAGAATTATTTCAGTTGAGGCAATGAAGCTACACCTTCATAAGATGGATGAAAGGTATTAGAAGTGGGTCCTGTGACCTTCCTGTCAATGAAAGGAGGTAAATAAGGAATGACAATTGAAGGACCACTCCATTTATCATCAGAGGTGATTTTGCACAGTTTTAGATGCGTTTAAGGTTCTGTGTTTACTTTTGGAAATAGAACTTACATAATAAAAGTCTTCCTGATCCATTGAATTGTATTCTTTTTAAATGTGAAAAGCATTGAGCATCTATTTTGCTAATTACATATAGATTCTCTTTTTAAGATTTATTATTATGTCAGTTTTGCAGTTTATCTTCCTTTCTTTGACTTCTTTCCAGTAACTTTATCTGGTGTCATGCAGTTTTTCTTTCAGCTACCGTGTATAAAATTTTTCTTATGGTACCATTTCAGTTTGTTCCGCAAGCCCTAATTCTTCTCCAGTTAAGAGATTTGTGTCTTAATCTAAAATCTAAAAATATGACTTTCAAAATGTTTTGCAGTGTATAAAAGTGCTGATGAAGAGCAGAGATAGCAAATCAAGCAGGGCATAAAGACTGAGGTCCCTCACTCTATCTGAATAAGCATCATCCAAGACATTCACATGTAGGCACAAATAGGTGCATCTCTGTAGCCTTCAGTGGAGTTGGGTCAGTTTGTGTGGTGGAAAATCTGAACCTGGATCTTTTGTCCTTCTAAACAGCTTGTGGAGTGTCTGAGCAAGTATACAACATGTATTTGAATAAAAAATTTAAAACTGCTTTGCTAGTTCAAGCCACTTGTGTGGTAACCTGTCTCCAGCAATAACCAGTAGCAAATGCCTTGGCAAGTGCATTAAATTAGGGCAAGTAGGCAATGAGAATTTCCCAGTACAATCCTCCCAATTTCATCAGCGGACTTAGTGAGTCAAAAGTGATATTACTTTGTTTAAGAGGTATTTGTGGATTTTTCCTTTACAGATTTTTTTGAATCTTTTCCAAACTTGTGTAAGCTTCTGTCTTACACAGCTTGCAGTTTCTTCAATGTCAGCAATACAAGTGTACATAGCAGAGATCTCACGAGACAGGATTTGTTTAAAATGAGAACTTTTGTGTTTCTCCAAGAGAAAATCGTCAAATATTTTCAGTGATTGCTGACACCCTTGCTGGCATCCCAAGAGTTCCTATGTTCATCCTTGGCCTAAGAACCTCAGGTCAGGTCCCACCTACGTAAATTGCAATTCCCATCAGTTTCAATACCAAGGCAGCCTTTATCTCCATGCCTGTAATACATTGCCATTATCCACTTATACTAGATGAATGCTTATGACTTTAGACTATATCCTCTTTGCTCCCAAATTAAATTTTAGGACAGGAAGAAAACATAGAGTGAGACGTGATTTCCCAGGACCAAATCATGTTGGCAATCTGAATGTGTAGCAAGAGTGACAGCCCCTACTACACACAGAGACCATCAGTCTCCCATTCATAGAAAATCTCACAAGTGCAGACTTGTATTGCCTAAATGTGTCCCAATTCCCATAAATAAATCATTCTGATGTCACAATCTGGGTTCCGTTGCAAGTGCAGCTCACAAGTTCAGGCTGGGTGGAGGTAAAACCATAAGGATGTTGTCCTTTTGTCCTCTTGACTCTAGCAGCTGGTATCTCTTGACACTGCTGTGACAAAAAGGACAGGCATTAAGGGACAATGAAATTACAGCAGCCTGGTATAAATTACAGTGCCAGATTACGCTTGAGCTTGTGTCCTGCATAGCAAAGCAGCATGTTGAGTGCAGTATCTCCAAACGTACTTTGTGTCTCAGGAACTGTCCTCAGAATACCCTTTTTCTCGAGGCATGGGAGAGGGGTCTCTGGTGGGTACTCAGGGCTTGTTGCCTCAGCATTTCTCAGAGGATTTTCCCTGACAGGATTCAGAGGTTTAAGGTCCCGTTTCCACTCCTCTGACTCATTATCCTGGCACAGAGTGCCAAATCAAGAGGGCCTCTCTCAAAGACATTTCTTTCTGTTAATCTTTAAAGCTATTCATTTCTTTTTACCTTTAAATATGAATAAATACACATTGAAGATATGAATGTTTCATCATTCACAGCAGTAAATCAAAAGCAACTCAACCAAAGCCAGTAAGTGCCAAAGGAATGCCAGACTCATGTCAGGAAGAAGAAAACCTGGCTATTAACACTGTTTAAACAGGAAAAATTACCTACAAGATCTTATTCCTCCGAGCCCTATGCTTTAACCAGAAACCTATCTTCTCTGTTTGCCCTTATGACTGAACATGAGACAAGGTCAGCTACAAATCAGTGGGTCCCACTACCCCTCATGAGCAGAGAAGGGAGCATTTGCCCCCATTATTCCAGGCTTCATGGGCTTTGGGTGCTGGAGTGTGCGCTGGTTGGACAGAATATAAGAAGAAACAAGTCCCACAGCCTCAGACAGAAAACTTTGGCTTTGAAGGAGGGTAGAAAAAGAGAACAAAAAGCATTTAATGGTATCTTGCAATGTCTCCTTGACAGGCATAGAAAGATAACCATAAAACTATTTAAAACATGATCCCGCAACTGAGCTGCCTTGTTCTATGAATAAATCAGCAATCTGTGGAAGCATGTTCAACAGCTTCCTGGAAGCAGAAGAGAACATTAAGAATTTTTTGCTTCATAAAGCAGGACCTCAACCAGTAAAATTCAAACTATTTTTGGGCACTGGCTGGAGATGTCACTCAGTGTAACAGGAGTCATGCTGACTGTCAAGCTAATCAAGCTCAAGTATCAGTATCATAGATTTACATATAAAGCCACAAATTTGACATCAGTTTTGTCTTCTATTTTGTGAGGAAGTCCTCATTATTACTGTATTAATTTAAATTAAATGTAAGGAATTTAAATGCACTATTTAAGCAGAAGTAGCTGCTGTCATATGCCATGAGCAAAGGGGATGTCAATTTGTTAACTCAAAATAAAATGAATAAATAAAAATTAAAATAAAATTATTTCCTTCCAGCTGGTCTCTAGACTGCTAGCTGGCCAACTCTGACAGTTTACAGAGCAAGGCTTTATAGGATGTAATGTTGTGTTTTGCCAGGGCAGTTTTACACACGTCGCTCAGGGGAAGAATTGCTGCATTCAGTGTCCTCCTGGGGTCACGCGCGGCTTTTCTCTGACACCGGTGCTAGCTGTGATTCCTCCGTCGCTTCCTTCCCCAGATGAAATTTGCTTTCCTTCCCCAGTTTTGCCACATATTTGTAGTGGAAAGAGGCAAGACCAAAAGCACTGAAAACCCCTGCAGATGTGGGAAGGGCTGTGAGTGTGCTGTGAAGGGGCTGTGGGAGCACAATAGGTGAATAGTGGAGGGAAGAAGGTGTATGAACTCCAGACGTCTCCTGGCATTTATAAAGACTTTCCGTAAGATTTAGTGGGTCTATTTTGGTGTAATGCACCAAAAAAGTGAACCTTGCCCCTTTTTTTCTTGCTCATTGAAGCTATCACTCCTTGTCCATCAGACCTCCATGTGGAATTTAAAAAGTGGTGGGACGCTCTCACGCCCAAACCCTGCTTAGTTAGCATATGAATGTTCAACTAATTGTTTGAAGTAACAATTAGGAGGACAATGGATAAAAGAGGAAACTGGAGACAGCAACTAACACCTGTGAATCAGAACTTAAACAGCTTTCTTTTACATAATTAATTAAAGAAGCAGGCACAATGCACATTGACTTGAAAATGTGGTCCAAAGACAATGCTGGTGCATGTAAATCCCTTTTCAGTGCCATTACTTACATGTAAGGTTTGTGTTTTTTGTTAAAATCTTAGTCATGAGTGATTGTTACGAAGTGTTGCAAGAGGGTTTTTTGGTAAAGAAGGAGAAAGAGAAGAGAAAAACATTTTAGGGCAATTACAATTTCATGGAGGAGGCTGAATTCCTGATGAAGTTATTAAAAAGTGTGGACTTCAGATAGGTAGCAGAAAGTCATTGTAAGACACAGAACATTTCTAACCTTGCAAATAGCAATTATGATTTAACATCCTGTAATCAGCACTACATACTTTTCTGCATTAAAGAAAAAGAAATGGATGCTATGAAACTGTTTCATTAAGTTGTATTTATTGCAGAATGCAGGCAGAATTCTATGGCAGTTTCTCAAGGAAGGAATCCATATGTGTGCTTAGCGTGCTTATATACAATTATTTCTTAAATAGGTTGTATTGTGCTTCTCTAGAACATTATTTAATGAAGCTAGTTAACATTATGGCTCTCAAAATGACAGTCTCAAAAAACCTATATCCACGATTTACATATATTAATAAGCATTAGGGGACATAGTCATCTGTTTGCACATATCAGTAGTGTTGCTAGAGTTGTATTGGCATAAAAAGGATAACGGTGAAGGTTATTCAGTAGTCAGAATAAATCAATGAGTATTTATACAGTTAGATAGTTCTCTCTAGAGAAATATAATGTCATTAAAAAGTATCTAATATCTAGCTTTCTCTCTCCATAAAGTTAATGGAGATACAAGCAGCTTTACATACTTCAGCTATAATATTGCTGATAATAATATACAGTAAAATGACATTTTAGAATATTTTGTTCACTATCTTTAAATGGGATCACTAGTACAAAGTTAGACAAAATTTTTAAAGACCTGACCCCACTGAAGCGAAAGTTTAATTCACATTGACTTCCAAGTAATCTAGATTGGTTCTTTCTAAAAAACATCAGAGAAGATTGTTTCTTCAAGGGTGAGTTGTATTAATCTTAAAAGAGAAAGCATTGTTGTGATGAAAAATTAAAAAAAAAAAAAGGGGGGGGAAGGGGGAAAAGGAAGAAAAAGAAAAAAGACATAATGTGAAGAAAGAAAACCATGTGGAATTAAGTTTGGGGAGAATAGAATTAGTCCTACCAGTATACATATGTAAAGTCTTAAGCTAAAAGTTAAAAATTGAATAACAAATTACATTCAGACAAACTGAAAAGCATTTCTGTTTGCTTTGTGTCCTTTATATGCTACAATGTTGATGGTATTTATATTTTGTATAACCAATACTTACCATTTGAGGTCCAAGATAAGGACAAAGTCAATAATTCATCAGTAATTAAAACAGTGATTATCTTGTTGGAGGGGAGTGTGTCATCTACACTTGATGTTCCTGTTAGGTTTCTGGTTTTCATATTGTAAATTCATTGCTATTTTGCAGATTTGGTGTACGGATACTATAGGCAACAGCGGAAATTGACTGAAGAGATTGATTGGTCATACACAGGTAAGCAAAACTATCTATTGAAGAATTTATGTCGCTTTGATGTGTTCATGTTCATTGTTATAACTTCAGGAGCCTGTTATGTCTATATAGCACTTTCCATATGCCTTAACAATTGCTAAAGTAAAAATGTAGGAAATGAAGTCTGAAAACTTGCGGGAATGTTACAACAGGAGAGACATTTCTTACATCTCTTACTTTTGGAAAGAGAAAATTCTCATCTTTAAAGCCTTAAACCTGAGACATGACTTACCTAATGAGTGCTAGGCCAATAAATTGTTAGGTGCTTATTTATCATCTGACTATTACAGTTCTGGCACGTTTGAAAAGCAGACAGAAGGGCTGAAAAAAGGCAGAGCATGTTATATGGGTAAGAACATATCCATATACTGCCTATGAATTTCTGCACTTTGCTCCTAAGCACCTGAGCATCCTATTGACCTCCCACCCCAATTCTCCTGAAAAATCAGTCATTTGGGCTCTCTCATTTGCGTAAGTAAGAAAGGTATACCCTTAAATTCTGCACAACCTTTTCCTCACCACAGAAAGACTATGGGAAATTCACATTTTTCCTCCTAGATTCTTCTGTAAAAACCAAGCCACTTTCAGTAATATTGAAAAGATAATTTTGTCCTAGACATTAGGTGTGTTTTACCCAGAATGTAAGAATTGACTTCCTGAGGATGTGCATAGACTCTTACATTTTTAATGATTGAAGTTATGGTTTCAAAACCCACCAATTTATGGAGAGAAATAAGGACTGTCAAATTCCAGTGTTTCATATATTTGGCTTAAAATATGTTCCTGTAGTAAAAGAAAGTTACACCATTCTTTTTCTTTCACTCCCTCTCTTTCTCAATTTTGAGACATTTTTTATCTTTCAGGGTAAAACATATCTAACAGGTTTGGAGCCTAGAGAGAATTGAAACAGGCTAGTCATAAACCCTTCAAAATGAGATTTATAATGAAAACTCCCACTTACACACATTGTACTGCAAAATCCAAGCGTAAGAGCAATCAATACAATATTTCATGTTCACAAACCAACCATTTTTTTAATATTGCAGTTAGGGGAGTGCAGGCATAAGCCTCCAGGATTACAGGTGACCAGAGGGCAATTTATGAGTTTAAAGAATAGCGAATTGGTTTTCTATAGGATATTGGAGGATAGCACCCTTCCCCAGCCTGCACAGAGCGCCTGTAGAGCTGTGCAGCTGCTGCAGCAGCTGCAGGTCATGTTTACTGGGTATTTGGGATGGCAAAACAGCACAGACTTCACAAGCCTGAGGATTCAGAACTGCTGGTTCTCTCCCTGAACGTGTGAGGTACCTTCGTGTAGTCGCCTCACTTCATGTGCCTTGCCATAGTGACTCTAAGGTTGGCAAAGACTTTCTCCTTGTTCATACCCATGTAGTCAGGTGTATGGGGTGACCCTGCATCCCCGTGCCCCTGCAGCCTCCTGCCCCTGGTCCCACCACCTTCCCAGGCCCTCGGCCACACGGGCTCAATGTATCCCCCCATTCGTAATACAGCCAGCTCCAGGCATGGTCATACATGGATTTTCAAAGCTTTTTTGGGGGGTCTGTCTGTAAATCACATACTTGGTGTTGAGGGTGAGCCGTGTGGTCTGAAATACCAGGTAGTTGGTTCATGGCACGAAGGGAATACACGTATTCAGCTTTCATTTAAAAAACTACAGTCTTCCTGAATGTGAAAAAAAATTACAGATTTTAACATTGTGTGTTGGAGGCCCAGAAGTCTGGAGGCTGAAGCATATTGATTTTGATCTCATTTATTCATAAGAGTGTGTTTATTTATTTTAATCTCATAATTTTATTCCTGGGCAAGCGATACCAAGTACTGTCTGTATAACTACTATACCTAGCTCAGTCTTACAATTTTGAGGCATAGACCAACACGCACATTCCTGAACAGATGACCTATGCTTTGCTAGTTCATTGTTTCCTCAGATACCAGATATATTTTTCTGTCTTACAACCCGCTCACTGAAAGACCTGAAAAATTAGCCTCTGTGTGCCAGTGAAGTTGTGAGTGGGCCCTGGGATCCTGCAGGCATGGAGTTAATCCACCACAATTACCAAAAATCTAACTTGCTTGGTAAACTCATATGAATTTAAGCAGATGTCATTCTCTATATCAAATAAGAAATTTCAGATACATTAGCCACAGTGGGTAAATGCACTCCTTTACTGGGATGGTGCTGTGAGATGAAAGTAAAATGGAGCTAGATAAATAACTTGAGTCTTGCCTG
This sequence comes from Tringa tobata, assembly GCA_033628505.1. NCBI lineage: Eukaryota > Metazoa > Chordata > Aves > Charadriiformes > Scolopacidae > Tringa > Tringa tobata. The sequence continues at coordinate 7,017,097 of JAHREE010000367.1, forward strand.
CTGAAATCATGCCATTTCTGAAGGTAAAGTTTCATAATAAAGCAATTTCGTCTACTGTAATTTATGTGACTCATCGTCAGATTTTGACTCTCGGTTAAATGTCTAATGAAAGCATAAATGTTACTGGAAACATTTTGTAGTACATCTAAAGGCTCTGCTTTAAGCCATAGACAAATCCTGCATTTGCAAGCATGAATTTAGTTTTTTTGTGTCCTGAATTTGCATATATTTGCATAAGCAAATACAGTGTTAAAGAAGTGGAAAGTGCAAGTGACATTACAGATGCATCCAATTTTTTCAGGAATAAGTGGTTCTTGAAGCTAGTTCATGAGTAAAATGACTTCATATTAACAATCTTTCATTGTATTTTTCATTAAAACAGTGCTAAAAATAAAAAATTTTATAACAACATTAATATTTTCAAATTATGTCATGTACCAAAAGTGAAGCCAACAATTTTTGTTGTAGAAAAAAAAGAGTCTACTGAATCTTACTGAGAAAGTTCATTTCCTCTGATCAGTTACAGACTAACTGATGACCAAAGATCGTTTAGGTCTTATTTAGCTGCACCACTAAGGTTAAGCAATCTCATATTATTTCAAACGATAAAGCAAGCAATGTGAACTTCAATTATTTCTCTATCATACAGGTGAAAGATTAACTGCTATTGATGCTTTGTTTACATTGTTTTTGACAGAAGGAATGATATAATGCTGTTTTCTGTTTTGTTTTGTTTTTTAACACGGCTGCTTGATACCAGCCCATGAAAACTCCAAGTCTGAATGTTCACATGTAGAATTACTAAACGACACCACAGAAAAGATTTATTTTTTTCCAGTGAAATTTCTTTCTGATGGGTTTTTACTCTTGGGATTCAGGTTCTTGTTCACAACAAACAAGTTATGTGGTTTAGAGGACAAAAAAAACAGACCTAAATTCTGCTAAGCATTCTGCAAGAAATTCTGAACAGCCTTCCAGGAATTACAAAAGCTTAGGGTTTTTAAAAATTGAATTTACTATGTAAATGAATAGCACAGCCAGTTCAGTGGTCCTTGTCTCATCATTCAGGGGTTTTAAGTTCAGTTTGTGCTGCCATTCATTTTGTGATATACACCAATACAAAAATACCTTATAAATCCTGGCAACTTTGATCCTGAGCGGAGGGTGATTTTAGAATAAACTCTGGGTATTCAAAAGAACAATTTTGTTGCTTGCAAGCAGAATGTGAATCATATTTCACTTTTCTTTGTGGGGGAAGACTCATGAATCACAGAATCACAGAACAGTTGAGGTTTGAAAGGGCTGTTGGAGATCATCTGGTCCAACCCCCTGCTCAAAGCAGAATGAACTTCAAAGCTGAAGCAGGTTGTTCAGACCTTGTCCAGCAGAGTTTTGAAAATCTCCTAGGAAGAAGATGCTGCATCCTGGACAGTGTGTTCCACTGTCATTTTTTTTTGTTTACCCAACTGCAATTTCTCTTATTCCAACTTGAGACCATTGCCTCTTGCCCTTTCCTTGTGCACTGCTCAGTAGATTGCCTCTACATATCAGCAGACTTCAGCTAAGTTCTCCTTTCTTCTCCAGCCTCAGCAAGCTTAGGTGCTTCAGCCTCTCTTCACATGTGAAGTGCTCCAACTGCCTGATCATCTCAGTGTCCCTTAGTTTGTGAATATCTGTCTCGTACTGGGTTGGGTAGGAAGCTGAAACTGGAGTATGAATTCTTGATGCAGCCCTGTACTTTCTGGGTCTTCCTGGCTGCAAGGGCATGCTGCTGACACACACACAACCCATTGTCTATCAGGATAATTAATTATGATCTTTTCAGATAATTTTTAATATCTGGTGTATCTCAGTAGTAAAAATTGGCAGTATGTTGATGATGCTCTTCTGGCCCTTGCACCACTACTTTCCACAATAACAACGGCTAAACGTAATATCTTGTTGGTTTTGCTCCCATGTTGAACAGTGAACTAATCTTGTTAAGCTTAAAATTGTTATCATTCTATGCCTGATTCAACACCTCCTGGAGATATGCCCCTAGTTTATCATTCCCCATTACTATCACTACACAGACAAAACCTTAGTTGTCAGTTGAAAGGCTGTTTTTGCCACCCCAAGTCCTGGAAATTTGTACTGGTGGCTTCAAATGTTGATGCCTGTAGTTTGGCTCAAAAATGAAAATGCCCTTATTTTCAGTGGTACTGAGAAGATGGAATTATCTTTCTTGCCCAAATAAGATCTAATGTTTTAATTTCAAATGTTGTTCTGTCATTTTTGAATACTGAGGAGGTTCTACTGCAAAGTCACTGATCATAAAGTTTATGGGAAAGTTGGTTGTTGCTTATAACCATAGTAATTTACAGGAGTGTTTTACTTTTTTCTCAGCCTAAAAAGTCAGCAAGGATTTTCACTATCTCAGCCGTGACTCAAAAAAAATTATTTTGACACTGCTAGCTAGTTCTGCTTTTTTTGTGAAATGTCTCCTGCTTCTGTTACCCTACCATTTCATCCTGTGGTAAGCTGGAAAGTTTCAGGCTCTCCCCTCATCCTCACCCTGTCTCCCTGTTCAGCAGCCATCTGCTGGGAGGATGGACAAGGCCAGGCGTGGAGGTGCTGCTTTCTGCTCTGCAGCTGCAGTGTAGAAGAAGCTGTGCTTTTTCACTGTGTGAGTGAGGACACCCATGCACACTCCTTATGAGACAGCTCCAGGAGCAGGGCAAAGGGAGCTGGAGGGTAGAGGCGTAGGGTCTGGGTCCTATCCATTGCAGACCAAAGTGGAGTATGACAGAGGAGCCATTTCATGAGACAAAACCTGAGAACTGGGCCGTGTGGAAGAGCGGGAGGCACCAGCAGGAGCCTGCTGGAGGTGGGATCCAGGAGCTGCTTGCTGAACTGCCTGATTTAATAGACAGTTCTACCAGACCAAGCTGAAACATCTCCAAGAGAGTCCTGGACAAAAGCTGATGAAACCTCCTGCCTTCACTGGATGGATAAAACCATACTCTGGGGAGATGATGCATACCAAATTAAGTTCTCATTTTTCCTTGCTAGCTAACTACTATGGCAGCATCAGCATAAGTTTGTGAGAAGATCTGGTCTTTTTATCACCTCCTGTGAAATAAATCACTATGTGTTTTATATTCACCAAGTATAATAATGACTGATGTGCTGTATCTGTTGTGGGTAATAAAGAAAAGCCTATACTCTTGGGCCCTGTGGGTTCCTTCTGTAAAGGTTGCAGCTTAAGAACTCAAAATAACCTGCATTCTTTTATTAACTCATATAAAAATAGCTCTGCAGAGAGTCTTCTTTTTTAGTAAACCTTATGCTTCAGAGGCTGTCATGCCCTTTTTTTGCATGGTAGCTCATTACATGTATTTACATCCCCCAGATCAGTCACTCATGGTTCCAGTGTTTTTTCATCAAATTCACAGGCTCATTAATTAAAAAGCCTATGACATTATTATGATTTTGGGAAGGCTGATGATTCAGCAACAGAAGTTACAGTGTTAGGCATCTGTTTACATCAAAGAGACAAGGTGTCCTCAAGCAGGAAGCTACATGCTGGCATTGCTAGCCATAGAGAAATCCCTTTTAAGATACCTCAGTGTACTGAATCGACAACACAAAGCATGTTATTCAACACAAATAAGATATGTATTCAGTGTATTTATGATCAGACTTTTGAATTCATATGAAGTGATATGATTTAGAAAAGTCTGTTTCAAACACCCTTTCTTTTCAGTCAGGAGAGCTGATCTTTGAGCAGTAGAAGGCTACTAGAAGCAGGGCCCAATTTGTTTAGCTTTGATTCGGTCAATATTTGTAGGATAAACTGAGTGGAAAACTGCTAGAAGGGGATTTTTTTTTGGAGGGGAGGTAAGAGGATTGGGCCCCATATTCAAAGACCTTTCAAAGCTGGATGCTTATAGGACAGGTATGAAGAATCACATGTTGGTATTCATATTTGGCTCCTCACTGGTAAAATTATAGTGATAATATAATATAATATTATTATAATAATGGTATAGTGATAATAATATATATATTTCTGTCACAAAGATTTAATTGATCTATTTGCTAGAGTTTCCTCATAAGGAGCTCTGATAAGGACTGTTTCTTCCCCATGCTATAAGCAAAGAAGACAGCTGGGTCATTTTCAAAAACTGCACAGCATCTCATCCTGAGCATCAGCTAGATTATTCAAACACAGGGGGGTTGGTTTCTGAAGTGTAGAAATCAAAGCATGAGGTATTTGCATAGTGTGGCACTGCTGTTTTGATCAGTTCTGACCAGGGGTCAGAAAGATGTAGAGACTATCCATTAAGTAAATGTGTTTGGAAATTAAAAGCTTTTTTAGGAGTGCTGTCTTTGGGAATACACCAAAGTAAAATGAAAAGAACAGATTGTGGATATCTCACAGTAGACTGCAGCCTCTGGTTAAGCCCCTTTGCCCTTCAAAACGGTCATAAAAGTATCTTCCAGTACATACTACTGAAGGATTTCTCATTTACGAGTGCATTCAATCTGTGCTGCAGTGGGAAGGATATGTTCTTGAGAACTACTTGCCTACAAAATGCTCAGATGATTACTTTGAGATCATCATCATTCCTGTATTGGTAAGATTTATGGATTCGTGAAGCTTAGAACCCAGCAAATAATTCTCCTATTGCATACGTTTACGGAAGGCTTTGCTTTACTCACCTGCTACAGTCTATTTGTTTAGGACTTTCTTGTGAACATTTTTAGTTAAAGGCTATTCCTGCTGTATTTATAACGGGGTTTGGGTTTTTTCCTAGTGTGTTCAAATCCCATTCATTTCAAGTATGCACAATTTGCTAATGTACTGGATTAAGGGCAATAGCTAGTTCTGTGCAGTGTACTCACAAATTTGGAGCCATTCACGACCTTGCTCTAACTCATTAATTCAACAGAAAAAAATCTTTCTAGATAGTTTTTCCATGGGTCAGTAAGGGTTAAGGCAGTCCTCCAAAAAGCATGGTTAAACAATTCAGTGTGGCTAAGGGCACAGAGAGGAGGAAGGTGAACGGGTAAGAGGAAGGACCCTAAGAAGGAGAGGGCAGTAGGAGTGTGGCCTCCCTGTTTGACAGCAGAAAGCTCTCATGTAGACTCAGGTGTCCCTGGAGCCACAACCACCGCAGCTCAGTGAGGGATGTGTGCTTGGTATTTTGAAAGTGCCCCTGAGTTAAGCAGAGGATAGAAGGGGCGGCACATACTATTTCAACTTCTAAATTTTGAATACTAAGTGACTGCAAATTACTGTAAGTGAACCACATTTTCATGCTGTATATTGGATTTTCATTTTCAAGTGTTATAATGCAACTTTTTTCCCACAAAATAATAATTTTTTCAAAACTTTTGAGAAACAAGGGAAACCCATCAGCAGTTTTATTTTAGGTGAATCAGCGTTGGTTGAAAAAAACCACCCTAAACCTCTGAAAAATCCCAACCTTTCTAAAATTAGCTTGCAGAAATGGTGCTTCCAGTTCCATAGGTCTGCCCCTGCCATGGGTAAAGAATGTCACCTTCTCATTTCAGAGGTAAAAATAAGCTTCTACTTTGGTGGCTGGACCCCGTGCTCTCTTGTTGAGCATTAGCACGGTTGTTGCAGTTCTTTCCGCCTGCTCACTGTTGCGAAGGGCAGGAGGTTGTGCAGGTGTCAGCAATAGCTGGTTCTGTCTGCAGGCTTGCTCTAAGTGGTAGTAATTCATGACAAAGAGGGTAAATTAGCAAGGGGCAGAAATAATTTTTATTTGTACACAGAATACTTTCTGTTCTGAGTTCCTGAGGGGTGGTATGTGGCATTTATTTATGTACAGTAGGCTTATATGCAGTATCATGACTGGCACATTAGCACAGTTCTAAGAAAGCTGAATCATACAGGAGAGTTACGCAGCTTATTATTTCCAATGGGGAAATCCATTCTAGAAAGTTTTCCCCAAAGAAGTCTGTGCCCTGTTTCTCTACCAGGGTAGCAAGCTTTCCACACCACCCTGAAGAAATAGCAGGCATGTCCAAAAGCTACTTACATGTTAAAGAAAGTATATGATTCCAAATTAAAGCTCCGTGCCCCTGCACTTGTCCTTGAATTTACAGACTTTCTTCCTTTTGCCTTTTTTTCTACAATTGTGGTGTATACAAAACCAGTCTTCCACATTCAAAGTCATCCTTTCTTGTGGAGAAAGTCCTGCTGAAAGCTGTCAAAGCCTATAACTGTTAATTTGCAGCAGTCCACGGGAAAGTGGCTATGGCACCGTGCATCCACTAGATTTATCAGCTGAACTGTTTCCTCCATTACTTGGTTGCCAGAATTGCAGAAGTTCAATTCTGAGCATCTTTTTTGGCTGTGAAAGGTGTACAAAGTCCTTTTTGTGAAAAGCCAGGTCAGGTCATCTGGCTGCGTGTACACTTAGCTAGTTCCTGCTAGGCTTCAGCATTTGTGCTTGCAACAAACTCCATATTCATCCTGTGGCAGCCTCTTTCTGCTCCCCTCCAAGAACTTTCTTTATGAGAAATTAAACTGTGGCTTGATCTGATATTGCGTGGCATTGATCCTATTTTAGGAGCCACAGAAACAATGGACTGTCTTCTTCCATTATTTATCATAGATGCTGCATTTAAGACCTAAGCTGTTTTCCCTCTGAACGTGGTATTTCTCTGTCGGTGCCTTCTCTGCCAGTAAGCTTTATCTGGCAAAAACTGTGTTAACCAGAGACATTTTTAAAAGGCAGTTAAGAAAACTAACATGTTAAAAATGGAAAAGTAAAGAGAGGGATAATGTGTTGAATGCTGGAGAAGAAAAGAAGAATCCTTTACGCATAAGGACTTGGAAATTTGTTTGCAAACTTCTGGCATTTCCCTCACAGCTCAGGGCTTGGGTGCGTGGTCATTGACTGACAATTATTTTTACAGAATTAATGGCAAAACCAAGTACACAACAACAACAAAAAACCCACCTTGCATTACCCTGCCTGAGTAACTGAAAGCAAAAAACTGAAAAAAAAAATGCGGTTGCTGGAATATTTAGAAATACTGGGTCAATGGTTCATAAATTATTTTCTCCTATTTCAGACTAGAGTGGATTTTCTGCCTGCTAGTACAAGTTCTGACCACTTTGCATATATGCCATACAGTATGATCAATCTCTTTTCTTTTTCAGCTATATTTTTTCTGTCAGTTTTCGGGAAAGCAAATATTTATAGCTGGGTCGCTAGTCAGTGAAAAATTACAAGTGAGGATTTTTTATTATTATTCAAATGCATCCTCATGAAAGCTAGCTTTACAGTAGGGCTGGATATGTGTGAACAGAGCTCTCTGCATAGGAACACTGGCATATTACCTCTTTAATCTGTATTTTACCTGCTTTTAGAGCATCCACAGCAGATCAAAGGTGACCAGCACTAACAGGCAATAGAAAATACGTACCATGTTTTCGAGGGGAGGGAGAACTTCCTGTAAATAATGCAACTGTTCATTTTCTTTAGCTGTAAGTACCTGCTTCAAGCAAATTCGGTACATTACTGTAGCTAATCTTTACAAACACATTTAAGCACCACGAAGAGTACACCTGCCAGTCCTAATGTGACCATACCATGTATATCATCTGATCAAAATGAGATCAGTACTCGTTCTCTGTGTCAAAGGAACCGATGATAATCTGTTGCTGCGGATTGATCACACATCTGAAGTTCCCTTTGAAATCGTTTGTTTTGGCTAGAGAATCTGTGGAGTATGTGCTGAAAAGAGCTTTTCTGGATGCCTTCTCACTCCATCCCTTTCTCTAGAGCAATCTTCCTACCCTTTCCATTTGACGCTTTTTGCCATATTGGCCTATTTCCTCTCTTATTGTGCAGCCACAACTTGTTTCCCGTTTGCATTATAAAATTCTTCTTCTTCCCACCATCAAATGATTGTATAGTGTTTGTTGCCTACTTCTCCCTGACCTTCATTAACGGCTACTTGAAGTAACTGTCAGTTTGCCACTTTATCTCCAGTGTTTCCAGGAGAAACTCGTTTCTCCTCCCAAGTAACTAATGGGGAAAGAGCCGGCTGAGTGTTTCCTTGACTATCTTGCAGTCTCTCCCAGCTGCCTTTTCCTAAATGTCAGGGCCACTCTCCAGCCTGGTTACCATGGTGCGTTCAGCTGGCATGCCTGCGAGGGTTCACAGATGCCAGCGCTCCCACTGCACGTTTTATAGGAGCATACGATGAGGGAAGGCACGTACCTGCTGTATCACAGTTAAATAGAACATAACGAAAAGGGGCTTCTCGGTGCATATCCTGTAGAAGATTGGGCCCAATTTGGTACCACAAAAAACATCAATAAATTAAGAGTATTCTCTTTGTCCCTCCGTCTGTGAGAGTGTTGGTGCATCTATAGATGTGTTGCAAGTTACCTATATAAACCTACTGGTGATCTTGCCAGCTCAACAGGTCGGTACCTAAATGTAAATGCTGATGAAGAATAGTGAGATTTACACTGCCATATTCATTAACTACCTTCAATAAAAAGATTTGAAGGTGTTTTCAATTTCCTCATAATTTATTATTCAATCTGAAACATTGTTATTAGCAAAAAAGCTTTTCTTTGATATGGTTTCCTGGTGTGAAAGTCAATACAAATAAAGTACATCCTGCATCCAGCCATTGGAAAACATTATTTTTCAAGCCTCAGGTTTATAGCTAGCAACCTGTAGATAGATTTGTAGCTGAAATAGCAAAATCCTTTTTAAAATGCTGACAGATTTTAAAACCAACTTTGAAATCCCGTCCAACTGAGTCATAGTATTGTCTCTAAAATATATCATTCACTTTGTAAACAGATTTCAAACACAAACATGAATAAATGCCTTTGTTCCAAATAATAAGCTACCAGTAATTTATGTTCCAGTCACTTGTTTCAGGTTAAGTTGGTCATATTCTCTTCAGAAAATGGGTAGGTAGACTGGAAACACATTGCATCAGATTCAGTGATCATACAGAGAAGAGCTCTGAACTACATTGTGCTTTGGTCTCTCTCCTTCATAAATGTTTCATAGAAACAAAATATTCTTCTCCCAGTTGCTCGGCTTTAGCCCTTGTGGATGACATCAGTAGAATTTTCCAGTGTGATTAAGTTCCTTTCATTGAACTGTTCAGGTTTTTCTTATGGGGACCAGATATGGACTCACCAATTCTAACACTCTGCTGTTACAGGCAATCA